>OY720107.1:28284019-28943610 GCA_963082835.1 Leptogaster cylindrica
CCCTGTATCTTGAAAACCATGCATTTCCGGACCTATGTTTATATGAACTTTTTTTCATGAAATGGACTCAGAAATCACCCCCTTAAATATTGCCGTGTTGTTTTTAAACACCCTGTATATAGATTCAATTTACCTCTTGTAGCTCACAAAAAAGAATTTAGAGGAGAAATTCTTGTTTTAGAAGAAGACGGAAGCATCATCGACGAGGATGAATTACTCATTCATTTCAAGGGCAATGTTTTCATGCTATTAGAAACTGGACAGACCTGGATACCACCAGTCCAAATGCTGGAAAAAATTGTTGAAGAACCTTTTGATCAGAATCAGATTGCTGGAGATATAGAGTCTACAGATAGGACAGCGCCGATAAGTCAACTTTTGTTTGTGGACTTGCCCAGAAGTCCGGAATGTACAGATTCAGATAACTCTTTGTCAACTACTTTATCATTTTCAAGCGGTGTCTTATCAGAGAGTGATGTCGGATCGGTTGGTAATCTCCAAATGTCTAAGCTGTTTGAGAATTTTAAAATTCCTTGGGAAAAATTTCCTAAGGTCGCCATGGATGCGTGTAAAAAACGAGAAAAGATTGGCACGCATTTGAAGACCATTGTCCACTTACTTGTCGACGAACTTCGTTTCAAATCCAATTATATTACAGTGGACGTCTTTAGGAATGTTGTCGCCAAAATAGTTGAACAGTACCCGGATATTTTTGCTTATAAGGATACAGAAGGAAAGCTAATTTCTCCCCGAAGTTCTCCACTTGTAACCAGTATGATGCAAAGGAATAACTACTTGAATCGTACAGTGAAAACAACGAGTAGCTCACAACTTATCCCACTAAAAAAGAAGAAATTTTCCAAAAATTTTGAAATGACATGTGCAAACTGGCAACTATCTCCGACAGCCGCTACTGAAAATAACGAAGACTTCCCAATTAAAAAAGTTCCGGTGTGGAGATAGCCACACATTACTTCCATGTTCATCATATCGTTAACGGCAATGACAAACAAAAAAGAATTGTCTGCAGGTGTCGCTCATTTCGGACTGCTACTTCTGCACCCACGACCATAACCTAAAAAATGTTGGACCCGTCGACACGTTTTTAACTGTAAGTTAGCCAAATCAAATGCGATCGAGCTCAAAATCAATAGGCATGATCTCGACATATTACCAGACATTTTGGTACAAGTCCCGGGAAATTTAATTTATTTTGACGGCAGTTATCGTTGAAAATTGGAAAATTATAAAACCCATTATAACTCCCTTATTTTAATACTTGGTGAACATCTTGTAATCTAAACCTGAATAGTCTAACGAGCTGAACAAAACGCAAAAAGAAATTTTGAAAAAGACCGATTTTTAAGGAAATTATGACCATTTCAAAAAACAACGGAGCGACGGAGCGACTGAACGACACCAAGCTAAAAACTTCCAGAAAGTGTTTTTAGGTACTCCCGACAACGAATCCATAATTTTTTCGGATACTCATTTTTCGCACCATCACCATACTTCCATTCCTATATATAGGAACATGGAAGTAAAACCGATTAATAAAATTAAGTAGGCAAAAAACGTTATCTACATACGAATACAAAGAAGTAAAAGGACTAATGAATAATTGTTATTATGAACAGCGAAAATATCTTAACAATTTTGTCAAACCATGTTCTATTCGTGAATTGAAAGAAGAGTGGCCATTTTTGTTGACAAAAGATTTTATTTTTGAACATTTCAACACATTGACGGGGACAATCATATCAAACAGTATTTCAAAATTTGGGGATAAAGTTAAACAATTAATTGATTATGGACGAACAAAGAAAGTAGTATAGATAGAGGGCTTCCCGCTCATTTGGCACATGTGCAAAATTTTCTGACCAAAAAATGTGCAAGAGATTAATTTTGCACATGTGCAAAATTTCGTGAGTGAAAAATGTGCAAAATTGTGAATGTAAGTTTGCACATGTGCAAAAATTTGTGGTCAGTGTGGGAAAAACTGTGCATAGGGGGTTCCGAATCAAAATGTGTTGGGGGGGGGGGGGGGGGATGTGCATGGGGATTAGAACAGTGCGCATAGAGATTCAGATGCAGTATGCAGATGGAGTGTAATTTAAAGTCTTCATATTTTTTTTTTAATTCGTAATAACAAGATATTAAATACATTGTATTCAAAAAACAATTTGTATTTCATGGCTCATTTTAAAACTACTACACGATAAGAATATTTTTTGATTATTTGTACCAAATGTGTTACGCAATTTATGCGTGAGTATTATCACTGCTGGAGTTAGCATTCTTGACCCCTGGATTTTTGGTGCATATGACTAACGAGAGAAATACTTCTTGCAAGTAAAAACGATAAGAATATTTATGATTATTTGAGAAGTATAAAATGGGGTAGCAAACAGTAAATTTTTCATTCAAAGGTTTTTCTGTCATAAAGTGCATACAGTTTTCAATTATTTTGTCAAGTACATATTTGATTTGTGTGGGACAATTACATGGTAAGTATAGGTATTATTTGATATAATGATAAATATAAAAATATTTTTTCTTTTTTATTTGCAGGATACTGATACACCGAAGCCAACGACAACGGTTGAAGACATAGAGGCCGTACTCGATATCATATTCGATATCGAGGAATGTGGAGGTAGCTCTGACGGCATCCGGGAGCTATATTACCGGATAAAAAAACGGATTTATGCGGAAATGCTACTTCCGATCTTCCAACAAATTGATAAAATGCCTTTGTAAAAAAAAAAAAAAAAAAAAACTTTTTAAGTATGTTGTTTTACTTTGTGACTCCACTTTTAAAGATTTTTCAGGAAGTGCAAAAAGTGTATATTTGTTTCACGCAAAGGATTTTGAACAAAATGGGTTCCCACTAATGTTTATTTATTATTTAGATGAAATGACTCGCAAATAAGCTATACCGGTTCTGCAACATTTTTACGTGTATTTTTAACGGGGATCACCCTTATTCACATAAAATGGTATCAAAAGCTCGTCGGCTACGACTTATGAGTAGAAGCAGTTTAAGAGCGATGTCGGCATGGAAGCTCAAAAAATAATAAAAAATAAAAAAAACATTGTTTATTAATTATAATTTTTTATTTTGCATGAATTTTTCTAAAACAAAAACATTTTCTAAGGCACAAACTCCTTGGTGAATTAAACAATGGGTGACATTCGGATATTGATGTTTTAAAAACGAAGGTTTTGGACATTGTAGATCTTCCTCCATATTATAAATAATTAAATCGTCACCAAATATTTCTTTTATCCACATTTGTTTTTCACAACCTTTAACATATATTGTCTTATTTTTTAACAGCGGACTTATCAACGATTTTAACAGATGATTTGGGATGAAACCATCGCTCCAAGAAAATCCATGATGATTTTTTCGCATCCATTGAGCTTCTTTTTGTTTTGCTGTGTGTAAAGCTTGAAGTTTGTATGGTGATTGGAATACAGTGTTGAATTTGGTTGTCATTTGTTAAAATAGCCACTTCTTTTGCAATGAAATTGTTGTTGTTGTCTTTAAATCCCTGAACATCAATAATAATGGCAGACATAAGTAGTATAAATATGGGGATTCTGGACCACCTGCACATTTGGGTCAAAATGTGCAAAGCACAATCGGGCAAAATGTGCAGTGCACATTCGGGTGAAAATGTGCAGAGCACAATTGGGTGAAAATGTGCAGAGCACATTTGGGTGAGAATGTGCAGGGTTTTTTTTTGTTTGTTTGTTTGTTTTTTAAATAAATTGTTTCGTCATCTGATGAAATTAAATATATATTGAGAATAGAATTTATGTATACCAGGAGTAAAAATGTGCAAGTATAAATTGCATTTGAATGTGCTGCTGATCGATTTAATCATAAAAAGTTCAAGTAATTAAATCACATTCATTCAATAAATATGATATAAACGAATTAGCTGTAAAATAAAAGAAATCATAATCATATGCACACCTAAATCAAGACCGAAAGATGAAAGCGATCAAGCAATTCTCTAGCGCCTCAATAAAAGCATTAAAACATAATTCGGAGACGGAAGAGAAGCTGTGAAATTTAATCTGTAATAGCCACCGCACATGAGGAACAAAAAGTCGATGCATGCTTCAGGAGTATCAATAAAATAAAAAAATAAAAACAATTCTGACCGCCTCCTGTATGTGATCATGTTAGTTTTTTATTTAAAAATAAATTTTTTTGTCAACTGATGAAATTAAATTTCAGTTGAGAAGCCTGAAGAGATTGACATTTTAAATAAATAAATTGTTTCGATATCTGATGAAATTGAATTTAGAATATGCTAATTATGATTAGAATTTATCCCAGACCAGGAGTAATAATGTGCAAGTAGAAATTGCATTTGAATGTGCTGCTGATCGATATTCAATAAACATGATCTAATATAAACGAATTAGCTGTAAAATAAAAGAAAGCATTAATTATCATCTGCGCAAGGAGAAGCTGTGATATTTAATCTGTAATAGTCACCGCACATGAGGAACAACAAACAAGTCGATATATGCTTGATGGGTATCAATGAAAAACAATTCTCTGACCGCCTGTATGTGATCATGATATGAAGTGATAACGGCTCTAAATTCAAATTCAATCAAATTCATTCAAATTGTCTGGTAATTAAAAGAAAGCAAGTAAAATGCATGTACATATTATTTTTTTGTTTTATTTTATTTTTAACGACTTTGTAAGAAAGAATTGGATGCAGGTTTATAGATACAATGCGGAATATTAAAGGAACAAGTTTGTAAGAGATGATAAGTAGTCGGATATCTAGCCGTAATTTTGGGTGAGGATTAACAGCTAAGCAATTTCTTTAGCTGCAAGGTGGAGCTGATTTAGAATATAACAAAACAACAATGTATATAATTTTATGATTTAATCTTGTGGTTACAACTATGAATTGGAGATCGGGGTGGGTTTCTATTTTGAGATAAGGATTAAGCGGCCTACCTTATCATGATTTGAATATCGGAAGTTAGTTCCAAATCAGAAATGGAAGACATATCCGTCGAATTTTTGAGGATTTTGCGGACGCCAAGGAACCCACCCCGCGGGTATGACTGGCCCACCATCCATGATGATATCTGGGAATGTTTGGGCGAAGACGCCCGACCGTACCGGATTCTTCTGGAGGAATCGGGCGATTATGGCAATTGGGTGGAGTTTCTCTCGCCAGGAGGCGCAGAGAAAAGAATAATTGGAGGGGTAAGTATTTTGAATGTTAAAAATATATTGGTTTTATTATAAAATTTTTACATTTCAGGTTATGGTACATGCAAATGGGCACTCATTAATCGTGCAACAATTGCACAGCGACGAATTGAGAAATGATGGGGATGTACACTCCATCCAATTAATAAACCGGTAAGTTAAAAAATGCTCCCCCTTATATCAAAATTAAATAATAATCTTAACTTTTTTTCAGACGCCCAACCCCAGGTAACATCATGATGGAAATAGATTAGGTTTTAAATTAAGTTAGTTAAGATAGTTAAGTTAGTTAATAGTATAACTTTAAAAAAAATAAAAAAAAAAATTTTAAAATGTTTTTTTACTACATTTATTTTTCAGGAGGTTTTTTTATTTTCAACTTCGTTGGTTTTTGTTTTTCAGACATATAGTAAGACTATCTCTTACATATGAAAAATAATTTAGTTGTAGTTAACCATTCACCTGAACAAGATGAATATTGAACAATTTTTGCAAGAATTTGAGGATATTTTATGTCCGGAGCATAAAGGAGAAATTGATGCGCATTTGAAGTTTTTGGAAGAATACAAAAATATGAATAAAGTGAAATCTAAACAGGGTGAACACTACATAAATTGTCCTTGGTCTAATGATGATGCAAAAGAAGGTCCGGATACTTGTGAATGCCATAGTGTTAATAAACATTTAAAAAAATTGTTAAATTTGATAAACGTTTATAAAAATTTTAAAAACCGAATGTGCTTAACATGCTGTGGAGGTTTTTTAAAATGAAAGTAGAGAAGAATACAGATATTAAGTCTAATATAATTCAATAAAACGCTTTTTCTAAAATATATATATCTTTATTTTTATGCTGATGTTTTAGAATAATAACTTTATAGTACATCGTTCTTATTAATCCACGAATTGTGTCTTGCAATTGACACAATTCAGATATTTTTTGTTTTAAATGGGCTGTTACATCAGCTTTAAATCCTGTGGAAAGAAATGCCGATCGTCCTTTATCATATAGAATAACCGATAGTTCCGCTGAGACTAGTTCTCTGATGAATGAAGTTGTGCTTAACTTTAATCAGTTACAGTTTCCATTAAAATTATCAGATATTCAGAAAGTTGAAGATTTTAATCCGCCAATTAGGATTAATGCGTTTGGATAGCTAAAAAAGTGGAGCAAACTTACATAATATAATTGGACCCTTCGTTAGCACTAAACGAGAGCAACCAACACACATCAACTTGCTCTTAGCTAGAGATGAGGAAAGAGAACACTATTTTTCGGACGCACAGTCAATACATTTACTTTTATTTACTCCAGCAGCCATCATAAAACTTCGTGGACAGGCAACCCTCCTTGTGTACAAAAGTACACTAAGCCGGGCCACCTGCATGATATTTTTTGGGAAAAGAATGTCATGAAAAATTTGTTTGCGGCAGATCTCAACACAAAGTAGCGGACAGTCAGAAGTCAGTCGTCGTTTTATCGTGGCTCGGTAACATCGGTTGCTAGAATCTCGATTGAGTTCATTGTACATTCGCCATCGTGGCATCATTTTTGTTGTTTATTTCGCAATAAATCGCATATTAAAAACAATGTTTGTTTAAAATCGTAGTTTTTTCTACCCAAATCAACTATCATTACGCATGAATAAAGAATATGTCAAGGTAGTAATGTAATATTCTTAAACATCTTTAAATAAAAATAAAATTTTAAAAATTTTCAGTTATGCAGATTAATTCGACAACAGACCACATTTTCAAGAAGACGAATTTATTCATGCAACTTTTGCATACAACGTTGTTGTTGTCATGTCTGCTGGGCGAAATTTGTCCCATATTTGACAGTGATAGAAATCTCCCAGCTGATCGAAGCCACGCAGGTGTAGATCGGCCCCGGCTGAATACGCTGCGTACGGGAGAGACTGGAAGACGGCGCATTGCCAGTGGGTGTAGTAGCGCCGAACCTTCTAGAATCCTGCGCGTAAAAACTTGTTTCCGCAGAAGGTTGCTTCATATAATTCTGAAGATAAAAGGTCTTCAATACCTAATACCAATGATACACTTGCTTGGAAAGATTATAAAATTGATGATTATTATTTTAAATAATTGATAAAAAAGAGTAAGAAGTTGTGACAAAAGAAATAAGAAACTGGCATGAAATTCTGACTAGAATTTTTGATATAATAGGATTCCTGGCAAAACAAAATTTGGCGTTACGTGGTCACAGAGAAAATAACACCAGTGTCAATAGAGGCAACTTTTTAGAATTGGTGCATCTACTAGCAAAGTACGATCCTGTTCTCCGAGAACATTTAGTAAGAATAAAAATGAGCCAAAAAATTTCACTTATATATATGTTGCCAGACATTCAAAATGAGTTTATTGAAATTTTAGGGAATAGAGTTCGTCAAAAAAATGTATGTCAAGTTAAACGACCATATTATTCCATAATATTCGATAGTACCTACCCCAGATATTTTCGACAAAGACCAAACGAGCCAAGTATTACGATACGAGCTGATAGAAAATCAGGAAATACGATTAGTGGAATCTTTTATAGATTTCATGGAAACTAAAAACAAAACAGCCGAAGGTATTAGTGAGCTCGATGCTGATGGCCTCGACATTATAGGTTATTATGTAACTCGGGCACTTAATCTTGTTGTTTAGTCGACGACGCAACATCATTTAAGTTTTAAGTTTCATTTTTTTATTTCTTTCCCTTGTTTAATTTCTATAGCTAAAATATGAAATTTGTAACAACCTTCCCCGCGCAACTCAGTTCGATCCAGCTAAAATTATGTAATACTAATAACATACAATAGAAAGAATTAAGTGCGGCAGTTGAGTCATGGATGCATATGAAAACCAACTCTTTTTCCTCTACAAGCTTATAGTAAAGTCTCTGAAGCTTATGCAGTTAAAGCCGGCGCGGCGCCGCTGCGCTATTATCGTTAAATCTGCTACATTCTATCAATACAAGCCAAAATTGGATCCACTGCAAGTGAACCTTTTTATTGAACTTACGCCTTACGGGTTGAATCCATCCATTAACAGTTGCTGACGCCTCTAAATAATTTGCTTGGTTGCTCAAAACTAAGCCCAGGCAGGAGATCAGAAGAGGTTGAGAGTCGAACTGAGTTGCGTGCGCGTTGGTCGATGTTTTTCTATAATCAAAACCGTGTTGAATTCGAATCACAAGTAATTTCAAATTTGTATAGTAATTAGTTAATTTGTTCAGAATAAATTCCGTAAAAAATACAACATCTTGTTATAATGTTTGAGAAACCAAACACTTGTAAAATTCCCGTTTCATTCCGCTGGAAATTGAAACTGTGGATCGAAGGAAAAATTGGAACTGTCACAATTCAGAACATGATTTAAATGCCGTGCCTTTTAAAACGCCTTCAAAGAAGTATAAAGTGGGGTTAGTGGTCAATAGTCATACATCGTGCGATTGTGAGATTGTTGTTGCGAAAAATTATAAGTTTCGACATTGTGAATTCGTTTTGTGCGTATTTCAAGAATGTAAAACGAAAAGCCTGCAGAATTTGAGAATAACATCTTCCAGTGGTCTTTCTGTGAAGATACGGCGGAGAAAGATGTTGCAGAAATCCCGCAAAGAGACCTTAATTGCCCGTCTTTAAAAAAAAGTGTACGAGGAAACTGGGAGGATGCCGCAAAAAGCAGAAAACAATGGGTGATGACGACATGAATGATGTCCCTCATTGCTGCAATTCGGAAGAAGAATCCTAGTTGGGACAAATGCAACAGTAAACATTGCGACAACTTTGTCTTGGGGAATTCTTGGAAAAAAGTGACAGTAATGAATCGGTTCAGTAAGTTAATCGTTTTTTCTGAGTGTTCTTTATATAATATTAGTATTATATTCTGTTAGTTGAAGAGTGCAAAGGGAAATGGAAATCCTTAAAAAATAGCTATGCGTACCGGAGTAAAAACGACCCCCCCAAGATGGTCCGAGGTAAATAGAGAAGACGACAACATTCAATTTGATGTAGTCAAGCAACTGAGTTTCTTGCAAGACACCGCTTCTTTGAGAAAGTAGGTACATTTTACACAGTTTTTTATTGAAAGGATCACGGCATCGTACAATAGGAATCGTCCTTCATGTATCATATGAAAATAATATCTGTATTTTCAGAGCAAGATCAAGTCTCCTTCGCCATCTTCGCCAATGTTGCACTTTTTACAAGTCGCATGGAAGAGCAACAACTTTGAAAAAACGCTGCAAAGTCTTTACACATGGGTTTATTATTTCTGACTAAATACAATAACATTGAAAACCCTCCCACGCAGCATTTTTCGTAGGAGTTACTATAGTTTTGTTAAAAAGAATTATTATTATTTAGATTTACGTATTTTTAGCATTCTTACTTACTTTCTGGTATCTGTGATAAGTATGGTAACATTTCTGACAAATTACGGTCTTGTTATTAAAGAGTAATCTTTTTTATAAAAATATTGATTCACGCTTGTAACAAAACTCAATTTTCAGTAACTTGTGCAATGTGCAACCAATATGTTAATGCCACCTTTACGACTTTGATATTACTTTACGTAAAAGTTAATTTATTTTTGATGTATATATACATTCAATTTGGCAAGAATAATTTGCAATTCAAAACGAAAAGAATATACTGCATTATTTCTATTATTAACATTGTATGAATTTCAATTGGTTTCGCAAAAGAAAACTAAATTGAATATCCTGCAAAATGCATCTACTAATAATTTTAGAAAATAATTTCTACGAAAATCCATTTTCTTCTTAATAATTTGATTTTTCTTTCAAAATAGATAATTCGAATATTTTTTGTAATAATTTTAATTTGAGGAAAGAGTAATAAATTTTTAAGAATTATTTCCATTACTTTTGTCAGCAAATTGCACTCAGCTTTAATTTCAAGCTTTGAAATAATTACTAAATGCATTGATCAATTATTAATTTGGAAAACAATATGATTTAGAGAGTTCATACATAGGTATATATTATTTCTCAAAGTAAAGATATTTATATACGTGATTTTTTCTTGACTTACCTATATTTTGATTTGTAAATGTTTAATGTTATGCAAAACACAAACATAATATTTGTTTCCGCTTTCTTTTAAAGAAGACCCACACATGTAAACCTTGTTACAAAAAGGAAACATGCAACATCACAATAACGTACATGTGATGTAATATTCTCATATCACCTACTTGTAAGATTGACCAGTACTAAAAGACACTCTCTCACAATTACGTACAAGTTTCGTAACTATGAAATGACATTGAGGTAACTATGTCGGTGGAAAATTTTACGATTCCAAATACATTTTAGCTAAAAAAATTCAAAAACTGCTACTTGGGCTGGCAATTACAATAAATGACTCAACAAACCTCATCTTTAAGACACAAAGAGAGAAAGAATAACGAAATATCAACAAAATCGAAATTTTGAAAATTAATATTTAAAGGATTTTAAGAAGTAGAGAAGAGAAAAATTTTATTAAATTATTTTAAGAGAGGATAAAAATCTATTTAACAAAGGATTAGTAACAAAAATACTAATATCTTTAAGAAAATGAGGTCAGCGTAGTGTAGTGTTGATGTCTTATAAAGCATGTGGATCATACATCAGTTAAAAAGATTAGTTCCAGCGAACCTAAAACTTTTTATCCTATCTTAATACAGAGCAAACGAAAGGATAGTTAATCATCATTTGTGTGCACCATATGTTTCATAAGCTATAAACAATATGCTGACATCGTTTTCTTAAAGATATTATAATTTTTATACTATAAAGCATATTTAAAAAAAATATATTTCTAAACATATTGTTTAGTTTTAATCTTTAATTTCATTTGTCGTTTGTGTAATAAAATTTTATAACTTAACCTTTATAATTGTGTCTAAAACTTTAGTTAAGTTCATAATCGTACTAGCAGACTAATGTTTTTTTTTTCTCAAAACATCCTAAAATCGATTTATGAACGTAACCTACCTATTAGTTGTAACCCTTTAAAAGAGCGTTGCGAAATTTGGTAACAAATATCCACGGAGTGCTGTTAACATAAAAAAAGTGAAGGAAAAATATATTTAAAGAAAGATTTTTAATAATTAATAAGTTATAAAAATATCTTTTTATATATATTTAAGAAAATGACGTCGACGTAGTGTTGATGTGTTATAAAGCATGTGACGCATACATCAGCTAATAAGATTGGTTCCAGGGAACCTAAAACTTTTTATCCTATCTTACTACAGGCAAACGAAAGGATAGTTAATCATCATTTGTATGCGCCATATGTTTCATAAGATATAAACAATAGCTGAAATCGTTTTCTTAAAGATATTATTATTTGTTTACTATAAAGCATATTTTTAAAAATCCTTTATTAAATATATTTTTATCCTCTTTTAAAATAATTTAATAAAATTTCCCTGTTCTTAAAATCCTTCAAATATTAATTTTCAAAATTTTGATTTTGTTGATATTTCATTATTCTTTCTCTCTTTGTGTCTTAAAGATGAGGATTGTTGGGTCATTATTGTAATTGTCCAAGTAGCAGTTTTTGAATTTTTTTAGCTAAAATGTATTCGATTTCGTAACTTTTTCCAAAGACATAGTTACCTCAATGTCATTTCATAGTTACGAATCTTTGTTCGTAATTATGAGAGAGTGAGATAGAGATGCGAGCAAGTACTTAAGAATGCTAAAAATACGTAAATCTAACGAAAATTAATTCCTTTTACTAAAACGATAGTAACTTCTACGATAAAAGCTAGTTTGGTGGGGTTTTACCTCTAAGGAGGAGCGAGGCTACTGCAGGGAAATAAAAACGCTATTCTCTGTGTTTGTTGGAGCGACCGAACCGATACATATATTCACGCAGAGTTTAACCGAGTGGATGACCCATAACGATCGGGAATTGAGAGAGTGATTTAGTCTGGAGAATTTCGAGTAAATGTAATCTAAGTTGGCCTGCAGATTCGTCATATAAAAAAATTTTGTTTGCGGGATCACTATGAAGAGCCAAAGTGACGGCATAAACACTTGCAAACACGCCGCATTGAATGGCATCTCTTTGTGGTTGGGCTACCTTCATAAACTTTATGTCAGTTGTAGGATTAATATGCGGATATAAAGTGTTAAGGATTACTTTTTGAATTTGGTCGAGATAGTTACGATTTAAACTATCGTAAACTCTAACGGTTTTGGAAGATGAATCGTGAAAAGTGGTTATCCAATGACCATGTTGATGCGACCCCTGGAAAAGAATTTGTATATCATCTTTATGTGGTGGAACGCGCGTATAACGATAAGGATTTTGATAATATACTGTATCTTGGGGTTGAAAATCAGTTTTCTGTCTGATTACATTCAATAGACAGTTGATTGTATCGTCGGTTAACATTTTACCTAAAAGAATTTCATTTGTGATCGTATCAGTCAACTCCAAATTGGAACGCCAATATTCTTGAGTGTCATGAACTTTTTCGGGAACGAGTTCGTCATGAGGTAGCGGTGGTGAGGTAGGCTTAGGGGGGACGGGGTCGCCAACGTTTGGAATTGGAGGCTTTTCTTGATCACCAGAAAAAACACCTATGAATATCGGTTTGTGATCAGAAAATACCGATTCGTATGTACCAGAATGAAAATGCGGGACGTTTTTGAGCCAAATCGTGTCAATCTGAGTGTTAAAATCAGTGGTAGAGGTCTCTCCGAGCAATCCCCGGTTGAAACCGATCCCATTCATGAAGGTTTCAAAGCCACTTTGTACTGAAAATGCATCGATATTAAAGTCTCCCAGAAACACAATGATGTCAGTCGGATCAAGTTGTTCAAGTATGGAAGTAAGATTTTTCTTGAATGTTGGCAATGGAAACTTTGGAGATTTATACCCTGAAACTACGCGAATATTATGAAAAGCAATAATTACAATATCGAAATGGTTTTGACTAGCATGAAATCTGTTGTAATAAGTTAACTTTACATGTGGCATTAACTTATTTTTGCAGAGGACGAGTATACCTTTACCCATGGTTGATTTTTCAGATTTACTTCGGAACAGTTCATTGAACGTTTCAAGAACGAAGCTATCATTTTGTGTAAAATTGGTCTCTGAGAAAATAATTAAGCTTCCTTGGGAATACCATGGATCGCATCGAATATATTTTTGGTTTGTCTTGAGTGACCTACAGTTATGGTAAATGATTTTAATAAGATCGCCGTTGATAATTTTGGGATACGAAAGCGTAAGGACTTTATTTTCTTTCAAATCTTTTAAAGCCGCAACCACGGGGTCTGCATCAGACGGTTCTTTAGGTGGTTTAAAGCTGCCTAAGATGTACAGATCTTTCAGTTGTCGAACTCGGCTCAGGGCAACGTACAACATAGAGCGCTGAACACCTCGAATTTTATTGAAATCCAAACACACACTTTCGTAAGTTTGCCCTTGTGATTTATGAATTGTGAGCGCTTCTGCAGGAACAATGGGAAATTGAGTTCGTGATGCCTGGTAACCAATTTTTTTTGAGAGGCTTATTTGGACGGTATTTCGAAGAATAGGTACCCAGTTCTTGTTTGTTACTCCCAAATTCTCCGCAATTTGAGTAAATTTTTCACGACGATTTTGTCCCACTCTTTCTTCCCCAAAATTGAACCAAAGGTATCGAGGATCTGCCTGTGGAGTTACCCGTTCTAGTACCCCGCATGCCCCATTGACTAACCCATCAGCAATGTCAATGTTGGAAATTAACATATACTTAATCCCAATTTTCAAAATTAATTTGTATGGAAGGCCGCCAGTTTCAGTACGGTTTTTGTGTTTTAAAGCCTCCAAAAATCGCTCTCTTTGTTGAGGAGTACAATTTTTAACCATGACTTGATCAATGGCTGTACACTCAATCGGATGGTTTTTGTTTGACGCGATCTTTGCCTCATTAAACTCATCGACATCAATATTCTTTTGGAACAGCCTGATGGCGTTTTCAGGAACTTCATTGGGTTGTACTTCCCTTTGTTTCACAGTCGAAATATCCAGGCCTGTCATTTTTCCGACTGCCACGTTATTTAGGGCCTTGATAAAAAGCAGTTCATCTTTCTGCCTCATTATTTCAGTGAGTTCAAAATATTTAAATTCGTCCCATACTAGAGTACCAGCCAAATTGGTTAAACCACTTCCTTTGGTTGATTTGAATATAGGGCTGTCTTGAACGGGGGGTAATTGGTTCAAATCACCAACAAGCAGAACGGAAACCCCTCCGAATGACATATCTCGTCCCATGATTTGCCTTAACCTTGTATCAATACGGTGGAACATTAGGCTTCCGCACATTGACACTTCATCGATAATTAAAAGTTTTAGCCTCGACAGATTACAACGGATTGTGTTGGCAATATCTTCAGATAACTCAGGCATTTGACCCCCATACTGGGACACGGGTAACGCGAATGCCGAATGCAGCGTGATACCTCCAATGAGAAAAGCGGCTTTGCCTAATGGAGCTGTGAGGAGTACATATACGGGATTGTCAACTTTTTCGGTTTCAGGTTGATGTGAGAAATAATAAGTAAGGAGCTGGTAAATTGTTTTTATAACTGTGCTTTTTCCAACTCCTGCCGAGCCCGACAAAAATATTCTAATGGGAAGGGATTTTGTTTTGAAGCAATGCAAAACGTGCATCACAATGTCCCTTTGTTTCTCGTTGAGAAGCAGCATATTATAAAATATTTCGTCTCTATTTGGTAAAGCAGGTGTCTTGTAAGTATATTTGGAATTGTCAGTTTTTTTGGGGTCTTCAATTCCTCCCTGACCAAAAATATCGACAGGGTAGTCCGGTTCATCATCACTGTACTGTTCGAACTGGTTAACCTCGTTTTCTGCTCTTTCAATAGCGTTGTCAAGGATTTCAGCAGCGATACCGCTGAAATATTTTGTCTTGTTTTCTGTTATTTGGACCAGATTTTGCTCATAAATGCTCGAACAGTTGGCTTGGAGAATGTCCGACTGCTCGTTGCGCCACGGAAGAAACAGGAGAACTTGCTCTCTGTAGAAGTTGGCAGGATCTTGTTCCTCTTTGTAGGTTCGAAACCTAAGGATTTTCGTTTTGTAGGTTGCTGAGGGGATAATTTGTTCATCATCGTTATCTTCATCGGGTTCATCAACTTTATTTTTTAGTTTTGGAGGAAGATTACAGGCATAGTCTGCCAGGCAGGTGTTTTCGAGATGCACAGACCTTCTGCTGTATTTTTCTAAGACGTTGGCCAGAAATATATCCTCCGAATCCGCGTTTACTTCGAATTCTTTCCGAAGGGCTTTCTCGGTTTTCAACATTCTCACTCTTTCGTCAGGCAAAGAAGTGCTAATGAAAACTGTTGACCGACTCATCAGGGATAATGGAAGAGAGAGGACATGATAGCACGCTTCTTGAGCAGACATGACGCTACCATTGATGAAAACGTTCCCAATTTTCCTTAATCTCTCTCGCACCGATAAATTCCCATTACCCATATCTTTTTCAGCTTGCCTCAAGAGTTTTGAAAGCCCGCCCTCGGCTTTGCTTATGTAATTAACCACGTAAGAGGCGCAACTATAGGGATTCAAAATGAATTGTATATCCATATTGTAGCGGTTTAAATTCAGAATAACAGGGTTGTAGGCGTTGATTGCTACTTCCAAACTCGTTCGTTTTAAGAAAACTTGGGCATTTTTCAAGGAACATCTAATCGCTGAGATGTATTCATCCTCGGTTAATACGAGTTTATGGAGAATGTCCTCCCATAACATGGTAGTATTGTGATCAAAAAACTCTGTCATTAAATTGCGTATTTTTTTCAAATTCCGAATCATCTGGGGAGTAATTTTATCTTGTTTTCCGTAGGGCTCAAGAATAGTTGTTCGTGGCATAACCGGCAACGGATAATTGAAACGGCAATGTTTTTTGTTTTTCTGGCCTTTGTGGCAAGTAAAGGTATGACGGTGCCTCTGGACGGACATCAAGGGATTTCTCGGATCATATTCACACGTAATAAATTTGTCAATGAATGACACGCAATTCTTGATTTTCGAATCATCGAAGGGATCGTATTCTGGTGGGTTATTAACGTAGAGAAGGTTGTGGGTGTGGACAGACCCTCTCGCTTGGAACTCTCTCCTTTGATAACTGTCAACAATAAAATGCTCTCCAAAAGGGCCTGCATAGCTCTCAAGAACTTTCATCAGGTTATTGGCTTTTTGCTCGAAATACCTTACGCAGGTGACTGGATCATCTTTCACTAATTTCGTTTTAGTGAAATCATCCAACTCGGAGGCTTCCCTGATCGATATTTTTTTATTAAAATGAATATTGTATAAAATTACCAATAGTTCAGGAGAGTGGAGTTCAGCCGCGGAAAATGTTAGGAAAATTGAGGGCTTCCCAAGTTGTCTTATCATGGCCAGAACGTTTCTCTTCTTCTCTTCCCAATATGCAGGAGAACCCCTTATCTGTTTAAGAAATTTATAGCCGTCATTATGACGAATAGCATCAGGAATGAAGTTTGTATTCGTAACATCTTTTACATTAAAGTTGCGACCATCTTTCTTAAATTTTCTGAGACAAACGTTGGCCGTTGATACAACACCCATTTCAATTTTTTTCTTTGCCATGAAAAATAGCCTTTCTGGAGTACAAGACCTCCTATCTCTGTGACGGGCCTCAAATTTGATTCTCTGAGCATAACTCAACTTATTTTCAGAATCAAATTTTTGCCCAGCGAACACTGCAGGAAAACATAATTCTTCCAAATCAGGAACGACGTGCCAAGGTATCGGCTGTTTGCCCTGACCAGGCGCAATGACTTGCAGCTTGAAGTTCTCATTGCCCCTCCGATCAATAATCATAACGTCGTCATCCATCACGTCATTAAAAATCAAATTCTCGAGCTCGTCTTCTGGGAGTTCAACACCATTTGACATAATACCGCTCTCTTTTGGAACCGAGCAATCATCCCTATTGACAATGAAGTCAACATCCTTATGGTGGGTGGTTTTCGACAAGAACGAATCATCTATTTTGATCTTATATTTGACGTACAAAGGGGTTTTAACCAGATCATTGAGAGCATCACAAATATTTTGGGGTTTAATAGTTTCAAACATGTAATGAGATTTATGATCAATGTGTCTCTTCAATTTTAGCTGTATCGTACTCATATCGTCAAAACTTCGAGGGAGAACGTCAATCATTTCATTGATATCAACTGATACATTTACAACGCTGCCTTTGATGGATTGTTGACCATTCAAAATATTTGGCATCAAGGACTTTATTTGCATAAATGGGATGTAGGGCGACACCATACGAAGTTCCAAAGGTGTTAATCTGGCAACGGTTTCCGGTATGTCAGGGAAAGTCAAGTTTTTGTTTGCAGTTGTCTTAGGATAGGTCCCATTTTTTATGTATTTCAAACAAGTGTAACAAACCAAGTTGGATTCACAGGTTTGAATTTCATTCAAAAATATTTCTCGCTCTTCAGGGTTCAACATTTTGGTTGAAACCAAATTTTGGGAAAATTGCCGCATGGAATGTGAGAAAAATAAATTCTGGCAGCACATGCAAACATTGTCTGGGCCGATTAACTTTGAATTCATGTACCATTGTTGGAGTTCGGACGATGCTACCTCTTTCTCATTGGCAATGTTTTCTTCCAATCGTTTAAGATATTGTTCACGATGGCTTATCATTTCATTCCCTCTTACTTTCTTTCTTCGAATGCGATCTCTTTGTCTTTCGTTGAGTCTTACCTCATCATATTTCCTAGCTTTATTTCTTCTTTCACGATCAAGTTTACGGCCTTCACCACCCTTGCTTTTCCTGTTCTCTTTTCGTTTCGCAGCCTCCTTTACCCGGATCTCTAGATTTTGTCGAGTAACTTTCTTCCTAGCTTTATCAATTTCCAGGCCTTCAACGCCTTCATTTACCCTGCTCTCTTTTCGTTTCGCAGCCTCCTTTACCCGGATCTCTAGATTTTGTCGAGTAACTTTCTTCCTAGCTTTATCAATTTCCAGGCCTTCAACGCCTTCATTTACCCTGCTCTCTTTTCGTTTAGCAGCCTCCTTTACCCGGATCTCTAGATTTTGTCGAGTAACTTTCTTCCTAGCTTTATCAATTTCCAGGCCTTCAACGCCTTCATTTACCCTGCTCTCTTTTCGTTTCGCAGCCTCCTTTACCCGGATCTCTAGATTTCGTCGAGTAACTTTCTTCCTAGCTTTATCAATTTCTAGGCCTTCAACGCCTTCATTTACCCTGCTCTCTTTTCGTTTCGCAGCCTCCTTTACCCGGATCTCTAGATTTTGTCGAGTAACTTTCTTCCTAGCTTTATCAATTTCCAGGCCTTCAACGCCTTCATTTACCCTGCTCTCTTTTCGTTTCGCAGCCTCCTTTACCCGGATCTCTAGATTTCGTCGAGTAACTTTCTTCCTAGCTTTATCAATTTCTAGGCCTTCAACGCCTTCATTTACCCTGCTCTCTTTTCGTTTCGCAGCCTCCTTTACCCGGATCTCTAGATTTCGTCGAGTAACTTTCTTCCTAGCTTTATCAATTTCCAGGCCTTCAACGCCTTCATTTACCCTGCTCTCTTTTCGTTTCGCAGCCTCCTTTACCCGGATCTCTAGATTTCGTCGAGTAACTTTCTTCCTAGCTTTATCAATTTCTAAGCCTTCAACTCCTTCATTTACCCTGCCCTCTTTTCGTTTCGCAGCCTCCTTTACCCGGATCTCTAGATTTTGTCGAGTAACTTTCTTCCTAGCTTTATCAATTTCTAAGCCTTCAACTCCTTCAATTACCCTGCCCTCTTTTCGTTTCGCAGCCTCCTTTACCCGGATCTCTAGATTTCGTCGAGTAACTTTCTTCCTAGCTTTATCAATTTCCAGGCCTTCAACGCCTTCATTTACCCTGCTCTCTTTTCGTTTCGCAGCCTCCTTTACCCGGATCTCTAGATTTTGTCGAGTAACTTTCTTCCTAGCTTTATCAATTTCCAGGCCTTCAACGCCTTCATTTACCCTGCTCTCTTTTCGTTTAGCAGCCTCCTTTACCCGGATCTCTAGATTTTGTCGAGTAACTTTCTTCCTAGCTTTATCAATTTCTAAGCCTTCAACTCCTTCAATTACCCTGCCCTCTTTTCGTTTCGCAGCCTCCTTTACCCGGATCTCTAGATTTTGTCGAGTAACTTTCTTCCTAGCTTTATCAATTTCTAGGCCTTCACCGCCTTCATTTACCCTGCCCTCTTTTCGTTTCGCAGCCTCCTTTACCCGGATCTCTAGATTTTGTCGAGTAACTTTCTTCCTAGCTTTATCAATTTGTAGACCTTCTTCGCCTTTATTTGCCCGGCTCTGTTTTCTTTTTATAGCTTCACTTTTGCGAAATTCAGAATTGTTCCGAGCAATTTTATGGCGCGCCTTCTTATCAGCTAAAAGTTTTCTGCGATTTACGCGCTTCTTCCTTTTGCTGAATGACTCAGTAGTGAGAATAATATCTGGAGCAGAATCAGAATCGTTTATGTCCGGAAGATTTTCTGGATCAGACACATCCATTTTAAAATTTTAACCTACAAAATGCGATCAAAACAAAAATAATTATAAAACCAATCTATCAAAACTGTACATTTACCACTAGGGTACCTATAAAATAGTTATTTCGTATAGTATTCCAGAAAACAAAATCAATTCAAGTACAACGATATTATAAAATGGCGCACAATAGAAAAAGATAATGTTAGTGAACAACAGAAGGACTTAGCTATACTCAAATTTATGAATTTGTTATTCACTAAAAATAGTTTAAATATGTACTAAGTAAATTTTAAATTATAACAAATTTTGGTTGGAAATGGTTTTCATAATTATTGAAAACAATACTCAATATAAAAGTACGAAACATTTCCGTTTGTTGGAAAAACAACATAAGTGCAACGCCATATTTAATTTTTTCCAGCTGATAATATATATTATATACATATATATGACATATGTACATTTAAGTATGTTAAAAACTTGTTGATGTTTAGTAACCTACATCATATAAAAATATCAAAGCTGTGGCGAAAAATAAACAGTTCTACTATGTACGTCTATTGCTTTCCAAATGTTTGTTTATGTCATTTATGGCGCTTTCTTTTTACAATTCACGATTCAATTGATGGAGATGAAAACATTTGGCAATGGCACTATTCTCCATCTTTAACATCATTTGCTGTCTTAAAGTCGACGAGGTTCGATGATATTCAATATGCATGTCATATAACAGTAGGTAGGCTCATTTACACAATGAAGGAATCACGGTTTAATGGAAAATACTGTAATTAGGAAGTCTCGATAAATCATGATCGGTTCCTTTATTATTACCCTAATATTTTTTTGCTTTATTTTGTTGCTGTATATGATCCGATCGCGCTGGAAAATTTAGCAAAAAGATTCTTGGGTTTTTCTTATGATGTCATAAAATAATGAGAAAATTTACAGACGCAGGTAAACCCAGACCATAAATCCATCAAATTGCAAGGACTTTGTTTATGTTATTTATGTTTTTTGCGTGTAAATGGGCCTTAACTTATGATCATTTTAAAGAAAAAAACATTGTAAAAGCATGTAAAATGAACTAAACCTAATTTTGTTTTTAAGCAGACTTTTTATGCGCGAATAAAAAATCAATTGCATTCCTTTTTACGCGGATTTTTTGGGAATTAATCTATCGCATAAAAACAAAAATATGTGATGCTTAAATAATAAAATATTATTAAGTAAAGTGAATAGGAACTCACCTGGAAAAAATCAACTGCGAGAAATCGTAGAATGAACACACAAAAATTAAACTAAGAAAGTATATAAGATAAGATCTTCAAACAATGTATCTACTGAAAATTAAATAAAGTAAAATAATAAACTACTTAATTCACAAGAATGAATAATTATTAATGATTATATGTCAAATAAGTTTGAAAAACAAAGTAACTGAGAAACCCCAGAATTAACATACACAAATCACACTAAAAAAGTATCTTAAGACAAGATCTTCAAACCACACAAATCACACTAAAAAAGTATCTTAAGACAAGATCTTCAAACCACACAAATCACACTAAAAAAGTATCTTAAGAGAAGATCTTCAAACAATGTAATACAAATAAAATAAGTAAAATTATAAACTACGTAATTCACAACAAATGAAAAATGAATAATAATTATTATAAAATGAATAAGTATGAAATTTTTTTAGATTTCGCAACAAATGCTACTTGTTCGGTGCACTGTCAAAGAATATTTAAAACAAAAGATATCTATGAATATAAGAAGGAACTCATTGACGTCAATACACGATTTGACACTGTGTGTGTGACAGCCATCTCCGTAGAAATAAATGGCAACAGCTAGAGTAGCAGTTGTGTGAAGGAGAAAACAAACGGAGTAAACACATGCTGAATGTTTCGACCAATACAGTCTGAACACGACTTGACAATTTTTGTGTAACTGTCAGTTCCGTAGAAATTACATGCTAAAAAATTGCCCAAAAACGAAAAGTAAAAAACAACAGTATCGCACCAGTTCGCAATGTAAAATCGTATTTATAAAAAAACGATATTCGCATACAGAAAAACCGAGTATACTTTCTTAGAGATAGAATGATAGATATTCATTGGTTTCGACCGAGCAGAAATAGTGCGAGCTCTTTCGCTCTTATGCACTTTTTGCACTCTTCTAATCTTGAACGGTTTTAATTTGTTTGTTAAAAATGTTTTCATACATTTGCCTTCTTAGTTTAGTTTAAATCAAAGAATATCTATGAATAAAAAGAAACTTTTTGACGTCAGCAGTGTGTGTTCGACACCAGCTCCATAGAAATTGGTGGTAACAGCAAAAAATCTATAGATTCTAGAATCTAGCCTAAAAGCGACACTTGCCAGAACTTGGCGTAAGCACTTTATGTGAAACAGGCTACAGGCAACAGAATAGCAGTTGTGTGAGGGAGATATGAAGAGGCACATTTTGTACAAAAATACATTTTGCCTGTGCCCAGAAAGCAGAAAATAAAAAACCCGCAAATTCCCGTTTTTTGAAATGATACAAAAGAGATGTTGAGAGTTGCAAATAGTGCGAGTTCTTTCCCTCTTATGCGCATTTTTCACTCTAGTACTCTTGAACTCTTGTCATTTTTTTTTACTGAAAAAAGTTTTCATACTCTTGCAGAAAGAGTTTTCCTTTCTTAGTTGAGATATTATTTGGTAATAATGTATCAGTTTGTGGAAGGGGCGAGAATGAAAAGAAAAAGAGTGAGTGAGGTATAGAGTGGTTCATATTTGGAGCTTTAAGTTCTATATTGCCCAACATTTTCATTTTTTTTCATGTTTTGATTGGAAAATTAAGAAAATAATTCTGCCAGTATTTATAATAGTGGGATAAATCAGTTCTTTTCAATTTATTTTCATTTAGATATTTTTATACATCTACCTATAGTAAAAAAAAAGCCATAAATTTATTAACGTGTGACTATAATCCATTTTCAACTAACTGAAAACTTTATTAAAAATATCAAGAATATTCACTCAGCTGGTATTCTTTGCCCAAAGTTGACCAAAGAAACTTTCCAGAACTTTCGAACATCCTGTTCCTGTACCCAGTTACCCCCTTTAAGTCAGAGCCCATGCACTTTTTGGATTTTCCGTTCCTGAAATTGTTAACGAACACAAACTTTAACATTTTAATATAGTGGGATTCTGGACTGGATACTTGAGTGAAGCGACCGACATATCCTCAACATTAGTGCCCAAGCGGGGCGGGTCGCAGAGAATCAGTAAATAAGACGGACAATATTACAGCCCGTGTGATTCCGGCTTCTTTACATTGTTTTCATTATTTTTTCTTAACTTTTAATAATAAAAAAATTTTAATTTTCTTAAAAAAATTTTTCATTAAAAAAAAAATTAATAATTTTTTTTAATTTAACTTATAATTCTTCATCCTTTCGGCAAAATTGACTTCATATTCGATCTCCTCACCCTAAAAAACATAAAAAACGATACTCCACATGCCCAAGTTTACAAAAACCTTAAAAATGCGTCATTTTACCCCCCTTTTTCACCCCTAAAACCCCAGGGGGTATTCCTATCAAGCTGCCGAGCTTCGGGACACAACTAGGGCCCAAATGTAACCTATGTACGAAAGAACGATTGTTTTCGACATGAAATTAAGGTAGATACCGCTGACACGGCGGACGGCGGACGGCGGACGGCGGACGGTGGACGGCGGACGGCGGACGGTGGACGGCGGACGGCGGACGGCGGACGGTGGACGGCGGACGGCGGACAGACATTGCGGTTTTGGACTCTACGCATCTTGAAACGCAAAAGAAAAAAATTTGAGTGGGTGTTATAAAAAATTTTTCCGAACCGATTACAAAGGTGTATTATTCAGAGAATAATAAACCAAAAGCACAGCAACAATGCAATCAAATGAAGTTTGGCACTCTTTCAGCTGCAGCAGATAACATGTTGGCGGATCTTCAGGAAGTCGAAGCAAAGCAGCAAATTTTGGAATTCATGGCTAAGATTTAGGAAAATCTACTTGAAAAATAATAAACTAAATACTTACATTTACATATACACATATTGACGTTTGCAAAATAATAATAATAACTTATAAGAGGTTACTATGGTAAAATGAATAAAAAAATATCCCTGAAAATGTTTTCAGTTCCTGATTTTCAACAAATCTCATAGGATTTTTTTTAAAACAACTTTTAAGCAAAAGAATCAAGTTTTGTGCATGAGTTATTTCTGAATTTTTTTTATTTAAAATTGTAATATTATTCAAGCCCTGCAGCCTTTCGCTGCCACGGAATAGCGCCGCGCCGACAGTAGAAAAATATTTTTAAGAATTCTTCTCTAGTTTTGTATGCTGTAGTTGGTGGTCGTCCTCTGCTGTTAAATGTGGAGCATAACAAAGTGCACTTTCTGGAATATCCACATTTATTCGAGCTTCGGGATAGTGCAAATGCTGTTCAGTTTTTACACTGAACATTAGGAGATTTTTACATCCTTATGGGCTTGGCAGAAAAAGTATCTTTAATTTTCATTTTCATATATGGAGCATTGGCGTTCAATTTTTATTTTGCAGACTGAGTCTTTCAACTCGTAAATTTTTGTATGGAGTATCGTTGTTCAGTTTTCATGTTGAACTGCCAGTATATATCTTAGCAGAATTTAGCAAATGTTTTTAATTTTACTACACATGCGAAATGGGATATTTTATTTTTCATAGAAATTTTCTTTGTATTTTGTTCGGGTGTATTCGTTGAAGTGGGCCATTTTAAACAGAGAATTTTGTGTTACTATCCACGTTGTTGCGACAGTTTTTGCTTTCGGCTTACCGTTGTGCAAAAAGCTTCAAAAACAAAAAAAAATTTGGATTTGAAGGAAGTAGTTTCATTGGCCATGACTTGTCAATTTGAGTTGCAGCTAATTCGAGAAAATGTTGATGGCGAATTTAAATCAATATTTAACGGCGTTGAAGCAGTTGCTTACGATATTGGCATAGATTTGAAGATGTCTAGAACTTGCACGAAACAGAGACACAGAAGTAATGTACCTGCCACATCCAGGGGTTTATTAAATGTGGATTTTTTAGATGAAATTGAAAATCACTATCGGGTGAATTTGTTCATACCATTCCTTGATTTCTTCATAGCACAGCTGGATGATAGATTTATGAAACACCAGCTAATTTTCAAAGGATTTCAGTGCCTTTTTAACCCTGTTCTGAGCCATGAATGTAAAACGAACATAGACGCTTTGGTTCAGTTCTACGCTGCTGATGTCGATGGAAACAACGATGACATTTTTGTGGAGCTGAAGATGTGGCGAAGAGAAGTAGAGCAAAAAGGTGAGAACGATGCTTTAAAATCTGCCATGACCAGCTTAGAGTCGTGCGACAGAGTTTTATATCCTTCGATACACTCCTTGCTGAATATTCTGTGTACCTTGCCAGTGACAACATGTACACCAGAACGATCGCCCACTAAATTTTTGGAGGATGCTGCAGCGTTGTTTATAACCCGAGTGAAGAATGTGTTGAATGTGCTAAAATATCAACAAACTTAACTTGCGAGTTCGTACAGCACAGTTTAAATGATGGTGAAATTGTGAGTGATATAAAATATTTTAACACAAAAACAATGCCAATTGAAAATGTTGATAACGGACATGAGTGGTTCTTAAAAAATGTGCAAGAGGACATATTAATACAGCTTGAAGAGTTTCAAGAAAAAGACAGTGGTTGGGCTCTGCACAGAATTATAAACTTAATTGTAAATGTGAATAAGTTTGAGCCATTACGTGGATCCTCATTTATTACCCTACCGCGAAAAATTGCAGCAAAGAAGGCATACATAAATGTGGAAAACAACAGCTGCAGTTGCAGCACAGCATCCAGCAAGTCAGAATACTGAAAGAATTTTATCTTATCCCCATTACACGGAAGTGCTTAATATGAGCGATGTTATATTCCCGGTAGCCTTGAAGGAAATTGAAAAATTTGAAACACACAATAATATGTTCATTAACGTATTTATTTTAGAAAACAATAGTAACGAGTGTAAAGTGACATTTCCGGAAAATAAATATGTAGAATTTAAGAATTTTTATCATAAGAACCCAGTACCGTTCTGTGTGTAAGCAGATTGGTAATCGATTTTGCATCCTTGTGACTATGATGATGATGTTGATGATAGTGAAAGCAGTACGCGAAAAATACAAAAACATGAAGCGCATTGTGTAGGCTTATATTTCCATTGCGCATATAACGAATCGGTATCATTTTACCGGTCAAATCGCAGTGAAACATGCCTCAAGTGGTTTGCTACACAACTTGCAGAAATAGCTAGTATAGCTGAAACAGAAATGGAGAATATAAGACCTGCGGGAAAATTTAATGCAGTTAACTAACCCATGCTGCCACATTTGTGAAAAGCCGTTCAATATCAGTGAAGTTCGAGTGAGAGATCACTGCTATCTTACTGGTAAATATCGAGGACCTGCACACAGCAGCTGCAACATAAACTACAACGATTGTCGCACCATCCCAATCATATTCCACAACTTATCGGGATATGATGCACATTTTATTATCAAGGACGTTGCACTATCCATCCCCGGGAAAGTGGATCTTTTACCGCTAAATAAAGAGCGATGCATTTCATTCACGAAATACATTGAAAATAGCAGCATAAAGTTGCGATTCATTGACTCATTTCGATTCGTGGCCGGGTCGCTAGATAAGTTGGTGGGGCTGCTACCAAAACCTGAACTGAAAATAACTCGGAGGCAATGGATGCATTTGGATGATGGCAAATTTGATCTTCTAACGCGAAAACGAGTCTTCCCATATGATTTCCTCAATGGATGGAGCAAACTCGAATACGATAGACTGCCAGAGGCGGAAGATTTTTACAATAAAATGAATAATACCGCAATTTCCGCTGGTGACTATTTACATGCGAAGAATGTCTGGGATGCATTCAATGTTAAGACGCTAGGGGAATACTCGGACTTGTGTAGTATAATAGACAATAAATCGCTCGTGGTAACACTAACCTCCCTAGATAATACTGCGTAAAAAGATAAAAATATAAAGAGGACGAAAGCCCTGCCCTCTTAGTATACTAACAAGAGAATCCGCAAGAGAGCGGGTAGCCCGGGTGGGGTACGATGCGCAGAATGCTAGTTCGCAAGTCAGTCACTCAGGAAAGGGCATCCGGGCTAGTTTTGTTCAGTTGTTTTTATCCGAAAATTTTTTAAGTTTTGAAACTATAAATCTTTGCCCAATATGTCTGATCAACGACAATGGCGTTCAAACTCTAGGCGTGGAGCACCACCCAGTGATGAGTATTTTGGAGGAAATCCCCAGGGAGGAAATCCCCCTAATAGAATACGTCCACGGAATTTCCATCGAATGAGGAGATTCAATGATGAACGAGCTATGGCTCAAGCAGTACCTGGACAAAATTCGTGGTCTACAGAGATGAATCAATCTGAAACTCAAAATCGAGCTCTTCAATCTGTGGAACCAGAAAGGAGACGGCAAATTATTAATGCTAAACCGAGAGGACGTCTCCCCGAACCAAGAGCCCAGAGGAGTGAAACTGAGTCTGCCCCCAGAGATGAAGCTCTATACGACGGTTCGGCTAAGGGATCATCGGCAATGATCCAAACATATTCACATAAAATGGAATTTTCAACATTCCCTATTTTATGTAAAGTTATATATGTGTAATGCGAGCATTACCATTTTGTATTTTCCAACATGTTATGAATGAGTATCTGAATCTTTACCTATTTGAAGTTGTAAAGTACCAGAATGCCGACAACCGAGAGTGGCGTGATTATGCTGATGCTCTCAAAACATTAAGAGCTCCTGACTCTCTTTTGCCCAAGCCAATCTATGATTATATAGTTGGTATTGGTAAACAGGCCACATCAGAGGGACAATTAGTCCATTTTAACTTTCCTGCAGCTGGAGTTCCGCGCGGAGAGGTTACAGTTGGTAACCAGACTATTCCTTCTGGCTCTTTTGGTGTATGTAACGCTCAAAGCCACAATGCATATGAGTGTTATGT
The DNA here is from genome assembly GCA_963082835.1 of Leptogaster cylindrica. Lineage (NCBI taxonomy): Eukaryota > Metazoa > Arthropoda > Insecta > Diptera > Asilidae > Leptogaster > Leptogaster cylindrica. The sequence continues at coordinate 28,311,927 of OY720107.1, forward strand.
GAGTCCATATATAACGCGTGCTTTAGTTGAAAGGACTCTCTTTGCTTATGATCATCCAAACGATCCTGATCGTTTTGGACCATGGCAACCTTTACCTGAAGGTTTTAGACCAGCCAATTGTGTTCCCAATCCAAATTTGTTGGGATACGAAATACCTGAGCGTATACATCCAGAAGGTGCTACTACTTTAAGTAAATGCACTTTTGAAGACTCGAATACCTTATATGGATGGGTTTCTCATTCAATTGAGGGAATGGCTTATGTGCAAGATACCCTCTCAAAGATGACGAGTCTTTTTGAAATTGTAAAAGGCGATTTTCAAGCTGTCCCAAATTCAGCTGCTTTCATATTTGCTGAATATCAAATAGAACCTGGAAGAATACTTCCTCTATTTGAATCTCTAGCTAATAGATTGTCAACAATCTATAGTAATGAATCATTTGGCTCATCAGCCTCTAATAAGGTGAGTTATTTCGCTTATAAACGCATGAGGAATTCCCATGCTATTGGACCATGTTATTCATGTTTCCGTAACGGGGTACATACAGTGCCGCAAGGATGCCTAGCTACCCGTAATTATAACTTTGAAATGAATGGACAGCTTGCAGCTATTGAGAACGAACCTAATATTATCGTTCGTAATAAAGCCTTTTACGAATCCGGATCTACCGGCAAAAGAAAGACGGCTTTAAAATCATGGATTGATAGACATTTTGTCACAAGCCGCTAACTAACGTGGAATACCACTTAGTATTGGACGTGGAATACCACTCCATCTACTAGCGAGGAATACCTCCTAGTTTACGGTTCACAAAGTAATGCGCGTGAACCTAGGATAAAAAGCGCCCTAATTCTTTTTTTTTTTTAAATAATAAAAAAATCCAATGACCTTTCCCTAAAATTTTACTACTTACATCAACCACTTTAATTTTCTTAATTTCACTTTCACTAACTTTTCCATTTTTATTTTTATTATTTTATTTTATTACCTTCTACTATCTTATTTCATTAATAATTAACTTCTCTCTTTTTTTATACAATTAATCATTTTTTAACCAATTTTTCAATACTTCTTTACCTTTTTATCAAATATATTCACTTTTTCTATTTCCTTTCTACTATCTTTTACATTTCCAAATTCCTACAATCTTTAACAAAAAATCCAATTTACTTTTCTATTTAAATTTACTCATCATTTTTTGTCTTTGCGTGATTACATTTTGTGTTTTAGAGGCTACAAATCGTGTTCTAGTGGTTGCATTTCAGTTTTAAGTCCTATACTTGTATCTGAAAACTGATGTCCTACTACTTGCAGCTGCAGTTGAAAACTTTCGCAGCATATCGATGGCAGCATACGGTCATAGACAAATAAAGTACTTCATACGTAGATGTGACATGTCGAACAACGAAATGGTGACACTTTTTCTCGATCAGCTGATCCGAGATTGCCTCCCAATCCAGACACATTTGTTTCCAAAGGAAAAACTTTCAGAACACCCAGTCGCTTATGTTTCAAGCATCATTTTTGTGCAACGTATATTGCATGGAAAGAAAACCGAACAGGATGAGGAAATTCAGGTGCGAGACCGGTTTCCTTCACTAACACATATTCTGCTCATTGCCAGTTTGTAATTTACGAATTTCTTTCCAAATTTCAGCATTTCTGAGTTTCTTACTCAATTAGAAAACTGGACATTCTTGAATGAATTTCTTCTGGTGGTTTCTTCAGGAAAGGGTTTGCAAGCACAAGCAAATTTGTACGACAGCATAGCTGCTTTTGCTTTTTTCTTTTTGCTGTGCTGTCATACAAATTTGCTTGTGCCTTCAAACTGAAAATACTCTTGCTGTCGTAATTTCTTTATGATAAATTTGGAAGAAAAATCTACTTATTTATATCGGGACCATATCATGACGTTCAAAAAATTCTTGTATATATTTTCGTTTGCCTCCCGTAGTACGAAACCACCCTCCTGGTCTAGGATTCTGGGGTTGTAATTCAGGCGGATACTATAACTATGTGTGTTTTTGATTTTGAAATAAATTACATAAATTGCAATAAATTTAATCAAAATCATTACGAAATCTACCTTAGCCTGTTGGCCTGGCGAGAAGAATTGTTGTACTATTTTGTCAAAAAGTTAGTCTTTTTTCAGCGAGCGACAATTAAATGTTCTGGTTTACCAATTTATTTCACCCTTCCCGCCACTCGTTAAATAGGAAAAATGACAATCCTTCGAAGACTAAAAAGAAGCAAAAATCAATTTTGCTCTTTACCGCACCCTTCTAGGCTTAGAATTTCATACCGCTGCCGCAACCACGCCGGTCGCCTCAGACGACGCAGGGAGTGCTGTAAAACTTGTCCTGTTTGCTCTACTTGTGTGTGTGTGTTTTCTTTCCCACAAGATCCTCACTACTTCGATGTTCAAGGTCGCGACCAAATCCTTTCCTATTACGTCATTGCAACATGTTATGGGAGGCGAACTCATCACCAACATGTATATCAGATCAGCTATTTTTCGTTTGTCCTGCTTGCTCTACAGTTGTGTGTGTTCTCTTTCCCACAAGATCCTCACTGCTTCGATGTTCAGGTTCGCGACCAAATGCTTCCGTGATATCTCATTGCAACATGTTATGGGAGGCGATTTAATGAGCAACACTTAGTTTACTTCTCCCCCTTGTCTAAGTGAACAGCGCGGTTCCCTTTCCTAAAAGATGCTCACTGCTCCGATGTCGCAGCCCATGACACAAGCAGGAGGCTCGCTTTGGTTAGCAACATGGTCGAAAGGGTGTTCTGAAAGTTTTTCTTTCGCCTAAGAAATTTGCCTCGCTTGGGAGGCAATCTCGGGTCAGCTGATCGAAAAAAAGCGTCACCATTTCGTTGTTCGTGATGTCCCATCTACGTATGAAATACTTTATTTGTCTATGATACGGTCTTGACCCCGCACATTATTTCACGATGCCCGGCCTAACATGCGATGCAATGTTGAAGTACACTAAAATCTCTTTGGAGCTAATAACAGATGTGGATATGCTGATGTTTGTGGAAAGAGGAGTTCGAGGCGGTATAAGCCAATGCGGCTCCAGGTACAGTCAGGCTAACAACAAGTACATGAGCAACTTTAATCCAGAAGAGGAGTCAAAGTATCTCACGTACTATGATGTGAACAACTTGTATGGATAGGCAATTTCACATGCATCAAAGATGCCAATATTGATATCATGTTTATACAGGATGATTCGCCAACCGGATACATCTTGGAGGTGGATTTGGAGTACCCTCAAGATTTGCATGATACACATAAGGACTTCCCATTCGGCCCCATACAATCAACACCGCCCGGATAAAAACGAGAAAAGCTGCTAACCACGTTGAAGACAAATGAAAAATATATCATCCACTATAGAAACCTGAAGCAGTGCATCACACATGGACTTATTATTAGCAGGATTCACCGCATTTTGCAGTTCACCCAATCGCCATGGCTTAAGTCGTACATCGATCTGAATACTGTGAAACGAAAGCTTGCTACAAGTAACCTTGAGAAAGATAGTTACATGAAAATGAACAACGCAGTTTTCGGTAAAACAATGGAAAATGTGCGCAAGTATACGAACATTAAACTCTGGACGAAATGGGAAGGACGATACGGCATTAGTAGCTATGTTGCAGCACCCAACTTCCACAGCAGAACCATTTTCGATGAGAACTTGGTTGCGGTAGAACTGCGAAAACTGGAAGTTAAGTTCAACAGACCCATTTACGTTGGAATGGCCATCCTGGATATAACAAAGATAGCACTTTACAATTTCCACTAAGAATTTATGCAGAAAGAATTGCCTGGAAATTGTAAAGTGAGGTATATGGATACAGACTCTTTGATATATGAAATCAAACATGATGCCATTTATAGGTTTATGCCAGAAAACCTAGTAAATTTGACACCAGTGATTATCCGGCCAATAACCAATACAATATTCCTCTAGTGAATAAAAAAGTTCCAGGACTGATGAAGGATGAGCTTAACGGGAAAATTATGACTGCATTTGTCGGCTTGCACTCCAAAATGTACAGCATTCAGATACAAGGCGAGGACTCCATCAAGAAAGCGAAAGGAGTGAAAAAAAGAAATGCGTCGGAAGCTTAAATTTGCGGGTAAGATTCCACCTACAAAAAAAAGTCATTCTACATTTCTATGCGACAATCAGAAACCAAAAAAAAAAAAAAATACTTAGCCGTTGCACACATGTTGCTGAGCATGCAAAAATGGCTGCCCGCCCAGGAGCATGTTGCTTAGCGGTTACGCAGGCTTATAATCAAAGTTGTGGTGTGGTGATCCCGCGGAAATAGACTTGCGATGTGTAATGGTGCTAAGCCTGCAACATGGGAGCTAGAACTATGCCTGCTTTGTTAAACCTTATTATAAAAACACTGCAAATTTTACACAACGGTTTATTATTTCCAAAAAATGTGACATTTTTCAAGTCACGGCTAGATGGCAGTAGTGATCATGTGAAATGATTTCACGTTTTTTGATCCACCAACAAATGGAATAATTTATGGAGATTAAAAATTTCAAAATTCTATTACTCAAAAACCAATTGATATAAATCCATACAATAAAATGTGTTCTATTGAGTAATATTAGAGCATTGTATATTCCGAGTTTTATGAAAAAAGCTTGAACGGTTTCGGAAATATGATTTTTTCAATATTTGGTTCCTCAATTTCCCCCCCTCAAAATACGTCGATCGGACCCACGAGCTGTTAGGACCGTTGTCAGATGTCACTTGATTTTTGAACCAAATTTAATTAATTTATCTCCAGTAGTTTCCGAGAAAAAGCCTGGACGGCGGACGGCGGACGGCGGACGGGGGACGGCGGACGGGGGACGGCGGACGGGGGACGGCGGACGGACGGATTTTTTTTTATTCGTTTTTTGAAATCTACATATCTCAAAACGTAAACTGACAAAATTTCAGGGGGGGTTATAATTTTTTTTTTCGTGTTCGATTACATAGGTTTATTATTGAAAATAATAAACCAAAAGGAGCGGGCAATTCATGCATCTCAACAGTCATAGCTAAAACAGAAATGGATTTCCTAGGAAAATTGCGAGCACTGGCCGATCAGTGCCATGGAGTACACTGGGTGCCTGACGGGCAACCGATATACATCAGCCCAGATAATCTTGAACGCGGAATGCGGCAGTCCCGCGGAATTTTTTAAAAATCTGAAAAAGTTCCAGTTCGAGCAAGTTGCAGTCAAACTGAAACATCACACTACTTCTCACATCCTGTTCCAGTTCTTCAACCCTGGTTTCAAGAGGGCTCAGGACCAGATGGATGATGATGACTGGCCTGGCGACTCCTTTCCTGTGGTTGATGATACCTTGATCTTGACTATGGATGATGAAGCCTGGCCTGCCGACTCCTTTCTTGTGGTTGATAGCACCTTGACTATGGGTGCTAACACCTGGCCTGATGATGATGACTCCTAGCCTATAGGTGGTGACGCCTGGTCTGATGACCCAGGACATGGCCATAGTAAATTTCAAGTCATTTTGACATTATATATCACTTATTACTTACTGATAATTTCTGATACTACATCTTACGGAAAATTATATCGAATAGAAGAAATTATACAAAGATTTTCTTATTTTTTTTTATTATTATTTTTTCATTAACAGGGGCTTTTTCTTAGTTTTCCTGCATCATGTTCAACATGTTTGTAAGCATTGAATTAGAAATAAAATCAGAGCAGATTTCGTGTTTGCTGAGAAATACATTCAACGCACAGGCAGCGAAAAAAATTAGTAGAAGAAGATTTGGAGAAGGAGGCCAGTCTGAATGCCTCCCGTAGAAGTAGAATGTAAAAAGTGTTTAATAAAAATATATGAAGTGAGAGGTGAGAAAAACAAAGAAAAGTTGTTTTAATTTAAACAGAAATAATTCGTGACATAACATCTTACAAAATCAGAAGTCGGATTACTAAATTAATAGGCGGGAGTGACTCAAGAGAAAGTGACATTAAAAAGCTGTGTGGATAATAAAAAAAAAAATGACGGATTAAAAAATTTTCGGAAAATTGAAAGAAAATTGTGTGAAAAATAGTGACACAATTTAAGTAGTATATCAGGAGCAAGCTGTGCGCATATTGCAAATGATAATTATCATTAATTATAATTAATGAATTTTCTGAAAATAAAACTAAAATAGTTTGTGTAAAAAGTATTGACAATTTAGGAAGGAAATTAGTAGAAAGCTGTGTGCATAATAAAAAAAAAATGGCGGATTAAGAAATTCTCGCAAAATATAAAACAATTCGTATGAAAAATAGGTGGTTACACTAATTAAGCACATTAAGTGAGAATAATTAAAGCAAGAAACAAGAACAATAAAATGGAGGAAGTGCAGTTAATGCGAATGTTCACCGTGACGACATTGAGAGAAGTATTTCGTGATTTGGAACTGTCGACTACGGGAAAAAAGGTTGAACTGTTACAGCGAATTAAGGAGGCCGATCTATCTGGTGATTGGATAGAGGTGACAAGGACTAAGATAGCAGCCGAAAATGATGATGTAAATGACGACCAGCAAGAATTGGCAAGACAAGAAGCAGTGCAGCAGGAGATGGAAAACATAAGCTGTCGTGAAGCAGATCTGGCACATCGAGAAGCAGCGTTATTAGAAAGAGAACTTCAAACTGCACGTGAAGAAATAGAAAGATTGAGGTTAAGTGCGATTTCAAGTAATTCAGTTGGGAGAACCTTGACCCAAGAACGAAATCCAGCAAGACATGTAAGTTTAAACAACATATGTAATATAATAAGTGATTTTGAATTTTGATGGAAATAAAAATGCATTTTCGTTAAAGCAGTGGCAAGTGCGAAGTGAAGTGATGAAGGAAAAAATTCAAGCAGCTTTTAACAAAACGGACTCCATGTTGATATTCCAAAGGCAGGATTTGGGAATACCAATGACGGCAACACGTGATTTTTCGCCGACCCGGAATGGTCATCTCAAGTCACCGGCATCAATGTTAATTTGATAAAGAGATTTAAAATAAAACTTAAGGTTATTTAGAGTGGCAACAGCATTCCTGCGGAAAAATTCGATGCATTTGCATATGAAACGGCGAAAATGTACACGGATCTGTATGGGTAGCATCCAACGTCACCAACTGTACATAAAGTGTTGATGCATGGTGCCAAGGTAATATCTCATGCAATACTACCTATTGGACAGTTATCGGAGGAGGCAGCTGAAGCCCGAAACAAACACCTTCGGCAGTATAGAATGCAATTTGCCCGAAAATTTACCCGTGTGGAGTGTAAAGGCGCGTTCCCACGACGCGTCGTCCGGCTCGGCGTGGTCCTTCATGCCTTTGAAGTTTTGAGGATTTACCGACATTTTACGACATTTTACCGGAAAGACGGGCCGAATCCTTTTGTTAACTGTGACACTTTTATGATCATACGAGCCGAGCAACGCGTCGTGGGTCCGCGCCTTAACAGTGATGTGTTATACAGGCTGCTTCTTACATTAGATCAATGCAGCAGTTGCAGCAGACCATTGCTTCATCAAAAATCCAAAACATTTTTGGCGGAGGCAGTCAATCTAATGGAGAAAAGTGCACAAACAACATTATATGCGAACAACAATATAGGACACGGCGACGAGAAAGATGAAGTCGAAGATGACGGAGAAGAATATGAATACTATGACGACGAAGTTGATAAAGATGAACACTTTGAGTCTGATTAATAAATGTTAGATGTTTAAATATTATTGCAATTTTAGTTGTTAGAATATTATTCGAATTTTAGAGGTTAATTTTCGCAATATAATTTTTTTGAGTTTTTTTATTTTGGTTTTTTAATAAATGTACAAAGTCGTAGGTGCTTAAATATTCTGTTTACCCTCGAATAACCAGTTGCAGTTGATTAGTTAGTTTTATAAATCCCTTTATATGCCCTGATTCTGAATCTGATATCTGATTACGGATTCGGAATTAGCGACCCCAAAAATCCCCGAGTAACAAATTTTAGCTCAATTAAATAATTAAGTAAACTGTAAACGCTCAAACATGGTACGAGTAAACTTGGTTGAGAAACCATGTTCGAGTTGATGTTGAACGTCTAGAGGGTGGTACACTGGTACGCGTACCAAATTTTTGGTCTCACCAATGGTTCGAGTAAAAATCAAAGTTGCTTTGATTTTTGTCGATGTTTGGGGCGGGGCTTCGTGTTGGTGATATCATGTTGTCACGTCTGCGGAATGGTTTGACATAATTAACTCGAACATGTCATTCTGAGTCTAGCTTTCATGCAGTGAACATCTTTCATTTATTATATTTATATTTTTATAATTTTCTTTCAATAAACATTTTATATGAATACATTTTGGTCGATCCTTCAACCATTTTTTTAACCATATTCTTTTTTTTACATTTCAACGAACGATCTCATTCTTCTTCTTGCTCTAAAAATCAAAAATAGTTTTTGCGGACTAATTAATTATTATTCAAAATCAATTTATAATTTGTCGGTTGAATGAGATGTTAACGTGACAAATTTTGAGAAAATCTGATATTCGAGTTGATGGTCTCAGAACAAGTTCGACTGTCTGTGGGGTTTAGTCGGAACAAGTTTACTCGTAACATGTTCGAGCGTTTACAGGGCGCTTAAGTAGTTATGAATTTTTTCCAGGTTTTTGGGTCAATTACGCCTGTGTGCGCTGTAGGTATCCTGAAGCAAAATACCTGAAGAGATTATATGAAAACAAAATCTGAGAAGTGTCGTCGAACACCCGTTGGAAACGAAGCCCCTTTCGCATTTATTACATGCTTTAAGAGAATTTAGTTGAGCTGCGAAAGTCGATAAGTAAACAATTAGCAAGTTATTTGTTCTAACATTTCCATTGTTTTTATTTATTATTATACACTATAACAGAATAAATGTCACTTTGTTGTCAGGTGTTCAGTTGACGCATGTTACATGTGTAACAACTAGCGCAAGCATAGGTAACTTAATTTACGTAAGGAGTAGGGATAAGCAACGATGTATAAATTTAGGAAGAAATTTAGAATAAACCAGAGTCTAGATCGAACCCTTGAAGCGTTTTCTTTCTAGAACCCTCGCCCAGAGCCAGCTTTTTCAAGCGGCCAAGAAACCTCTCCTAGAGCCAGCTTTTCAAGCGGCCAAGAACTCTCCTAAAGCCAGCTTTTCAAGCGGCCAAACACCAATAACCAGAGCCTGTTTTTTCAAGCGGCCAAGGTTTCGGATACGTTTGCAAGGGGCGCATCCCATCATCACAATTACTTCTGTGACCCTCCTTCAAGCGAAAGCAAAATTGGCATCAGCTCATCGCCATTCTCCAGCTTCAGATGACACATTCTCAGATCCATTTGTTGATCGTGTCGTTCGGCATTTTAGCAAAGGCTTGAAATCATCAGCTGCTTATATTGATCAAATAGGGATGTTTGAAATTGATGAGAAATTCAGATCGCAGCGATCCACCAACTAGAGCAGTAATCTACTAAATCAGAGAAATAATCTGATTTCAAAATGCAGAGTATTAATCTGCTAAACAAAGCCCTTAAAGAATTAATTTAAGGCACAACAAACGCAGAGCATTAATCTGCAACAAGCCTCTAGAGAATTAATCTAAGGCAAATTACATCAATTTATTGGGCGCTATTTCACAATATTAGAGGGGAACTGCGACAGTGAGTCATGCAGCAGTGAGTTATAATCCATGTCCGCGTGAGTTATCATAATCATGATTGTTTGGGTGTATTGTTTATGCGTTTGTGTGTATTACCTCCCCCAACGCAGCAGTGAAAATTGCCATCAGTTTATTTTCAAAGATGCAGCAGTAAAGTACAAAGTTTCATTTCAATTCAAAGTTTGATTTCAATACAAAATGCGTGCAACGAAGATGACTATCATCGCAGAACTAAAGAATTTGGACATCACGCCATACCTAAATTTGGCTGATATGGCTATCGGTATGGAATACAAAATATGTGTTGCACGAAGGCTAAATACAACATTTGGAGCTCGAATCAATCTACAATTATTTGACAACCGCCAAGTATTTCTACCAATAAGATACAACACTATGTCCTAGGCTGCATTACAGGACCTCAACAGTGGAAATTATTTCGTTGCAAATAGAGTTCCTCGAGTGAAAACATTTGCGTTAGAGTTTAGACTGTGCAAAACTGAACCAGCAGCACCACAGGAGAATTTTACATTTTATAATAATAATTAATTATCAGTAATAAGTGCGTGTGAAATAAATAAATGAATAAATTTTCTTGAGAAATTTTCTGCATTTTTTTTTTCATTTTTACAAGGATGGAAGGAAAATAAGGTTTTCAGATGTGGTTAGTGTATATTACATCGGTTGTGAAAGCCGAAAAAGTGAATGGGAGACGATTTCTTTGGATTGATTTCGATTCAATAAAAGAATTGCTCGAACTTCAATAGCGTTAAGTCCTATATTGTATATTGAGCACACAAGTAAAATTTTTAATAACAGATTTGAATGAAAAAAGTTTTCTTTTTGCCTGTTGAAACTTCACCCTTATAGCTATGATAAACATGAACTGAACATGAACATGATGAACGTGAACATGAACATGAACAAGAACATCATGAACTTGATGATAATGATGATGAAACACCGAAGAAGAATTGTAAAGACAACTAAGAGGAAGCCCACTGTGGATGCAGAAGAAAACTAAGAGGAAGCCCAATATAAGAAAATAATAAGAGAAAAATGTAAGAAAATAATAATAACAATTTTGTTCTTTGAATTTATTTTATTCGATTTCTTTTATAATAATCTTTATACATGAACATGATGATGATGAACATGAACATGATGATGATGAGCATCAACATGATTAACATGAACATGAATATGAACATGACGATGATGAACAGACATTTATTTTATACAGAGTTTATTACAGACATTTTACATTTCACCACCTTTGGTCCTATAATTTTGGGTGTATGTGTAAACAAACGTCGGAAATGGCTAAACAATCATAAACAATAGACCTCTGAAAAATTAAGAGAGAAAACCTCTGAAAAGAAAGTTTATAAAATAAGAGAGAAAACCTCTGAAAAAGAAAGTTTATAAAATAAAAAACTTTTTTACAGACATTTATTTTATACAGACTTTATTACAGACATTTTACATTTTACATTTTTATTAGCTTAGTCGATTGGCTTAGGCGGTTTCCATCAGATCGTCCTCATCCTCGTGTAAAATGGATTCCAGGTTCGTATCCTTGGACATATCCTGGCGAAGTCAAAACTCATTGCTGTCAGTAGTATAGATAGAGGGATTCCCGACCATTTTGCACATGTGCAAAATTTTCTGACCAAAAAATGTGCAAGAGATTAATTTTGCATATGTGCAAAAGTTCGTGAGTGAAAAATGTGCAAAATTGTGGATGTAATTTTGCACATGTGCAAAAATTTGTGGTCAGTGAGGGGGAAAAAAAATGTACATAGGGGGTTCCGAATCAAAATGTGCATGGGGAGGAAAATGTGCATGGGGTTTAGAAAAGTGCGCATAGAGATTCAGATGCGGCATGCAGATGGAGTCTAATTTAGAGTCTCCATATTTTTTTTAATTCGTAATAACAAGATATTAAATACATTGTATTCAAAAAAACAATTTGTATTTCATGGAAGGATTTTTTTTAAAAAATAATTTATTTTTCGCAATTGCTGTTACTGAACTTTGAACTTTACGCTTGAGTTGATTTATGCGCGTGGGGTATTTTCAGTGAGGTCAAACATGTATTTCTTTTAGGACAACAAGATAAGACCGTTTTGATAATTTCGGGATATAAAAGAAAGCTGAGCATAGTTAAATATTTAATTTACTGTGATCACGAACATCAGCAACATTACCCCGAAAAGGTAAGACAATATTTGATTGAATATAATGTATACAGGATTAATTTGTTTTAAAAAATAGATGAATCCTCACTGGACTGGTACCTCAACTATCGCTGAATTAGAACGGTTTGATTTTAATCCTGTTCTATCAGTGAAAAATATGGAGGTAGATAAGGAATATAGGATCGTATCAGCGAAAAGAGTCAACACAAGATTTGGGAAAAGGATTGTCCTGGATTTGGAGGATTATCAGCTTTTTCTTCCACCACGTTATGTAACCATGACAGAGGATTGTTTGATGTCTTTCGAGTGTGGAGAATTCACCATAAAAAAAAGGAGTGACAAAGGAATGTTGCAGTTTTCAAAGATGCAGGAGTCTAATTTAGAGTCTGCATATTATAATTTATAAAAAACAATATGCCTAATAAATAGATTGTATTTCAAAAAAAACAATTTTTTATTTCATATCTCATTTTACAAAATCGACTGTCCTAAGACTTGTTTTCATATTTTATGCGTGAGCATTATCACTGCTGGAGTTAGCATTCTCGACCCCTGAAGTTTTTTGGTGTATATAATTAACAAGAGAAATACTTCTTGCAAGTAAACACGATAAGAATATTTTTTGATTATTCGTATCAAAATTCTTACGCAATTTATGCGTGAGTATTATCACTGCTCTATTTCGTTCGTAATTTTAATTAGGGTTAGTATTCTTGACCCCGGTCAGCTTCTGAAACACTTGCTATCGCATTTTACGATTACGCTTGAGTTGTTCGTTCCGCGTGTGCATTATCACTGCTGTATTTCGCTCGGAATTTTAACTGGGGTTATCATTCTTGATCCCGGTCAGCTTCCGAAAAATGGTTTTTCGCATTTTACGCGTGAGCATTATCACTGCTCTATTTCGCTCAGAGTTTTAACTGGGGTTATCACTGCTGATTTTTCGTGCATATTATAACTAACGAGAAAAATACTTCTTGTAAGTAAACAAGATAAGAATATTGTTTTTGATTATTTGGGAGGTATAAATTTGGGTGGCAAACAGTAGGATTTTCATTCAAAAGTTTTGTGTTTTAAAGTGCGGGTTTTGATTTGTAAAAATGGTATATTTCCAATGTAATTTGTGTAACAAAATTTACTCTAGAATGTACACACTTAAGAGGCACAGTAAAGCTGCACATAGTGGAAATGTTTTATGTGAAATGTGCGGGTATGGATCAAAAAGTGATGCAGCTCTTGAAAAACATATGATTCAGTTTCACCCAAAACTGTTAGCTAGTAAAGATACTGATTTTCCGAAGAACTCTCAGAGTGACGGTATTTTATGCGAATTGTGCGGTTTAGTTTTAAAAAGTGAAACAGCTAGGGAAAAACATGTGATTGAGTGGCACCAACAAGATTTGGACAACAAAGGTACTGATAATTACCAGAGCAAATCTACAGAAGGTATGAAATTGGAAGACATTTTTATGGAAGATTGGTTGGAGGTAAGTAATTCCGAAAATAAGAAAGTGGAAGATATTTCTATGAAAGATTTATTGGAGGCAAGTAGCTCTAAAACTAATAATACAAAATGGTGTGAAAAATGTGAAGTGGAGGTTGAAGCAAATAAATGGAATTATCACATTCGTACCAATATACATAAGAGGAACTCCGCGCAAGCAGTTAATGAAAATGTTAAATGTATAAAAAGTTCATTTAATGAACGAATTGAGACATATATAATTGAAAATAAAGATGAAGCTTTATTAAATGCATCAAAGTTTTTTGATTTGAAAAAAGATGTAATTTTGGAAGTTTTGGAGGATTCACTAATTAAGCATGATTCACTCAAACTTAATGCAGAATTATTTGCAGAGTTTGTAAAAATAACTGACAAAAGTAATGAGGGAGAAGAAATGGTAGTATCGTTAAAGTCCTTCCAGTCTAAAATGACAATAGTTTTGAATAAAGAAAGTCTATTTGAAGTTTATGAGACAATGAAAGGAAAAATTGTTACAAGAATGGAAGAATTTCAGGAAAGGGACAGCGGTTGGGCTTTAATTAGACTTTGTTATATTGAAGTCAATATAAATCAATATCAGCCTCTAAAAGGATCACACTATATACCTCTACCAAAATGTTTAAAAAGCAAAAATGCTTGTATCAACGTCAAAAACGATGACGTTTATTGTTTCAAATGGGCGATTATTTCAGCTCTAAATCCTGTCGCTGTACATAGTGATCGTTCCTCCTCATATCAAATACGTAACATTTCTAGCAGCAAGTTTGAATTACAAAATGGAATTGTATTAAATTTTGAAAAGTTGGAGTTCCCTTTACAAGTTTCACACGTGCAGTATTTTGAAAAACTTAACCCCTTAATAAGTGTAAACGTATTCGGGTGTGAATTAAATGGAAATTCCTATGATATTGTGGGGCCATACCATTGTTCGAAAGAGGAGAAATCTATCCACATTAATTTACTCTTGATGCAGGAGAACGAGAGAAGCCACTACATTTGGATTAAAAACATATCACGGTAAGAATAAAAAATTTAATACAACTAGGACATTTAATGTATTTTCATTTTTCTTCTTTTTTTCTTTTTTGTTACAGATTACTTCGTAAGCAAGTAACTTTAAGAAAACAGCAAATATTTCTGTGCAATAATTGTCTTCAACATTTCCATAGAAAGGATGCCCTGGATATTCACCGAACTGAATGCAACAAAATGGTTACAAGTCTCCCATCACCGGAAAAGGCAAGACTAAAATTCGAAGGTTATCACAGACAAATTCAGGTACCTTTCACTATATATGCCGACTTCGAGTGTATACTAGAAGATGTAGTTACATGCATTCCCGATCCGATAGCATCTTCTACCACCAATATTCAAAAGCATGTTCCGTGTTCGTTCGCATATAATATAGAGTGTTCTTATAATAAGAATTTAAATAAATTTAAAATCTATAAAGGTAGAGACTCTGCCGATCAGTTTGTAAAGTATTTAGCAGAAGATGTTAAATATTATTATAGGGAGTATATAAGTAAACCCAAACCAATGTTACCGCTAACAAAGGAAGAGTTGCGTATTTTCTCTGAAAGTGACATCTGCCACATTTGTAAATATAAAATAATACAAAATGATAAAGTAGCTGATCATTGTCACTTAACTGGGAAATTTAGGGCGGCAGCGCACAGTAGCTGTAATCTAAAATATCAGGTTCCTAAATTCTTTCCAATTTTCTTTCATAACTTTTCGAGATACGATTGTCATCTTTTTGTTAAATCTCTGGAACAAATTGAGGGTGAAATAAGTATTATGCCGCTTAACAAAGAGGCATACATTTCTCTTTCTAAAAGAATATATATTAACAAGACTGATTCAATAGAATTGAGGTTTCTTGATTCAACCCGTTTTATGCAATCGAGTCTAGAATCTTTAGCTAGTTATTTAAACCCTAGTGATCTCAAAGCGGTAAGAAATATTTACAAGAACGAAGAATCATTCAAATTAATGACTCGAAAGGGTGTATTTCCGTATGAGTATATAAACTCTTGGCAAAGATTGAACGAAACTTGTCTTCCAAATAGAGAAGAATTTGACAACAAACTGACTAATAGTCGGTGTTCTATTAGCGATTATGAGCATGCTCAGAAAGTATGGAAGACATTAAAGTGTAATACTTTATGGGATTATCTTCAGATTTATTTAACAGCCGATGTATTACTTTTAACCGATATTTTTGAGAACTTTAGACAGCTTTGTTTGAGTATTTATTCCCTGGACCCCTGTCACTATTATACCACTCCAGGTCTATCATGGGATGCAATGTTAAAAACCACTAAAATTACCCTTGAATTAATTACAGATATTAATATTTACAATTTTATTAAAAAAGGCATAAGGGGTGGTATAACTCAATGCTCTCAACGTCATTCAAAAGCTAATAATAAATATATGGCAAATTTTAATGAATCCAAAGAATCATCTTACATTACATACTTAGATGCCAACAATTTGTATGGATGGGCTATGTCCCAACCACTACCTCACTCAGGTTTTAAATGGGTTGAAAGTAGGAACATTGATGTTTTAAAAATTCCTCAAGAGTCTGATATCGGATACATATTAGAAGTAGATTTAGAATATCCGGAGATATTACATGATGATCACAATGACTTGCCCTTTTGCGTTGAAAATAAGTTAACCCCAATTTCCAAATTCTGCAAGTTAATAGCAGATTTCAATAATAAGAACCGTTACGTAATTCATTATTTAAATCTCCAACAATGTCTCAAATATGGGCTAAAATTAACACGCATTCATAGAGTATTGCAATTTAATCAATCAAATTGGCTTAATTCTTATATTTCAAAAAACACATCTTATAGAACTAAAGCAAAAAATACATTTGAAAAAAATTTTTATAAACTATTAAATAACGCGGTTTATGGAAAAACAATGGAAAATGTTGATAAGAGAAAAAATATACATCTTGTAACTAAATGGGAAAGCAAGGGCAGATCATTGGGAGCTCGTGCACTAATAGCTAAGCCTAATTATCACAGTTCACAGTATTTTACTAAGGATATGGTTGCAATACAAATGAATAAAACAAAAACGGATTACAACAAACCACTTTACTTGGGATTTTGTGTTTTGGAATTATCCAAGCTAAAAATGTATGATTTCCATTATGGGTATATGTCTCCAAAATACGGAAAGAATTTAATTCTAAATTATATGGATACAGACTCTTTTATATACACAATTTTTACCCTTGATTTTTATAAAGATATTTTAAATGATATAGATCAGCATTTTGATACTTCAGAATACGCACTCGATAACCCCTACGAAATACCTTTAAGAAACAAAAAAGTAATTGGTCTTATGAAAGATGAAGCCAACGGTAATATAATAAACGAATTTGTAGGACTAAGAGCTAAAATGTATTCACTGGACATTAGTAATCAAAATATAATAAAAAAAAGCCAAAGGTGTTAAGAAAACTGTTTTAGATAATATGGATTTAGAAAGTTATAAAAATTGTTTATATAGGAAGGAAATCATATATGGAAAAATGTTTATATTTAAGTCACAAATCCATAATATATACACTCAAATTGTAAATAAAATAGCTCTTAGTTATATGGATGATAAGAGATTTATATTGCCAGATGGCGTTTCAACTTATGCATGGGGCCATCATAAAATTTGCGAAATTCAAAATGATGATGTACATATGGAAAATACCCCAAATTAAAAATTATTTAACACTTTACAAACTGATGATGTACATATAAAAATAAAAAAATTGTTAAACACTTTAGCTGTAAATATAATGTTAAGTTATGTTTTGTTGTTGAAATAAAATTATAATAATTTAAATAATTCTCCCGAAAGGGCCGGTTTCCATGGTTTCCGGAACCAATAGGTACAAGGAGCTTCACTCCAAGTATCACCCATACCCCTAATTGTAAACTGTCTGTTTTAAAGTCGCACCATGGGCGGAATTCATACTGAATGAATTTAGGGTTTGATACGTAAATAAAATAAAATAAAAATAAAATAAAACTTTTCGTTTTTATTAATTTGGTTTTTCACAACACCTTCTCATTTCACAATACATTTTTATAAAAAATTACTTCTTATATGTAGGATTTTGGTAGCCACTTTTTTCATTTTTCAGCGAATTGTATTTTGTATCTGATTTTCCGGATGGATTTTGCTTTTCAAATTTGGAACACAATGAATTTTTTGTGATTGACGAATAACTTTTCGATTTTTCACTTCTAGAACCTTCACGTTCTAATAAATATTTTCTGTCACTCATTTTTTGTGTTAGAGAGCTTTACTTCTTCAGACTTTGAGATGAACTGCAACTGAAATGATCTTTTATCTGAACTGAACTGAAATTTTATCGAGTGACTAGAAGAAAGCGAAGCATAAACAAAAAAACCGTCTTCATCCCGCCATCGGAAATTTGCTAAGACAGCATTTCTAATTCTTTCTATAGCACGTTTGAATCAATCATGTTTCATCATGAATGATTTAGTTGTTGCGAAATTATGAGTCATACCGAATTTCACAATACGATTAAATCCATCATTTAATTTACCAACTTTTTAGGAGTAATGTACATTAACATGAGATTTGAGTCAGGACCATAACTTAAAAAAAGAGTGTTCATTGGATACTCAACCTTCATAGAGAATGCTTTGGTGTGAAGCAATAAAATCTGGATGCAAGTTTTGCTTTTGCGAAAGTGGATGGAAAAGTTTTCGAATTAGTAATGCATCTGTAAATTCTGATAGCCTTCTCGAGTTGTATATAACTCCGGAAAATGGCAACAGATGTAATATACTGCAAATGCGCAGCGGGGAGAGTATTCCACTATCATGCTTAAGTAAATTTTTTCTCACAGCATGGCAACATGTTAAACTAGAAGTATTTGGTATGAAATAAAAATTCTAAAACAAGACAGAAAATAATATTTCCTATATAATATCTATTAGGTGGAACGATTGTATTAGTAGGAGAAGCGCAAGACGGTACAATAAGATATAAATTAACGAATCACTATCCACCTAATTGCCCGTTTGCCGATGAAGACGATTGGAAGTGGGCTCATCCAATGAAGGTAACACAATTAGAAGCGGATGTAAATAGAGAAGAATTAGAAAGCAATGATTAGTAGTACTCGAGCTGCAAAGAAGTAAACAACTTACTTAAAAAGCGTGGATAGCATTCGGAAAAAATGTTTAACATTAATATTTTATTCTTAACATTATACGTCTTCTTTGTCAAGAGTCAACCGGTGCCGTTAGATATAAATCTATTGAACAATGGTGTGAGCAATTTAGATTTTAACTTAAGTCTCCCCAATAATACGCAGGTGCAAGTTGGTTTAACTTTTCGTCTTCTAACGTATTCGAATAATAATACCTTGAATGATTCGCCAGCAACATCAACAACAATATCACCGAATGATATTACCACTGAAAAACCTAAAAAGAAATTTGTTAGTGTTAGCGAAGCGATTGAAGGATTTAGGCAAGAATTAATCAAAAAGGAAATGGATATTGCGGGGTATATTGAAAGCAACAGTGTATTTTACAGACATTTCATGCTCGAATTTGATGAGGGTATATTAATTAGAGTTCGATGTACATATGACAGTGATTATGAAGAACGAAGTTTGAAAATATCTTGCTATGAATATCATGAGTTTGAAACTGAGAGGATTCTAAGTAATGGTGAAGTTGAGCTAATAAAGCAGCAAGATGAAGATTATAAAACGGAAATAGATTTCCTTGATTTACGAAGCATGAAGCAGACATATGCCATGAATATATCTTAAAATAATTCAGTTATTGATAGCCTCTCACATAAGCAACATGAACATTATACAATTTTTAAGCGAATTTGATGATATGTTATGTCCAGAACATAAAGAAGAAATAGAAGAGCATCTAAAGTTTTTGGAAGGTTATAAAGATATGGAGAAAGTGAAAACTAAGCATGGTGAGCACTACGTAAATTGTCTGTGGTCTAAGGAAAATGTACAAGAAGGACCAGATGCTTGTGTATGCCAAAGTGTTAGTAAACATTTAAAAAGATTGCTGCATTTGATAAACGTTTACAAAAATTATAAAAGACGAGAATGCTTGTCATGCTTTGGAGTTTGTATAAAATAAAATAAAAAAATGTTATCAAGAATCAAAACATAAAACACTTTTGTAATCTATATATAGCTTTATTGTATAATGTGTTTTAATAAAATAACTTTATAATACATCATTTTTATTAAGCCATGAATTGTGTTTTGAATCAAATCCTAACCATTTAACAAAAATCTTATCATTCTTTCGTTTTAAAATTTTTTCAACTAGAAATATTGAAGGATTTTTTGCTTTCTGAAGTTCAAGCTCGTAAAATCCACCTTGCACATGATTATCTTCATAATCATCCAAAAGATATGTAACTGGGTTTGTTAATCGAATTCTCCTGATCTTGAAAATTTCTGTTGTCCAATTTGGCGTGTAACCTTTTTCAAAAATATGTTTATATTTGCTAATTCCCACAAGATCTCCCACATTATAACGAGGCTTTGGAGCTATTTTTATATGATTATATACTGTTAAAATAAGTTGTTCTTCATTACGCTTATTAACATCACAAGGACGCATTTTTATAGTACGATGTTTTCTCCTATTGTATGTTGAAATCAGTTTCTTTATTATATCAATCCATTGGTATGATCCCCTCATGCTAAATTCTTTCCACATCATGGATTTTAATGTTCTATTAAACCGTTCAACTATTGACGCCTTTAAAGAGCTGTAGGTAGAGTAATGATTAATTGCGTATTCCTTCATTAGTGATGCAAATTTCTTATTGAAAAATTCTTTTCCATCATCTGTCTGCAAATTTTTTGGAACTCGACCAACAACTAAAATTGATTTCATCGCATTTGAAACATCAATTGCATTTTTATTTTTAATCGGAATCGCCCATGCATATTTAGAAAATGTATCAATCACAGTCAGTAAAAAATTATGTCCTCCATTTTGATGGGAATAACTACCCATTTCTACTAAATCAGCTTGCCAGAGATCATCTAAACCTTTAATAATAACTCGACGTCTTTGAAAATGTTTTCTTGCCGGCTTATGAATTTCTTCAACAACTTGTCTTTTATCATTTACATTCGACATCACTTTAAGAAGAGTAAATC
Source organism: Leptogaster cylindrica (assembly GCA_963082835.1). NCBI lineage: Eukaryota > Metazoa > Arthropoda > Insecta > Diptera > Asilidae > Leptogaster > Leptogaster cylindrica. Next base: position 28,332,583 of record OY720107.1, read on the forward strand.
ACAACTACTTATCTTGAGTATACACCATCGCCTTTTTTTGATAGTATATGGTTAAAAGTGTAGTTTTCAATTTTCTCAATTTCACCATTAATGTATAAAGTTAGGTTACTCACTGCACTTTTTATATTTGCAGCGATTTCTTCTTTTGTCGAGGCTAGTTCAGCATTCAATTCATTTCTAGCAGTATTTATATAAGTATCAACATATTTTTTATTTACAGCATCTTTGCTGTCCACAGGGAAATTTACATTTTTAATCATTTTTAATTTAATATCATAATCTCCTTTCGAATTTAAATCAAATCCAACACCTGCTGGGCCTTTCGCTCCTTTTTCACCAATCGGTCCTGGTGGTCCTCGCTCCCCAGTTTCGCCTTTCGCTCCTTTTTCACCTATTGATCCTGGGGGACCTCTCGGTCCTAAAGACCCTTCTTTTAAGAGCTTATTAATCGAACGACCGAATTTATCAACACTCATTTTCGTTATAAATGGAGAAGAGATGGACTTAGTGCTTTTATTCAATAATATCAGCTTCTTTTAGTTCTTCTATTATAGACATAATCTCATTTTGGTGATTATTATGTCCTGCTTGCTGTGATGCTATTAGAAGTCTCAACCTTTCTACTAATTCGTTGATATCATTCCAATATACATAATCAATATTGGTTTTCGGCAACTGCATTAATCCATTTCCTTCATATGTACTGAATTTGCTTATGATTTTTTTAAATTTATAACCTTTATTACCATTTACTTGCCCCCTAGGGTCATAATTACGTCTATGAGCATTACTGCTCTTAATGATTTTCTTATAATCTAAAAGCTCTTTTGTATTATATAAGCTATTTGATGGTTTCTTCATAAATATTAATTCTAATAAGCCTCTAGTTGCATCATATTCTTTTCCAGCAATTTTTAACTTGTCATTTATTAAATCGAAATTTGAATTTCGGGTGCTTAAAGAATATAATGAGGCCGGTCTCTCTCTACTACCTAGCACCCTCTACTCGGCTTTGTTGTGTGGGTGTGATTTTATTGTTCTCCTCATTATTCTGTCTCTCTCTACCGACCTGTTGTCTCATAACTCTCTTTTTCACACACTAATACATTCTCCTTGAGAGTTATTAGACATTCACTGTGCCATGTGGGCGGCGAATGGGTGGGTGGCGGTGCTTTATAAGAGTTTGTTTTCTCTTTTATTGATTACAAATAATCTTATCGTTGAGTATTGATTAATGGGTTAGCGAGGGACGTGTGCATAATCAATAGAAGTAATAGATAATATTGGGTATAAAAAGCTGTTCACCGTTGTGAAAAATCATTCGATAATGTTTAGTTACATTAGAAATATATTGAACGTATCTTCCAGTGATAGTGAAAACAGTGTCAGTGAACAAGAAAATGGAATCACAAAACAGCAAGAAGTTGGAAAGCCCAGTGATGTTTTCGGACAGCGAAGAAGACGAAGTCTCGCCAAATCAACTCCAATTAAACGACTTAAAATTGATGAATGGGTGCAACAACAGCGTATCTGTTCTGGAAGAAACCATCGACGATGTCGATCAGAAGAGCGCTATATTGAAAAAATCGGGACCGAAGTCGACTGTAAAATCTGTACGTGGTTTAAAACGACTAAAGAACGAGCCTTTGAAGAAATCTCCAAAGAGTATAAAAAAGAAAGTATTAAAAAAAGATTCTTATATTATGGAAAATCAATTGGAAGAGACGAAATCAGAGACAGTTCTTTATCTTCAAGCGAAATTGCGGGAAATGCGATTAATAAACGACATAATGATTACGTATCTACAATTGAAAAAAATCAGGGAGAACTTGGAAGACGTGTGGTTCGATCTATTACTCAAACAGGAAACTATGTGGAAATTGAATCTAGAAAACGATGTGTATGTCGAGAAGTGGCAACCACTTCTTCGGCAAACCATCAATGTAATTGTAACTCGTATACGGGATTGTTGGATGGAAATGGAGAAGGAACGCATGCAGAAGAGTTGCATAAGGAATCAGACAGGAACAGAAATAACAGACTTAGTCGATTTTGGTCAATTTTTGATGAGTATAGTGGAAAATTTAAACGACAGTTGCTACACGATATTATCGTGCCCAACGATCAATTCTCTGTACCGCAGATTGTTGATAAGTTACTATCAAAATTTATTGAATCTGGTAAAGCCCGAGAAAAAGAAGGAATCTTCATTATTGCAAGACATGATACCGAAACCAGCGACAAATGTATCTTGTATTCAGGAAATGGATCCCTCAGTGGAAATTGGCGACCCCACGTTCATGTCGTTCATGACTGCGCCTGGCACCACAACAGCTGCCGATGTATTCCCTTCGCTGTTCAACCGCGACCGAAATCAACCTGGTCCATCGAACGCAACACTAGTGAATCTACCGGCCTATATGTTGAAGCCTTATTGCTCTATCTCGGAGCGGAAGGACGGGCAATTGACGGTCTTAAAGTCGCAGGACATGTCTGGAGAAATGTATATCGAGACGAAGTTTCATCTATCCAGCGACATCAAGGGAGTTCCGTTCGACCAGAGATACAAAAAGGCGAAGATATTAACAAAATTTGCGTTCAATCGAAACAACAAGGTATTACGAGCTTATTGGAATTTGATAGAGGAAATGCAGGATCAACTAATAAAGAGCGGAGTACAGGTAAAGCAGTTCCGGGACAGCTGGTAAAATTTATATTAGCTCACCCAGTATACCCATTACATTGCATTATAAATTCAGAACCATGGTTAAAATCAAATTTTCAATTCTTACTTAATTCAGATAAAGTTTATCAACGCGCTTTACAACAAGTGCAAGTAATGTTAACGAAATGGTCTTATTTGGAATTTGTATCTTACTACCAGAATTTGGACGAAAATAACTTAATCTTTTGTGCAATCAATACTCCATTTGGTGATTATTACTTATCTATAGAAGATAGTGTCACTGAGGTTGAAAATTTCTTGTGTTATCAATTAAAGATTGAAAATACTGATCATTATTTTGAGGAAATACAATTATTTTTACAGCGTGTATATAATATTATGGAGAAACGAGAACCTAAAAAAAACACATTATATATAATAAGTCCACCTTCTGCTGGAAAGAATTGGTTTTTTGATAGCATCTGTGCATTTTATTTGAATGTCGGTCATATACAGAATATGAACCGAAATTCAAATTTTCCTTTTAACGATTGTGACAATAAACGTTTATTGATTTGGAATGAACCAAATTATTGTCCTTCGTACATAGATACATTAAAAATGTTATTGGGTGGAGATACTATGTCAATAAATATAAAATTCCAAAATAACAAAATTTTGTATCGTACACCGATAATCGTGTTATCAAATGTTCATGTACTTAGAGATAAGTCATTTATAGATAGGATGTATACTTACTATTGGAGGCCAGCTCCGTTTCTGAAAAATGTTAATAAAAAAGTTCACCCCTTAACGTATATGTACTTAGTAGAAAAATATAAGATTGTAACTTAAGATAATAAATGGTATAAAAGGGAAATTGTTTTTCATTTCAATTATAGTTGAGTATGGGTATACACTTATACGGTCACAAGTATTTTGGTCCTGGTAGTGAAATAAATAACGGAGAACCAGTGGATGTCGATGACGCAATTGCTAAACAACACAATATTGAATATAATAGTGCAAGAACGCGAGAAGACATTTACAATAGTGACAGTGAAGCTCTTAAATTTTATAAAAACTTCTCACAAACTTTTAATTGGCATTCTGCACTGGGTTTTGCGGGCATTGGAATCAAATCAGGCTTAGAACACTTATTTGGTCAGACTATATATCCGTGGAATTTACCAAAGGAACAGCAACATATGCCACCACCAGCGGTAAATAAACGTCCAGCTCAAGATTATCCGAATACTCCCACTAAACAAATTAAAACTGCTGGTATAATTTCTCCAGACAAACCGACAGCTGCGAAAATGCCACCAGTGGGCAATAACAATAATAATGCTGGAGATAATAACGCTCCTATGGATGTGGATATACAAGGAGATCAGGCAATGGGAAATGCCCCCGGGTCTTCCGGTATTGGACAGTCAAGTGCTCATGGACAAACTGCGAAGATTTTTCACGGAGCTCCACAAGAACCTGGTTGGGTAACTTTCTCATTCAAAAAAACATATCGTTGGACCATGAAATCGTCTTTGCCACAACAGCGAATGCCAAACGATAGTACTAAAGGAGGTTTAATGATGTTTCGGCCTGGTAGTTGTCATGTTCTACCAGTCGAATATTGTTGGTGGTATTTATCACCAGCCGAATGGAGTATGCTTACAGAAAGTCAAGTTTTTACAGAAGTACACGTCGAGGATGTTAGTACAAATGTCTGGTCATATGGTGTTCGATTACCCTTTGTTACAAATGAACAAAAATCAGTTACTGCGAATGCGTCTGCACAGTATCCTATTTGTAAATGGTCACATAAATTTGATTTAGACTATCAAACTTCTATTGATATAGATCAATTAAAAGACATTAAGAAAAAGTGTAATGGCGCTAAACAATATACAGATTGGTCGACGCAGAGTGAGCAATGGACCGAAAGTTTTCAAAATATTTCTGCTAGAACTTCATCGAGAGAATACGATTTAAACTTAGAGTTACGACTACCAACTGACAGTCAACAATTTTATGAACCTAATGTTCATGAATATATTGAAACTTCTTTAAATGGAACGATGAATTTAGGTCCAGTTTTTCATTATGAATATAAACCTAAACAAGGCTTAATATTTGAAATGGGAGCTAATTACAAAGAACACACAGTAATGACAGGATCAAATATTAATTTGTTAACAGCTGCTATAATGCAGCCACATAACGGCGATGGTTATGCCGGACAATTACCAGCTTCAGCTAAAATTATGTGGAATAATACAACTACCGCAAATAAATATAATTATGAATTACAATTAATTGAAAATCAATTTGCAGCAAGAGGAAATCATACTCGTTCTGCACATACACCTCCACGATTTATTATAGGTATGGAATTTTTACGGAATAAAGACGATACTTTACTTGAAGCTAACTGGGAATTTGCAACTACTTGTACTATGGTTGTTCGAGCTAAATATAATACTCGTGGAAGATACTGGCACAACTCGAAGCAACAGGATTTAGGCAATTACCCATATATGCATTATGGGCCACTTGATCGTCAAGTTACAACTAGACGTGGCATGTTCAATCACTATGAATATTATTCAACAATTGCCAATAAAAAATTAGCAACTCATTATAAAAGTTTACATACAAAATTACAAAAATCAAGAGATCATGTTTTGGTTAATGATGAAGACGGAAAAAGTATAATAGTCGATCGTAAAACGTATTCTACAATGTAATTAAATTTTTAAATTTAATAAAATTATTATATAATATATTTTTTTTAGAACAGATCCTAGTGTGAACACTAATGTATCACCTGTTCAATCGAGTGTACCACAACCACCATCTGTAAAACAACAAACAGAGACACAACAACAACCTCCAAGCAACAATAACAATCATATACCAAAAATTTGGCTGAAGAATGGTCAATATTATACAGATAAATTATTAAATGAAGAAGAACCAGGCCAACAATATTATAGAAGAATACATGATGGTAGAATGATATGGGTTATTTTAGAAAGATAATAAAAATTTATATTATTTAAGCATGTTTTATTTCTATTGATTTTGCACACGTCCCTCGCTAACCCATTAATCAATACTCAACGATAAGATTATTTGTAATCAATAAAAGAGAAAACAAACTCTTATAAAGCACCGCCACCCACCCATTCGCCGCCCACATGGCACAGTGAATGTCTAATAACTCTCAAGGAGAATGTATTAGTGGGTGAAAAAGAGAGTTATGAGACAATAGGTCGGTAGAGAGAGACAGAATAATGAGGAGAACAATAAAATCACACCCACACAACAAAGCCGAGTAGAGGGTGCTTAAAGAATATAATGAGGCCGGTCTCTCTCTACTACCTAGCACCCTCTACTCGGCTTTGTTGTGTGGGTGTGATTTTATTGTTCTCCTCATTATTCTGTTGATTATAATTATCAAAATGTACACCATATGTTGAATCAATGCTCGGATCATTATTTTTGCATAAATCAAGATATTTATTAGTTATCTCTCCTGAAAGGGAGTCTTGTTCAATTATTGTTTTTGATGTTGATGATGTGTTCATAAAAAAGCTATCATCATTAGAAATTGTGGAGAAACTATGTTTTTCCGATAAGGGTGTACTAGTTTTTTCTATACGATGTTTTTTTGTTAAAGATTGATCAGGTTTTTCTATTTTCGGAAAAATATTCCTGTTTTTAAATTGACTTAAGTCATCATCATCATAATCACTCTCATGTTCAATTTTTATATTTGGGTTTTCTTCATTTTTTGTAAGAAGTTTGTGGAGTGGTTTTGTTATAGGTTTGAAAGTTTCTTCTAGTTGAGCTTCAGCATAAATTTTTCCCGATTTTAGCATTTGAAATTTTTTCTTCAATGAATTTCTTATTTTTACAATATTTCTGATAGTTTCTTCGTCATTTGGCTTATCTCTTTTGATGGAATTCTTCATATTTGGTCTGCTTGAACTGATTTAACTGCTTTTCAAACTGCTTTTAACTGATCCTTAAACTGCTTTTAACTGCTCTGTAAACTGCTTTTAACTGCTTTAACTGCTCTGTTGAACTGCTTTTAACTGCTCTGTAAACTGCTTTTAACTGCTTTTAACTGCTTTTAACTGCTCTGTAAACTGCTTTTAACTGCTTTAACGGCTCTGATGAACTGCTTTAACCGATCTGTAACTCTACCAGCACCACTCACCTCTATTTTATAATATTATATATTGATAAATATATCGAATCCCTTACGGTAACGTCCATTATTAATAGGATTATCTTTATCTATTATTAAAAATCCATATTTTTCTTTCCAACACTCTATGCAAGCTTGTTTAAAAGTATTGAAGGACATATCCATATTGATATAATCTTCATAAATGTGCTTTAAATTCATTTCATCTTGTTTAAAAATAATAATAAAATTTGCATTATCGCGTATCAGATGTTTTGGTATTCGAGTATATGTTTGACAAAGATAGAAGCTGTCTACATCATTATGTCGACCCATGCAGAAATATGCTCTGATATTGTTTTGCTTATCGCAGATAACATCATCGAATATGAATATTGAGTTCCGTTTAGCTTTTTCTGGTGCTATGACATCAGCGTTATCGGAGAATGTGTAATAACCCATTCCGGAGATCGGTTCAATTAATTCCTTTAAATAATTATACTTGGGTTGATACAATGATTTTGAATAAATATAAATATTTTCAAATTTTAATCCATTGGGATGTTCAAGGAGTCCGATCATAAGGTTAGTTTTACCACAATTTGATGGTCCCACGACGATGCCTCGTATACTGTTGGGTAATAGTAGACCATGTTTCTTTATTAAACTGTTATTTTCTAATTCAATATTAGCTATTGGTAGTTCTATCTTTTGTTTAATGAATTTCATGATGGTCAAACTGATATAACTCTGTAAAAAAACAGTTGACTGTCAGTTTCAAAGTAAACACCGTATAGAATAGAAGGTTTGTTGTTATAACTGAGTGATTTACACTTTAACGCACGTTTTATACTAATTTCCAGTTTGATTAATTTTTGATGTAGATGTTTACCAAATGCTGGAATATAACAAATACCGAAAGTATAAAAGCCGTTGCGGAAAGGGTTTAATGAATACAGTTATTAATAAACTTCCATTTGAACTACATCTACCCGGATATCAATATTGTGGACCCGGAACAAAACTTCAAGAGAGATTATCGCGCGGTGATCCAGGCATCAATCCACTTGACGCTGCATGCAAAGAGCACGATATTGCGTATTCTAAATTCAGAACAGCAAATGATCGTCATTTAGCTGATAAAATACTAGCGAACAAAGCTTGGACTCGAGTCACAGCACCTGACGCATCTTTAAGTGAACGAATTAATTCTTCATTGGTGACAAACGCTATGAAAGCCAAGATTAAGTTTGGTATGGGGTTGAAAAAGCGAAATTCATCTAAGAAAAGAAATAAGAAGAAGAAGATGATATGTCTTAGGAAAGGTATTCAAGAGGCCAGAAATAATATATCAACTAAAAAACCACAATCCATGCAGGATGCTATTAAATTAGCTGTTGATTCATCAAAGCACGCTTTCAAAGGTTATAGGAGGAGTGATATTAGGAAGCCGCGTATTATTCCAATACCTAAAACTGGTGGTGTTTTACCATTAATACCTATATTTGCGGGGCTATCTGCTTTAGGTGCGTTAACAGGAGGTGTAGCTGGGGTTACTAAAGCAGTTAATGATGCTAATAACGCTAGAAAAGAGTGGCAAGAAAGTAAAAGACACAATGCAACAATGGAGGCGATATCAATGGGTAAAAAAGGTGGTGGATTATTTCTTAAACCGTATAGAAAAGGCTTTGGTCTGTATTTAAATCCACCACCAAAAAACTATTAAAAATGCTACCCCAAAGAGCATTAACTGATGCTGACCTGGTAAAATTTGCAAAACATTTACCAAATTTTCGTGGAGTTTTTATGCGTGATGATCTTCCCAAAACACCGAGAAACCAAGAGTGTGGAATCATTAACTTAGACTCACACAAAGGACCAGGAACGCATTGGGTAGCATATTGTAAGATATCAGATAAAGTTGAGTACTTTGATAGTTTTGGAAATTTACAACCACCAAAAGAAGTTATTAAATACTTAGGTAATAATATAATATATAATTATACTAAATATCAGAATTACGATTCAATAAACTGCGGCCATTTATGTTTAGAGTTTTTGTATAATAATTACAAAATGATTTTAAATAAACATGTTAAATAAGAAATGTTGTTATTTCATTTCGAGCAGTCATGTCATTAACATTAACTCTTAGCGGAAATTCATCACAAATCACAGCTGATTACTTTCCTGCGCTAGATCTAAAAAGTGATTATATATGCGGATTAATTGACTTCCAAACATACAATTCAATTCCAAATATTGATAAGAAGAATAATTTATTTCATATTGGAAACACAACTATAAAAATTCCTGAAGGTTCTTACGAAATTAATGACATTTACGAGTTCATCAAAAAAGAATTAAATAGAATAAACAGCAAGGAAGCGGTGTTTATTAGAGCAAATAATAATACTCTGAAAAGTGAAGTGAAAAGTTCAACTAAAGTGTTCTTCAATAAAGAGAATTCTGTTGGTTCTCTGTTGGGGTTCAGTAAGAAGACTCTTGAACCTAATATTTTGTACGAATCGGATTTACCCGTAAATATAATAAGAGTGAATGTAATTCGAATAGAGTGTAATATTATTTCAGCTTCTTATATAAATAACAAGCAGGTGCATACGGTACACGAATTTTCACCAAAAGTTGGTCCGGGTTATAAAATAATTGAAGTTCCCAAGAACGTTATTTACTTGCCTGTGAATACTCAAAGGATTGACTCAATTACGCTTAGATTAGTAGATCAGAACGGTGATTTAATCAACTTTAGAGGTGAAGCCGTAACTATAAGATTACATTTAAAACCTCAAAATGCTAATTTACAATAAATCAAATAAAAACAATTACAAAAGTACATCATCAAGTAGTCATTCTCCAATTGTTCAACAGTGTAGATCGTTAACACCAGCAAACGAGGCGTTTTTAAGATCTTTAGGACTTAAATTAAAAACAGGAAAAAATTGAAATGGGTGAAACTCTAGACATTTCACAAGGAATTACGTATGATAATTCCATAACGAAAGTTGAATATCATAGTTATTCACCATTTCAATCATCTTATAAAAACAGTGATGAGATTCGCATATCACTACAACATCAAGATTTATATATTTTACCATGTGATAGTTTTATTTACATTGAAGGAGCTCTAACGAAAACAGATGGAACCACTTCAGCAACAGCAAAACTTTCTAATAATTGCATAGCATATATTTTTGATGAAATCCGCTATGAATTGAACGGCGTGGAAATCGATAGGACGAGAAATCTTGGATTTGCTACAACATTAAAAAATTACATTTCTTTGAATCCGAATGAGAGTAGTAGTCTTTTAAATTCTAGTTGGTCACCAAATCAGGTGATAACACTAAACAAAGGATTTTTTAATTTTTGCGTTCCGCTAAAAATGCTTTTAGGATTTGCAGAAGATTATAAAAAAATTATTGTGAATTCAAAACATGAATTAGTTTTAATTCGTAGTAGAAGTGATGAGAATGCTTTCATTTCAAAAACTGATGATGTGAAAATTGACATATTTAAACTTCAATGGCGTGTACCTCATATAACTGTATCTGATCGAGAAAAATTAACGTTATTAAAAGTAATTAATGCTGGTCGTCGGATTCCAATAAGTTTTCGGAGTTGGGATATCTATGAATATCCTGGCTTACCGTTAGCTACAGAACATACATGGTCTGTGAAGACATCTTCACAACTAGAAAAACCACGGTTTGTTATATTCGCTTTGCAAACGAATCGTAAAACAGATAAATCTGAAGACGCGAGTAAATTTTATCATTGTGACATATCAGATGTAAAAGTACATCTCAATTCTGATTCGTATCCATACGAAGACATGAATATAAAATTCGATCGTGATCGATATGCTGTATTATATGATATGTATGTAAAATTCCAGCATTCATACTATTCTCGAGAAAATCAGCCCCTACTATCCAGAACAAAATATAAAGACGAAGTTCCAATTATAGTTATTGATTGCTCTCATCAAAATGAATCGATAAAAACCGGTCCAGTGGATATTCGAATTCAATTGAAAAGCTCTCATTCAATTCCAGATCAAACATCAGCTTTTTGCTTATTACTTCACGATCGAATAGTTGAATACAACCCTTTGACCAGTGAAGTTCAAAAAGTATTGTAAAGAAAATATGTCTGCCATTATTATTGATGTTCAGGGATTTAAAGACAACAACAACAAGTTCATTGCAAAAGAAGTGGCTATTTTAACAAATGACAACCAAATTCAACACTTTGTATTCCAATCGCCGTACAAACTTCAAGGTTTACACACAGCAAAACAAAAAGAAGCTCAATGGATGCGAAAAAATCATCATGGATTTTCTTGGAGCGATGGTTTCATCCCAAACCATCTGTTAAAACCGTTGATAAGTCCGCTGTTAAAAAATAACACAATATATGTTAAAGGTTGTGAAAAACAAATGTGGATAAAAGAAATATTTGGTGACGATTTAATTATTTATAATATGGAGGAAGATCTACAATGTCCAAAACTTTCATTTTTAAAACATCAATATCCGAATGTCCCCCATTGTTTAATTCACCAAGGAATTTGTGCCTTAGAAAATGTTTTTGTTTTAGAAAAATTCATGCAAAATAAAAAATTATAATTAATAATAGGCCAGTCGGTTTAGGCAAAAAAATGGATTTACTCTGAAAAAATTCGGAACTTAATGAAACTTTCAGGGATTGTTTATGGTTGCCTAGTGTACCTACTCCTAAGTTTTCCAATAAAAATTCCTTGTGGAAAATTTTTGGTGGCCAAAAAACCGTTATATTTTGGTCCATTGTTAAGTTTTTTGCAGATATCTTATAAACAAAGAATATTTTGTAATTATATGCCTTTAGAAAGTTTTAGAGCTCCCAGAAAGCCCCTTTGGAGCCAAAAGGCTCAGAATGTAAAAAGTTTGAATAAATAAGTAGATATGGTATTAGTTGGTTTTAATATAATTTCCTTTAATATAATTGCTCGCTGTTCCACATTGTATACATTGTTCTACATGAAAAAGGCCTTCTTTCAATTTTATTTCCTCCTACATATACCCAGGCTACTGCACCTCAACAACACCACGTTAATGTGCCACTATGGTTTGGATTTCCTTTAAACAAGATGCTGATTGGGAAAGAACAGGCGACGACGGGGGTAGTGGGTGGTGGGGATCAAGCTGATAGCTGATGTGAGGAGTAATATCATGCTGTTTCTCATGATAATATAGTTGAAGGGCTGCGGATGCGGGGGGAGGGGGGTTACCAAATTGAACGGGACCATACATTTTGACCCTTTTTTTGCTAATTTGAGAAAGTTACCCCTTTTTCAAAGGCCTGTATCTCGGTACCTATGGGCTCGAAATATACGTTTGACCAGTCAAATTAAAGGAAATTTAATGCTCTAAAACTTTCTAAAGGCATATAATTACAAAATATTCTTTGTTTATAAGATATCTGCAAAAAACTTTAAAATGGACCAAAATATAACGGTTTTTTGGCCACCAAAAATTTTCCACAAGGAATTTTTATTGGAAAACTTAGGAGTAGGTACACTAGGCAACCATAAACAATCCCTGAAAGTTTCATTAAGTTCCGAATTTTTTCACGTACAAACCCTATACCGACTGGACTATAAACAATGTTTTTTATTTTTTTTTTTATTATTTTTTTTTTGAGCTTCCATGCCGACATCGCTCTTAAACTGCTTCTACTCGTAAGTCGTAGCCGACGAGCTTTTGATACCATTTTATGTGAATAAGGGTGATCCCCTTTAAAAATACACGTAAAAATGTTGCAGAACCAGTATAGCTTATTTATTTCAAAATCCTTTGCGTGAAACAAAATACACCTACAACCCTGAAAAAAATTGAAAAGTGGAGCCACAAAATAAAACAACAACTTAAACAGATAATTTTTTTATTATAATTTTTTACAATGGCATTTTATCTATTTCTTGAAAAATCGGAAGTAGCATTTCCGCATAAACCCGTTTTTTTATGCGGAAGTAGAGCTCCCGGTCGCATATCCCGTCAGAGCTACCTCCACATTCTTCGATGTCGAAGATGATATCGAGTACGGCCTCTATGTCCTCGACGGTCGTCGTTGGCTTCGGTGTATCCTGCAAAAAAAAAAAATTTTAATATTTATCATTATATCAAATTATGTTTATACTTACCATTGTCCACACAAATCAAATATGCACTTTAAAATAATTGAAAACTGGAGGCACTTTATGAATGAAAAATAAATTGTTTGCTACCCCATTTTATACTTCTCAAATAATCATAAATATTCTTATCGTGTTTACTTGCAAGAAGTATTTCTCTCGTTAGTTATATGCATCAAAAATCCAGGGGGGTCAAGACTGCTAACTCCAGCAGTGATAATACTCACGCATAAATTGCGTGACAAATTTGACACAAATAATCAAAAAATATTCTTATCGTGTTTACTTGCAAGAAGTATTTCTCGCGTTAGTTCCCAACTAACAATTCATGTTTTATTAGGCTCTTGAAGAATCTAACAAGAGCTAATATATCCTTGTCTAAGAATAATAACCTTGATAAATGACACCTTTAGATTACTTGAAGACTCTTACTAGTCATGATTGGCGTATGTTTTAATGCGTTTTAGACTCTACATGATTTCTTGAACAAGTTCTCCAAATCTCTTATAAGAATTATTTTAAAGCAGTAAATAGTGTTAAACTTTATAAAATACTTTTTAAAGTGTGTATTAAGAGCTTGATTACTTAAAACAACTTTCGCTAAGAGCATTATAAGAATGGTTTCTTATCATATGTTGTTCTACAAGAGCATCACCGACAAATAACCTTTAATTAAGATTGTGTGCGTTTTGTAATGACATTTGGGTTGTTAATATTTGATATTTATATGTGTGCTTTTTTCTTTAGATATGCGTAATTGAAAAACTTTGAAGAATAATGTCTCCTACTTTTATATGTATGATAAATAAAATGGCAATTGCGATATTAGATATTTATAGATGGATAGTGAAAATATTACTGCGAGAGAAATTTCACTGATGAAATGTAGTATGATACCTCCAAAAAATACTTATCGCTCTAAAAATGTTGCAAATTTATCATTATTATTGATAGACAAATCAGTTTTTTGTTACTATATTTTTTAAAAAATGTCAAAAATATGCTCCGAATTCATTTCCAAGGCATTTAACGTTGTAGTAAAACATGAAAATTTTGAAATATCGATGAACTATTTCATTTTTCAACTATAATAAATATTATTATTTATTGCGACTACATGTTTTTTTTTTAATAACATACAAAACATGGCCGATTATTATTCTCTTTCTCAAGGTCTTTATGAGTCGACTTTAAGAAATTTCTTGTCAAAACAGCTCTTATAAGTGCATTCTAAGAATACATTTTTATCAAAGTTCCTTTTCAAACTTTTGTCTTTGATAAGTCTGCTTAAATACTCCAATGCGTTATCTAGCTGTCAAATATGCTTAAATACCAAAGTTAAACACTCGGAGATTATTCTGTCACTTTTTCGTGGTTTTTGTTAAAAATTAAAGTATGTAGTCGAAAAAGACTTAAGTCAACAATTGAAGTGTTTTGGCTTCATTCAGATCTAAAATAAAGAAGTTGCTTGTATAGTTTGAGAAAGAAGAAGGCAGTGCAAAAATGTCAAAAAAGTTAGTGAGAGTGTTTGAAATAATGAAGGAACCACAAACCCTGCGAAAGAAAATAGGCGATAACATTATGATCACAAATCATGTAAGTACCCCAGGAATAAGTAAACGATCACAGATACCTGGTGAAGGATATAGATGGACATCAGCTGTGTAGATTGTAGACAATATGTAAATAGAAGTGTAGTTAATTTTGGAAAAAAACATAACAGAATAAGGAAAATAATTGTAGAAAAATATGCTAATATAGATTATTTCTTTTTAGAAATTATAAATAATCAAAAAAAAAAAATAAACCCGAAATTAGAGAACCTAGAACTTAGAGGAATGAACAAAGACGACTACATCAAACCCGAAATTAGAGACCCTAGAACTTAGAAGAATGAACAAAGACGACTACATCACTGGTCTAGAGGAAACAGTGAAAAACCTCAAAGACGAACTAGACGAATGGAGAAGCCGGGCAGTAGCTCTTGAAGGCAAAGTTATTGAGCTCCAAGAAGCCAATAAACAATTAAAAGAGCAGGAACTGTCTTTATCGAACAAAGTGGCGGACGCCGTAATAACCCGGATGATTTGGACTGACAAGGTCGAGCGGCTTGAGGATGCCAATGGGCGGTTGGTGATGAATCTTGTTTCCATGAGGGATGAGGTATACCATATGGAAGCTAAATTAAAGGAGGCTCAAGCAGCACCACCTGGTACCTCCAATCAACCCGACACTACCAGAGGACAACACCGGCCAGGCCAATGTTATAACTGCCGGAAAATTGGGCACATGCATTATGAGTGCCCAAGCAAGATCCGATGTTATAACTGTAATCAAGTAGGTCATGATAGGATGAGGTGTCCCCAACAACCCCGGGCAAGAGGATCTTGTTACAGATGCGGATCTATTAGACACGAATACAAAAAGTGTCCTTTAGGCTAAGTTTTGTAAGGAATTTTGTAGGTTAAGTTATGTCAGGAATTTTGTTGGTTAAGTTTTGTCAGGAATTTTGTAGGTTAAGATGTGTTAGAAATCCTATAGAATTATATATATATAATTCTACTGTACGTGTGTATGTCACTGAACTCCTCCTAAACGGCTGGACCGATTTAAATGAATTTTTTTGTATGCTTTTGGGTGGCGCCCTGGATGGTTTAGATTCACAAATCAGCCCGGCAGATGGCGCTGCAGTCGGTATTTAACAATTGTTTGTTTGTTTTTACTTAAACGCCCTAATCTCTGGAACTACCAGTCATATTTGAATAATTCTTTTTGCATTTGATAGCCCAATTCTTGAGGAAGGTTATAGGCTATAATTTTCACCGCCCAAGTGTAACCGGGTAGACCTGCTAGTTAGTTATATTTTGTTAGAATGTAAGCTCGAAGTATCACATTTGTAAAAGATCGAGGCGATCTTCATGTCAGGATGATCGAGCTGTAGTCGAAAAAGACCTGTCAACAATTGAAGTGTTTTGGCTTCATTCAGATCTAAAATAAAGAAGTTGCTTGTATAGTTTGAGAAAGAAGAAGGCAGAGCAAACACGTCAAGAGTTTAGTGGAGCACTTGATGCTGGGTGTGAGTAGAAGTAAAAGAAATGAACGAATAGTGTAATGACCAAAAAACTTGTATTAATTAGAGGACTCCATATTAGAAGTTAGATTTAAGAAAAACAAACTTGAATTTTTTAAAAGTGAAGTGTTTGTATAGTTTGAGAAAAAAGAAGGCAAAGCAAAAATGTCAAGAGAGTTTAGTGGAACACTTGATGCTGGGTGTGAGTAGAAGTAAAAGAAACG
Source organism: Leptogaster cylindrica (assembly GCA_963082835.1). NCBI lineage: Eukaryota > Metazoa > Arthropoda > Insecta > Diptera > Asilidae > Leptogaster > Leptogaster cylindrica. The sequence goes on from OY720107.1 coordinate 28,348,933, forward strand.
AACGAATAGTGTAATAACCAAAAAACTTGTATTAATTAGAGGACTCCAAATTAGAAGTTAGATTTAAGAAAAAGAAACTTGAAAGTTAACAACAGAAAGATAAACTTTACAACAAGTAAAATGTTTAAAATAGTGCAAACCATCGAGAACGATAGACAATTGCTCTCAATTGTACCGGAAGGCTGGGAAGAGAAAGGGAAGCTTTTTTGGCCACCCAAAACAAAATCAAAGCAAAATCAAGATAAATTAATTCGTACCGCCAATGGGAAACCGTCAGCGGACTGGATACAAATGGCTTGCATTAAAAAAAGGGATAAAATATCATCCTATCAGGTAGCTGAGGGAATGCTGTCTGAAATGATGTTGCAGACAGACAGCGATGCACCTCCTCCTACTTCTACTCGTACAAGTAGACAACGAGGTGCGATTGAATTAGATTTCAATGCGTCCATCGAGAAACTTCACCGCAATAAAGCATCACCCTTGGTAATTTGAAGAACATAAATAACAAGCAAGAACAACATTATGATAAACATTTTCATTGACAGTGCTTAGAGCCTGAGGATTCTCTTCAAGAGGATTCATTCCCAGAGGACTCGCTTTCGGCGGAAACTGTTCCAGATAAGGCTTCTCTTCCTCATGAATTTACGTATTCGGATGCACCCTTTATCGTAGCATCAAATGATGCTATGCCTTCGTTTAATTTGTCATCGTTGATACCAAGTGAAAGCCTTAAAATCGAGGAACTAATTAAATCCGTAGCTAGGATTGAAGCAAAAATAGATACCTTAGGAAAACTAATTGCTGCATTGGTAAAGACTGGGGAATATAAATATCTATTATCTTTCTGAAATGTTCAATTTTATCAGCCTAATCTCTTAACCGCAAGCAATACTACACAAAACACTAACTCGGAAGCAATTAATAAGTTGGAAACAACTGCCGGCGTTGAAGATTTTGAGGAACGCTTACATTCTACAGAATACTTTGAAAATATGGTACTTTTTTATAAATTCTTTTCGTTTATACATAATTTATGATTTTATGTTGTAGAAAAAAGCTTTCCGAACAATAATTGGAATTGCTCCTCAAAAAGGAATCAACGTTTGCTATATTCTTATAGACAGGATTTTTGACAGGAAGGTATTTTTGCAATATTCTTGGACTGGAGGCACACGGGATTCGGAAAAGCCGAAGAAACGTTTTGCCATTTTTTCGAATATTTTTAGACTGTTCTTAGAAGTAGTAATCGTTAACGATGCTAACTTTTCAGAACGAGATCTACAAATATTTTTCAAAAACGTTTTAAAGAATGCAGTAGCAAGATCCCAAACAAGTGTACGGCAATCCAGTACAAAGATAAGACAACGTATCAATAAAGATGTGCCTACAAAAGAAAATATTGAGGATCACGTTGACGTTTAATATAATGGTACCGCTCCAGTTCGCAGCTTTTCTGAACTTGAAAATTAATAAAATTAATATTTTTTGTTTTTGTTATTTTTGTTATTTTTGTTGGTTTTGTTATTTCTTATTTTCTTTTTGATTTTATTTGAATATAAATAATACTGAAGTTAATAAGATCTTTTATTTTAGTGTATGAATTAATGGTATAAAAATTGTTTTTATGTGATTATAATTAACAGCTACCATCTTACATTTTAATTCACATAATTCAACTGCTACTAACAATTCATCTAATTTACATTCAGACATATATATATTTAAATACGATGACCGTAGTGGAGTATCAAAAAATGTTTTTAAATCTGTTATGTAATGTCCAAAAACTTTAAGAACACCCGTTCGAACCGAGGCATATTTAAACTCGAACAATTTATTTCCATTTGTGAGACACCATTTGTTCTTCATGTCGTTGCTTATAAGAAAATCATCTGCAAGTTGAACTTTTGAATAATGTACTTTTCCATTTTTGTCGGTAAACAATTTATTTTTTGGAACAGGATACTGCTTTGCATTGTTGTTTTGATCTTCGTGGTGCACATATTTACTAATTTCAGACATTCTCTTAGCTATCTGTGCTAATGGTCGATTTCCTTGTCGTAATAAGAGTTTTATTTGATATAACATATTTTCGAATGGGTAAGTATGAAATGTTGATAATATTCCAAACCTCCGAACATCTTCTGTTAAATGTGTAAGATTATGTACATTACTCGTCATATATGCCTCGCCATATATATCTCTATAAATCTCGACATAGTGTTCGAGGAGTTGCTCGGCAATATCGATGTATTTACTTCTATAATGTTGAGAAGAACAAATTGTTACTGCACAGAAAAATAATAAAAAATGTTGGTAGACGTCATTCGCTAAATGGTCTTTGAGAACTACTATGCTTATGTAGTAGAAGAACGATCGATATTCTACGCCTTTCCAGTGAGACAAGCAATCCAAACCTCTAACTTGTCTGTGAATTTCACTAGGTAACTGACATTTCAAAAGGAATTGTGAAATTTCTTCAATATTCTTAGCTGACCATTTAGCTCTAAAGGTTTTAAATGTTCCGTCCCTCCAACCAAATAAGCACCTGGAAAGTTAATGTAATTAAGTTCTTAGCTTTTCGAGTGATTTAAATAAATATTTTATATTCTTTACAAAAAAAACTTTTTACCTTTTCATTATGCCTAGATCTATTAAGTGTAAGGCGTCTCCAACAGGAAACTCTTCAACCATATCAATAGGCAGCTGTTCCAATGGTGTTACACATTTATGATGGGTCCCATATATCCCATAATTATAGTTAATCGGAATCTTGGAAAGTCTGTAGTATTATTAACGGAATAAAAGAAAGTTAAAAGTGGGTTTTTTCGACGGAAGGTTTTTCCCACTATAAAAGTTCTTGTGTTTTATTTTAATTCAACTTCCACTAGCTCCCACTGAACATTATGGTCCTTCGAGCCGGATTGGGAGTAGCGGCAAAAGTGGATTTGAATTTTAATAAATTAAAATTAAATAAAACCTCTATCGCGTGAATTAAGTCGGGAAAGTGTTGCGTAAAATTCGTTTCGCAGAATTTGGTTCGAGTTTGTTAAAAGTGCAATGAGTTAAATATGTATATAACTAAGTCTCGAGGAAATTTGAATAGGAAAATTAATTGCAATTTTTGCAAGGGAAGCCATGATTGGCGTTGGATTTAGCATGAGGAACATGCTTAATCACATACATGGACAACTTAGGACAAGGTAAGGCGAATAAGTCGCATAGGACAAGGACAATATGACGTACACAAACCCAATAAGTAGCAACACGGACAAAGAAATGCGATCAAGTCGCATAGGACAAGGTAAAGCACGAACCCAATAAATTTCAATACGTGAGTAACCAAGTCGCATACAATAAGCCGATAAGTTTACACACGAAAAATAAGCGTTGAGTGAGTGTGCGCACACCACTCGACTGCTTGAGAATCAGGCTGGTGTAAGTGACGCTGCATAGGCGGGGAACAGGTTAGTCGCTCACAGCGGGAGTCAAGTTTAGTTTTCTAGCTGACAGTGAAGAAGCAGGAGGTAATAAAAGAGCACAAAATTGTGAATTTAGAAAAAATCAGAGTAGAAAAAAGTGCAATTAGTAGTGAGACGAATTAGCAATTAGTAAGAAACTTATCTAGTACGTTAAAATGCAGCGAAATAGTCAAAACCGCCGAGGCGAAGATCGTCGTCCACCAAGACGCGATGTAGCTGATGTATCTCGGGTAAGAGAATTCCAGCATAATAGGGGAGAAGCGCAGAATTGGCGCAGTAGAGAAGAGATGGAGATTCCTAGAAGTGTAGGTTCTCGTAAGCCTCAAAATAGTAGAGGCCCACCTCCTCCACCTCCGAAACCATCACATATGGCAAAAAACGATACAGGATTGAAGAATGATCCTCTGGCTGATGACTCCTTTTTTACAAGTGAGTCTGATCAGATAACAGCAACCGCGTAGGTGATGAAATTTTATCCCGGAGCTGATGGAATTGTACAGCTATGTGAGCGTGAGTATAATGCTCTTTCAGCTGGTTCCTTTTCCTTGAAAAGGAATTTTTCCGTTTCAATGTATTCCTATTATGGAGCGGTACTTACGTACGCCAGAATGCTTGACCTTTATAGTAAGGAGCACGGCGTGTTAAGCGATGAAGAAAAGTCATATGTCGCTTTATGTCACAAATTTCATCCACCCAAGTTACTTGGGGCATATTTAGCTGGGTTTGGAAACATTTCTTTTCCACAAGGCTTTCAACAGCAACACTTCTCTATGAAGAAGCCCAGCCTATCACTTAAAACTACTACACTATTACCAGGATACTTTGGAAAGATAGCAGAAAACTTAGCTACGCCTCTTATCCCTGTTTGCCCATATTTGCAACTAGGATTATGAAGGACATTGCAGGTGATGAAGCTGCTTGGGATCTTCCACTCCAGTATAACTTTCCTGGTCATATTATAAATCGGTCGTGTTTAGGTTACTCAGAACCCAAAGAATTGGATCGCTCAGTTCTTGCCACTCTTAGACAGAATAGAATTTCTGCAACGACATTTCGTACCAACTTTCAAAGAATTTGTTACAACAGTGAATTAATGGTAACAGTTCAAGATTGGGTCGACGAGATCAATGGGATTCAGACAGTAGACTTTCCAACCATATAAGACTTACCATAGATAAGTACACTAAGATGGATATTAAGAAATGATAATATCTATTTGTATGGTTGAAAATCCTTAAGAAATCATATTGAGATTTCAACTTATGGCGTCAGGCTCCCAATAAAATAAGCCGCGCTGGTAAGGCGAACTTCCCCCCTAGTGGGCAAATGTTGCAACTACAAGCTTTTTTGTAGTTGGAGGCGAAAATCGAAAAAAAAGTGCGAATTTGGAAAAACGAACTTTATTGCTCGGCGGTTCACAAGGAAGAGAGAGAGTTTTTGGCAGAACAAATTTAGTGAGCCTAGAGCGGTAGTATTCCTATAAATCCACAGTTAGTTTCAATTGGGGCATAACTAATATCTATAATTCTTTACAATTCAAAATAGGTCAGTTAGAAACAGCTTGAAATTCACAATTCAATTTTGGTTCTAGTAACTAAATTAAAATATAGCTAAAGTGACCGAAAAGAACTGGAAACCCTCTTGGAGGAAACTGTTAAAGGGAAAGCGTTGTTTAGTTTTTATGTGGAAAATCAACATTTAGAAGACCCCCATAGGCGTGATTTAATAAATATTATCACTGAGGATATCATTTTAAACAACAGAAGAGTTCAACCATACGACTTTAATGTGATTACAAATGAAATCATTAATCTATTTCTAACAAAAACAAAGGTAATTCATTTTTTGTCCTATCCCAGCCAGCAAGGAATATTGCTACAATATTGATGCTAGTATTACATGGATATCTTTTGAAGGCACTGCCTATTGATTTAATAAAAATTGGCGAACTTGGTTATTTTTATTAATTTAACTTATTGTAGGCTTATTATTATATTCCAAGTGTAATGACCGGCGTCAAACAAATCCCATCTGGCGGCCACCATTAGAGAAACCCAGCTGTTTTAATAAGTTTTAGAACTTCTCAGCCGAACGGACAATACTCCGACAGATTAGTTAGTGGAAACCAGAATAAGATTTATGATAGGCAAAGAAGGAGGAGCAATAAAAATTCTCTTCCAGGGTTAGCAGTAATGGAAACGTATGCAAAGTACTGTTCCTAGCAATCTTAAGCAATTAAAGCAAAATATACTGCAGGTAATTCCATTTGGGAAACTTAGGGTATGCTAACACAATGATGACACATTGGTAAGTATTTAACAAAAAATAAAACATTTTTCTTTAAATCCAATTGTTTACAAGCGTATTTACCAATCCAGCTCACAGCTCATCTATAGCGAACGTAAGCACGCAAGTGTTGGATACTCCACTTCGAAGTATCAAGGTTACACCATCGAATATAAAATATCCAGTATGTCAAGACGGTAATTTCCCAAGTGGTGCGCATCGGTATATGGTATGTATTATATTAATCTTACATTTTGATCGGCTTACAATTTTCCCTTAATACCCAACTGTAGATTTGTCAACGTACTGTGCATGTTTTTGACACGTGCTCATTACAATTGGATAAAAGCGAAAAGGGATATGGAGAAAAGCAGATTTGCTTCGACTGCGCCAAAAAACCAAATGCTCCTGTTTTAATCGAGTCTCGCGCATACGAAAATTGGCGTAACCAAGCAAGAAAATTCGAAGATAAACGAGTTCGCAGCCCAACTGATAGTATCGAAAAACTTACCCCCGGAACAGATAGATTTCGTTTCCGCACGGCTGTCAAAATCCAAACAAAGCATTCCCTTTGAATTATCCACATAGAAACGAAACGTCGGAGCGGAAAACGAATTGAGTTCGAACTTGTGGATTTTTGCCGACGAGAAACGAATTGCTTGTCATTTTTGGTAAAAAAGTATCGTGGTTGGAAGCTACCATTATGGATGTTTTATTTGATAAAGTAGTTTTAGACAAACAAGCATATTGTGTGCCGGTAAACGTTGGAATTTTGATTATAATGTCAGAGTTAGAGAGTCTAGAGGAATGTGTCTTGAATGGCGTTGTTAATAAAATACGCCAAGTCATGAAATCACGAATTGATGCTGAAATGGTTCACGAGTATAAATATCGGTTCTATAAAGTAATTACGTTACGAACAGCGTTTGATAATGAAGCATTTGCTTTAAATACTTTACGCTCTACAGTTGAAGTAAGTCCCAGTGATGAATTAAAACATATCACTCACATGCGTTGTGTTTTTGAGCAACTGGAAGATCCAAAACAAACTTTAAAAGAATTGCGCGTGCATATTAATAGTACATTATATACTTTTCGACAAGTATATCTTGATATGCTTATGAGATGTAATTCTGCTAAATATAGAACAATTGATAATTATCAAACAATTATTAATAAATTTAATGGATTATTTGTTTATATGTTAAAGATAATGAAAAAGGATAACGTACTTATAACCAATTATAATTTGCGTGTTGGTAATTTGCACTTAGATTCTATGTTGCATAACTTTCTAATGCATGTATTATGTATTAGTCTGAATGATTATATAGATTCAAATGGATTGCAGTCAGCTGATGTTGATCAATTGTTATTGAGTCCATTAAATCCTGAAATGTTGGCTGCTATTATCTATTTAAAGTTTATAGATGAAATTGACGTTACAAATGCTTTATGGGATGTCATTCATTCAAGATTTAATGACTTCTCATTGAATAAATTTGATCCAGTTATATGGGTTGGAAAGAGGATAACGAAATCTGTTTGGAGTAAGAAAATGGATTCAGTTGATGTCTGTGTTGATGATAATCACACATACATCATACGACACTATTGCACAAGCAGTGGAGATATGAATTCTGATCCAGATGACAGTATAATTGTCAAAGTTTTTAAATTAAATAATTTAAATTCTGTCTTATTATATAGGAAAATTTTCCCTAATACCCGAAAATTAGTAAAGTATATTACTGATGGGATTCCCCATCTGAAAGAAATTGATAATGGAATGATTATTGATGAATTTAAGAATGCTATAATTCAACCAATAATCTTAAAGTTTATATCGACTGAAAAAAATGTTTTTGAGTTTAGTCATGAAGCATATCCATTTAAATATTGGATGCATATTGCATAAAGTGCAAAAACTAACTAATTTTTATGACCCAGTAATTGATTATCTAAATTCAGGTAATTCAGAGTTTAGTTCACTCCTACAGAAAGTCATCACTTTATCTGAATTTGATATATCTAAAGTTTTGAAATATCAATTAGATGACATACTACTACTTGTATCTACAAAATAATTCATAATGCCGACGAAGATCGATGCTACCTGGAGTGCGTGAGCAGAAGGTTTAAAAAAAAAATGAAAATTTCTGACTGACATTTTGTAGTTCGCAGACATATTTGTGTGGCATATTTCATCGCAGTAAGAGATTTACACTTGATTTTGTTGGTTTGTTTGTTAAATATATTGTTTCTTTAGGTTTTTAAGAAGTCTTGCAGTTATCTTTGGAACATTTTATTGAGGAAGTTCGTGGAATTATACGACAAGACAAATAAAAAATATAGAGTAGTGCATAAGAAAGATGCAAGTTGGCAGAATTTGTCAAGAAAATATCGTTTTGACGGTAATTTAAACTTATTTGTAAACAAACTCATATAATGTAAAATGTCTTCCAGCTAAAAAGAAATGGACGTATCTCAGGGACAAGTACGTCAAGGAAAGAAAAAAGGAGATGATGCCATCGGGATCTGCACCAAATGACGAATCAAAATGAGCTTACTTCGACCAATTAAACTTTTTAAGGGAAAGATTTAAACCCCGGAGGTATAGTAATTTTTTTTTTTTTTTTTTTTGAAAATTTCTTCTAATTTCTTTTTTAATGACTAGATTGACGGAGAACGCCGACGTTGATTCGCTCGAATCGCTGTCTCCACATATACCCAAAATATTCGGTTTCGACGAGGAGTTTGAAGAGAACGTTCCCCCACCAACAACATCAACGCCAGACAGTGAGACACTTCTGGAAAGTGGAAGTAGCAAAAAAAGGAAGAAGCCTTGTGATGTGGATGTGGCATTCACCGAAGCATTGACAGCAATAAAAAGATCATTTCTGCAAGAAAATAATGAAGATTCTAGCGATAAATACTTTTTAAAATCGATAGAAATGGAGAAATAAAAATCAATGAGAAAAACAAATTGGAATATAAGTGTTTAATGTTAGAAATAATAAAAGATTACAAAAAATATAGTTTTTACATATATTGGTTTTGCCATGGTATGGAACCCTCATCATTAACATAATCCTTTATAAGACCCCTTATTTCAAACGCTCTATTTGTGTAATTGTGAGCTGTGTTCCCAGTTATTGATCTTATACCCTGGGCACACGAGAACACTTAAGTGGGTTAATGACGTCATTATGACGTAGCCCATGTAAATTTTCCATAAGAACTCGACATCGAAACCTACCTCCTGGAACCCGGGTTAAACTCGATAGACTACTACCAGCGCCATAAGTTCCACATGGTAGAAAATCTTTGTACTAAAAATTAATCAGCTGTGAAATGTTTTTTTGTGGTTTCCTAGATGTTATCGTTACTTTACAGCAAATTTAAATTGCGTAAACACATCAACTAATCTCAAGCTCAACGCAAGAAACTCACTTGATTGCTGTATTTTTATGTATTTTTATGTTTACTTTTCGCCAAATGTTAGCAGATATGTTAACCCCGAACTCCGTTCGGCGGCACACGACACTTAACCCACTTTACGTGACGTCATTAACCCACTTAAGTGCTCTCGTGTGCCCGGGGTATTAGTGGTGTTTTCACTTCATTACGCCAAGCTCCAGGAGTTAAATTTCCATGGCCATCATCGAAGTCTGTAAATTGATGTGGGATATACATAGTTGAGTCATTCAATTTTATAAAATTGTGAAGGGCCACCGAAGCTAGCACAACCTTTTCTGCGTTCAGGGGGTACATATTCAGTGTTGTTAACAAAATCCTCCAACGTGCTGCTAAAATTCCAAACGAATTTTCTATTGTATTGCGGGCTCTAGAAAGTCTATAATTAAAAATTCTTGTTTCGCTTGAAAGGCGACAACGAGGATATGGCTACATTATATTGGTTTTTAGAGGGAATGCAGCATCAGCCACAAAGAAGTGTGGAACAATCTTATCACTTGCCGGCAGACCGAGACGCTTTTGTGGTGGTAAAGGAAGGCGGCCTTCCAAAATATCTTTACCAAACTTTGAATTTTTAAGAATATACCTAATATACCTAATATAAGTATTCAATTGGCAGATTTGGCATCTCTTGGTTGAAGGACAGTTTAGTGTGCTGTGATTTGATCTCAGACAGTTTGAGCATAGTTTCTTTTCCAAGACGGTACTTATTCGGCTTTCTGTTGACTTTGCGCGAAACTGCGGACAGAATAGAATAAAGTGACTTTGTTGGCAAAGAGCACAACGATTCCACGCCGAGTGAAAGCCCTTTGAAGTTGCTTTAGGTGAATTAGCTGTCGGTGCAGTTCTATTCAAACGACTCACTGATGAACCCTTGATAGCGTTGAGCGTATGAATCCGACTTTCTAGAAATGATTTCAAGTTTTCAAATGTAGGAGGCTCTACTGAGGTGCAGAGTGATGTCTCCCAATCCTTTCGCGTAGAGGGGTCCAGTTTGGAGGACAAAAAGTAAACCAACCAATCGTGCCAAGTAAAGACATTAAAATAGCACATACTTTTAAACCAGTATACAGGACTGCTTCCTTTTCTCTCGTTACAGAATCAACTGTTTTTTGCAAGAAACCAGGCAGTAAGTGTTGGAATCCTGATACTTCAGGAGGTTGTTCTGAATGGAACAATAGCAAGATCTGGACAACTGAGGAACAAAAAAGTTTTAGCAACAAACACCCTATTTGGGGCATGCATTGTACTTCTTCCGGAATTGGTTGTGACACTTATTGTTGGCATCAACTGAACGGTATAAACGGGAGATGGAGATTAGAAGAGAAGGGCCCCAAATATGATGTTTTGAAACATGCTTTTAGCACAAAAACTTTAGAATTCAATATACAATCAAACAATATGACTAATGTAATTTTAATTACTAATGCTGACACATTAACTAGGTTTGGGATACCAATGAGAGCCACAATTTCAACATACACTGATAAACCTGTAGAAGCTACAGCCATTGCTTACGAAGCCAAAATGTATTACATAGAAGCTTCCCCATTGAACCAACCAATAGTAAACAACCTAGGTGATTATCAAGTTTCACTCAAAAATAATCTTGATGCAATTTATTCAATAACTGACATAAAATGTGGTGTAGATGGATGCAAAATGAACTGTTATACTTCTGTGCCTTTTATGAAAACATTTCAAGAATTGTCAAAAGCCTTGGACCCAGTTGAATATTACAAAGTTGATGGTAACTTTTTCACTCAATATTCTAGCTTTGATTCAGTTTTCCTAATGATGAATGATGTCAAAATAGATTCTTTATTAATTAAAAAGGCAAATTGTGACTTTGAAGTCAGTTCAGCTATGGGTTGCACTGGCTGTTCTAATTTACCACTAGCATTCATTCAACCAACTAAAATTGAATCTTCTGGACTAGTCAAATTCAGATCAAACTGTTCTTTTGATAGATCATCTTTGCCTTGCACAACCGACATTCAAGTGTTAAAATTTTTAAAAGATCAAAGATATTGCAGATTGGAATTTGAAAATAACAAAACAATTTACATCAACACCACATTTTCATTCAGAGGAGATTTGATACAGATTACTTTTGAACTTTCTCAAATGAAATCAATTGGTGGTCAAATACTTGACACATTCACTGATTTTAATTTTGTCAAGCCTTTCTTTGGAACTTTCACCTTCATAACCACTATATATGGGATATTTAGGGTAATTACATTTTATTTGGCATATAGAACTTCCAGAATGGAAAATGAACAAAATAAACAATAAATAAATAAAACTTAAAGACTTAGTTGTATAAAAAGTGCGTTTACTTTACTTACTAACAGACTACTCTAATTAACATTTTGGTCCTTCGAGCCGGATCCGCGATTTGCGTTAAAAATTCCGGGAAAAATTATTCGCGCATAACGACTACCTGTGCAATTTTCGATTCTTTTGTATATTAACTAGTAAGGAAGCAATTGGTCACACCAATTACGTGATACCCTAGATGTAGAAAAATATAATCATTCTTATATGAACATTTTTGTATAAAAACGACTCATGCTTATATGGCAACACTAAGAAGGAGTTGCCCGATTTTGCTCATCTTCGAACTTGACCTTGCAATTTTAATCAAATATTATTGTACCAAATTACAAGTCCCTAGCTACAAGCGTTCTCGAGTTATCGTCTGGACAGACAGACAGACAGACACACAGACAGACAGACAGACAGACAGACATGCATAAAACGGTTTCTTTTCACTTCCCAATCATGAATATATAGTTCTTTCTTTTCTGTGACGATTATTTCTTGGCGTTGCAAACGTTCGCTCAAAACTAATATACCCTACATCTAGGGTATAATAACTAGGGTAAAAAGGGAATTATAGTTCTCATTTCTTTTACAGAGGGTTCAACAACAAGGCCAAGTAGCCAACCAATTGGCAGCGCCCGCGCCAGCGCCAAGGCGACGCGGACGTCCTCGGTGAGGATCGTAAGGAAATTTCCTCTCTAAAGTTTCATTATAAATAATATTTTCGTTCTACAGACGACCCGAAACTCCTCTAAGACGACTGCGTTAGTGTGCCTCTAGAGAGGCGGTAGTAGTACTGGAGTACAGGAAGATTTATAAAGAGACTAGCAGGTGTCTACCCGGTTTCACCCGGGTCGGTGAAAATCATAATATATAAAAAATATTACTTTTTGAATTTATAACTACCGCCAAAGGAACATATTATTCGAACTGTTTCCTTTATGTCGGGTTACAATAATAATAATTTAATTTTTGTTTTTTTTTTAGTATAGGGTGGTTTTGGGTGTTTGAATTAGGATAGACGGATGGTTCTCATTGAGTTTTTTTTCTAACTAAAAAGGCAAATAACAATTTTTATAATTTTTTTATAATACTTCAAAAGTGGTGGTTTTTCATGCAAAATTTCTTCGTACTTTTTAGTCCCTTAGGGGTGAAATTTCCAAAAACCGGTTCTTCTTGAGCACCTATGAGTAGACCGCTTCATTTTTCACAAAGCAGTGAAATGTTGCCAGGCCGTTTTTGAATTCGGTGCTCCCTTCAAGATGATTTATTTTGAGACAAAGGTCAGTTCGATCGGACAATATTTAGGGGTCGCGCAGCGCATTTGAATTTCCCCACTTACGCCCCCGCTATGGGTACAAATAAGTCCATATATCTCATCATCTGACAGTGCTATAAAAAAGTTTATTGAACAAAATATGTCACAAATAGCTCAATCAACGATGTTAGCTTGGTTCTAATTCAATATTGAACATTTTGCAATACTCTATCATGACTTTGTGAAAATTGAAACGGTCTAACCTATGAGGCAAGTTGAAGAAGTGTTCCAAATTTCATGGAAATCGGTTCAGTGGTTCCGGAGAAACCGTTTCCACCACTTTTCACACTCTTAAGGGTTGAAGGGTTGAAAAAAAGTACACGTATGTTCTTAGTTGGAATAAATATTACCTTTAATTACACAAAAAATGAAAAATATTGAACCAAGGCTTTCGGCGTGATTGACGGACAAACATCCAGACTTTCACATTTATATAATATTACTTAGATCACGGGGACGGTAGTCACTCAGAGTTCAGAGTTTGTATTTGGAAACAATTTAATTAATTTTATGTCATGTCCGCCATCTTAGACTTCGAAATAACTGCCATTTTCGCAATCAACGTCCCAAAAAACCTAAATAACGACACCCATGTCGATTATTAGGTTTATTTACCCCATTTCACCCCCTAAGGGGTTGATTTTCGGAAAATCACGAAAGACGTATTTGCTTATTTATTTTTGGGAGTACTCCTACGAAGTTTCGAATCGAAATGTCTATTTAATATTGTTTCGCCATACAAATTTTGAACCACCATTTTACCCATTTAGGGGTTGAATTTCGAAATATCATTCCTTATTCCTTGTATACATCATAAAGGGAAACTCTGTACAAAATTTCAGCTTTTTAGGTCCAAGGGTTTGGGCTGGGCGTTGATGAGTGAGTCAGGACTTGTCTTTTTATATATATAGAAGATAATTGAACTATCTGAAACTAGATTGGCATTGATAGAGAAACAAAGAGGTCAGCCAGTTTTATTCAAATCAGAATAAAGTTGGGCCCAACAAATTTCCGTTTGCAGCTAAATTAATTTTGCCACTTGGGTAATTTAGAAAATGCAAAACGCTAAGCGAAGTCAAGTAGGCTTCAACTTTTCGATTGTCTTTTGTTCAGTTTTTTCAGAGTGACATTCATTCTTCAAAAACGAAGCGAGCGAAAGACAACTTTTTCAAAATGGACGTAGATTAGCCGACATTATTTGCGGGAAGTATTGCAATTATTGCCATATCCATATGGTTTTTTTACCGAAGGGTAAGTAGTTTTAAAGCAAATTATAATTGCACATTGCAATTTTCGATTCTTTTGTATATTATAATTAGGTTCTTAGACGAACCTGTCCTAATTTACAGAATTTTCCTCTTTCAGAAAGTATAGATTCACCGTCGAAAACTAAAATATTTTAAAGCAAGCCATTTGGACAACATTTTACCAAAAAGTTTATACGGACCAAAAGTTATTTTTGAATTTAATTTGGAACGATGGCGAAAAACTCAGGTAAGAAAATTTACAATAATACTATTAATCTTTTATTACCATGTAATTAAGTTTTTGTACCATTTACTAACAAAACCAAATCCAAAATAGTTTGCTTGTTTCTTTCATTTTCGTTTATTCACTTATTTTTCAGCGTTTTAATTTCGACTGAAAATCTGTGTCGTTGTACAAAACCGTTCATGTTTTGTGTGAGCAGCGGACCCGCACCTCGGGTTTTATGTTAAGGAGACTCAGAGTCTTGCGATCCTCTGAGTCGAGCGGTTGCAAAATTGTTAAGAGTTCGAGAATAAATGTGGGTTTTTTTTATCAGCAGAGGCCGATTTTTCCCACGAAAAAGTACAGTCGTTTCATTTGCCTGCTTCCCCGAGTTGTCGGAAACATTGGTCCTTCGAGCCAGATAAGATAAGTTCACTTTTGCCTTTCATATCTATAAATAGATTTATACCGTTGCCGTTGCGAGAAAACGGTAGCCCTTAGTGGAATGAGAAACCGGTCGGCGGTGTGCGGAGTGCAGAGGCACCACACACTACGAGATGCTGTGGCATGCTGGCTTAGGGCGAGAGTAAGCTCAGTCAGTTTGTCACAGCGCAGCAGGCCACAACGTATCAAAATTTTTATTGTCAAAACACTTTAGAAAAATAAACAGGTGAATGATTCGTTTAATTTGGGTGTAAATTACGCAGAAGCGGCGTAATTTTTTAATAAATAAGTGTCTGTGTTTGGTTCGTGTAGAGAAATAGAGATTCCGTTATGCTATGTGCGAAAAAACAAGCAGAACATGCATGAGAATTAGGGGAAGAAGTCGGCATAAACGGTAGTTAGATGAGTAAAAAATGCGCCACGTGCGGTGTGTCGGTGTAAGTGCGTTGTTGTCAGCGGACGAGGTGCAGACGTGAGAACTCTGCACCGACGCATATAGAACGCGCGAACACTTTACACTACCACTACAGTTATTGCAAGAGGCAATACAGAGAATTCCGTTTTGCGCCGCTTCCCTTAGAGTGGAGATGTGGACGAGGAATCATTGTGTGTGCACAATAAAATTCGCAATTGATAACGAGCGTTTAGTCGTGCTTTATTTACGCCAAGACGTTAAATGAAGCGACCCGCTTTGTCCGATAAGTAGAGATGGAGAACGCTAGCAAATCGAGATTAATTTTGTTTATGTTTACAAAATTTAATGTGAGATCGCAATGCGACTGCGAACCGAGTTGAGAATTGTTGTGAGCACACGAACCAGACACAGCGGCATTTGTGAGTGTGCGTTGCGCGTTTAGTTTGTTCCTGCGTCGTAGTTTATTGGTTTTTTGTAGAAAAATTATGGAAAAATTAGAATTTTGGAGAAAAATTTAATTAAGTGGAGTTCTTCTGTTTTCATTAAATATATTGAGCCCGCGATTGTTGAGCGCAACTGTCGCTGATGGCCGTCATTCCGAGAGGATGATGCCATTATTATGAGTTGATCTGAGGAAAACACAGAGTCGCGCGCACGCATACATACACATGTAGAGTTAAAGAAAATTCAGAGTTGAGGAAATTACAGAGTTTATTCCTTTCTTAATGCGATTTTTCTAGAGGTCGCTCGAAGTCCTTTATATTTACATAACACTTCACCTGCAGGCATCATATTGTGATTAGGCCGACAATAAATAAGCAAATAGATATTGAAAAAATGGGTCTTGATTTCAAAGAATATATTTCCTAAAATAAAAATAAAATATATAAAGATCAGAGCAATACGTTTTCCCACTACAGAGTTGTGAAGAACTCGTTCAACAAAATATTGAAATAAATTTTAACAAACATGATACTAAAATAATAATTTGTCCGCTATAGCTTCTCGAATAATAATTCCTTCGGGTGTTGTTCTTCTAACTGTTCCTTCAGGTTGCTGTCTTCCTCTGCTTTCCTCCAATCTTCTTAATTCCTCCAGCCACCTCTTATTTATTTGGTCATTGCGGACATTGAGGAAGTTATGTAGTACACAAGATGCCTTTATTATAATATTAACGTGGGAAATATCCACCTCCAATCCTCTACCAATCTTCCTGAACCTCGCTTTCACGTGTCCGATGTGTTCTCAACGACCCGTCGTGCAGACAAAACACTTTCTACAATATTCAAAATGGCTAAATCACTATTTTTTCAAAAATTCAACTTTCTGGTTTTGTATAAGGTGACAAACCAATCTCCTTGTATTAATGAATCGTGCTCTGGTCCTTTCACTTTGAAAAAACACAATCAATCAGTAATGAAAAGCCATATGGCACAAAAAAATGGGATTATACAAGAATTTACAGAAGAAGCTACCATTATAATTATTGAAAAACAAAGGTATAGAATATATGCTTATAATGGTGGAGATATGGATCCCAATACACGAAGAGGAGGATTGCAACCTGTGAAATCAACGGAGGAAGAATTAGAAAAAAGCGGATGTTATATAGGGAAAGTCCCAGAACCAGTGGACCAGTTTTGGGGAAGCGATGCTAAAATCTGCTTTGAAAAAAATAGATTATTTATTAAAGATAGAGACCCTAAATATTTCAATTGGAATGGTAATGTTCCTTTTGCGAACCATTTGTGTGTTCAAGATTGGAAGTGTAAAGTGAAAGAAACTACAGTCCCTGTTCATGTTGATCACAAAAATAAAAAGATATATTCTTTTAATTTGAAAGGAGAAGAGATAAAGCTAGGGACTTGGGTAATTGAAGGAAGTTGTGATGTGTCAACGCCAATATGTGATGTCTCCACCAAAGATCAAGTCATTTATGATAATAATGGATTCACAACACTATTTAGATATAAAGGAAAGATTACTAGTTATAGAGTAGAATGTGAATGTTTTGCTAATGGAGACATTAGTCATTGTATAGTAAGAAATAGCCAAGAAAATAAACTTGTGGGAAAAGCATTCAAAGTAACAGAAAAACTACTAGTGTTGACAATTACATTATCCAAGTGTTAGATTATCTTCCAGACAAAAATGACTTTCATCATAAAAGTACCAATGATAAAGCAGCTAGTATCCCTGATTTGAACAAAATTATTGATTCTTTAAGCTATGAATTGGATGAATCTCATTATAATATTGAGGTTTTAAATCAAAGAATAAATATCTTGTACAATACAGTGTCTTATTTGATTGATAGTGTGGGGAAAGTTGATGATGAATTAGTCCCAAATATTCTTAAAAAGAAGGGGAAAACTAAATGGTTGAATGATAAAATATTTAACATATGTCCCTGTTTTGATACTAAAATTTCTAATGATACCAATTGCAATAATGGTTTTATTTATATAGATGGTAGAATGAGGAAAAAGAAAGAAGGAGATGAATGTATAAAATTTAATATAGATAGCATCAAGGAAATTGGATTTGATTATAATAGTAGCATATCTATCTCGGAATTGGTGTTTCCTCCAGTGAAGGGGACGTCATCTGATTGGGATGGATGGTCTTGGGTTAATGACAAAAAAGAAGAAATGATTGAGTCATCCTTGTTTCATCAAGAACAATTTGACAACAAGAATTCTATTTTGAAAAGCATTCAAAGTAACAGAAAAACTACAAGTGTTGACAATTACATTATCCAAGTGTTAGATTATCTTCCAGACAAAAATGACTTTCATCATAAAAGTACCAATGATAAAGCAGCTAGTATCCCTGATTTGAACAAAATTATTGATTCTTTAAGCTATGAATTGGATGAATCTCATTATAATATTGAGGTTTTAAATGAAAGAATAAATATCTTGTACAATACAGTGTCTTATTTGATTGATAGTGTGGGGAAAGTTGATGATGAATTAGTCCCAAATATTCTTAAAAAGAAGGGGAAAACTAAATGGTTGAATGATAAAATATTTAACATATATCCCTGTTTTGATACTAAAATTTCTAATGATACCAATTGCAATAATGGTTTTATTTATATAGATGGTAGAATGAGGAAAAAGAAAGAAGGAGATGAATGTATAAAATTTAATATAGATAGCATCAAGGAAATTGGATTTGATTATAATAGTAGCATATCTATCTCGGAATTGGTGTTTCCTCCAGTGAAGGGGACGTCATCTGATTGGGATGGATGGTCTTGGGTTAATGACAAAAAAGAAGAAATGATTGAGTCATCCTTGTTTCATCAAAAACAATTTGACAACAAGAATTCTATTTTGAAAAGCATTCAAAGTAACAGAAAAACTACAAGTGTTGACAATTACATTATCCAAGTGTTAGATTATTTTCCAGACAAAAATGACTTTCATCATAAAAGTACCAATGATAAAGCAGCTAGTATCCCTGATTTGAACAAAATTATTGATTCTTTAAGCTATGAATTGGATGAATCTCATTATAATATTGAGGTTTTAAATGAAAGAATAAATATCTTGTACAATACAGTGTCTTATTTGATTGATAGTGTGGGGAAAGTTGATGATGAATTAGTCCCAAATATTCTTAAAAAGAAGGGGAAAACTAAGTGGTTGAATGATAAAATATTTAACATATGTCCCTGTTTTGATACTAAAATTTCTAATGATACCAATTGCAATAATGGTTTTATTTATATAGATGGTAGAATGAGGAAAAAGAAAGAAGGAGATGAATGTATAAAATTTAATATAGATAGCATCAAGGAAATTGGATTTGATTATAATAGTAGCATATCTATCTCGGAATTGGTGTTTCCTCCAGTGAAGGGGACGTCATCTGATTGGGATGGATGGTCTTGGGTTAATGACAAAAAAGAAGAAATGATTGAGTCATCCTTGTTTCATCAAGAACAATTTGACAACAAGAATTCTATTTTGAAAAGCATTCAAAGTAACAGAAAAACTACAAGTGTTGACAATTACATTATCCAAGTGTTAGATTATCTTCCAGACAAAAATGACTTTCATCATAAAAGTACCAATGATAAAGCAGCTAGTATCCCTGATTTGAACAAAATTATTGATTCTTTAAGCTATGAATTGGATGAATCTCATTATAATATTGAGGTTTTAAATGAAAGAATAAATATCTTGTACAATACAGTGTCTTATTTGATTGATAGTGTGGGGAAAGTTGATGATGAATTAGTCCCAAATATTCTTAAAAAGAAGGGGAAAACTAAATGGTTGAATGATAAAATATTTAACATATGTCCCTGTTTTGATACTAAAATTTCTAATGATACCAATTGCAATAATGGTTTTATTTATATAGATGGTAGAATGAGGAAAAAGAAAGAAGGAGATGAATGTATAAAATTTAATATAGATAGCATCAAGGAAATTGGATTTGATTATAATAGTAGCATATCTATCTCGGAATTGGTGTTTCCTCCAGTGAAGGGGACGTCATCTGATTGGGATGGATGGTCTTGGGTTAATGACAAAAAAGAAGAAATGATTGAGTCATCCTTGTATCATCAAGAACAATTTGACAACAAGAATTCTATTTTGAAAAGCATTCAAAGTAACAGAAAAACTACAAGTGTTGACAATTACATTATCAAAGTGTTAGATTATCTTCCAGACAAAAATGACTTTCATCATAAAAGTACCAATGATAAAGCAGCTAGTATCCCTGATTTGAACAAAATTATTGATTCTTTAAGCTATGAATTGGATGAATCTCATTATAATATTGAGGTTTTAAATGAAAGAATAAATATCTTGTACAATACAGTGTCTTATTTGATTGATAGTGTGGGGAAAGTTGATGATGAATTAGTCCCAAATATTCTTAAAAAGAAGGGGAAAACTAAGTGGTTGAATGATAAAATATTTAACATATGTCCCTGTTTTGATACTAAAATTTCTAATGATACCAATTGCAATAATGGTTTTATTTATATAGATGGTAGAATGAGGAAAAAGAAAGAAGGAGATGAATGTATAAAATTTAATATAGATAGCATCAAGGAAATTGGATTTGATTATAATAGTAGCATATCTATCTCGGAATTGGTGTTTCCTCCAGTGAAGGGGACGTCATCTGATTGGGATGGATGGTCTTGGGTTAATGACAAAAAAGAAGAAATGATTGAGTCATCCTTGTTTCATCAAGAACAATTTGACAACAAGAATTCTATTTTGTCACAAATAGCGGGACAAAATCCTTTCCCATTTTGGTCTAGATTTAATTTTATTTTTAACACTTCTTTTGTTGTTTATTTGAATTTACTTTTTACTTTGTATTTGTATGTTTTGATTTGCAAAAGAAGTGGTGCAGGACAATGAACTGTTTCTTTTAATATTATAAGACGATAGTTTGTAGTTATAGATTCTTTGTTTCTCCGTTAGTTCATCTGCTTATATGCGTAAATAATTAATTAGGGTAAAAAGGCAATTATAGTTCTCATTTTGTTTAGAGTCAAGCTCTCATCATCTTCAGTCATCACAATGATCTTCTAAATTCAGTTTAATTTAAATTCTAATATTGCTTGCCTACTTAATTTTGTAAGTCACTGTAATTTTTCTATCACAAGTTTTGCCTATTCCTTTTACCGCCTTTAACCAATGGCTTGCATTCTAAAGCCGGAGGTACACGATACGGTAAACGTCATATTTATAAGGAAATATCTTTGTGGATGTCACTTTTTGACATCGAGTCACACGATAAGCAAAAATGAGTTTGCAACCTGTATTTTGCAATTCACAGATTACCGCGAAGCCGCGCCGCCCGTAAGAGCAGTAATCTCAAAACTGTGTACATAAAGTTTTGTATGGTGTGACTCGGGAAATTTATACCCCGCAAATTCCTTGGATGTGCCGAAAATATTCCGAAATTTTTGGGTTATTTATAAGCGATACACCATATTGCTTATCGTCGAGTCACATGATATGAAATATGGCGTATCGCTTATAAATACGACGTTTTCCGTATCGTGTACCTCCGGCTTAACGCTCAATACTCCAGAACTGTAAACAATAACTGTAAACTGTAAATTTCTTGCTTGCTTAAAATCAAATTGTAAAATCTCTGTAGCTTCTCTAATTAACTACTGGGCAGTGCGGACGTGCCGCTAAAAATAAAACTTAAAGACTTAGTTGTATAAAAGTGCGTTTACTTTACTTACTAACAGACTAGTCTAATTACCATTTGGTGGCATCCCTTGCATCACATAGACAGCTATCTAAAATGAATCCATGTAAAGTGAATATCTTCAAAGGTTCAGTGAAAGTAGACAATGAGGACATCTGTAGCCTCATTGTGAATGGGATAAAGTCAACTTCATCTAACGGCATTTTCCCTGGCTATTGGTATGTTTTGTTGGATATTAAATGTCCAAAATGCAAGTCCTTAGTTGTGAGCAAATTTGAAGGTTGTTTGAATTGTGGATTGTGCCAACATGACATGGCCATTTCTGAATGTTATTCTATCACGACGGTCATTGTTCTTGCTATATCAGTTGCTTTTATTCTATCCTTGATTTGTTGCTGCTTTTCAACTAAGATGTTTTCTTATTTTAAAGTAGGAAAACGAGCCACCATATTTTTGATGGACAGAATGGCAACTAAAGCCAAAAGATCAACTAACAAAATGATCATGAAGGAGATAATTTATGAAAGAAAGAAAATTAATGATCTGAATGAACGAGTAAAAACTTCAAACATTGATGTACCTTCAGCACCATTCTATGAGCACATTTTGCCAAAAAGACCCGCACCGCCACCTCCAAGACAAGACTCTTCCTACATGAATTTATATAATTTGAAAAAGCCTCAATCTGTTCCTGATACTGTTATTGAAATTGGTGTACCAGTTGGAAATACTACAATAAATTAAAAAAGTCAATCTATTCTTTAACTGATAAAGATATAGAAAACATGAAAGTGAAGAAAGCCCTCAAACCAATGAATCTACATTGCTGTTTACTACTATTTGTGGTTTTTATAATTGTAGATCCCATCAGAAAATAAAGTTTGCTCTAACAATAAGTGTTCAGATGGCATAACAAATTTGATATCTTTTGTGACTGGAGAAAAAGCTTGCTTCTCAACCAGTGATGGAGATTTTATAACCTTAACATTGAATGACATTAAAATAGCACATACTTTTAAACCAGTATACAGGACTGCTTCCTTTTCTCTCGTTACAGAATCAACTGTTTTTTGCAAGAAACCAGGCAGTAAGTGTTGGAATCCTGATACTTCAGGAGGTTATTCTGAATGGAACAATAGCAAGATCTGGACAACTGAGGAACAAAAAAGTTTTAGCAACAAACACCCTATTTGGGGCATGCATTGTACTTCTTCCGGAATTGGTTGTGACACTTATTGTTGGCATCAACTGAACTGCATAAACGGGAGATGGAGATTAGAAGAGAAGGGCCCCAAATATGATGTTTTGAAACATGCTTTTAGCACAAAAACTTTAGAATTCAATATACAATCAAATAATATGACTAATGTAATTTTAATTACTAATGCTGACACATTAACTAGATTTGGGATACCAATGAGAGCCACAATTTCAACATACACTGATAAACCTGATAAGCTACAGCCATTGCTTACGAAGCCAAAATGTATTACATATTACTCAATTATAATCATAAAATTAATCAAGATCAAGTAGCCCTGGAAGAGAGTCAGTGCTCCCAAGGCCAACAGAGCTCGACTGACGTCGGCAGTGTTTCCTATTCCATAGTACAATAAGGGCGGCCGCACATTTCCTACTTTCGGATCCGATTGTCTGAAACGATTTTAAATCGGACCACAACCGCACACTGCCGACAAAATATTCCGATTTTAGTTGATTTTCAGATTTTCAGTACAGTAGGTATGTTCTCACGCAATGAATTAAAATTGGGCGATGTGGAGTTATTGGCAATTGCAATTTTATTGTCACAACGAAAAAAAAAAAAAATAAAACGACTTTTAATAGGTCCGATTAGTAGGACGCACTGCTGTTGCATCCGAGTCGGACGTCCGATCCGATATCTGATCGTAGGTGTGCGATATGGTCGTATAAACTTATAGGTATTTGAGCGTCAGATGCCCTGATCCGACAATCGTTTCAAATAATCGGATCCGAAAGTAGGAAATGTGCGGCCGCCCTAATAGTACTGCGATGACCATTGTAGCGAATCGAATGAGAACGAAGATGACGCTGTTGAATCGCAAACTTGCGTATTTCTCATCCCGATCAAAAACGTTTACCAACTGGAATGTATGGGCAACTATTTCGCTCAAGTAGTGCAATGTAAGCAGCACAAGAGCTATCCTCTGGAAGTTCAAGAAATATGCTAAAGCAATTATCGAAAATCCAGAAATAGCGTGAATGATTTTTGGCTGCTGGTCTTCTTTCTTAATCTTTTGGAAGTACAGCTCTGGCAGCATGTGAAGATAGTACGAGAGTTGAACTATGAAGAACAGCTTGTGGAGGAAAATCATTGGATGACTGGGAAAACCTTCCTACAACTGGGAGAACTGGGTGAAATACCCTTCCCGGATGATAACATCAAGTCCCCAGAAGAAAGATACGATGTAGAACACAACCAATTGTCCAGACTCATTAAACAGAGACAATTTGAATTTCGATAAATGAAGTTTCTCAGAAATTTTATCAAGAACGTACTCCTGCAGTATCGCATGCATTATGATGCATATAAGGGTGTAAAAGAATATAGCACAATAGTCCTTAACGCCAGATTCGTAGTGAAGTAGTTTTCCCAATGAATTCTCCTGGTTTGTATCCGCACCACCCACACTGTGGTGCAATGATATGAAAATGCTTGCAATTGAATTTGTTGCCTGTATCATCAGCCCAACTACAAATACCATGGCAACGCAGGAAATAATATCTGCATGGTTTTGTATCATAAATTCATGACTGAAAATTAGCGGATTTTTGCTTGAAGATTTCCGACCCATTCCGGGTTTGATTGCCATTGTACACCGTTTGATAGAATTCCCACTTTCACTGAAGACTGATCAACGGATGCTCCTCTTTGGAACCTTTTTATTTGAGTGATGTAAAAAATGCAGTAATTGCCACAACTAACTTCCCCCTTCTCACCACCGCAAATCTAAAAACAAATTGTTTCCGTTAACGGTTGACGTTGCAAGTTTTCACTGACATGTACAAGTACATGATTCTTAGGATTACATTAAGTTAAGATTAGCATTAGTACATATTGAAATTGTAATACCCAAACTTTAATTTGATTTGTATAAAGAGTGCATCAGAATTTGAATACGACCCTGTAAACTAACTGTTATTATAATGGCACTCGCACTCGTTGAAATTATTGTTAAATTTGCTCTAGAGAGTCAGTTGCTTGCTATCGATCGTGCTGTACATATGCAGAAAATAAAGGCTCTCTGTGAAGTTTTGGGTAACAACGTGGTTTTTCTTTGTGTAGTTTCTCGAGAAGTTGATGCACTTTCTAAAACGTGTGAAATTGGGGAAAATTCTACGCAACACTTGTGTCCAAAATCTTGACTATAAACAATGCTGAGACGAGAATGGAAATAAAAAATCATTGTTTGAACAGCGATAACCTTCCGAGTAATGTAGCGAAAAATCTTAATGAGACAAGTCCACGCGGCAAATACCTTCAAGACACATATTCAGCGCATGAGTTTCTTTTTACCAAGGAACTACCTTAAGTACCGATACCTACTGAAAAGTGGAAACGAGACTACTTTAAAACAGATTCGTGAGGGAGAAGAAAGAATTGATCTCACTCATACGCGTGCTTTCGATAGTTTTTTCCAATTATTGTTGACAGCAGCATTCGACTCTAATTTTTTTTGGTGAATACAATCAACGCCAATGCCTATATCAACGAATTTGTCAAAATGGTATACGAAGTACATGAGAAAAAAATTACACTAGCAACATATTGTAAAAGATCCGATATACTGCGCAAATATTTTGAAAAGCAAGGGAATCTGAAAGTCACCTGTGTCCTGGTTGATTCTAAAACCACTATAGCGGTGATATGCTGAAAACTATTAACGTATCTTCCCTGCTTCGAAAAACATCGGTTTGCAAGGGTATTCGCCATGTCAAATTGCAGCAGATTCCGAACAAATTGAAATATTATCGTTCATGGCCGAAAAGTATCTACTTAGGGGCATTGTGAATTCTCATGATCTACGGATGTTAAGAAATGTTGCTATAAGCGGCATTATACCAATAGGGCACTACTCAATATTTTGTTTGCGAAACGGAAAATGGTTATACATATTAGCACCTAATTTTAGTCCATTGTAACTTGAGATTTGCTGACTTTGCTTAACAGAGGTACGAAAGCGTCAGTGGTGCTCCAGCAATACCATCCGCCCGCCCATGGATCGTGGCACGCATGTTGCTGAGCCACGCATGCTTGTAAACAAAGTTACAGGAGCCTGCAGGGCCCACGCACTCATGTTGTGAGCTGTTATGCTTTATAAACAAAGTTTCGTTGTGCTGAGCCTACAAAATGAAGCATAGGACAATGCCTGCTTTGTTAAATCTTATTAGAAAAAAGAGAGGTAATCCATGCCGCTTCAAACTCCACAGTCATTCTTAAAAGTGATAACGGAAATCATCCACTTCCTCGTAAAGTTGCGGGCGCTGGCCGACAAGAGCCATGGGGTTCACTGGATGCCTGAAGGAAGGTCGATACTAATCAGCACAGCTGAACTTGGAGAGGAGCTCGACAACCCCGCGGAATTTTTCAGAAAATTAGAAGAGTTGCAATTTGAGCAGGTTGAGGTAAAATGGCCCTATGCCTCAAAGATTATGTTCGAGTACTCCAGCTCCAATCTCAAGACGGCCCAGGATCACCTGGGGCTAGATGGGCTGGGGACAGAACTGGATGTGATTTTCGACGGCCTGGCTGAATGAGGACGCCCTGATGGAAGTCGTCGGAACTTATTGGACGTAGTTAATTTTTTTTATTATATAAAAAATTTTTCATTTTGAACAAACTTTTTTTATTTTATAATTATTTTTTTTTCAGTGATCAACAAAAATATTTCAAATTATTAAGTTTAATTAGAGTAATTACAGTATAAGTACAAAAATGGTGTCAATATAATTAGAAGTATGTGGAAAAATATTCGCACAAAAATGGTAATTAAACAGATATTTAAGGGTAAATCACGGTGATTTCTTGTTGTGCGAATTTTGTGGCGAAAATTTTAAAACCTCTAAGCAGCGATTAAAAAAACGAAAGGAAAAGAAGTGTGATAATTGCAATATTTTTATTAAAGTGGAAAATTGGAGCCATTATTTGCGTACAAATCAGCAGAAATCGATAGTATAAATAAGGAAACATATTTTGAATAAATCAGAGATTATAACCAGGACTTGAGCGTTTAACTTCTGCTCCTAACTCGCTTTCGCAGCGAGATTCCCTAAAACAAACTCGCTTTCCGCAGCGAGAAGTCCCGCAAATTAACTCGCTTTCGCAGCGAGCCCTGAATACAATTCACCCCAAGAAGCAACTCATTACAGTGCTATACCGCTAAGTGAACTTTTGAAGGTGATCAAAAGTGCGTTTAATGAGAGAATCGGGACAATAATATATGAGAATATAGATGAGGCAGTTTTGAATCCGCTTGACTTTTTTTCAACTGCAAGCACTAACATTTTACCCACATTAAAAAATTATAAAATCAAGTACGGAAATTTTAAATTTAACATGGAACTATTTTGTGAATATGTTAAAATAAGTGTTAATAATGAAGAAGAAAACATTATGTTATCGTTTAAGTCCTTCAATACCAAAATGGTTGCAGTTATAAATGACAATCATATAGTGGAGAAAATTAATATTAAAATACATAATTTTTAAGAGCGTGATAGTATTATGTTGTGGTCGTGTCCGCTGGGAAAAATCTGTCAAATCCTGCCTACGAGCTTAAGCGTAAGAGATCTTATCCGTTTCACTTTTACAGGCAAATAAATAACATTATGAGAAGTTTCGATTATTTTATAGCCTGGACCTTTAGTCCTTTATCAGATTTCTCCTTCTAGCCATTATAATACTCAATTAGACAACAGTTGTAGAAGACAGGCTCAGTCAATTAGAGAAATATCCTGGCAATAATTTGATATAACTGGCGTTACAGTCCCTTACCCATTAGAATTCTTAAAACTTGAATTGTCTGTGAAAATCATGTTGCATATGAGAAAGGATACATCCTTCTAAAAAAAAACAATAACTAATCCGCCCAGTTTTTGAACCTGGTCCAAGTTTGGAAAATAAAATCTAAATCAAATTAAGAAAAGCGAACCTAATTCTTTTGAATTTAAAAAGCGAACTTTAATTAAAAAAAAATAACAATGGCTGAAATAAAGAAATACACAACTGAAGACATCCAGAAAATTGCAGCAACTATCTCAGAATCACAACCTATTCGAAGAGATACCTTCCTTACCCGGCCCATACACGACAAATTTTTTCCTCAAATTTTCTCTGCAAAAGTCCAATTTTGACCGTGTATGGCGTGGTTTGCGGATTTGACGAAAAGTTTGTGAAAATATCTAAATTTTTTGATATTCTAGGGGCTGGACCAGTTTTATGAGGGGTTCACGGCTGAAAAGATGCTGAGGGTCATAAAATTTCAGAAAACATTTGACCGTATGTAGTCGAGCAGCAAACTAGGTTCGCAAACTGTTTTGAGGAAAAAATTTGTCGTGTATGGGCCGGGTTAGGCATTGCCGGCGACGCGCTGTATTAATGGCAGTTGCATCAACAACTGAAAATCCAGTAATTAACTATCGCATAGGAAAACCAGCTGAGCTAACAGTGAAAATTTAGTACACTGAAAATTTAGTTGAACACTTCACTACCTTCGGAGCACGAAGACCTGAAATAAGACAGACTTTGAATGGTTTTGGAATAACAACTGAGTTCACAGAATACGTGGAGAATACAAGATTTATTCTGAAATATTTGAAGCATATCTCTGACGTTCTTGGAAAATTTGAAACTTTCAGAACGGAAAAGTCATCTTCAAGAATTTAGGTACGAGTGGGGGTGAAACGCAAGTCATTATGACTAAAGCACACGACACAGACGACAACATGCCCTGGAACAAGAGAGCTGTACAACCAACATCAGCATCAACTAGTTCCATTGCATATATGGGTGCGTCGTATTGCTTTGGGTTCCAACTGTACAAAGAAGAAGGACCCGGAACAACTCTTACTATGAAACACAAAAATTGGAGTTGCATTAAAGGTATTGAGGCAGAAAACGCATGGAGCTTACCAACAACATGGGCTGTAAACCGAAATGCGCGTCGAAATTTACCAGCAGGAATCGGGACAGAACGATTTCGAGCTATATCCATTCGACAGGATACACAACTGTTCAACGCAGTTCTACGAATGGTTAACACAACGCGTTAATAAACGCAAACAGAGATTTTAAGAAGTTTATAGATCCTTCCGTATCCTCCGTATTTTGTGGTTTATCGAAAACAATACAGAATGATTTAATTGATTCGGTAACCAAAATTTTGAGACAAAAAATTCATAACGAAATTGACAGTGCAACCTCTTTCTCTTGGGAAATAGACGAGACAAGATGATATAAGATGTTTTTCTCAGATGTCGGCAATTTTCCGCTTCTTTCGGGACGGTAAAATACTGGAACGATTTTGGGGTTTTTCGACGTCAGTAAAGGTTGACCCGCGAATGATATTTTCAATACTTTGTCAGAGAATTTCAGTAGTTTAAACATTGCGACGAAATTAGTAGGACAAATGTATGACGGGGCGGGTGTGATGGCGGGAGAAATAAACGGTTTACAATCCCGAATCAAGACAATTGCTCCTCAAGCACTATTCACGCACTGATATGCGCATAAATTGAATTTAGTTCTACACGATTCGACCAAAAAAATTAATGAAGGTCTCTTGTGTTTTTCGAATCTTTCGGGGTTCTCATCGTTTTTCACTAAATCGAGTAAACGGACAAATATTTTAGACGATATTTGGAAAAAAAGATTACCCTCTAGTTGTTTTTATCAGAAAATAATTTTTTGTGAAACTTAAAATCTTAGCTATGTCAAATCAAAGACAATGGCGAAATAACTCTAGGCAAGGAGGACCACCCAATAATGAGTTTGGGGCGCAAGGATTAATACCCCAGGGAGGAGAACCCCCAATTCGAGCAACACGTCCACGGGATTATCACCGCATGAGACGGTATAATGATAGTCAAGCATTAGTGAATGCTATCCCTGGACAAAATTCGTGGTCTGCTTAAATTGATCAGCTTGATGCTCAAAACAGAGCACTTCAAAACGTTGATCCTGTCCGTAGGCAACGGATCATTAATCCTAAATCACGGATTCCAGAAGCTACTTCCCAGAGAAGTCAAAATGAGACAGCTCCTAGAGATGAAGCTATTATGATGGAGGAGCTAAAGGTGCATCGCCTATTCAGGCATCATATATACAAAATCATGAATTTTCAACCTTTCCAATTTTAGTTGAAAGTGTCTATAGGAAAATGGAAGCATTGGATTCAAGAATTATTCATTCAATGCCATTTTGTATTTTCCAACACGTAATGGTTGAATATCTAAATCTCTACTTACTTGAAGTAGTAAAATATCAGAATGCTGATGATCGTGAGTGGCGTGACCTTACTGACGCACTCAAAACTGTAAGGGCTTCAAATTAATTAATACCTAAGCCCATTTTTGATTATATTGTGGGTATTGGCCAGCAGGCTACAGCTACTAGCACTTTAGTAAAGTATTAGGTGTGCAAATTGAAACTCGGCTGTGAAGTTGGTTGCCTTAAAAAATTATTATGTCCAATTTGCTCGTCATTTTGGACATAATATGCAACTTAGTTATTGCTGTTTATTTGACATAAGTTTCAGTCATTTAGAAGCTGTCATTTCGTGTTCACAAATATTTTAAAGATGGAAGTCGATAAGCAACATTTACGACATTGCATTTTATTCTCTTTTCAAATGAATAAAAATTCGACGATCAATTCGACTTTGGGTGAACATTCTGTGAGTCATTCAACAGTGAAAAAGTGGTTTGCAAGATTTCGTGATGGAAATTTTGAAAAAATTGCAATAAAAAAAATTGAAGACGAAAAACTTCAAATGTTACTAGATGAAAATCCATGCCAAACTCACCAAGCAATATCAGTTCGATTGCATGCAATGGGAAAGATACAGAAGGAAGGAAAATGCGTTATTCATGAACTGACGGAAGAAAACAAAAGCCGAGGAATTGACGTTTGCATGAATTTGCTTTCTCGGTACAAAAGAAAGAACTTTTTGCACCAAATCATTACGGGTGATGAAAAGTGGATTTTATACGATAACCCTAAACGCAGAAAATCATGGGTTGATCCAGGCAAGCCATCAACATCAGTCGCAAAACGGAACATTCATGGCAAAACAGTGTTACTCTGTGTCTGGTGGGATTGCAAGGGACCCATTCATTATGAGCTTTGGGAACCTGGTTAAACTGTGACAGCTGATCGTTACCAGGACCAATTGATAACATTGAGTGATGCTCTGGAGGAAAAAAGACCATTTACGGGCCAAGGAACTCGGAAAGTGATGCTCTTGCATGACAATGCTCGTCGTCATACAGCGAAAGCAACCCACGACCTCATCTTTTCCCCGCACGCGGCGTATTCTCCAGAATTGGCTCCTTCGGATTATTACTTGTTCAAATCGATGTCATCATATTTGAAAGACCAGCAGTTCGCGGAAGTTGAAGATGTGCGCAAATGGCTCGATGAATATTTTGCTTCAAAACCACCAAGTTTCTATCGTGAAGGCATTCATCATCTGCCCGATAAATAGCAAAAGACCATAGATTGTAATGGAGATTATTTTGATAATTAACATTTGTAATAAGTATATTTTAAATGAAATTAAATTTCACCAAAAACAAAAAACGAGTTTGAATTTGCACACCAAGTATCCAAGAATTATTTAAAGCTATTACTGATCTCGATCATAAATTTCAAATCCTATAGATTCCTGGATCAATTGAACATAGATTTTCAACCAATTCTATAAATAGAGGCGGAAAAGTTGAGCTTTTATTTAATTTCGGAACTTTCATATCATTATCAACGGATACATTCCATGCATATGCAAAAGGATCTCGTAACGTAAATCTCCACTTTTAAGCTGCATTGAGTTTTATAACATCATTATTTTCCACCTATAGATCATTAAATTATCGATGTCATGACACTTGCTACAATTTCCATCAAAGTTGCAATGATTGCTTTTGTGAAATCAATGAAGAAAAATTAGAGGTGATTGAAGCTGATTGGAAATCAATCATCCCAAGTCGACCTAAGTCTGAGTTTTGTTGGGTTCCCAAAGAAACGATTCTAGGGTCATATCTTAAAGAATTTCCACAGTATGTCATGTTTCCTGCTGATCATCGTATAAAAAATAATCTGAGTTGGAGTCAATTGAGAGCATTTAGGAGCGCTGCAAGGCAAGCAATGATCAAATTTCGTCAGTTGACTTTGGAAATCGGAGATGGAAAATTATCTTCTAGATCTGGATGGTTATTTCCTGTGGCCTAGGTTTTTAAGTTAGACCCTAAGTTTTTTTTTTTTTTTCTTTGTTGAGTTATTGAGTTTTTAGCTAGTTCGACAATTCGAACGGAAAATGATAAATATTTCAATTGAAATAATTATGTCAGATTTTCATGTTTTCTTAAATACACGTATCCTTGGTTTTTTCTCTTCTTGGTTTCAGGTGGACTTGCCACCAAAAGAACGTTTTAGTGACGAAAGGTACGGAGTTAATAACAAAGATTTCCTGACCAAAAAACTTTTAATTGGAGTGATTTAATCTCAATACCGGCCCTAAAAGTTGGAATTGGATACAATTTCCGCATCACTACGAAAGCGAAATTAACTCAGATGGCAACCCGAGAGCTCCCACGACAGCAGACCATCGGAGGACCAGGGACACCGGCAAGTAACCAAGTTCATTTCCAAAAAAAAAAAAAAAATTGTATATAGATTTCCCTCTTGATAACAGTAGATTTAGTAGTTTTCTTTA
Organism: Leptogaster cylindrica; assembly: GCA_963082835.1. Classification (NCBI taxonomy): domain Eukaryota; kingdom Metazoa; phylum Arthropoda; class Insecta; order Diptera; family Asilidae; genus Leptogaster; species Leptogaster cylindrica. Next base: position 28,381,327 of record OY720107.1, read on the forward strand.
AGTTAAGTGTGTAGGAATAGATTTGATAGTTTCTTCATAGCTTGCTAATTGAGAAAAAAAAGAAAAAATTTGTTTTTATCGTAAAATTAATAGTTATCCCCTTTTCTTTTTTTGTTGTTGCGAGAGTGGGGCGAGCCCGCTCAGCTCAGCGCGTTAGACCCGACAGAGGTCACCACGGTTCCCCTTTGAATTATAGTGTGCAACTAAATAGGTTGCTGTCTCCCAATCTGAAGTGTGGCCACGTTTCACACCCTCAGAGTATTCCTTTGAAAATTCGAATTGTGTTTTTGATTTGGATTGGTGCGCTGAGTCCGGCGGTTTCACCGGGATCCTATCCCGTAGTTTTTTTGAACTTTTTTTGAATTTTTTTTTTGCATTGAAAGTACAGGGATCTAAAATGTAAACAAAAGAAATAAGATGAATTATATTGGGTAAAAGAATTTTTCGAGCTTCTCTGTCTCTCTCTCTCTCCTCGCCCCACATATTATGTGCATGATTAAATAAACTTTTAATTTCAGCGGGGGTTGACACCATAGGATCCTCCTCCATAAAATGGCAAGGAGGGGGATAGTGGGTGGATAGGGGTGCCGAATGGGGACATCTACATCTTCGAGTGCGGGTAAGTCGGGGTATGTTTCCCCCCCGTATCGTCGTTTTCCCCTGACCGGTCGCTTTTTAGCTTATCCCGTCGCGCGAGATTTTCGTTGTGCGGGATGAAGCCTAGAGACGGCGAAGGTGTTTTGGCTACCCCCCACACACCGCAATGCTAGCCTACAAGCTCGCGACAGTATATAATTATTTTTTGGGAAATTCCCCTATATCCGATAGGAGTGATTTAAGACTTTATCTAGCTCTAAAGATGATAATACCATCGTTTTTAACATTATCTGAATCAGCCGATCTAAATATGATTTCCGTTATAAAACTTAATTTTACTGAATTTAGAAGTGTTCTTGGCAAAGAAGAAATAATGGCATTATTAAAATTCCTAGAATCATTACATATTTATAAATCACTAGAAACAGCAGATGGAGTTATATCTTTCTCGTTCGATCCCAACCCATTACTGCTTGAAAATCTTTCAACAGTAACACAAAAGCACCACTAGATGAAACCTTCAAGTTATCCAACTACAGCCTCATACAAATTATTATCAATCATTAGGCATTATGGACAGATGAATTTTGAGGTCGATTATACAGGTTGTTTTGGAGATGGTGCTGGAGGCTTTACAAGAATTATTTTGATGGTGTTTTCTCACAAAGTTTTCTATAATTCAATGATTAATACCTCTGAATTGTTCCCTAATGCATTAGGCAATTGCAATCCTCCAAGACTTGCAGGGTTGCAGCAACTAAGATAACGTCTCATCGGACAAAAGTTTACTTACGAGTACATAAATGATATCACAGATCCAAAATATGCTGAATCTTACATAAATATAATGAAAACCAAATTAAATATAATAATCTGTGATGCAGAAGGAGGAGGATGGGAAGATGAAAGAAAGGCGCAAAAAATGTTATTAACCCTAATTACCATTGCTAAATTCAGTGAGTTAAAAATTTTGATTTTCAAAACTTACTACTTCAATTGAAGTGGATTTGTCAACCAAATATTACTAATCAGAGAATTTTTTGAAAAAATTGATATAATAAGAAGTAAGTTTTCATCCCGATTTTCCACAGAAGTTTATCTAGTAGCATTTAAAATAAGATTACCTATAAAAACCGAGAATTGAAACTGGGTACTTAACTTTGTTGTCACTTATTAAAGATATGTCCTATCAGAAAATGGAACACATCTTCGATAATGGATCTATATTCTTTTACCCAATTAAAGATCATTTTTGGAATTTCTCAATTTGTAATTCTGAATACAAAAAGTTCGTGTGGCACGACAAGTCTTAAATTTTATTAACCAGTGTAATCGGATGCTGAATAATTTTAAATTATAATTTGTAACTACTCATGTATCAATAATAAGTAGCAATATCAATATCGAATCCCCAAATTTTCTCCAATCTATTTCCACAACTTTCCTGGCTACGATCGCCATTTCTTTGTAAAGTCGCTTAGTAGAATTCGTTGAGATATAAATGTAATATCACTCAATAAAGAAGTTTGCATTTCGTTGTCAAAGAGGATTTTTATAAATGACACTGACATCGTCGAGTTGAGATATCTCGACTCTTATAGATTCATGGCGACTAGTCTGGTGTCATTAGCTTTTAACCTCTCCAATGCAGATTTCGATGGAATTAAGTTATTATGGAACGATGATGAATCTTTTCAATTTATAAGAAGAAAGGCATACTCCCATATGAATACTGATAGGAGATATGTCTTAAAAGTCGATTTAGAATACCCATACGATAAGCATGATGAGCATAATGATTTGCCGTTTTGTCCAGAACAAAAAGTATCACCCGGTTATCCCAAATTAATTCCAGATTTTCATGAAATGCTTTAAATTTGGGTTAAAATTGAAAAAAGTTCACAAAATCTTACAATTTAAACCATCATGCTGGCTTTAAAAATACATTGAACTAAATACACTTCAAAGATCTAACATTCAAAATTCTTTCGAGAAACACTTTTTCAAATTAATAAATATGATGATGAATCCGGTATCGCCTATTACACTGTGCAACAGCCAAAACTCAAATTGAGCAAACTAAACGATTCTAAGATAAAATTGGGCCGCTGAGCTCGAATTTATCATCCGTTTTGCTTTAGGTCGTCAAAATTTTGAGATATTTACAGTTCAAGGTCAACTGGACTGCCTTTGAAATCGTTACCTGTAATACATTATTTTGAACTCCAATCAAATTTATGTCTTAGGCAAAGTTGTTCGTTATTTAATTCTACATATTTTTTATCACCACACCCCCCACCCGCCCCTACCATTACCCATTTTTTTCCAAATTTCTGAAAAAGACATGCCGTACAGAGTGAACCGTTAGGAAAAATAACAATGATTTTTCGGAAGAAATATTCCTCATCTAATTTTAGGTGGGGTCTGCGAACATCAAAATTCTCTCAGACCTAACCCTTATGGCAAAACACCCCTCCAAAGTGAAGCATTCTGATTTTTTTTCACCTCTTTATGCCGTGAGGGTTAAGCAAATGCAGTTAAACTTCATGTATGTTAGGAAAAAATGTTCCTTTTTGAAAATAAGATAGGGTCTACCAACAAAAAAGTAACACCAGACCTATCACTATAAAAAACATAATAATAAAAGTGCAAAAATCTTTAATTTTTTCATTCCTTATAGAAAGCAATAATTGCAAAGTAAATAAACTGAACTTTTTCACTTAAAAAATAACTTAATTCAATAACTTAACTTATTGACTTAAATTAGAAATTTAACTTATGAAAATAAAAACTTAACCTATTGCCTTAACTTAATGACTTAACTTTAAAATTTTACATTTCATTATTCTTGTACACTAAAACAAATTTTGCTTGCTATAATTCTTCTTCGATAAGGTTTCAGCACAAATCCGCAAGTTATGATATCAAGCTTCGCCCGACATACCAAAGGAGCAGCGACTTAATGGAAACGCTCTCTATGTTCTTCCGATTCGGTTCGCAATTGTTGTAGGAAGATATTCAAATGAAGGAAATGTATTTTTGAGGGCATATGAACTCCAATATCCTCAAATTCGTTCAGTAACTCATTTACCAGCATATTCGCGTTTCACTTTGTTTAAGGAAGACTGATGTGCATGTATACAATAAAATTTAATGGAAAATTTTGAAATATTTATATATAAATTACTTATAAGCAAAGTAGGGATGGCTTTTGGGTTTTCACTCCCTAAGTTCAACCTGCAAATTCACTAATATAGACAAAAGACAAAGTAGGGGTATTTTTTTGTTTGTAGACCCTATCGTATTTTCAAAAAGGAACATTTTTTCCTAACATACATGAAGTTTAACTGCATTTGCTTACCCCTCACGGCATAAAGAGGTGAAAAAAAATCAGAATGCTTCACTTTGGAGGGGTGTTTTGCCATAAGGGTTAGGTCTGAGAGAATTTTGATGTTCGCAGACCCCACCTAAAAATAGATGAGGAATATTTCTTCCGAAAAATCATTGTTATTTTTCCTAACGGTTCACTCTGTACGGCATGTCTTTTTCAGAAATTTGGAAAAAAAAGGGTAATGGTAGGGGCGGGTGGGGGGTATGGTGATAAAAAATATGTAGAATTAAATAACGAACAAATTTGCCTAAGACATAAATTTGATTGGAGTTCAAAATAATGTATTACAGGTAACGATTTCAAAGGCAGTCCAGTTGACCTTGAACTGTAAATATCTCAAAATTTTGACGACCTACAGCAAAATGGATGATAAATTCGAACTCAGCGGCCCAATTTTATCTTAGAATCGTTTAGTTTGCTCAATTTGCGTAAAAATTTTTAAATTTTGTTGCACAGTGTTATCAGTTGAACTATCTTTATCTATAATTAAGAAGCCATATTTTTATTTCCAACATTCTATGCCCATATTCTTAAAAAAGCAAATGACATGTCCACGTTTACGTGATCAGTATAAACAAGTCGTAAATTCATATCATCTTGTTTAAAGAGAATAATCATGTTAGCATTATCACGCACCAGATGTTTCGGGATGTCAGTACATGTTTGACACATTTCTCCTAGTCACACACTGCACTAAATATTGTGGTGTAGTTTTGTCAGCATGCATTGATTTTGAAGTTGTTGGAGAAGCGGTAAGGATCAATCAGTGATACACTGATAGCGCAATTAAAAGGTCTGCGTACTCTTCCCCCAACGGCATCATTATCCACATGATTTTTGTCATGCATGAGTTAACCCAGAAGAAATGATCTAAATTTGATCAATTAAAGGATGTATTTAGTGTTTTACTTGTTTATGTGATACAAGCAGAAATTTAATGCTATATTTCATATGAAGGACTTGCAGATGCTGGAGAAGCGGTAAGGATCAATGAGTGATACTGCATTTAGTAAGTCTGTTTTAACCATGTTGAATCCCAGATGAAATGATGCACGCATATGTTGGAAAATAGTCCCATTATCATATGGTTAACTGTTCAGGCAAAGCCGCATTTGCGTTTCAAGGTCTGAGTCGTCCATAATTTCGTTTTTGAACTAATGAACAATTTGTTGTAATTATCCCGCCAAGGTTCTACCCTCACTCATCACAAATTTCGTTTCGTCTTTAAGCAGCCTGATGAGTGACAGGCAATAAATGTGACGAACGGAGCAGGCAGGCAGGTTCATTTACTACGTTTACATGCAGGGTTGAACCTGGGTTGAACCCAGGTTCGACTCCATGTAAACGCGAGTCGAGTCCAAACCGGGTTGAACTCGACTCGACCCAGCTTTGCTACCTGGGTTGAGTCGAGGAGTCGAGTTAAAATGCATGTAAACGCGGGTTGAGTAGTCGAGTTGTCAGTTCGGCAGTTTTTTCATGTTTCTGACTAATTTTCCAAAACATAAGATTTTATTCGAAATCAAATTCCTTAAAATGTCTATATAATATGAATGAAACACGAAAAATTTGAAAAAATTGTTAATATAATAGATCAAATTATTGCAATAAGCTGTCACTTCGACTACATTTGAACTCGATTTCGACTCGATCCCTCAACCCGGAGTGCTCAAAAACGCAGGTTCGAGTTCAAAACCTGTTTTCGACTCGATCTTTCGACTCTGCATGTAAACGTAGTAATTGTTGAATCCTTAATAGGTAAAGCAGTACCGATAGAGTAGTAAATAAGATCCATCTGGCCAGATGTGAAAATATTTTTAAGTAAATAGTAATGTTAAGATGTTTTTGGTTTTTGTTTTACCCTTCCTTACCCTATGTGCACCGTATCGGTTCCGGTGAGGACCGGCAATTAAAGACAGTTAGGTTATATAAAGGAAATTTGTACAAATCAGAATATGGGCTGAGAAGTGCGAAGGCTATTTTTGATTACACTCATTGGATCAAGGTACAAGGATGGCACATGATTTGGAATGGGTGGGGGTTGACTTCATGCATATAAAATAGGATAATGGACAGTGTTCTCTTCATCTCGAATCCAAGTGAGAATAGAGCGGAGTCTCAGTTAAGCAGCCGAACAAAGCGTCGGCAGTGAAGAAGTAAAATCGAGACACAATGTGAAAAAAAAGAACGGTAAATAAGCGAGAATCGAAAACAAAAAAGTTTAAAGAAAGAAAGTAAAATGAAAACTAGAAAAAAACGCAAATTAATAAGTGAAAACAATAAAGATTTAAAATTAATCAAGAAAATCGGATTAAACAATGTGAAGGAGGGGAAAATAATAAAATAAAATAACAAATAACAATAAAAATAAACACACATTAAAGGTAGAAGAAATAATAACCTATGAAAAAGTAAACCAAACACTAAAGGAATTAAAAACACAATATGAAATGATCCATTATATGAAGATGCTTACTTTCTGCCAGATTCTTCGCGGTTTGCTCCAACTCCAAAACAGAGGAGCTGATGGATTACCTCAACTCATGGAGCGTGAATATAACAAGTTAGTCGCTCACACTTTCGGATTTAAAAGAAATATATCCGCTTCTATGTTTGCGTATTATGGTGCAGTGCTCACCAACGCTAGATTAATTCACCATGTAGGAAAAGAGAAGATTTTAAATCTTGATGAAGAAAAGAAGTTTGTAGAAAAATGTTAGTAGATAAGCTATACCGGTTCTGAGCCATTTTTACGTGTATTTTTAAAGGGGAGTCAAAATTCACATCAAAATGGTATCAAAAGGTCGCCGTCTACGAGTAGGAGCAGTTTCAAGGTCGATGACGTCATGAATGGGTCAAAATGTGCAGTAGCACAATCGGGCAAAATGTGCAGAGCACATTCGGGTGAAAATGTGCAGAGCACAATTGGTTGAAAATGTGCTCTAATTATAATTAATAATTATTAGAATTCACTCCGACCAGGAGTAAAAATGTGCAAGTAGAAATTGAATTTGAATGTGCTGCTGATCGATTTAATCAAAAAAGTTCAAGTAATTAAATCACATTCATTCAATAAACATGAAAATATAAACGAATTAGCTGTAAAATAAAAGAAAGCATTATCATCTGCGCACCCAAATCAAGACCGAAAGACGAAACCGATCAAGCAATTCTCTAGCGCCTCAATAAAAACATTAAAACATAACTTATGATCATATCCGAAGACGGAAGAGAAGCTGTGAAATTATATCAATGTGCAAAGCACAATTGGGTGAAAATGTGACTCAAATGTGCAAAGTATATTCTGAGGATCACGATGCAGATCACCCTCCTGAAAGCTTTACCCAGCTAGTAGTTCGCGAACCCGATTACGCAATGTTGTGCATATGTGGGGGAAGGAAAACTTTTAGGATTTATATTTGATCAATTATATTCGATATTCATTAGTCGGTCTTCAATTTCAGTCGCGTTAGCACATTTGATGTGAATTAAATTTTAAAATACAAACTCTAAGTGAAAAGATGTGGATGTGCTACGCAGCAGAATCTTGGCCAAAGGCTGTAGATTTGAACAGTGCAATTAGACATATTCAATCACAATTTGAATGTTATCAGGAAGATGCAATACTTAACCAAAATATACCCTCAGTGATGAACAATATTATAAAGATCATGCAGAGTTATTTAATCGGGGCGTTATTTTGTGTGACAAGTATTTATGTGATGATATGAATTTGGAAGTATTCTGTGACCTACTCGTGTATATGAAGTTACAAGATTTTCTATGGAAATTGAAGGATTTTTTGCCTGAGTATCTTATATTAAAATATCAATTGTCGCATACTGAAATTTCTAATATTGATGACTATATTAATTGTAGTGGCTGCGCTTTAGGGATCGAACTTCGCGATTATGTTTATTTTGACATACCTCTAACTAAATAGAAAGAGACAAACTACTAGGAGTGAAAGAGGCAAACATAGAAAACTACTAAAAAAAGAGTGCACGAGCAAGACTCAGTTCAGTTCATCGAGTTCCTTTAAAGTGATCAGTTGAAATAGTACAAAACAGTGAAAATGGCTCAACTCCAGCAGAAAGTAAAACGCATCATTACTGCAGAAAATTCAGCCCAACCTGCAAACGGCCGAGCATTAGAAGTGCTCAACAATTACGAGTTCAATCCCTACATCAAAGAATCTGACATGGACCAGCATACAGCTTATAAAATATATGGCATCTGAAAAATTACCACAAAATATGGAGACCGCATCATAGTGGAGTTGCAGAATAAGCAAATGTTCCTGCCGGCTAGATATGGAAATCAGGCATCAGGGCAACTATTATGTGACAAATTTGGGTCCTCTTGGTGAATCATTTAACTTACGCTTTACTCAACAAGATAACGCGCAAAATTTTGATTTGTCATGCTTTGAGCCCAATCATTATTATATCAATTACTAAAAATAAAATGTATTATATTATATAAAAACACGAAAAAAACATCTTTCTTATTTCCCAATGATATTCCCTGGCCCTCCCAAGTTCTACAAATTGGATTGTAATGCGAGTGGGATTTTAGTCTGCATAAGGTTCTTATAATGAGCAGTAGGTAATAAAGATTCTACTAAGCTGCTAAAAGAAGACGGAGATAAAGGAAAAAGATCGAAAGAATTAAAGTATCAGATAAACTCTGCAACAGTTAAATCAGTTTGCAAATTACGGCAAGCATCTGACAGTAAAAATACTTCCTCAGTACGCTACCAACAGATGAAAGATAATAACAAAAAGTAATTGTGTAACCCCAACCTGGTAAATAGGACAACTAAATATTGAGATTACAGATGAAGATTTTGGAATTTGGAATAGATTGCGTTGCCTTGATTTTCATAATTCTTTGCCGAAACGTGTTTATTTTTGCGAAAAACATTTCTTGTTGAAATTTCCCGAGCAAAAACAATTATTTTCAGATCAATTTCCAATTTTAAATTTGCCTCAAACGGTTAATAATCCCAGCAGCACAGTTCAGGCTGAGTACCTAACTTTTTCTCCATCCGAAATGTCATTTAATGAAAACTATTCTATCCCAATTCATTTAAGTACACCGTAACATAGCATTAATAATGATAATATTGACCCATTATGATCATTTTGTGAAAAGTCTGCTCAAAATACGCCTTTTTATATTTCTGAAAATACGAAGCTAAAAAAGAGATTAATCGATATAAGAATACAAATTCAGTATTCCCATATATTACTCATACACTTAATGCTTTTGACGAAAAATCCAAAAATGCGGTTCGTATTTTTGATGAAGTCCTTGTTAGGCGCGAGTTAAAGTATAATATCACTGCGGACCAAATCGAGGGTTTTTACGACGACCGTGACGGTAAAATTCGTAAAAATGACCTGCAAAATATGTCATCGTTTTGATGGCTCGCGGTCTTTTTACGCCGTGGAAACATAATTTAGGGTATTTCGCTACGACAAGTGGAATTCACCCTAGTCGGCTTAACAAACTTTTGTACGAATTATTTGAAAATACTGATTATCGGAATTCAAATTAGGTGTATTACTTGCGACCAATGTGGTAATAATAGAAAATTATTCTGCCAATTTGCAATACAGAGCCTTTTTTCCTTTTTAATAACCGGAAAATTTATACTTTGTATGACGTACCACATATGATAAAATGTGCAAGAAACTCTTTGATGAAACATGATTTCATTTGGAAACGCAACACAAATGAAAATCATTCTGAAAAGGATGTAATGGCTAGTTGGGATATTTTAACTGAATTGTACGATATCGAGAAACATTCAGTTACCAAATCAGCCATTAAATTAACTCCAATGCACATAAATCCAATAGGTGCCGGCAAAATGTCTGTTTCAGCTGCAGCTCAAATTTTTAGTGCTTCCGTGGCTGCTGCTATACGTTCTCACAATTTCCAAGGGCATTTTCATCCTGATTTAAGAGAAATTGCAGAAAACGCTGCAACGTTTTGTTAAAAAATGAACGACCTTTTTGACGCGTTAAATAGTAAAAATTTTCAATCTCGTAATCCCATGCAAAATCCATTAAAACCCGATAATTCTCCATATAAGTGCCTTGTAGAAATGCAAGAGTACTTAAAAAATACTTATATTGCTAATGCCGAAAATACCAACTATTGGAAGAAGGGCCTTATACAGACAATTACTGCAAATGTTTGATGATCCGCGTGAAAATTTTAACACCCAATTCCTTTTTTTAAATCGATTAAACCAAGACGCAGTTGAAAATCTGTTTGCCTTGATCCGATCTATGTGTGGAAATCATACTGATCCCTCTCTTTATGAACTAAACTACATTATGGGTAAAATAGCTTCCGTACGAATAATACGCTCTTCAACAAAATCCAATTGCCAGGATGACAGCGATGAATTCGTAGATATTGATTGGCATCAAGTATACAATATTGCAAAAACGCAACCAGTTCCTTCTTCGCAAGACTTAGATTCTCAAATCCAGACTTCTAGTCCATCTGGTTCTTCTTCAAATCCATCTTCTTTTTTTGTGCCGCCGCCTCAAGTAATACCCGAATTCACTTTCGATTTTTTTCCCGTTGAAATTCTAGATCCCGAAGATTTAGAAATAGACAACGTCGACGATACGAGACAATCCGAGAAGATATTTTGCGGGTTTTGTTTTATTTAAATTTTTTGGTAAGACCGACTGTCCAGAATGCAAATTAAAGTTTTCAAAATCCGAGTACTCATTAGTAAATCCTTCTGAATCTCTTCTAGTCTTTAAAAACTATAAGAGTAATTCAATTCGCCAGTTTTTAAAAAATCCTTCTGAGCATTTTATGGACATATTTAATGTACTTCTTGAAATTTTTAGAAATATTTTTGAATCTTCGCCTCATATTAAAAATTTAAAGGCCTTTATTATCGAAAATTGTTTGAAAAAGATTAAAATGAATTCCCGGAATTTTTAGATCCCACAGTTCCTTGCGAAGACCATGTTTTAAATCCGTTAGATTACACCATTTTAGTGTATTAAATTTAATTACCTTTTTATTTGTTTGTAAATGCATGTTTAAAATCTAATAATATTAATTTAGTTATTTTACTTTGAATTTAGCTTTTTGCATTGTATAACGTACAGGGAAAAATTAAGTTTTATATTAAATGTATCCTCCCGAAAGGGTCGGTTTCCATGGTTTCCGGAACCAATAGGTACGAGGAGCTTTCACTCCAAGTATCGCCCATATCCCTAATTGTAAATCTCTGTTTTAAAGAAGCACCATGGGCGGAATTCATACCAAATTGGACTTGTGCTAGCATATGAACCTTTAGCAACTGGTGCACCATTTTGGTATGAATTTAGGGCCAATAGGCAAATAAAAAATAAACAAGTTATTCATTGAATTACTTAATAAATGTTTTTTATTTTAAAAGAAACCCACAAAAATTCTGTTCACTTATAACTTGTTTATAGTCCTTTAAATTGCATTACAGGTGATAAAATAATTTTTAATCAACACTGTTTATAAAATCATATTTGATTAATGTACTACTGAGTTATATTCCAGAAGTAGTAATAAATTCAATCAAATAATTGCGTAAACAAAAACAGTGACTGCAGCTAAAATGCAAAAAGAGAGACAACAGGGATTATCAATAATTTAATACTTCTATAAATTACATTTTATTCCCAAATTGTAATAATTATTTTTTTCACCTACTATATGTGAGAAAAATTTTGAATGCAAATACATCATAACAAAATTTAATTTCGAGCATTCAAAAATCGTAAAATTCATTCAAGAATGAAATTTATCCAAAACTAAGAATGAAATATCTGCCCCGCCCCTACTTCGCACTTCTCAAGGAATCTGTTTTCCGCTTCAGCGAATCACACCAATACCAATACAAAACCATCAGAAATACTCTGAAGCAATTTTCATGGAAAAGGGAGGTGTGTGCCAACTATTTAAGTTGTTGAATATTTTTATTTGTTTATACTATTACAGATCAAAAAATGATGTTTTGTAATTGCTTATAGTCATCATCAACCTGACTATAGCGATGAATTCAAAGGAGGAGCGAAAATACTTGCTGCGATCCGGTACAAAGTCAAAAAGTTATTCGCCGATAACATCTAAATCTGTGTTGGAAAAGAAGTCTGATGAAAATTCGAGCATACCAGGTAGATGAGATGTGCAGGTTCTGGATGAGCCGGCGGCACCCGGCGCAAAAATGTCTTGGCGGTTTCGGCGGGTTCTTCGGCTCGCGCAGTATGTTCTGTAGGAAAAACTCCGGCGCGCCAAAACTTAATATTAATTTTATTTTTATAGTGTTTTATAGCGCACGAAAACTTTAAGAATTACCGAAATGACACACTTTTTAAGGATAAAAAAAATCTGAATTATTCAAACATTAATTCAAAGAGTAAAAAAAACTTTTTTTTTTATAAAGTTTTGCATTTTTAAATACCTAAGGAGATAAAGAATGTATTTCAGTAAAAAAAATTTTAGTTTTTGAAAATTTTTAAAACCACTTTTGGCCAGCTTTTTGGGATTTGGAACCACTGTGCGACGGGCTAAAAATAGCACGTGGTCGGATTTCGGCGTTTGAGGAAAAGGAGTATAAGGAACAGTTGTATGCAGTGTGAAAAAACGCCGGACGTTGGTGGGGGCTGGGATACCATTTGTAACAACTACTATAGTCGACATCATGTGTGACCCCCAATCAAATCTTGTGATAACAAGAAACTATATAAAGTAATATCAACACAGTCCAAGGTCTATAGATCAGTTAGATTCTCATTAATGGATTGGCCAACCATAATATTTGAAAAAAACTTTAGATTTCGATTTTTGCCTTCATAGTTAAATCACTCAAAATTTGCGAATGACTTCGAAATGAGGAAGAAATGTGCGATGAGCCGTATGCAGTAAGCAGTACCGTTCGTGTTATTCTGTTTCTGGTTTCATAGTTTTATCGTTCATATTTTTCTCAATAATTCTTCGTGGTAAACCAACAAAACAAATGGTTGTCTTTTCAAATCAAAACGAAACTGTGACAAGCGGAGCCAGAACGACCTTGGTCGAGAATATCTTGCCGGTTTTCGTTTTGTTAGCCCCATATTTCTTTAGTAGTTGTGAGTTTGTAATTTCGTGAAGTAATTAAAAGTGCATCGCCTTATTTTATAGGTGGTTTAATTAAAATTAATATTGAACTAGGATTAAATACACTTTAGCATTTTGCAGTGGATTTTAGTGATTTTTTTTCGGCTCACGAGGAGGAATAGAAGATGATGCGCAACTGTTTGTTACACAATCAGACTTGGAATTAAATGAATTTGAAAACAATGAAGGTATAGAACTCTATTCGTTGTCTTTTAAACCTGCTAATATTATTTTTAACACTTGTTAGACGTTTTGGCTCATTTAAGATGACTAAAGGTTTATAAAGAACCGTGGGAAGACGTAAAACTACGCTGGAAAAAAACTTATAATTAAAGGCGCAAACAAATTCTTTGTGACGAAATGTTGGGAAAAATTTCTTCGATTTTGGAAATTTGGCCTCTTTTTGCAAATGAACATGGCTTTTCACTGGTAAGTACCGCTTACAAATATAAGATATATGCAATGAATATTTGTTAGGTATACCCTAACACACCTATACAGAAAGTACTTAATTATTTTTTTTTTCAGATTAATCTCTATTTTGACTTTTTGTATCCTGGCAAAGTTGACATAGTTTTCCAATGACTGTGCGTCACAACGGCTTCGTCAAGCAGGTCAGCCCTTGCAGCCATTAATTGTTTACATAAGTCGGGAAAACTATTTTATAGTTTATTACGATGGTGTTAAGTATAAGTTTGAAAGCTTGATATTTGTTTTAAAACATTTTTCGTATTACATGTCCAATATCCAGAAGCTTCTAATTCGGTCTGGTATTTTATACAGAACTATTTTTTCGATATCGATATAAACCACTCGAGAATTCCGACACATGTTTTAGTTCTTCTTCGTGATATTACAAACAATTCAAAATGTTAAACTGCAATTTATGTGAATCAAACGGTCAATTTAAAGATATCAAAACGCTACTCATACGGGGTGAGGCTGATAAATTCGGTAAACTAGATATTCATAATGGGCCAGCGAAAATGCACATTATTGTTTGAAAACCGCGCGTCCTTGAACTGTATCAGGGTAGAGTTTCAATCGCTTCAGCCGACTACTTCGCGTTGTACACCCTCTCAAGTGACACCCTGTCGACCATTTCCGAGAGTGACAGGAATATGTTATTGAGCACCGAGCGGTGATTAAGTTTTTTTCTAAAACCGGTAAAACACCTATCGAGATTTATAACTTGATTCTGCCCGTCTACAATGAACATTGTCCGTCATATAAAACAGTGGCTAAGTGGCGTAGGCTATTCAACCAGGGTAGAGAGTCCCTGGAAGATGATCCTCGTGGTGGGCGGCCTGTAACCGCAGTTTCGCCTGAAAATGTGGAAGCTGTGAAGAAGCTGGTGTTGGAAGACCGTCGCTTTAAGATTTGGCAGATAACAGAGACCCTAGGGCCTAGGCATTACCAGAGAACGCGTCGGCACGATTTTGCACAACCACTTGGGGATGTCAAAGGTCTCGGCCCGTTGGGTACCGAAAATGTTAACGCCGTTTGATAAAGAATGGCGTATAGCAACTTCGGCGGCGTTTCTGGAGTTATTGGAAGAAGATGGTGAGGACGTTTTCCACAGGATTATAACCGTGGACGAAACGTACGTGCACCAATACGACCCCGAGTCCAAAAGAGAAAGCATGGAGTGGATCGAGAGGGGGGCTACGGCGCCGAGAAAGTTCCGAACGCAGCGGTCATCTCTCAAGGTTATGATGACCATCTTCTGGGATTCGGAAGGAGTTATCCTTATGGATGTACTGGCCAGAGGAAGCACAATGAACGCCGACTATTATAGTAAGCTCATTGGTAAGCTGCGGGATGAGGTGAAAACCAAGCGGAGAGACAAACTCAGGCGCGAAATTCTCTTCCTTCAGGACAATGCCCCCGTGCATACGGCTCGTATTGCGAAGACAGCAGTGAAGCCAACAGGGTTCGAAGAGCTTTACCACCCCCCATACAGTCCAGATCTGGCCCCGTCGGACTTCTACTTATTCAAAAACCTCAGAGCAGTGTATTAATGTTGGAGGAGATTATGTTGAAAAATGAAAAATAAGTCATGCTGTATTCTTTTTTTTATATCGACTTTACCGAACTTATCAGCCTCACCTCGTACATTACAAATATTTACATAATTTTACTTCTTCAGATAATTATAATTGTTCTAACTGTAAACAAACTTATAACTTAAAGAGTTTTGAGCATCATTTTTCTCGTTGTTGCAAAAATGTAATAAAAGATGTCAATGATTTTAAAAAAATTTCAAATTATAGTACAAGTGAACAGAATTACACTAATGGACATTTTTCAAATTCAAGACATCATAATATTGATAACTTCTTACACAATATTTTTGCTAAAGCTTTAGAATTTTTAAGTTCTTTGTATAGGAAGCCAAGTTTACCAAGGAACGTTCCAGAAGAAATATATAACAATTGCATTACTTTAGTACTTTTACCCTTGTTTGAAGAGTTGAAAAAGCAGTGTAATATTCATTTATCTTAAGAGAAACAATTTGTTAACTTTTTATTCTCTATATTGAATTGAATAAAATTCTAGAGTCTACTACACACCTTCACGAATCTTCTACAGAGTTGCTTTCAAGGATTCACGTGGTCTCCAACAAGATATCTTCTACCTCAGCATCAATTGACGACTTGCGAGAGCTTTTAAGTGAGTCTTCACCTACTGGTTCCGTGACCATATTGCCTGCACTTGATGATATTCGGCGTGGCATCAAGCATCTTAAATCTGAGGTTGGTTCCTGGAGTAATACGGCTGCAATAAACTCTGATCTGGCGCGCACGATTGCTACTAACGTGGAAACCATTTTGGAGCAGAATATGAACTCTCAGTCGCCGGTTGTTGTACCGCCGGTGGTTTGCTCGACTCCTGCTGAGCCTAACATCGCTCCACAGGTCGACCAGCCCTCTTCACAGCCTGGTCCTTCACTCTTGCCATCGGTGCCTGCTGCTAAGCGTCGTACGGCTAAGAATGGTAAATCTAAGAAGCCGGTTGCATCAACGCAGAGTTTATCACCCGTTCAGAGTTCATCACCTGTGACCATCTCTACTTCCAACAAATGCGCTGTCTCGATTCGTCCAGCTAATGTTCCGCGTCAAATTTTTATTTCAAGAGTTCACCCGGATACTATGGAGGATGAAATCTGCGAGCATATTTCTACGCATGTCAGCGCCGCTAAGGGCTTAGTTGTGTGTAAGAAGATCACACCCTTGCAAAGTCGTTCCTTCTCTGCCTCCTTCAAGGTTTTAGTGCCGGATGAGCTTTTTTCGGCAGTTATATCTCCTGCAATCTGGCCTTCAAATTCTATTGTGCGAGAATTTGTTCAGAAGAATAGGACTAGGCCTTCTACTTTGGCCTTGCCAAAAAACGCATCTCCGAACTCTCTGTGTGCTATGCCAACGTAACTGGCTTACGATCGAAGACGACGCATCTCTTTAATGGGTCTGCTGATGCCTCTTTTGACATCATCTGTTTTACCGAAACATGGCTTCATCGAGGGATTTCCGATGCTGAGCTGCTGATTCCGGACTACCTGGTGTTTCGTCGTGACCGCCATGGCTCTGCTTTGGATCCCCCTGTTGGTGGTGGTGTGCTTTGCGCCATTCGTCGCGACTTCCCTTGCCGTTGTATAGCCGTTCCCAATTGTGGTGATCTTGAACTACTATGCATCTCCCTCACCCTTCCACAGTTTTGCGTCTACATTGTTGTCGTTTACGTTCCACCATCCTCTTTGCCCGTCGTTTATGAACGATTGGCGGACTGTATAGAGTCGATTTCGGGTTTACTGCGTCCACAGGATGAGCTGTTGGTGCTTGGCGACTTTAATCTTCCATCTATTGATTGGCTCCCATCGTCAGATGACTGCGTTATGTCTCCGGTCTTCACTGCTGCTCCTCGCCATGATGTTAATTTCATCGAGAGTTTGTTTTCTTCTGGCCTATCGCAATCGTCGGGAATTTTCAACATTAACGGAAGACTTCTCGACCTCATATTCTCCACTGACCACGCTTGTGTTTCGGTCAGGCATTGTTTATCGCCGCTTCTTCCTGAGACTGGACACCATCCGGCTCTTCACGTTGTGATGTCACTAGATCCCCTGGCTTTGAACTCTGCTTCTGCTTTCGATTTTTGTTACAACTTCAAAAAGGCTGATTTTTCCCTTATGAATTCCTTTTTATCGAATTGCGACTGGAGCTCTGTTTTGAATGAGCGCGACATTGACTTGGCTGTTCAGTCTTTGTACTCCATTTTGTCCCAATGTTTTTTGCTTTTTGTTCCAGTTTGTAGGTCCACCGGATCTCGGTCTGGTCCACCTTGGTTTAATGACGATTTACGTCATCTCAAACAGCTTAAAACCAAAGCATGGAAAAGATTCTGTGATTCACGAACTGATGAGGATTACCAATCTTACTCATTGTTACGTTCCCAATTTACTTCCCTTTTGGAGTCTTCGTATTATCTTTATCTGGATACTATGAAGCATTCCTTACGTGTTGATCCTAAGCGATTTTGGAGCTTTGTCAACTCTAAACGTAACTCTGATGGTTATCCTTCCTCTCTCTGTTTAGGCGATATCGTTAGTGACGACCCTCAGATGATTTCTAATCTCTTTGGTGACTTTTTCAAAACAGCGTTTCTACCTGATAATTGTGATATTTCTAACTGTGATATTAGTTCTAAGGCTTTTTCAGCTTTGACGACGCTCCCGCCGACCTCTCTTACTTTTAAGGATTTATTTATTGACGAAAATCGCCTTTTAAAGCACATCTCTTCGTTGGTTGACAGTTTCTCTTTGGGACCTGATGGCATTCCTGCCTCTTTCGTCAAACGTTGCTGTGTCCCCCTTGCTCCCATTCTGTGTTATTTGTTTAATTTGTCATTGTCGTTGGGAGTCTTCCCGAAATCTTGGAAGTTGTCGCACATTACTCCATTGCACAAAAAGGGTTCTAAGTGCAATATTTCGAATTATCGACCAATTGCGAGCCTTAGTTGTTTAGCCAAGACTTTTGAAGCTGTTATATGTGATACACTGTCCTTCCACTGTAGACCTTTTTTGCAGTGTTTTCAGCATGGCTTCCTCAAAGGTAAGTCAACCTGCACTAATTTATTGGAATTTTCCAATTTTTGTCTCAACAATATTGAAAATGGCAAGCAAGTTGACTGTATATTCACAGATTTTAGTAAAGCTTTTGACAGAATTAACCACCGCGTTCTGTTACTTAAATTATCTTTGCTTGGTTTTCCGTCGCTTTTCGTCAATTGGCTTCGTTCCTACCTGTGTGAGCGTTCCCAACGTGTGTCATTTCGTGGCGCTTTATCCAGCGAAATTTTTAATACATCTGGCGTTCCTCAGGGCAGTCACTTGGGCCCCCTGCTATTCATTATTTTCATTAATGACGTCTCTTTGATTTTGCCGAATTCCAGAATCCTGTGTTACGCAGACGATGCGAAGATCTTTCGAGCTATTTCTACCGAGCATGACTGTACTCTTTTAAATTCTGACCTCACTACTTTCTTTAGGTGGTGTACTCTTAACCAGCTTCCTTTAAATATTGACAAATGTTCATTCATGCGTTTCTCACGCTCTAAAAACTTAGTAAGCTTTAATTATTCTATTGACGGTTGCTCGCTTCAAGAACTGGATGTTTACAAGGATCTCGGTGTCTGTTTAAATAATCGTTTCTCTTTCAATGATCACATAGATGCCATAGTTAGTAGAGCAAACTCTACCCTAGGCTTTGTGAAGCGTTGGTCTAAGGAATTTAATGACCCTTACGTCACGAAGAGGCTTTATTGTACCTTTGTTAGGCCGATTCTGGAGTACGCTAGTTTAGTTTGGTCTCCTTCGTGTAAGACCCAGGTGGCTCGTATTGAGGCAGTACAAAGACGCTTTCTTAGGTTCTCCCTTAGAGGTCTTCCTTGGACAAATCCTCTCATTCTGCCTCCTTATGAGGATCGCCTTAAACTGCTTTCGTTGCAGTCTCTAGAACAACGCCGTACCAATGCTGGAATTGTTTTTGCTCATGACTGTATGTTGGGAAGAATAAATTCACCCAGGATTGTTTCTTTGTTCAGGATTTCTATCCCCACACGCTCTTTGAGAGACCACTCTTTCTTCCATATCCCATTTCATCGTACGAATTATGGCAAGTCAGAGCCTCTTACGTCGATGTCGCGCGCCTATAATTTGAAATATGACACTTTCGATTTTAATTATTCGAGGGATAAATTGAAGAATCAGCTTCGTTGCGGTTGATTTATTATTTAAATCTGTTTTTTTTTTGTAGTAATCAGATCATTGATGAACTTATGTGAATAAAAAATAAAAATATATTCAGTCTTAGGTACTTTTGAAAAATTAAACACATCTTATAAATTTCTTCAAATTCTAAAGGAAAAAAATTTCTATGTTGATTACCAAACGTTTATTATTTATTATTTAAAAATGATATTATTAGGTAGTATTTAATAATAAAATATTTTTAAAACCTCATAATATAATGATACTAGGTTATAATATAGAATATGTAAAATAATATTTTGATATAAATAAATAATGAATAAAAAATATAAATGCAGTCTTATTATTATTAGTGCATAATTGAAAAACAACAACAGTAGTAGTAATCTTACAATAATAGTAGTAAGTCTACGATTTTATTTGGTTGAAGTACGATTTAACATTTTCGTTCACAATATTAAATTGTTGAGCAACCATTTTTGTAATTGATTGAATATTTTCATCTAAAGCCTAGTACTGACATCAGCGTGAAATGTCAAATCCCATACAAAATGCATTGAAAATTTGACGCACATTTCATGACGATTTCACGACCTAATACTGACATCACCGTGGAATTCAAGCGAAATGGAGAGTACATACTTTAGTTTTTTAATGCTCCGGCACATTCTTAGTCCGTGGAATTTTTGACAGTTGCATTCGTGGTGTGAAAACAGAAGGAAATGTATAGCATAAATAAGAAAAGAAAAGTAGTGTTTTGAATTAATGAGTCTGTGTAACAGTTGCGAGGAAGACAGACGTCTTGTGATCGTCAAATTAGTAAAATGGGAATAAATGGAGAATTACATTGTGTAAACTTGTGTTTTATTATTAGGAAGCTCTCACAAAATAATGTACATTTGTAGTCAAAAATGTCACTGCTAAGAAAAACAACAGCTGATTAAGCTGTCACAAAAATATTGAGGTTAAAAATTAACCTCAAATAAGTTAACCTCAAGTAGATTGAAAGGTGTCAAAGTGACAGAAAAGAAGTGTAAGATTCATTCGATATTGAATCGCCAAAGATCACTGAATATTAGTGTTCGCTATTAATTGTGGAAGGGTAGAAATAAATGTTAGAGGAATTCGATATTGAATCACAGTAAGAGTCAAACGTGTAGTGTTACGATTTGATGTAAATCGGTAGTGCCGAAGAGTAGATTAATTAAGAATATTTTATTTAGAAGAACTAAGAACGTGTTAGTTAGAAGAGAAGAAAAGAAAATGTAAAGTTGAATCGCGAGTTTAATTGGAAAAAGTATTATTAGTAGAAGACTATCGTTCAGAAGTGTAAATGAGCGGAAATTGATAAAATAATACAGTTCCAAAAGTAGGATTAAATATTAAACCTACAGTTCAGAAGTGGAATTTAATATTAATCCTACACATTGAAGCAGTTAAACAGTAAGTTTAATAAACATAGTATTTTAATTGCAGTCCACCATTTAATTTTGAATTTTTCAGGATGACTCTATATCCGAACAGTTTAATCATAACTTGCGCAGAAAACTTAAACAGAATGCTATTGTTGTAAACTTCTCTTCAACATAAGGAGCGTTTTTTTTAATGATCTATAGCTATATAGATCCTCTCCATACAAAGCGCTAATCCTCGATTCTATCAAGATCACTATACGGATTATGGGAAATTTCTAAAATTCACATCGTTGAGATTGTGGGCAACTTCAAGATGTATTTGATAAACTGTAATTTATGTGAACTTTGGTGAAAATCGTCTTCAAAATAATCCTGGAAACATAATACTTCAATAAACCTTCATTGGTAATCGGTTTTTTTAAACTCACATAAAATTCCATTATTATAAAACATTCAATTATAATTATATTATTTGACACTTTGTGGTTTGACACTTGAGAGCACTGAGCAACGTGAACATAGCCACGATTTCATGTTTTTTAAATTTCCCTTTCCGTTTGTTTAATGATCGGGATCTGTAGGTCATTAAAAAAACGCACTTATAATCAATTTTTATCATTAAATATAAAATGCAAATCAAATCGTATTCTGAATTCAAATAAGTTCTTTGTTTTAATTTTTCAATTTGCTTAACGTAAAGAAAATTGCTATTGCATTTAATTATTATACGTGTTTCTAAAACCGTTCAAAAAGTAAGCCTCACACATAGAGTATATTTGAAAAGTAGTCCATGTTAAATTTAAAATTAAATAAATTTACAGTTTTAATCTTTACATCTTTTAATTTACAGTTTTAATCTTTTATATATTTTCTTTTAATTCTTTTCAATAATTTCAGTAATTCTTTCAGTCATTTGTTTATTGGACAGTAAATAAACCTAATGATTTTACAAAGAAATATGATTTGAAAATATGTGTTTTGTTTGTGACATAACCTTAAGTAGCAAAGCTATATCATTAAATTGAGGAAGCCCAATTTGAAATAATATTTAATCTAATAATATTTAAAGTGTATTTAATCATTAATTTTAATGTAATATTTAATGTAAAGAAAACAGGTCATATCAACAAAAAAAATTTATTTTTATATTTGCATTTTTTGCAGCAGTTTTGAATTTAGCATTAAACATTGTGAAATTTCATTATGGAATTGATTTCCAGCCGACATTGAGAAATAATACTGGCAAATTCATATTCTATAAAATTGATTTGTTTTCAGCTGCAAACAAATTCATAAAAAATCTTCCAAAAATCCCCCACTACTTTTTTTTCATATTACAGCAATTGTTCAATAAATTCACTGACACTAATATTTAATTTATTTCAATATTTTTTTGGTATTTTTTTAGCTTACTTTTTGTTGTTTAATTAACTGTTCACATAAATTGAATCCTGTATGCATGGATATCAGGATCATATTGAAATTCATCGAAAAATATTCTTATAACAAAATTTGTTTGCATTAAAATTCTTGTTCATATTATTCACTTGCGCTAAAATTGTTGGTACTGAATACTTTTTTGTTATTATGATTTTCACACTGAAAGCTTCCGTAAAGTCGTTTTAGTTTCAGTTTTGTTTTTGTTGTATAACTGGTGGCATAGTAAGTAATTTTCAGTGTTTGCTGCATCAATCTTTCGAAGTAATAAAGAATGCCATCAAAAAAGTATATTCCTCTGTAATGTTCACGTCCTGCACTAGGACCACTTTAAAGTGTAAAATAAACACACATTACACAAACAACATTTTTCCTGATGGACGTTTGGCAAAAGTTACCGTTCGAATTCAAACAGAAAAAACAACCGAAAATTCATTAATTTACCTGAATGTTTTAATCCTTGTGGTGCAATTAAAGTTACTTCTTGTTCCATTACGAAAAAAAATCACTTTTTGTCACAATCTTTTAGTTTAAATGAATGGAATCACAGTTGGGGCATTTTTTGTTCATAACCGTTTGCGGTGTAGCCATTATAAATTATAATTGCAGCGGTCGAATTAAAGATCGCTAGCATAAAATCAAAAGTAACTCTTGTTGGTCGTTTTTGCACTGGTAAAGTATTTCATTTGGTTAAATTAGTCATACACAAGATCCACATTCATCATTTTACCCTTTCTTAATGTCCAAATGCATTGCACACTTCACCAACACTACAGAGATTTTCTTAGCTTTGAGCATGGACGAGTTTAATCATTTTGCAGTTACTTAAATTTTGTCTGATTGTTTTATACAATCATAGTGTTTTTAAAATCTGAATAAATGTGATTACATTAAGGAGCTTTTCGCGAAGGATCTTCTCTAGCCTCGTTCTTTGAGACGTTAACGGAATTATTGCACTCAATTCACTGTTTATTTTGTAACAACAAAGAAGAAACATATATTTTTTCTGCAAGTATCCTGGTATCTGATGACGCAAAACATGATGAAATTGATTTTATATAAAATGCTTTGCTTATTCAAGAGGATTTGATTATAGTGTAAAATATTAATAAGAGTTTACATTTTCAGTTGTATAATACTGTGACTTACAATAGTTTTGTTCACAACAATTTATTCACTTTTTCTTATAACTAAAACTAGTGTTTTTAATACAAATTATGATAATTTAATGTTTTTCTTAATATTATGTTTATTCATTACTATTACAGAATTTTTAGTGAACTATTTTTCAAATATTCCTCAACAATATTGTAGTGTTTAGGCAACATTTAAATTTATACAAAGAATATTATTCGTTTTTTTTTTTTTTTTATAATTTGAAGTAATTGAAATAATTATGTAGGCATAAAAAATCTTTTAAGACATTTATAATGTTGTAATATAGTATGAGTATTGTTTACAACAGCCTAAATCATGAAACAATTTTAAAATACATTTAGGTACGAGAAATATGTATGTACTTGGGAAAAATGCGCAAATAGCTTTTTACGCAAATTTTCATTATTATTCTAACTCAGTGTCTCATTAGATTTGCTAGTGTACAACCTTATTAGAAAGCTACATTTATTATCTTTCTACTAAGGTATAAAACATTAAGCTATCTCAAGTAGTTTCACAGATATTGGCATTTTAGTGGAACAACCTCGCCCAAGACCAAAGAACGGAAGGGGGTGGAGATAGAATTTTTTCGTACAACAATTTTTTGTTGACCATCTTCGCTGTTACACCCTGCATAGCAATCCGAAATTAGAAATTTTGACTCTTTTTTAAAAATGCAGATTTCAACCAAATACGCCGCAGCAGATTGCAGCCATACCGTACGTCCGACAGAAAAAGTGTAGGTACATATAAAAATTAATCAGCATTGAAAGAGCTATAATTTATCTGAAAAAAACTTTTTCAATACATCGAACCGTTCTCGAGATATTAGCTGAATTGAAAATTTTGGCCGCAATCTTCGCGGGCATCTTCCATTGTGACCATGTTGCGAAGGTGCGATTTGTGGCGATTTTGGTGGGGTGATTAAGGGCACTCTTAGCTATCATTTAAAAACAAAATCTCTCGTGTTGCAATTTTTTTGGGGTTAGGCCGCATTTTCTCATAAAATGATTCCACTAGTACGAAGTATAAAGTATTCAAAAGAAAAATGTATGTGTGTGTTAATGTGAGATGTGATCCCTGCATGCAATACCCATACTTTGTCAGAGTCGGAAATAAAATTTTACTTGCTTTTGCCAGCAGTGCAGCAGCGGGGCCGCCATGTTAATTTTATTCAATTATCTTTTCATGATATTATGTTTTCATTAAATTGAGGGTAATTTTGTTTAAATTGTTTTTTTTTTTGTTTTAGAAAGTAATTCTAGATATATTTCTAGAATCGGAAACAAATCTGAAATAATTTAATCATCGTCCAAATGGAATAAACTGTTTTGCAAGATTCACCAAACAGTATTCGGAAGAAATTCGTTTCTGGGAGCACAAGTTAAATTGATGAGTTATGGATTGGAAAAAAGGGTCACTTACGACATGTGTTATCAGTAGCATAAGCATATGTAGGAAAATTTAGGTAAGGAGTAGGGATAAGAAAGCGAGTAAAAATTTGTATAAATTAAGGGAAAATTTAGAAATAAATTCAGAGTCAAGATCGAAACCCTAGAGTTTACTTTCTAGAACCTCTCGCTCAAGAGGCAGCTAAGCTGTTGTTTTTATCCGTTAGATAATTTCAAGTTTGTAAACTATAATACTTAGCCGACATGTCACAAAGACAATGGCGTTCAGAAAACTCTAGGCGTGGAGGACCACCCGATAATGAGTTAGGAGGAAATCCCCGTGGTCGAGTTCGACAGAGAAATTTCCATCGAATGAGGAGATATAATGATGAACAGGCCATGTCCAATGCTGTACCTGGACAGAACTCTTGGTCAGCAGAGGTATCACTAGTAGATGCACAGAATCGAGCACTACAGAGCGTAGCCCCAGTTAGGAGGCAACAAATTTTAAACGCAAGGCCTAGGACCCGTACACCGGAAGTTAGAGAACAGAGAAGTCTACAAGAGACTGCTCCCAAAGACGACGTCATTTACGACGGCGATTCGAAAGGATCCAATGCAATCGTCGCCACTTATTCACATAATTTAGATTTCTCCGCTTTCCCCATTCTTTGTAAAGCGGTTTATGCTCAGTTGAAAGCATCAGACGGTCGAGAGATGCGATCCTTACCCTTCTGTTTATTCCAACATATGATGACGGTCCGACAGAATATCTAAATTTATATCTGTTTGAAGTGGTAAAGTATCAAAATAGTGATAATCGCAGTTGGAGAAGTTTCGATGATGCACTTAAGAGCTTCCAATTGCCTCATTCCCAAGCCCATTCACGATTACATAGTGGGAGTGGGAATTCAAGCAACAGCAAATGGTTCTGTTATTAGATATAACTTTCCAGAAGCTGCTGTTCCCCGTGGACCTTTAGAATTTCAAGGCACTGAAATTGATTCTGGCTCATTTGGTCCCTGTAATACCCAGAGTCATAATGCCTATGAGTGTTACGTCAGTCCCTACGTAACAAGAAAATTGTTTGAAAGGACTTTGTGGGCTTTTGACAATCCCCACGCTCAAAACCGTTATGGACAGTGGAATCCATTGCCCAATGGTTATTTTCCTGCTAATTGTCACCCAAATGAAAATCTTTTGGGTTATCATTTACCCGAACACTTACATCCAGATGGAGCAGGCATCTTACGTGGATGTAGATTCGAAAATACCGATACTGTTTACGGTTGGATCTGCCATTCCGTTGAAGGTAAAGCATTTACTCAGACTGCTTTATCGAATATGTCATCACATTTTTCCATGGCTCCTGAGTCCTGCTGAATTTCATGCTATGCCAAACTCAGCTGCATTTATATTTACAGAGTTAGATATCCCACCAGGCGAGGAATTCCCGCTTACTAATAGTATAGCTAATGTATTAGCTACAAATTTTTCAAATGAATCATTCGGTGCTGCAGCAAGTAATAAGGCAATATATTTTGCTTATAAAAGACTAAGAAATTTACGAGCTCCTGGACCATGTTATCAGTTATACTCGTAAAAATACTATAAAAAATTAAGCTAGCGACCAAGAGATCACCCAGAGCCAGCTTTTCCAAGCGGCCGATTCCCAAGAAAACAGAGCCTTTTTTTCCAAGCGGTCTTCCGAAAACTACCCGAGCCAGCTTCCATCAAGCGGCCCCAACGCACAACCCGAGGTAACCCCGGAATTTATCACATGCAACCCAGAATTTGGCGTACATCATCGCAGTAATTTTCTAGAAAGTAATTCTAGATATATTTCTAGAATCGGAAACAAATCTGAAATAATTTAATCATCGGCCAAATGGAATAAAGTGTTTTGGCGAGTTTCACTAAACATTAATATTGGGAAGAAATTCGTCTCTGGGAGCACGTGAAATTACTGCATCTTTTTATGAAATTCTATTTTCATTAAATTTTATAGCAGGCCGAATTGCATTTCCGAGAAGAGATGAAAAAAAACCCAAATGATCTGGAAAAAGCAATTCTGGACGACAGGAATCTGGGAAGGACTTGTCCTTCCGCATCTGTGACTATTAAGGTAGGCGACTCAGGACCTGGGCAACGCAATAAAACAATTATAGAAGAGTTCGACTATGCACATAATTTGTCAGGCCATCTGTGGCTATTAGTTAAATGTAGGGAATAACCAAGCCGGCAATTAGGGTAGTTTTGAGAATTAGTAAATGTGCATATTCGACACTTAAGGAATTCGAGGAATAATCCCAAGAAGGGAAAACAGAGTTGTGATGCTAAGGAGTAAGGGTCTTGAGCAGTGCGATTAGAATACGTTCAGGCACGGATACGAGTTGACGACTACAGTTCCTAAGGAGATTTTAAATGTTTTTCTAGAGCAAATAACGTGAGAACCACCAATTACAACATCTAAGTTTTACTTTATCTTAACGTGAGTTATAAGTAACGCGAGTTATAATTGTGAGTAAATTTGTTTATATTATAATTTTAAATAAATCTGAAACAATTATTTAATCATCGGCCAAATGTAAATAAAGTGTTTTGGCGAGTGTCACCAAACAATATTGATTTCTTCTTCAAACTGGCGCAACAAAAAATCTATTCTAACCTTCAATCTATTAAATGATCTAGATTTCATTTCGACAGAGATGTCGAACGTCGAAAAACGATCTGTGAAGTGTTACTGGAAAGGCAAAAAAGAAAAGGATTTTTACATCGCATAGTTACTGGTGACGAAAAGTGGATCTATTACGACAATCCAAAGCGTAAACCAGCATATGTAAGACGTGGTGAGCCAGGTCCATCAACACCAAAACGAAATATTCATGTGAACAAGGTCATGCTTTGCATTTGGTGGGATCAGAAAGGAGTGGTATACCACGAACTACTGAAACCAAATGAAACAGTTACTGGCGACCGCTACCGAAGGCAACTACTACGTTTAAAGCAAGCTTTGATCCAAAAACGACCGGAATGGGAAAATAGGCACGACAAAATCATCCTTCAACATGACAACGCCAGACCACACATTGCTGTAGCTGTCAAAAATTATTTGGAAGGACAAAACTGGGAAGTTCTACCACACCCGCCATATTCGCCAGATATTGCTCCATCAGATTACCACTTGTTCCGGTCGATGAGCAACGGGCTAAGCGATCAACGGTTCAGCAATTTTGAAGAAGTGGCAACATGGACGTCAGACTGGATTGCTTCCAAAGATGAGGAATTCTTTCGTCGTGGAATTCGTATGTTGCCTGAAAGGTGGGAACAAGTTGTAGATTCTGATGGCCAATACTTTGAATAAAGTGATTCTTTTTGTTCTAACAAAATATAAGACTTTTATTTCACAAAAAAAGCCGGGAATTAATTCACACACCCAATAATATACCAAAAAATGATGTTTCGGTTTCAAATTTGGACCATATAGATTAATGTACAGTGTGTGGTGTTCTTCTATTAAGTCTTTTAATCTATTTAATTCGTCTTCGCAGTTTTGAGTGAACCATTTCAAATTCAATGAATTCGATGAATATATTGGGCCGTGATGCCCATGATGAATCCTGATGCGATTGAAAAATCTTGTGAAAACTATTGAAAATAGTGTGTTGAAGAATGAAGATTGACACAGAATCATCACATTTCTTTAAATTGCAGCGATGCTTTACAGAATTTTCTGGAAAATTTATATAGGTAGGTACCGTATTTTCTGAAAAGCTAAAGAACGATTTTTAATTAAATTCCGCGAAGAAAAAAACAGTATTTCAGGGAATTATAGCAAAAATTTCATAAAAAGGTTAGTGAAGTGGAAAAAAGAATGTAATTGGAATTTAGATTATTTCGGTCCAAGAAAATGAATTCGAGTAAAATTTCATAATTCACAGGAAACACCATTATGTTGATTATATTATTTATTCTACATGAAAGGACGCAATTGATGCATCCCACATTAGACAGTTTGCCTTTTTTAGAGCCTCATTAAAGGAAATTTGTTACTTGGGTCGTCTTCAATTATTCCAATATATTAACCAAAGACCAATCAAATAAATTAAAACACCAAACAATCTATTACTATATATATTATTATTTATTATTATTAATATACACGCACAAATACCTGAAAATACAAAAATACAATTTAATTTTCGGAATTAAATTTAATTTTAGACACCTAAAAGGGACAACATTTTCGGAAATTGGATGCAGGTTTTGTGTAACGAAATCACTGGCTAGCGACATCGTAAATGAGGTATATTGTAAAATTTGGGATGTATTTCAGTCACACTTCTTAAAAGATTCCACAGAAGAGGACTGGAGAAGTGTGGCTGAAGAAAATTGGCGGGCATACGGGCTGCCTAATTGCATCGGGGCAATAGATGGCAATCATGCCGAGATTTATAGGCCAAACCGGAGCGGTTACGCGTATTTTAATTTTAAAGGGACTAGTTCGATCGTGCTGCAAGCGGTGGCATGACCGAACCGCAAATTTATGGCCATCGATGTAGGCACCCCGGGGGCTTGCAGCGATGGTGGTGTATTTGCATTTTCGACCCTGCGTTCCCATCTGGAAGCAATGCGATCGTCGCGAGCATTTCTTCCAGAATCCGAAGTTGAATTGCCACTATACATGGTCGGGGATATGGCATACCCGCTCACTTCTTATTTAATGAAACCATATCCCCACAGCACTATTGATATCAATAAAATCAATTATAATCACCTGGTTAGCGGAGCGCGCGCATCGGTAGAACGGGCATTCGGATATTTGTCAAATAAATTTCCGGTTTATGGCACAAAAATTCAAATGGATATTAATAAAATCCTCATGATGGTGGCGGCGTCGTGCGTACTGCAAAATATGATGATAGACATCGACGGGACGGATAGCGACATCCCGGATCAGCCGCGTTACGACTTCGTGCGTAATTTCACTTTAGAGGAACCGATGCCGTCGAATCCGCGCGGTGTCGAGGTTCAAGATATTTTGCGCGAGTATTTTATTCGTCAACATCGGCGGGATAATTAGTCGGTCGCTTCCAAGTCTATTCATCATATTCGGTTTTCAATGCGTCATCTATTTCCCCGCAATTCGCAGCCGTATGCCGAAAACAAATTTTTCAAGTCGTTCTGTTTGTCCGTCTGTCTTTTACCATAAATTAGCAGAAAAACAAATTTTTTCAAGTCGTTCTGTTTGTCCGTCTGTTTTTTACAGTAAATTTGCAATTGGAAATAGGCCTACTGGGGAATCCTGCCAAAAAGGGGATAACGCGCCAGAGCTGTACTCCATGAGTGGTGGGGAAACCAGCTGGAATATATTGCTATGCAATTTATTGTTATTTAATTTATAATAATGTTTAATCTACCAGCAGGAATGAGCTGGAAAACCGGTGTTGGGCCATCCAAAGAGTCGACCGTTAACATCGAGAAGTGTATATTCTTGCGTGTCCTCGCAAATCCACGGGTTTTCTATGATGGCACGCAACGTCATGCCAATTTACTCCGTCATTGTAAAACTGATTGAGAACGGCGAGGCAATTCTTATTAGTAAATATAAATAGGCAATATAAATTAGTAAAGTCACAGTATGTATTACTATAATTACTTTTCACCGTGTGACCGAAGGGAATTTAGGAAAGGAAAGTTATGTGGTAGTGAACTGAAGGTCAAAAAAAAAAAAGTTGCTTAGAAACACGTTTCAGGACATTTCTGAGATTTTTGGTTGGTTGGTTCCGTCGGTCTGTCTGTCCTTGTGAGCACTCTCTGATCACAACGAGTGCACGGATCGAGCTGAAACTTGGCCTGGCACGTGATTTGGTGGCATCTGGAACTGGTAATATTTACAGCTCAATCGGACAACTCCTACGGGTATCTACTGCCTCCAAGTGAGCTGAAACTCGCAAGGAACATTAAGGAGGATCTAAACTATCATCAAAGTGACAACGGGATCATAAGGTCAACATGTCCGGACAGAAAAATGAAAAAATTTCTTATTTTAAGATGTAAAAGTTTAAGAAAGGTTTGACGAGGTGGCATTAGTGGAATTCTATATTTTTCGAAAATTACTCAGTAAAGAACTTCAGTACGAATCCTATTTCTGTATAAGAGGTCACTCGGAGAAAAGTCCTGCTTCAGTCGGATTCGAACCTTCCTGTCCTTTATTAATATTCAAGTTAAAAATTAATATAATTTGTAAAAAAAAAAAACAAACAAACACGCACACACATGCGCAGGCATGTACGTATTATAGAAAAATTAAGTGAAAAGCATTCCTTAAACATTATTATTTTTGTTTAGATTTTTATATGTATTAGTCTACTTAAAAATCTAAACCTACTTGCCCGAGCCGAAAAATTTAGCATCCGCCAGTATTGGTGTGGTAGCGGAGTGGTATCCAAACAGAAAGGCCAGTATTCGAGTGGTATTCAAGTAGTAGCCGAAGTATCCAAGAGGTGACTTGGATACTGAATCCCGGACGCATTGAGCGAGTCAAAGTATTCGAGTGGTCACCGCGGATATCGGATCGGATACAGTGAGGAAGAGCAGTATCCTAAACGTATCGCGGAGTATCGGGGCCGCTAATCCGAGTCAGCAGTAGTAGCCGCCAGTGTTCTAGTAGTCGCCACTACGATACCGATGAGGGAGGTTGGAAAACGATCAGTATCAGAAGTGTAGCGCCAAGTATCGCGTCCGATACTCAGGATCAAGAGTAATCTGATACTGAGGGATACCTGCGGATACTGTAAGTCGCCTGTCGTGCAGGATCGTAGAGAGAGACCGGCCTCATTATTTTACATTGGCACACTCTATCCGACTTCGTGGTGTGCGTGTGGTTTCATGTTCCCCTCATTATTATGTCTCTCTCTACCGACCTGCTGTCTCATAACTCTCTCTTTCCCTCACTAATACATCTCCCTGAGAGTTATGTAGACATTCACTACGTCATGTGGGCGGCGAATGGGTGGGTGACGGAGCTATATAAGAGTTTTGTTTTCTCTTTTATTGATGCGTTGATAATGGGTAAAGTTGAGTAAAGTTAGAGTGGCGTGTGCAAAATCAATAGATTATATTTATTTTTGTTCAATGTTATCGGTGATTGCTTGATAAATTATTAGTATAAATACAGTTCGGTTTTAATGATTCAATTTATTAAATAATGTGTAGTTACATTAAGAACATATTAAACGTGTATAATAGTGACATTTCAAGTGAAGATAGTGAAAATGACAGAGAACAACAGCCAAAACAAGAAACGATGCTTGAGTCCAGAAGTGATGTATTCCTCAAGCGAAGACGAGACAGTACTGTCGGGTCATCAAGCGAAAGTAACAAAATTAAACGACTCCGGTGTAATAAATTCGCCATCAATGTCTCCAATGAGATCTGTAATGGATGTGGGCCAAGATCAAGACGATGCCGATCTGAAGAGCGAGCCACAGAAAATAAAACCGAATGTGAAATCTGTGCGTGGTTCAAAAAAACCGAAAGTAGAGCCAGGCAAGAAAATTATTAAGGCGACGAAAAAGAAAGTAATCAAAAAATTGGATTATATGTTAGACAATGGCGATCAGAAAATGAAAATGGAAGAAACGAAAGAGGAGACGGTGATGTTTGTGATGGCGAAACTAAGACAAATGAAACTATTAAACGATATTACAATAACGTTTCCTCAATTGCGAACAATCAAAGAGAGTATGCAGGAGGTTTGGTTCGATTTGTTAATGAAACAAGAAAGTGTATGGAAGATGACTATGGAAATGGATGTTTATGTAAACAAGTGGCAAGTACTTCTACGTCAAACATTGAATGTACTTGTTGGATGGAAATGGAAAAAGAACGAATGCAGAAGAATCAAATCAGCAAGCAGGCAATCGAAATGACCGATTTAGTAGATTTTGGTCAATTTTTAATAAGCATTATCGAGAATTTAAACGACAATTGTTACATGATATTATTGTGCCCAATGATAAATTCACTATATCGGAAATTGTTGATAAATTATTATCAAAATTTGTTAAAGTTGATAGACACAGACAACAAACTAATAAAGGATTCTTTGCTATTGGAAGACACGACACAGAAACAGGACGAGATTGCATCTTATATTCCGGAAACAAAGACCACAAAGGAACACTCAGTGGAAATTGGCAACCACATGTTCACGTCATTCATGACTGTCCCTGGCACCACAACAGTTGTAGATGTATTCCCTTCCCTGTTCAACCGCGACCAAAATCAACCTGGTCAATCGAACGCAATGATGAACAATCTACCGGCGTATATGTTGCAGCCATATTGCTCTATCTCGGAAAGGAAGAACGGTCAATTGACTGTATTAAAATCGCAGGAAATGTCTGGCGAGATGTACATAGAAACGAAATTCTATCAATCAAACGATATCAAGGGGATACCGTTCGATCAACGTTACAAGAAGGCGAAAATTCTGACGAAATTTGCATTCAGCAAGAACAACAAAATTTTACGAGCATATTGGAATTTAATCGAGGAAATGCAAAATCAATTGTTAAAGAACGGGGCACAACCAAGGCAATTCCGGGACAGTTGGTAAAATTTTTAATAAAGCATCCTGTTTACCCATTACATTGTATAATTAATTCTCAACCGTGGCAAAATTCTAAATTTCAATTTTTATTAAACTCTGATAAAGTGTATTTACGTGCATTACAGCAAATTCAAGTTATGTTAACAAAATGGTCATATTCAGAGTTTGTGTCGTATTATCAAAATTTGAACGAAAACAATTTAATCTTTTGTGCTATAAATAATGATTTTTACGATTACTATTTATCAATTGAAGATAGTGTTACAGAAGTTGAAAATTTTTTATGCTATCAGTTAAAGATTACAAACGATGAATTCTATTTCAATGAAATGCAGAAATTCTTGCAATGTGTTTACAATGTATTAGAGAAAAAAGAACCTAAACGTAATACTTTATATATAATTAGTCCACCGTCGGCTGGAAAAAATTGGTTCTTTGATTCTATTTGTGCGTTCTATTTGAATGTAGGTCATATACAAAACATGAATCGTAATTCTAATTTTCCATTTAACGATTGCGATAATAAACGTATTTTATTATGGAATGAACCCAATTACTGTCCTTCATACATTGATACATTAAAAATGTTATTTGGTGGTGATCCCATGTCTATAAATATTAAATTTCAAAGCAATAAAATGTTGTATCGCACTCCGGTAATCGTCTTATCAAATGCACATGTCCTCAGAGATAAGTCATTTATAGATAGAATGTATAGTTCATTGGAGGCCAGCACCATTCTTAAAAAATGTTAATAAAAAGGTGCACCCTCTAACATATATGTATCTTATTGAAAAATATAAGATTATTCTGTAAAATGAAATAAACAATTAATAAATGGATTGATTATAAATTGAGTTTAATTGATAACATTTCGTTAGTTAAATAATGGGCATACAATTATACGGACATAAATATTTCCGACCAGGCAATAAATTAAATATTGGTGAACCTATTGATAAGGACGACGAAATAGCAAAACAGCACGACATTGAATATTCAAATGCTAAAATACGTGAAGATATTTACAATAGTGATAGTGAAGCAATAAATAAATTTTATAACGATTTTTCTCAAACATATAATTGGCATTCTGCTTTAGGAATTCTCGGGCTTGGAATTAAAAGTGGTACAGAACATTTATTAAGTCGTACATTATATCCCTGGAATTTACCATCCGAAGAGCAATTTAAACAAAAACAACATATGCCACCTCCACCGGTAAATAATAAACGTCCAGCTGCACAATCTACAACACCAAATAAACAAATTAAAACTGCTGCGTCCCTAACTTAAGCCGTTTATTTTTTTTGGATTGCTTTAATATTTAAATTTTTTGGTGGATAAAATATCAATAATTACTGTTCATGTTTTCTAGCTTTTATTTAGTTTTCATTAAGGTCTAAGCTTTTATTGTTGATGCGATTGAAATATGGCAGCTTCCTAACTTCTGTTTGGGTATTCCTAAATTAAAAAACACGACTGCCATTCCAAAAATTCCAAAAAGTGAACTGAAAAGTTTAAAACAAGTTAAATCCCAGAAGAGAAAATGATATACTTAACGCAACTATGTTTGTACATCCACTATGCAATTTTTTTTGCAGCTATCGCCGGGGACAGTTTGATTAAATTTTAAAAGTTTTAAATAGTTAAGTATATCCTTTTCTCTTCTGGGATTAATGATGCGTCGAATTAACCTATATGTCATGTAAAGCATTTCTCCGACATCTTGTTCGTTCTAACCAAACAACTTGTTTTAAACTTTTCAGTTCACTTTTTGAAACGGCAGTCGTGCTTTATAATTTTTTAATTTATTATTATTTATGAAGGGAAGATTTAATTTGTGGCCAAACCAGTTAACCTGTTATGTTATTTTTTTGCTTTGCTAGTTGATTCGGAATACCTCAGTTCCTTAGATGTTTTGGTAACGGGTGAACTTTTAATACATGGAACGGAGAAGCCAGCTGGGGCAATACTGGCCATCAAAAATATTCTCAATAAGAAGCGGTTACAAAACGAAAAAAGGAAGGATCCAATGAATATCCTGCCTTGGTTTCTGTGGCAAGTTCGGATTTGATAACCCAAGAAAATCAAAACAAATCATCGTCGAGCCCTGAGATTCAATTGTCTAATGTGGAAGTTGAGGACAGCGAGTCAGATTCTTGTCGGGGCCTGTGCACACACTGTTGCCGCAAGAGCGCAGTTCTTAGCGCTTTGCCTGCAAGTATGCTATTTAAATATTTACAATATATAGAAAAGAATTACAATTTCGTGAATGTGTGTTGATTTTATTCTAAATTAGCGAAACAAAGTTTAGCGTTACATTCTTCATATAAAGATTTGTCTGGATGGTGAATTTCTGCTTTTCCCTCAATCCTTTTATAAGGCAATCCACTTTGAACTGCATTTTTCCTTTCCAGTAAGTCCGGATATCATAAAAGGTATGAAAGACTTGATAGAATTTGCAGAGGCTACCCAATCTATCTTGACTCGCATTGAAGATCACCAATGGAGGACACAACCTGCAAACACTGCAGAAAATATTAGCACTTCAGATATACCACCTTGGAAAATATCAGGATACAAGAAGGTATATTCCAGAACCTATTTTTAAACCTTTCTGACGTTACAATTTGATGATTGTTTTATTAACACTTACTTTCCTATTAGATTGAATTGAAGGACAAAGGGACAGGAGTGTGGATTTATCCAGAAGATTTGGCTACAGCTCGGTCTGTGGCCAAAAACCATAAAAATTTTACAGATAAATGCCTTTTTCGCAAACTTCTCTGCCTCAGCTTGACAGAAAATAAATTAAAAGATATGGCAGCCAAACATATAGGGGCTTCAAATATCGATGGACGACTCTTTGCTGTTGTGGAAGGTAAGCTCTAATTTCCCTATTGGGTAATTATACTCCCTCCTTATTTTTGCAGGATTTGTGAATGAGGAGTATCACAAAAAAAATCACAAAGGCAGAGCGTACTATTTAAGGACAGCAAACAATTTTTTCGGTAAGCTAAGATTTGAGTTGGGAGTGAGACTCGAATCTGACCAACCAGCGGCATCAAATGCAGCAGGATCAGCACAAGCTGCCTCAGCAGCGGTACCAGCGGCATCGAATGCAGCAGGATCATCAGCACAGGCTGCCTTAAAAGTTGCAGCAGTGGCATCGAAATCACCAGGATCACCCCAGGCTGCCTCTACAACTGCACGAGTGTCATCGAAAGCAGCAGAATCAGCACAGGGTGCCTCAACAGCTGCAGCAACATCACGATGTGATGATATGTATGGAGGTATTGTACAGTACAATAATGAAAATAATAACCAGCCAGCCTCTGCTTCTTTTGGGTCTTACAATAATCAATATTATAATTACAATCAGCCCTTCAGTGGTGATCCAAATCTACCTCCTGTGGTAATCCGCAAAGCATATGAAATTTTGGGGAAAGAATATTCTTTCCGATAAGATGTAAACATATCGTGCTTTTTATGCCAAAACCATGAATGTGAAAAATCGCCGTTTTGAAAAAATGTAGGAAACTGATTGCTTAGGCATGACAGGAACGATATTATACAGGGTGGTCGGGGAAGTGACGTCCAAAAGAAATATTTAGATGCCTTGTGGTAAGAGGTATCCGAATTACCCCCATTTATGTTCTACGATTTTTGATAGTTTTCGAGTTATGAATTTTTTTTGATATTTTTCAAAAAACTACTAATTTAAGGACGTTTTTGGTTACAGTGATTTAAATAATTGCGATAAAGGTCTTATTTTTTTTTCTAATTGAGGCTGTTATTAGGCCTATCAAACAAAACTGTACGTTTTAATGACAATTTTTTAGACTTAGTACATTTTGGTCCGATTTTTAGCCATGATGCCATAGAGATATCTCAATAAAATACACAAGGTAGAGAGTCAATGAAATGAGGAAGTTTTTAAAATATGTTTAGAAAAAAAAGTTATGTGACTTTTTGTTTTTAAACCGCCCTCAAAGATTTTGGTCAGATTTATTATTTTGAACCTTATGTAATTTAAAAATTTGTTATGGCTCAACGATACGGACTATGGACACAAATCTTTTTTTGTTTGAAGTATTCTTAACTGTGTATCAGGATCCCTTTATTTTTTTGGGCGAAAATGTCAAGTTTTGTGCCGAATAAGCGTCATATGCGGGAACTTTTGATTTACTTTTTTAATGTGAAGAAAACTGCAGCTGAGGCGCATCGACTGCTTGTAGAAGCATATGGTGAGGCAGCTTTAAGTGAAAGAAGCTGTCGTGAATGGTTCCAAAAGTTTAGGAATGGTGAGTTTGACGTGGAAGATAAAGAACGCTGTGGAAGGCCGAAAGTGTACGAAGACACGGAATTAGAAGTGTTATTGGAGGAAGATTCGTCCCAAACGCAAAAAGAACTTGCACTTACATTAGGAGTGACTCAACAATCAATTTCTCAACGTTTAAAATCGTTGGGAATGATTCAAAAACAGGGAAATTGGGTTCCATATGAACTTAAGCCGAGAGACGTTGAACGCCGATTTTGCATGTGTAACATACTGCTTGCCAGGCATAAACGAAAAGGTTTTTTGCATCGTATAGTAACTGGTGATGAAAAATGGATCCACTACGACAACCCAAAAAAGAGGAAATCATGGGGACCACCTGGGCATGCTTCAACATCGACAGCTAAACCGAATATTCATGGACAAAAACTCATGCTGTGTATTTGGTGGAATCAGCTTGGTGTCGTTTATTATGAGTTGCTTAAACCGAGCGAAACCATCACTGGAGCTCTCTACCGAACACAATTAATGAGATTGAGCCGAGCACTCAACGAAAAACGAGCCCATTACTACTCCAGACACGACAAAATTATTCTCCTACATGATAATGCTCGTCCACATGTTGCGGTTCCGGTTAAAACCTATTTGGAGACACTTAATTGGGAAGTTCTACCCCACCCGCCGTATTCACCAGACATTGCCCCTTCCGACTATCACTTGTTCCGGTCGATGGCACATGGTCTGTCTGAGCAGCGCTTTACATCATATGAAGATACCAAAAATTGGGTCGATTCCTGGATAGCCTCAAAAGATGAAGAGTTCTTCCGACGTGGGATCCGAATGCTGCCAGAAAGGTGGAAAAAAGTAGTCGATAGTGATGGACAATACTTTGAATAAAACTTAATGTACCGTTCCTTCACAATAAAAACTAAATTTTTTACAGAAAACGGCGGAAACTTATTTGTACCCCTAATACGTTTTCTAAATTTTGATTCAAAAAGAAAAGGAA
This sequence comes from Leptogaster cylindrica, assembly GCA_963082835.1. Taxonomy (NCBI): domain Eukaryota; kingdom Metazoa; phylum Arthropoda; class Insecta; order Diptera; family Asilidae; genus Leptogaster; species Leptogaster cylindrica. The sequence continues at coordinate 28,420,060 of OY720107.1, forward strand.
TGTGGGGGGCAAATTTATTAGTGGTTCCGGTAAAGAATAACAACAGAGCACGTGTGTCTCAATATACAACGTTAATTTGTATCATACTATTTATTGTTATATTATAACTGATTCTACGTTTTTTTTTTTAGATTCAATTGGAGAAGCTCGAAAGAAAGAAAAAAGGACTAGTATCGATGCAACTGATTGTTATGATAAGGAAGTATTACCGATTAATAAAGAATTTAATCAGAGTCAGACAATTAAACTAGCTAGTCAATCGAATGCCGTCTCTTCTAAAAAAAAAAACAAAAAAAGTTGTCATGTGGCGTTAAACCAGCATCCATTTGATCCGTATGAAAGTGATGACGAATTGAATATCGAAGAACTTAACAGGATAAAAAGTGCCAAAATCCCCCAACCGAAATAAACCACTAATCAAAGTTCTGAAGAAATCGTTGGTCATTTAAACAATGTTAACCAAACAACTACAGATACAACTAATTCCATTAATACTAACTAATAATATTATTTCGGGAGATTTTATAACGACAACTACAGCGGAAGAAGTTCAATTCGTCGATTTTAACACTGCGGTCCTTAATTCTCTAAGCGCGATTTAAAAGACTGTACTTGATGTACAAGCGAGTGTACGCTGAACAGGCCACTTTGGTAGATTTCGCCACGGATTTTTCAACAATAAAACGCATCGTTATGAAACTTAAGAAAGAATCAAAAAATATTCCATGCGTCCCTTGTTCTGAATCAGAATTTCCTATAAAATCGAAGGTAGAATTCATTGAAATAGAGGAAGACATTAGTAAACTTGACACATCAAACAATAAATTGGTAAATTTTTTCATACATTTTCATAATGTAGTAAACCGTTTTGTATTTCTATTTTGTTTTCAAAAAGAAAGGCTTAATTCTTATTTCCATGAAATGGATAAAACATCAGATATGCAGCATAATTTTAAAGTGATATTGAAAACCATTTTCACAGATTTACTGCACCATTTTTCTTGCACAGCTTTTGAAGACAAAATTGTTATTGGAAAATCTTCAATTTTTAAAGCCATTCAAGGCAATTTTAATTAAAATGTATTAAACTAAATGTAAGTCATAACTACGATTTTATTTTTTCATTCTTATTAATTATATTGTATATATATTATATTATATTGTTGTGGTCGGGGATGTTGGGAAAAATTTGCCAACATTGGACAGGGACAGAAATATACCAGCTGATCGAAGCCTCGCAGGAATAGATCGGTTTCGGCTGAATACGCTGCACACCACCGGAAGCTAATCTCACAAGAAAATATTATGAGATAATTCATTCATCCAACAAAACTATTTATCCATCCTACTCAACTCTTCAAAGGGCTAAAAAGGAATGCTACCGAAAAGAGAACTCAATCACCGTCACGGAAACCACGGCTGAAGTAAACTTACAGAATATTATGGACTACACATCATGAAGGCTTTGTAAATATTTAGAAAATGTAATTCATTCGCTGGATCAGGGAGAAAAGCAGAATTGAGTGCTTATATGCAAGTGGGGTTGTGATGGGTCCCACCAATCACAATTTAAGCAAAGATTCGAGGACAGCAATGAAACCGATGCATACACTTTTCAAAGTTCTTTCGTGCCACTACAATTAAAGTGTGCAAATAACGGAAAACTTTTGTGGCAGAATCCAGTCCCCTCATCAACTCGATTTTGTCGCCCAATAAAGGCGTGTTCTCACGATTCAAGTTTAGTTGACCGATTAAAATTGATCAACAAAACTTGAACGAAAAACCCCGTGAGAACCTTGCATTCAATAGAGTTGATCAACTTTTGACTTGATCAAGAAAAGATTGACCCAGTCAAACTTTATCGTTCAAGTTTATGTCAAGTGCCATATGCTGCCAATTTTAAATATGAATTTAGAGATGTCAAATCAATTTCATTATTTTATTCATAAAAGAAAGAATGCAATTCCGTTTAAAATAATAATGTATCTATGTAAAAATTAATAAAAAATCATGTTAGAATTTCTCCGCATTTCTTCATTTACCGAAACTGCTAGTAGATCTACAACTCTACGCACAATTGCTTGCAATGCCATTTTAAGGAACTTTTAAGTAAATTTTAAGGATCACAACTGTCACTCTCTGTAAAATTTCACGCACAACAATGAATTGTTGATCAGTTTTTGTTGAAACGTGTGAACGAAAACTTGAACAACTCCTGTTCAAGTTTTGTTGATCAACTTTAATCGTTCAACTAAACTTGAATCGTGAGAACGCGCCTTAAGAATTCGTTTCAACCATGAAACAACTGACGTCACCAATGAGGAAATTGCATATATTGAAGGACAAGCAAATACTCTACAGTCTACAGCCAACTGAAGTATTAAATGAAAATAATGCAGCTGTTACCGTTAATTATAAATGTTTACCTACAATGGTTGACGGAAAGCTGTGCAATGTTGCAACAAGCACCACATCAACTGTTATACCATTGACAGACATGTGGTATTGATACAATCTCATCTCAATACTACGTAGATACCACATGTCTGTCACCGAATACTAGGTCCATACCAGCTCACCTAGGTGGTATTAGCGTAGTATTGAAACTAGCTCAATCGACGTAGTATTGCGAAAAGCTCGGAAGAATTTACTTGCGTCAGCGCCAACTTGAAGTAGCGGAGAATAGAGTATTGTGATTTGACATATTATGGCAAAACATTTTCTTAAATCAAAAAGTAAAGGTTAAACATAGTTCGGGGTTGTTTGTGTTCTTTGTAGGTATTTGTTTTTACAGTGGTTTTTGCTTAATATTTTTTGCAAAACTCAACACAATTTCAGTACATACACATTAAGAGACAGATGACAGCTGTCAAAATCCGAAATTGTTTACTTCGCATACCACGAACTCAAATCTGTCAGGGGTTCTCATACTACGTAGTATTGAGATGAGATAGTTTCAATACCATGGTATTCATACTACATGTCTGTCAATGGTATTAGATGTTACCTATGTGGCCAGATACCCAAAGATTTTAATTGGCTAAAGAAAACTGAACTGAAAGCCCCACGTGCATTGTAGTTTGGATTGTCCGTACTTCACGCCAGAATAAGATTTCTGGAAACAAATTTACATCTGGCGTATAAAATCCCGATCCAAAAATGGCAAGCCAAATCACACGAGGACAGCAAACCGTTAAGGAGACTACATTAAATATACAAAATAGATTCAGGCAGGAAATGGGCTTACTTTTGGACAATTGACATAGCTAAGCAAGACCATGGTAAAACCAACGACGGCGACACATAAAGGCGATTTTTTGCTGATCCCGAAACTTCTGCTCGTAAAACAGGAGTGGATTTGAAGCTGATCTCAAAGCTCAAAATCATTTTGGATGCAATTTCTAGTGGCTTCGAAATCGACGAAAACAGGTTTGAGAAATTCGCCAATGATACTGCATAATTGTATGTCAAGATGTGATGACGCTGGATCATGACCCCAACCTTACATAAAATATTGGTTCACGGCCCTGAAATCATCAAATATGCTATTTTGCCAATTGGACAACTCTCCGAAGAAGCAGCTGGGGCCAGAACCAAACATTTCAAATTGTATAGGCTGCTTGTGACAACCTGTATATTACCTCCAAATTGGTTGTAAATTGGTTGGCTTCAGAACGGTGTTTAGTTGTTACTGTGCATTCTAAAATAGTTGGCAGAACCAATTGTTTTTATCTTTGAAAATATACTTGTTGTGAAATATATGTGTATATCTTAGCTAGGTATGTCGAATTCTAGACAATGGCGTAATAATCCTAGGAGTGGAGGGCCACACAATGATGGATTTTCTGCAATACCCCAGGAGAGGAGAACCCCCACGAAGAGCACCGCGTCCAAGAACCTTTCACAGAATTCCAAATTTCAATGCATCGCAATCCATGGCAAATGCTGTTCCCGGAAGAAACTCTTGGTCAGCAGAAGTTCTACAATCTGATGCACAAGCTCAAGCTTTGGCGCATGTAGAGTGTAAACTGTAGACCCTATTAGACGTGAAAGAATTCTAAATTCTAGACCTGCAAAGCGCATCCCTGATGCTTGGGGATAACGAAGTCAGCTCGAATCTGCCCCGCGCCCGCAAAAGGCAGCGATGGCAGCGCAAAGGGAGCCTTTGCAATACAAGCTTCCTATATCCAAAATATGGAATTTTCAGTCTTTTCAATTCTTTGTAATAGAGTTTACAGGAAACTAGAATCAGTTGATTCTAGACAGATTAGGTTTATGCCATACTGCATCTTCCTGTATACTATGACGGAATACCTCAACTGCTACGTTATGCAAGTGGTTAAGTATCAGAACGCAGATGGCCGTTTTCAGCGAATTAATGACTGCCTGAAGACAATTCGTGCTCCAGATGATTTAATACCGAACCCTATCTTTGATAGAATACACATTACATAACGAATCAATAATAAATTACATACTTATTTGATGTTGATGGACACTCTTTCTCTCTCTCAGAGAAAAACAAAATATTTTATTGCGGTTACAAATTAACACAAACAGAACATCCTAAACGTTTAATCCATGAATCCTTAAATGGTGAATTAATTTTTAAACCTTCAAAATTATCAGCAATAGACATTAATATGATGACTTATTTCAATTCAAAATTACTTTATATTACTAAACATACTAAACAACAAGTAGACGATCAATATTTAATGGTGCAACAAGAAAGATGTAGAGTTGAACAATTAGCAGTAAGAAACATACTTTCAATAGGTTATAATTCTCCTGAATTATTTGCATTTCATTATTTTAAAGAAGCAGGTTATACTGCAATTAGGAGAGGAGAAGACTTCTTAATTCAAGAATTAGTAATTCAAGTAGCTAAATGTAAAGCTGTTATGGTTAAGTTTAACTCAAATAATTCAATGGGCCAGTTTCACAGTGCTGGTTTAAGCCGTCGTTCAGCTAAACCTGAACTTGATGTTTGAACCCTAGCGCAAGTCAAAACTGTTCACACTTTGTTTTTCAGCTCAGCTGAAGTTAGTTCACTGAATTTCTAGTGTACCCTGTGATTGATTGAGCTGTCATTTTGTGGGAAACTTTTCTGTATTTTGTTAAGTCTGAGTTTTTTAGCTTTGTTTCTAATTATTTGAACATGGCTGAAGACAAAAAACGGAGTCCAAATTTTACGGCGGGTGAAATAAACAAAGATGTTATTGAGAACAAACGGAGTTGTAAAACAAATGTGGATATCAAAGTGAAAAAGTAGAAGAAGATTGAAGTGGAGTTTAATTCAAAGTTCGGAACATTATTTCGTTCGATGGATGTGCTCTGAAAAAAATATGAGAACATTAAAAAAAGGACGAAACAGAAGGCTACCGAGGAGAGAACGCATTTATATGGAACTCGGAGAGGACCACCAAAGTCAACAAAGCCGAAAGATGCTGTAGAGGAAATGATGGAATACATTCTTGGTCCACAAATCGACGGTCTGAATACAATCTATGACAGTGATTTATTAAATGGTAAGTTGCAATGACTTGATTAGGTTGTACTCTTCTATTGAATTGGTTTTTTTCAGAAACTCCCTCGAATGACTCGATTGTACTAGATGTTTTGGATAAGGAAACTGAAATTTGCAATGAAGAAGTTTTATTTTCTGAAGCGTTCAACGAAGCCACAAATGAAAATAAAGAAAATAAGAAAATTACAGAAACAAAGGCAACAACAAGTAAATGTAATGTAGGTACTTCACGAAAAACTTTACTAAAATTGAATCTTATATTATTTGTTGATTTTAAAGATAAATTCGTAATTGGGAAGAGAAAGAACAAGATTTTCAATGTTTCGAAGAGGAAAATGGGCGCAGACAAATGGCAGCAATTGGCGGATCAAAAAATTGAACTTGTTCAGGAGCAAATAAAGAAAACCAAAATGGAAGTAGTTTTCCTGAAAGAAAATCACGAACTGGAAATAAAATTTATGAAAGAAGTTAATCATGTACGACTGGAAAAGTAATACAAGTTTAGAGAACTTACCAAGAAATCCTCTAGATTTCTGGATAAGGCGAATTTCTGCAGGCGAAAAGCAATTTGGAGATTTAGCAGAATTCGTTTTGAATATAGTTTCTTTGCCCGTCAGTAATGCTCTCGTTGAACGTGCATTTTCTTACATGAATGCTATAAAAAAAAAAACTAGAAACAGATTAAATAGTTCTTCCCTAGATGCTCTAGTGCGTATTAGAATTCCCCCAAACAGTCAAAAAAATTTGTTGTGATCATTTTGAAGCATCTAAAATTTGCTTATCAAGTTTGGAAAAAATATTTACGAATCCGATAATCAACAAGATCATGATTTTGTTAATGTACTTGAAGAATTAGAGATGGATTTTTAAATCAACTTTTATTAAAACTTTTATTTTAAATGAAATGAAATTAAATTAAATTCAGCTTCAATTAAAATCGGCTTGTGAAAAGCCTTTATTGAAAATACATATATTGCCAACACCTCTATGTGTTTCAAGCAAGTTTTGTTGGGAGACTATAAACTGTTTTATTTAATTATATATTCACTAATCAGTAATTTTAAAACTCAGTATGGTGGCAAAATAATTTCATTTAAAAACTGAAATACAAATTAACTAAAAAATTAATTACATTTCAAAGTATCAAAGAGAAAAAAGTGTTGTAATTTTTTTTTTATTGCGAATTTAATATTTATGTTATTGTAACGCCATTTTTAGTTTTAAGGGTTTCCTGTTTTGTTTTTTTTGTGTTCTTTTTGAATTTCCGTTGAGTTCAAAGTCTGTATTTTCATACATTTTTTGGTTGAATGTAGGCAATGAATAAAGCATTGCTTTTGGTTTTAAGAAAATGTATGAAAATACAAACTTTTAGAACTCAAATAAAACCAAGTACAGCGGTGCTACGGCTTTGGTGCCCTAATAAGAAATGTTCAGGGGGACAAGTACTATCAGAATAAAGTACTTTTTTTGTTGGGCGGCACTTTCAGAAAAGGCCCATAAATGTATGGAACGTGAATGTTCTCCTTTGGCAAAACCACTTTTTTTAAACTGCTATAAAAAAAAAAATCTAGGTCCTTTATAAAAACCCCTCGACGTACATTGGAAAGGAAAAAAACATAGAGGTTTCCCGAAGCCGCCGACTAATTGCGCTGAAGTACAGGAGTTGTTCGCGAATAAAAGTTTTACCGCAGTGTATGGCGAATCTCTACACGAAGATCAATCGCACACACTATTAAAACATTTTAATGTTGATGTAAGCATCGCTTATTGTCTGTTTGCTTCCGACAAAATCATCGAGAAAATTAAAGCAAACATTGAAGTAAACCGTCGTCATTTTTTAATGGACGCTACTTTCAAAGTGTGTCCATTCGGCAATTTTAAACAACTGCTCATTATATACATTGGCTACATGGATAAGGTATTTGAATAAATTCTCACTTATGTTTATGTATGAGGTGACGCATTTTTCTGGTCACAAATAATTGCATATATCCTTGGTGCGTCTGCCAAAACTTCTACGTGTTTTTAAGCAAGTTTTCAGGAAAGATAAACAGTTTTATTTAATGTAGTGCGTGTAGTTTATCTAGAATTAATTGATTTAAAAAAGGAGTAAAGAAGAAATCATCGCAAATTCCTCATTTTCGGAACCTATTAAAAAAAGATAAAGGCGCAGAAACTATTTATTAGAAATTTTTGCCTTTGCCGTTACTGCCACCTGCACAAATATTGGACTCATTTTATGCTTTGAAAACCCACGCAAAAACTATTTATTCGGATCAGTTTAATGAATTCCTCAAATATTATGAGAATCAGTGGATTAAAAAGGTATTTTTACAACAAAACAAAAAAAAAAAAAATTAGTTTTGTTTATATATCTGCAGGATGAGGATCAGTGAACAGTTGACCCAAAATCTTTCGGAAAAAATACAAAATGTAATTTGCAACAGTTATCGGTATCTCCCCACGGTTTGTATTTGATTTTACTACAGTTTTTCTTTCAGTATTTAGATTCTAGAATATCAAAAAATTTATATTTTTATTTCTCAAATTTTTCCACAAAACCTTAAGTGGTTCACAAGCAGCGCTATAAACGGCTAAACCTGTACTTTTGCAAACGAGTTTTGAGTAAAATGTCTCTCGTGTATGGGACGGGTTATACTTTTTTTGTTGCTTTGTTACTTGTTATGTACTTTTCATGCGTTGCCCTTGCATTTCGTGATAACTGTGTGAACCGCCAACTAGGCATTAATTGCAATAAAGATTATAAAGTAAACTATCTTTTTCTGAATCTTGAAATACTAACTCTCAACACATTCAAAACAACCAACCAATCTTCAAATCTGCCTAGCACAAATAATTAATCGTAACATAACAAACCGATCTCTTAATCTAACACAAATATTCCTGAAAAATCCCACAATTTGCTGATCACCCTAAACAAACATCCTGTATATGCAGCCAACATTTGGTCGGTATCGAACGCTTACATAGTATAAAATGAAATTGTTTCTTTATCTAAATTATGTCATGCAAGCACAACCAATTTTCTATGAGGTCTGTCACTAAAAAAAACTGTGGGCAGTTGTAAAAATATATGTTACGCACGTGTTCTATACCCGGCTTTTTCTAGGGTGAAGAGATCGAGTACACAGGAAATTCTTCGGCCGAAGAATCCTCGCCTCCGAAGGTCTCCTTAGGTCATTATTTAAATATGAAATGTGACGTCAATTCTTCGAAATGCAAAAAGTCGAATATTTGCCTACACATGCTTATTTTTCTAAAGTCCTTTATTTCTGTTTACTTTGTACAGCATATAAAGCCCGGTCCAGACGCTCAGTTTTGCACAACGATTTGTCCACACAGTTTTATGACGGAATGAAATCGGTGCAATTCTTAGAGCGTCCACACGGTGCAGAGATATCTGCGTATTTCGCTGTTTTGTGTGATATGCGTTCAAAGTTCATAGAAATCCGCACAGTTCACGGATATCTATGCTCTTTAGCTCAGATATCGTTGCACCTGCGCAGACTTCGGCCCAAATTCTAATCTACGCAGTTTTCCAGTCTACACGCAACGATTTGATCTGCGCAGACAAATCGTTGTACAAAACTGAGTGTCTGGACCGGCCTTAAGGTGTTCAAAATATCTTTCAAATAATTGGTCCAATGTTACGTCCAACTTACACATGTATGTATGTATGTACTTCTTATTCTCTAGCCTAGTTCAGCGGTTCCTAACCTGTGGGCGCGAAAAGCAACCAAATAAGGAGAAAAACTTAATTTCGTTTGTTAATTTTTAAACTGTTTCAAAGCAGTTTGAAAGAGAAAATAATTAAGAAAATACGAAGGGGATGTGTGTTGTTCAGAAGGTGAAAATTTCATTATAATCCAGTTCTCGGAGGTGGAATTTTATTTAAATTAAGTTAGCAGCAAGAAAATGTCACAAGTAAACATGAATTTCATTAATTTTACCCAACCTGTACATTTTACAGATCTGTGGGCCATTTAAAAAGGATAAAAGGATTGAAAATAGCTTTTTACGGAATTTAATGTAATTTCGTTAAGGACAAAATGTGTTGCAGTGTTGAGAAATGAGTTAAATTTACATGTAATTTTTATAATTTCATAGTTTAATATTTCGGAAAATAAATGGAATTTTGAAAAAATTCCTTCACATTCGATCTGTTTACAGCAAAATACATGTCTTTACAAAATTTCATTAAAATCCACCGTTGCTTACTGGGTGGTCCGGCACCCTAACTTAAGCCGGCTACATTAACCATTTTAATAATTCCAAATGGATCGACTTTAATTAGTCAAATATGCAACCGAGAAAAGTGCACAAAATTAGAGTTATTGTTAACACACTGAAACAATTTTGAAGTCAATCTATTTAAGCTGAAATTCATTATTGATCGATTCGCAAGTTCTTGAAAGAGGTAACTGCACCCTTTCTTTGGAAAAATATGCATTTTTTTTTCTTTTGCCCCCTGATGGAAAACTATTCCATCTTCCTGCTCATTGTAATTGATAAATTCAGAGCTTACATCTACACTTACTGCGACAAGTTCTCCAAGTGATGCTTCCCAAAGATGACGGCTGCATTTATCTGCATCTTTTCACTATTTGTTTATTTCACAAACGAACAATTAAATTGAAATATTCATACGGTTTGTGATTAAGGCAAAGCATTACAAACGGAAAACAATTTTTACCGGTGAACCCTCAAAACAATAAAACAACCAAAACGCCGACGAGCGAGATAATTTAACAATCACGATCACGAGCGCAACAGATATTTTCTACAAGCGGGAAACCATTTTGACCGGTGAACACTAAAAAAAAACAACCAAAATACCGGCGAGCTGCAGGATTATAATATTAGTTTTAGTAAAACTGTTTTACGAATCGCGAGATAATCACGCACGCACATGAACTCAGTTTTGTTACAAATCAGATCTTTGGCACCATAATTTTACGTTAAATGCACTCATAAACAATATTTACTTGCGCTTTCACTTCGAAATGATAATGAGCGACTGTGACTGACTGGAAATGCGTGTGGTTATGCGTGAACTCTGAAGTGACTTGACTTGACAGCCGCTGTATCGAAGCACAATCTCAGCGTAGACAAATTCTTTATTTGAGATAAGAAAACTATATTTATAGCAATATTAAGTTGGGTTTTCATAAAGTAAAGCTAAGCCGCAGACTGCGGCAATAAATGAAACAGCTGATTTTTTTGACATTTTGCGTTCATTTCCAAGCCACAGAATATTTATTCTACTTTCATACCCTGCGGCTTAGTTTATTATGACATTTAAAAATGTCAGTAGTATTGCAATTAAAAACGAGTTATTATTACAATTGAAATTAAAATTTTCTTATTCGTCGATCCTAATTCATCCGCAATTTTGTTCCAAATTTCATTCCGCACGCTATCATTTTTATGGAAAAGGGAATCCAGTATGTTCAAATGAATTTATGGAAACGTTTGTGAACGAAATTTCGGCAGTTTTGCAAAATGGATTTAGGTATGAACATAAAATTGTAAATGTGAGTCTTCAGAAAATTATTTGTGACGTACCAGCTAAATCTTTTTTATTGAAAACGAAAGGACATACCGGTTTCTCCAGCTGCTCCAAGTGCACAATTATCGGATAATCGATTGGTGGAACTACATGTTTTGCTTTTGAAAATAATCCCAGTCCACTTGGAACCGACGAAGATTTTTGTTTGCAGCGTGATCAAAATTATCATCATGGCGAAACAATTTTAAAATAAATACCGAACTTGGGATTGGTTTCGAATGTACCACTAGATTATATGCCTTTAGTGTGTTTGGGAGTAATGAAGAAACTGTTATTATTATGGGTACAAGGTCCACTGCCAATAAAATTGGGAAAAGTTGCTATGGAAAGAATATCGCAACAATTATGTGAGTATAAAAAAACTACTCCAATGGAATTCAACCGAAAACTGAGAGAACTTACAGAACTTAAATTTTGGAAAGTAACTGAGTTTCGCCAATTCTTGTTGTACATGGGACCCATTGTAGTGAAATCTATTCTGGACCAGGAGAAATATGAGCACTTTCTCTTATTGCATGTAGCTATATCCATTCTGACCAATTCAAGATTAGTAATGGATGAAATTAACGTTAAGTACGCTTCGGAGTTACTAATATATTTCGTAAGAAAATTTGAGTATTTATATGGAAAAAAATTTGTGTCGCATAATATACACAATCTGCTTCATCTACCTGAAGACGTGACAAAATATGGGGTGTTGGATAACTTCAGCGCCTTTCATTTTGAAAACTATATGGGAGGTCTGAAAAAATTATTAAGAAAACGAGACAGACCATTACAACAAATTGCCCGTCGGTTAAGTGAAAAATAAAAACATTAATCAACAGCAAGGGATTAAACTGCACGACTGCAAACTTCAGCAGAAGCATTTTGATGGGCGGTTGATATCAAATTTATCTGGGCGGCAATTTGTGCAGTACAAATCCATGCAAAGTAATGGTTTATATTTGAACTGTGAGAAGTTAAATGAGAGCATAGTGATGCTGCAAAACAACAAAATTTACCGAGTGCACAACATTGTAAAAGTATTAGCTGCAGATGAAATTTATTTAATTATAAAAAGATTTAAGATAATTAAGAACATATACGATAAACAATGTTCTTCAGCTTTACTTTCTATGTTTTTGATTATTAAAGATGAGGACCATGCACTGACGACATGTCTCAAGTCGGATATTCATCATAAAATATGGGCAGTACCCAAGTCTCACAAAGAGTACTTTGCTTTGAGATTATGCCATCTTGCATGACCATGATCATGTTTGATTAATTTTTTATTTATTATGTTTATTTATCAGGTATCTATTATAATAATAAAAATATATTTTCTAAAATATAACAATAAAATTTTTGTTTAAGACTTACTTAAACATTTAAATTTTTTGTAAATTTGTAACTGTCAAAATGTAAATTTGTAAATTGATCACATTTGCCATAACTACAAAATCACTCTACGTTTTGAATCAAGTTAACTCTGAAATCTCTGGAAATTTTACTGACACTGATAAAAAAGGAGAAATAGTGTAAAAATCTTAGCATCCTTTGACATATAAAAAAAGTATAAAAGGAAAAGCGAAACGCCAAACAAGGTTCAGTCTTTGGGCGATAACCGAGGCGGAACCAGTTAAAATATTGGGCAATTACCGTATTTTATATAGTGTGTTACAATTTACCTTTGGGAGATTATCGAGGTAAGCAAAACACTTGAATTCACAAATATTGGGTTATTACCGTATTTGACATACATCATATATAAATATTGGGTTATTACCGTATTTATGTAACACTATATACATTATACATTGAGAATCACCTTTGGGAAATCATACCCAAAAAAAGAGTGGATTTTACATTACATTTTCAAACCAATACGTTAAAAATAAAGGAAACTTTGGGTAATTACCGAGTGATTTTATTTTTTAACAAAATTAACAACTTAACGTTACCTTTGGGCAATTACCAAGGTAATTCACATTACAAACAGACAAACTATAATTAATTAGTGTCATTTCTAATAATTAGGAAATTTTAGATGTTTTTGTTTATTATTGTCTTACATATTGTTTATTGTTCAATGATCATTTAAATTGTATTTGGTGATAATTAAATAAAGAAATTGAAATATTAATTGAATCTTTTAATCAGATGCCCTTTCCGGATAAATAAATATTTATGTTAAAGTTTATAAAACAATTTTGTTTTTTATTTCAAAACAAATATTCCCAATACAATATTACATTGCAATATTCCTGCAATATTACTGAAATATTCCCAATACAATATTACAATGCAATATTCCTGCAACATTCCTGCAATATTCCCCATACAATTTATTACAATGCAATATTCCTGCAACATTCCTGCAATATTCCCCATACAATATTACAATGCAATATTCCTGCAACATACCTGCAATATTCCCCATACAATATTACAATGCAATATTGCAGAAATATTCCTGCAATATTGGTAATATTGTGCAAGATTGGCAATATTGCTACAATATTGCTGCAATATTTCCTACTATCTGGAATAGTGTGTGTTGGAAGCGCGATGCCAGCAGAATGCCGGCATCGGCATTCTCAATGTGTTTCGGCCTTTAGCGTAGACTCGAGCTAAAGCATGCCTTGCATCAATTTCGTTTTAAAATCGCTTTGAGAAAGTGAAACGAAAATGTACTGCACGTCTGCACTTACTCATTTTGTGTACCCTACATTGTACAACTATGCAAATGGTGCTTTATGAAATGATTATAAAATCATATTAGAAAAACCCCCACTCCATACCTCTTGCGGTGGCCCCACGCTGAAAGCAACTAAAATGCATGCAAAGCGAACAGTAAGGAATTTTAGGTTTATGCAGGACTCTTGATAGAATAGATGGATTCGAAGTGTTTGAAAATGGTGAATCAAACAGAAACTTAGCAAAAAATGTACTTGCTTTTATGATTAGGAGTATATGTGGCAATTTTAAGCATGTTTTTCACTATATAGCCTGCTCCTCCGGTGTAACTGGCGACATTTTACAAGATGAGTTGTATTTGTGCCTTGAAATATGTAGAAAAATTGGAGGTAATGTTAGAGCAATTACTTGTGACCAAAAGCCAATTAATAGAAAATTATTTCGGACATTGAATATTTCTCCAGATAAGACATATTTCGAATACAATAATGAAATAATATTTGCTATTTATGACATTCCCCATTTATACAAAATTTTTCGAAACCGATTGATAGCAAGTGAAATTGAAACTCCTGATGGAATCATATCTTGGGCCATTGTAACATATATATACAATTCAGAAAAAAATAACAAAACTAAAATTTGTCCTAATTTAACCCATTCTCATATCTATCCCACCGACTTTCAAAAAATGAACGTAAAGCTTGCAGGACAAGTGATTAGCCATACTGTGTCATCGGGTATCAAAAGTTTTCTAAGCCTTAAAAAATTTCCAGCAGATTTACAACAGAAAGCTGAGGTTACTCAAAAGTGCTTCCACAAAATGAATCGTTTATATTGAGAGAGAAATTCAGACAATTTTGAATATTTACGTGAAATGAAAAATTATATAATGGGCATGAGATCATTAACTTCAAAAGCACCTACGTTTTGTTTTCAGGGTTTGGTAATTTCAATTGAATCGATAATTAAGATCTCTTTACAAATTTTCCAGTTACATACACGAATTTATTATATATATGCTTCTAAATTTAATCAGGATAGTTTAGAAAATTTGTTTGCACATGTACGAGCGAGAAATAGTAACAAAAATAATCCCAGTATATTTGAATTCAATCGCATACTAGCCAAAATTATTACAATGAAGCTTTTATTTACATCATCATTTTCAAACTGTGAAACAGATAGTGATGAATATATCAGACTTGACTGGGATGCGGTATTCCAAAATTCAGAGGATTCTACAAAATCCACCACCTTAGAGGAGCCCATTTCCACTCATACTTCCTTTGATGACGACAACGACGTTATGGATATGTTTCCAAATGAAGATGAAGAACAAGGAATTCTTCCTCATATAGGAACCGCAGAAGTAGCACTAAAATACTTTTGTGGGTACTGCATCATTAAAGTAATAAAAACATTAGAGGCACCTTGTTTAAAATGTACAGAAATATTAACAGACAACAGTACAAATGCAGATCTATCAAATGCCTTAATTATATCCAAACAACATGAAAACTGCAGAGAAGGTCTAATTACACACAGAGAAAAATCTGAGGGTAATATTTAATAATTGTGAAAGATTAAATTGTTTTTTAATAAATAACAGGGTTATATATTTAATCCTGTTCAGTAGTAAAAAATGTGTACTCCTTAATTTATTAACTTTGACTATTTAAAGCATTAGACTGCGCCTGCTAATCCCCGATTAATATAAATTTTATTCCAAATTATACTAAAATTAAATTCTACTCTCATATAAAAGTAAATTGTAAGCTTATTATTATATCAAAAATTTCGTTTACCTATCCCCATTTCAGTTCATAATATTATACGAATTAGTTTCTACTCTTGGTTGTATTAAATATCTTTGGCGGTTCTTTTTTGTGCAATAGACGTATTTTATAACCCTAATAAAATTAAAATCAAATTTTACTCTTATGTAGAAGTACATTCTAAGCTTAAAATTATTACATTAGCATTCTCGTTGAACATTGCCATACAACTGTTTAATTATATTTAATTATTAGTTTCTACTCCTGGCGGTATTGAGTAACATGGCGGCAATGAGTGCGCAGTGTTTACGCACAGTAGACTTAAATTTTAATTGTATTGAGATTAAAATACAATTTTACTCTTGCTGAAAAATGAATTTTAAGTTCCTGTATGATTATTTTCACAAGCAAAACTGGTTTCGTGCTGTATGGTTTTACTGACAGTTTTCCTTCTAAGTGAAGCGGGCGTTGTTTCTAGTCTTTTTACAAGGTTTTATTTAACTTCGTTTTCGGTTTCTCTGTTTCTCTGTTTCTCTGTTTCTCTGTTTCACTGTTCGGAACAATATTGCAGTTTTTAACCAATTTCTACCACATAAATTTTCATGAATTTTTTTACATAGCACAGATTTCAGGAAGAGAACATGTTTTTAAAAAAAAATAATATGTTTATTGTCAAAATCATTGCAATTAGAGCATAATTGTTAATCAAGTATTACTGAAATTGCATACGCATTTCAGTCAATTTCAAGGCAAAATTAACATTTGCCAAGAAGAAGACTGCTTACTGCCTGCGCACATTTTTATGTCGCTGAGCAGCGATGGTTCATTGACGAAAACAAGTCTCCTGCTTCGAAACACGAACGCATATTTTCTTCTTGCTCTCAACGAGGGGGAGATTTTTGTGTGCTGGCGAGTTCTGAATTAGGATAAATTTGTGCCTATTTGGTCGATGCACATTTTTGTTATGATTCTTTTTTAGCTGAGGGGAGGGTAATTCTATTCTTCATATTTTTTAAAAGAAATGTTTTCTATTTCGCAAATGAGTAACACCGCAAGAAGTATGGAGTGGGAGCTTTTCTAATATGATTTTATAATCATTTACTAAAGCTGAAAGCACCATTAATTGCATATTATTATATATATATATCTATGTAATATTTGTATAACATATTATTTATATTATAATAATAAATAAATACTATATGAATATATTCAGTTGGATATGTTTTGTGGTAAACACCTGGACAATGTATGCGCATAGCGCATATAAGTATATATTTATTGATAACACCGTGCTCTCGGCTCACACGTTAAAAGGTAAAGTCCACCGAAGGAATCAGACACAAAATTTTACTTAAAAAATTAGATTACAAAATTTTATTTTAAAAAGCACTAAAAACTAAGAAAATAAAAAATTAATAAATTAAAAAAATTAAATAACAATGTTTTATTTTAAAAAGCACTAAAAACTAATAAATAAACTTTCTACTTATACCGCAGTATTTTGGTTACATCTAGTTTAAAATAAAAACTTGGGGTGCTGATGATACCAAAATGCACAACACACACTTCTAATATAATTTTACCGATAACTTAAATTTAAAATTATCAATTGGAAATATTATGAACAGTTAGTGATTGCTTTTACTTATCATTGAAACGAAACATATACAAAATATTAAATTTTATCTAACTATATGCAGATGCACCCCTTCTGCTGATTATGAGACGCATAATAGTGAAGTATTTCACGAAGGCGGCGAAATTTTTTGGATAAACTTAGGGGGTTAATATAATATATTATTCATTGTGGAAATATTTTGTTTCCACACTACTAGGTTTAAGGCGCTATGGAGTGACACATAAGGCGTTAATTCAATATGTGCTAGAGCGAGAAACAAAAAGGCTTACACATTTATAGCGCTTCCTTTTTTATACTCTAAGATGCACCCCAAGTTTTTATTTTAAACTAGATGTAACCAAAATACTGCGGTATAAGTAGAAAGTTTATTTATTAGTTTTTAGTGCTTTTTAAAATAAAACATTGTTATTTAATTTTTTTAATTTATTAATTTTTAAGATTAGATTTCAGAGCCGAAAAGTCCGTTGTCGAAAGTTCTTTACCAAGTCGGTATTCACAAAGTGTCTCTTGAACTGTTTGTTAGCCGTAATACAATGGAATCGGGAAACATTTTTATCGCCAGATTTTGTTTAAAAAGTGAAAAATTATTTGTGAAAGTTGTAGGGGACAACGAAGGATTGAAATACAGTCATTTTGTACTATCAGGTAAGTAAAAATGAAAGTGTAGGTGATGTAAAAAAAACTCAAATTTTAATTTCGTGGTACGCAGCTGCTGAAGCCTTCATCTTTCCTGTGGAGAAGTTTTCCCATTTCGAGGATTTAGACGGGTTCAGAATCCCAGAAAAAATATTTTTTGAAGTACTGGCAACATTCAGTTCAGTAAATTTTGGAGTGAAAATCATTCTAAAAACAGGTGAAATTGAAATTATTATGCAATACCGTAACACATTACTATTGTATTAGAATATCCGGTGAATGATAATTTTATTTTAAATCGCAGTGTTTTTAATTCATCTATATTAACTTCGCGAAAATTTGTGTATTTGTGCCGTTAAGGCAAATCTTTCGACGGCTAATTAACACATTTTCCGTTATATAATCGTGTTAAAATTTTACAGACAAGCTCGTTGTCGCTTTGGTTTTACGGGTTAGTTTTTTTCTGGCGTGGTGTCGTTTTATTGAAAAATTTGTATTACAACAGTCGGTGACAATTTTTAGTGAAATATGTTTGAAATTTTTTTTATTTATTACATACTTTACATCTTATTTATCGCTTTTAAATTTTTCGTACGGGTGCGAACTACAATAATTTTGTAGACCTTTTCACCAATAGCGATGTCTCTACTAGTGCAAACTTTGCAGTTTTATCAAAACTGAATGCCTGTCTAGGATCGTCATTATTGGCTACTAGTTCGGTAATGGGGTTTTCTATATATTTATTTTGTATTTTGTAGGCATTCAGTTTTTCTTTTTTATACTAGGCATTAAAATCTTTCATTATGAAAAATAAGTGCAGCTATATATTGGATGAATACGCAAAAAATACATGGCTGATCGATAAGCATAAGCGAAAATTTGTAGCACTGGCGGTTGAATTTATGGAAGAACTATTTGGGTTGTATCCATCGAAGGAACAAAAAACTGCGGTCGCACATGCTTGCATTGAGCTTCTTCCGGCGTACAGAAAACCAAATAGCAATATCGGCGGTATTGTACGTGTTGAGTTAATTAACTTACTTATTTTCTTCGTCGTTTGGGTTGTTTTCTCTGCACCCACCTGACTCCGTTTGTCAATCTATTTCAGCCATCCCCTTCCCACCCTTATTGACTAAAAGACTAAAATATGAAAGCACGAAGTAAAAACATTGTACAAAAGACACGCTGTTTTTTTCGAAAAACATAATTTATTTTGACAAATCTCTTTTGATTATGTTTAAATCATTGTTTAATTTACTACCAGCTCGTCCTTTCTATGATTTCTCTACGAATAATCGTTTCAGAGGCGCATTAATTTTGTCTAAGTAAAAATAAATAAAATTCCTTGGAAATGATTCAAAGAACAAATTGGTATGAAATAAAACATAAGGGTAGGATGCGGATAGGTGAGATATAGTTGAAAATAAAAAAGGGTGGAGGTCAAACTTCCTATAGGCATATATATAGCCGAAGAACCTTCCTCCACCCCCCATATTCTTAATTTTATGTATATGTTTAGGACTTATTTTTTGACGGAAAGGAAGGATACCTAATCACGAAATTAAAAAATGAGCAATCGAAGAAACGGGGAATAGAAAAAGACAGCAGACCATTAAAAGCAAGAAAATTAGAAGAAATTACATCAACATCAACTGCTTCAGTTCAAATTGGAGATGAGGTGAATGAGGAAACCGAATTGACTTTTTTAAAATACGCCATCGTACCTTCCCAAAATGAAACAATTAAACAGAAACTAGCAACGACAGTAAATACACGGAAACAACTGATCTCCAAACCATGCGTTAATCTGCAGGAATATTTTCCATTCTTCTTTCTAGATCCGACCTTTGTAAGTAAAATTATGATCTTCTTTACCACATATTATGACTACTAATGAATATTTGGCAATATTTTCAGATCTCATTTGATTTTAGTCTACAATGGGCCATCCCTGAAAGTCACAATTTTTATGAGAAATTCTACAACAACATATTTTCTGTTACGCAGGACTTTGGGTACAAAAACATTTTGAATTCTGAAGACATCAACTGGCCCATATCCATTTTGGCATTCCTAAATCTCCTGAAACTTCTGCCGGAAACAGCTAGTGGAAAATTGTCCAAAAATCGAGCCACTTTTTCGCAACAAATCGACCAATTCATTGTTTTTAAAAAGGTAAATAAACTAGATATTTAAAGTTAGAAAAAACACAATACAAATATATTTATTTTACACTAGGATTTTATTACTGACGACTGCGACCTCAATAATACACATATATATCCATTTATCATAGCGAAGGGTCCTAATAAAGGTGCAATTGACCAGTTCTTTGTCGTAATCCAGGGTAAATTGGTAAACATCCCAAAACATTTTACATTTAAGGAAGTATTCAATATATTTTTTCAAGTACACTTTATATTTAATTTTAATTATAATAATGCACTTAAGAATTTTATGATATTTTTTGAGCATTTTCTTTATAAAATCAGAGAAAACAAACCAAATAAGAAATCCTTTGAGATATATCAGAGGTTACTAAATCCAACAAATACAACCGAAAACTTGGATCACTTGTATCCATTTAACTAATAAAAATGAGTACTTTTAAGTGTTTCAAATGCCAAAATTCATATTCAGCTCTATCGAATTTAGTTTATCATTTAAAAAAATTTCATAAACTAGAAGAAGGGCCATTGCTCACACTAAAGTGTATTCTTTCAGATTCATGCAAACACAGTTTTTCTACTTATAGTGGTTTTCGTAGACACATACCGAAATGTCAATATAATTCATCATTACAAAATGATAATAGAGTTTCTAGTAGAAATATTGAAATGAATTTTGGCAATGAAAACATCACAGAAGAGTCTAGTAAAAATACACATTCATATCCACAAGCGGAATCCTGCATTTTGCAGAATATCTCTGTTAGTTCTAAGAAAGATAATTTTTGTAACGAGTTTTTGCCAAATTTGTTTGATATTTTGCAAGGTTTCAATTTGAAACATAAAGACATGGATAAGATTTATTCTGTTTTCAGTAAACTAATTTCTGAATATAGCTTAATTTTGCTTGAAAATCTCATGAAAGTCAATGAAGGAGGAATTGAATTTCAAAATATAAAAGAAATAATTTCATGTTCTGAAAGATTTGTTAAAAGTAGAATTGAAGAAAGTAGTTCCAGGTACAAGCGAAACAAAATAATTGAGAACTCCAGAAATTTTGTTAGTCCTGTTGAAATATGTCTTGGTACACACTTTGAGAAGAAAACAATAGACAGTTCTGGTTCTTCTATGCAGGTTAAAGTTCCGTCGACATTTCAATACATACCTATAAAAAAAACTATTCAATCTCTCTTCATGGACAATGAATTCAAAACAATGTTTTTTAGGGAAAATATTCATATTTGTCAAACTGGAAAAATAGAAAACTACTGTTGTGGTGAAAATTTTAAAAATAATATGTTTGGAGAAGGAGAAAATGTAATTTGGATACAATTATATTTTGACGAATTTGATGTATGCAATGCTCTAGGTAGTAAATCAGGCATTCACAAAATGGGTGCCATTTACTACCGCATCATGAACATTCCATCCGAATTTCTTTCAAAATTAAGTAACATTTACCTTGCTTTACTTTTTCATTCGGATGACTTGAAACAAAATTCAATGAATAAAATATTAGAGCCTGTCGTACATGAATTAAAATCAATCGCAAAAGACGGCATACAGATAGCTAATGAATTAAATATAAAAGGATATCTGACCTCATTTATTGGGGATAATTTGGGGATGAACCAAGTTTATGGTTTTGTACTTTCTTTTAATTCCACATATTACTGCAGATTTTGTGAAGTGTCAAAAGTTAGAGCGCAATCTTTATCGAAAGAAATTTCGGAAAGTTTGCGTAATATGGGAACTTATAATACTATTATATCCAATATGAATTCAAACCTCCTGCTTCAAAATGATCATATCACAAATAAAGGAATTAAAAATTATTGTATATTAAATGATTTGAATTATTTCAATATTTTCAAGGATGCCGCAGTTGATCCAATGCATGATCTATTAGAAGGAGCTGTGCCTTTTCTAATCAAACAATGTTTCACAAGTTTCATCAAAAACAAAGTATTAACTCTCGACGAAATAAACAATAGAATTCAGTTTTTTAATTTCGGATATCTAGAAAGAAGTAGTCAACCATCATCAATAACAAATTTAAAGAAATCAAACATTTGTCAAAACGCAAGTCAACTGTACTGTCTTGTAACTCATATAACATTTATTTTTGGAGATATTTTCGAGAAATTTCCTAATATATTGAACTGTGTGCAGTCATTACTTAAAATATTACAAACAGTTTTTTCCTATTCCTTAGATCAAAGTGACATTGAAATTTTGACTGATAATATTGAAATACATTTAGAATCATTGAAAATTACTTTCGAATGTCCCTTAATCCCAAAGCACCACTTTCTCACACATTATCCTTCGGTTATCAGAAGACTCGGACCACTTCGCTTTTATACTTGCATCCGATATGAAGCAAAACATAAATTTTTTGTTAAAATTGCTGAAAAAACAAATAATTTTATTAATATTGCCAAGACTTTGGCAGATCGACATCAGGAAGAAATGACACTCAACAGTAATTTTCTGCACTTTCCAGTACAAAAGGGAAAAGCAAAAGAGGTAAAAAACGTTGACCTGCATAAATATGGTCTAAGATTACCAAATGAAAATAATGACTTGTATTTACTTTCATGGGTTGAAGAAATGTATCACTATAAACCAAAAGTTTTAATTTATTCTCATGATTCATTTAATGAAATAGAATATATATTAGATTTCAACGACGAAATCATTTTCTTAGTGAAAAAATATGATTATGTGTATGACCGATTTCACGAGGCTTATGAAATAAAAATTACATCTGAATTTAAGTATATAGAATTGAGTAAGTTAATTCATAAGCGATGTTATGAAACCAAATTATCAAAATTAAATAATAAAAAATATGTAATCAAATACCAAAATAATTTATATAATACCTGCGTTAGTTAAGAAAAAAGACTATTTGAATTTTGAATTAATAATAATGTATAATTAAATACTATAATTATATTGTATAATATTTAGATACCTATGTCAAAAATAATACACTTCTTAAAATAAAAATAATATGACAAAATAAAAGTAAATGTTTAAATTTTAGAAACCTGGATTTTAATATATAATAGGAGTATATTTTCAATATGAACAAAATTGAATTTTAATAGCAATTGTCTTAAAAACTAATACGAAATTGAGATATTTTTTAATTCCAACAATCTTAAAAGCTAATGTGTCATTGGGATATGTTTTAATACTTGCTGTATTAAAAACTAATACTGAGATGGAATTACACTACAGTAGAATGAGGAATATAATTTAATCCGAAATTGATTAAAATCAAATATGGTTGGGATTATTAATTTAATGTAATAAACATTTATTCTTAATCCCACAGATCTTATTTTTTATGCTTTTTAGAGGAATAAATTTTAATGCATTATGTCTTAAAATTTGATTCTAATATTTGTGTTCGCTTAAAATTTACTCCAAAAATAATTCGGTCATATATGTACCCCCAAATTTATTAAAATTTACCCTAAAATTTTTCTGTGTGCACCATCGTTTCAGTTTTTCGAAATACGTATGTATCATTACAGCATATTTAAACAAATATTTGATCAGCATTCTTATAAGACAAATATAAAACAAATAATTTTAAATAAATGCATTGAATGCACGCAGGAAAATTTTAGATTTTATGATATTAGTGCTACTTAGAAAAAACTGTGTATGGCTCTCTGATGTATATCGGTCGAAAAAAAAAGAGAAAGGCAAAAGAAATAAGATGAAAGCAGTATTAAACAAGTAAGAATGAATATCAAAACCAAAAATCTGAAGATCTGATGATTGTTGTTGAAATGCACCACTATATATACAGGAATAAATCGAAATCGAGAACCAAGCTTTCAATTCATGACTGTTGGGTATCGTTAGAAAGGTGTTGCGCCATGGACTAGTAAAATATATTGAAACTGGTAATTCACCCAATACAACCCGAGATATGGCCACTTGAAAAATTGGCCAAATTTTCGATTTTTCCAATATAACCCAAAGGTGGGTGTCGACAACTATTCAGCTGTAGTGTTTTCCGAGGATACTTATCAAGACCTTTCTAACGGTACCTTACATATTAAAATCGAACCATCCGTTGAAAAGTTATAGCCCTCCAAAATTTACGGTTAATTTTCATGAAATTCATGAAATATTACCTACCTCAAAGAGTTTGTTTGTACAAAAGTTGAACCGATTTCTGTCGTTTATACCTCTATTTTTCGGGGATAAGTGGGCCTTCCAGAATACGTTAACATTTTGAAGATTCCGTTGAATTTGAACGAGATATAGAGTTTTGAATAGAGCCAGATGCACTTTTTTAAAAAAATAATATCTCCACTAAAATCCAATGAAAGGCGTTCGTATATGAATTAGTCGATCGGTATTGAACTAAGTTTTCAAATGGTGGCCAGATGATCTTAATCAGATATTTAGTTCAAGAAAAATATAGAAAAAACTAAAAAGTGACACTGTAAAATTTTCGATTTGAAGGCTATTACTTAAAATTGAACCAAGCAATTTTGTTAAAAAAACTAGTCGTTTGTAGCTGACAACCAAACGCGTCGAATTCTGAATGTGAATTCTGGGAAAAACTCTAGTTCCGGAGAAAATGGCATCTGAATAATATCGCGAACCGGGAAAAGTGAGCTTATCAACAATTTTGTAAAGAATGAAAAAAGTTCGAATAAAAATTTCAATCGCAGCATTGCTTGACGAGTCCAAAACATCATAGAAAGTGAATAAGCAAGTTTTTGTTCTATAGTTTTCATGAACCTATTCTAAAACTAGGAAAAATAATGGTAAAATCCTAGCAGATGGTTCCCCTAACCCTAACATCAGCAGTTCGAATTTCACAGTTCCTCAAACCCCTCAAATGTTTGTAGGGTAAAGTTGGATACACGAAATTTATTTAAATGCACAATTGTATTTTTAATTTTAACTGACCCAAAATAAAGAATGCACAAAATGCAATCGGTTTCGTGAACGAATAGCAGCTGCTTCGTTTTATTAATATTTATTTTATTTCAACATTTATGGAAAAATTATTTACTTAATAATAATGGTTTGCTGTCAAAAAACGTACTGATACTAGCAAAATAAAACTCTGAGCGAGTATAAAACTGGCGGGGTGGCCAATAGCGCATTAACTTGTATTAAAAAAAGAGTTGATATAAATTTTTATGGTGTGCGTGCACTATTGTTCCTTAATATGAAATCAATAAGACTATAAGAGTTTACAAATACATCAAAGGAACATTCATTTCCAAATATTGGGAACTTTTATACCACAAAATACAAGCAAATACCTCAAAGAAACAATTGCATGCGCAAAGGTATTTGTAAATTTTGTAATACTTGCACAAATCTATTTTTAGCATTTAGGCGACCAGATATTTTTTTTCTGGTATAAGTTGAGCTTGCAGATCATTTCGCATAGACCATTTTTTGAATGGATCGAGTCCTAACTAAGGATAAAGGCCCAGTAGAAAATCGGATCATACCAAGATTAATACGGGAGCACTCCTAAGAGAGCTTAGGATGCCTCGCTTTTGCCTCCATTTGGCATGATTTTAATATTGGCATGTCCGCAGAAGGGAGACCTCCTTTTCACCTCCCAAAAGAGCACATAAGGAGATCTCATTTTCACCTCCCAAAAAAGTATCAAAAAAACAATTAAAATATATTTAATTATTATTATTATTTATTTATTTGCTTTAAGTATAACATTGATAGTAGTACACTAAAGGAAATGAATAGAATACAGAGTTTAGGTCTTGAGCATCCTTTGCAACTGGAACATTTATAATTGCATTTTTTTTTTTTTTGTTTTTTTTTTTATAAATTGTGGAGCTTGAGGAAACCTAGGGGATACAATGAAAACCTTCTAACCTAATTAAAACCTAAACGTAGCTTAAATTAACTAGACAAAAGTTGTCGAATGAGGGGGTTTCTATTTTGAAAGAAAAATAAACAAACCATGACCAGTTCTTAAATATCGATGTGTTTTAACTGAAATAATTCAATTTTCTGAAAGTAACATTTTTTTAATATCGTCTTTTTTAAATTCATTTCCAATCAATTCCGCTTACCCATCAGCAATTTAATCGGGCTTGAAATTTAAAGTTACAGACTGCTCCGAATCCAGTAGATCTTTTATTACTTCATCGTATTCTCTAAACATTTCTCTTATATCCGCTGATCTATCACATCGCTCACATTTAAGTATCACATGTTTCCTGTAAACAATATGATTTTTTAAACTATCAATCTGGCAATCTTAAACAATCAAGCTTCGCCAGTACCGACTTTTTTTCTATTTTTTGTATTTTTTGATTAGATTATGGGTAGAATGCACGCAAGGGATGTTTTTAGTGTAAGAATTTAAAAAAAAAACAAGTTTAAAATATTCCATATTCCATATTTAAAATATTTGGTCCAACCACACAAACACTCAGGGAACCAAGCTGAAAATATGCGCTCACCACTGACATAGAGAACCCAAATGACCCTATCAAGGATTATCTCCTGAAGACGAAAACATTCGGAACATCCATTATCACAAGATGAGGACCACCAATTATCAGAAGCATCGAAAGGCACTCCGGACGGAATTTTATATAGAGGCCATCGACTAAATGGCCAATGGGAAGAATCACTCAGGTCTTCCGCAGTGAAGATGATCATGCCCGAGCTACACAAGATCCAAACCAATAACTCTAGCTTAACACAACACAACCCATCACAAAGGTCTGCAAAATTACCCACTTAACCTAAATGTTCAGTGTAAACCTTCATAATTAACAACCCACTAAAATAATTACGTTTAAACCAAACTCCCACAGCAAATACACATACACCAACAAAGAAAAGGGAAATTCAACATGAAGGTCAGACCAAGACGACTATCATCTTCTTCTTCATCATCATCCTCATCTTCATCCTCGTCGTCTTCATCCTCGTCATCTTCATCGTCTTCCTCCTCCTCATCGACTCAATCCAAAACATTATCCGACACATTAAAAATCGACGACATCCCGAACCTAACTCCTCCCCAATCCCCGCCAAAAACATCCCTTCCCATTGGACGATGGCAACGGCCATTCGAGTCCACTGGGAAAATCTCAGAAAAGGCAAGGAAATCGTGGAACGCCTCAAACGAAAGAATCCACAACCAAAAATCTCCACCAATGTCCAACCACCCAAAAAGCCCCGAATAGGCATACCAACCTTCCAAAGACTTCAGCTCTATAAGATCCCCAAGCGTCAAGCAGAGCCGAAGCACCAACCTTCACCACCAAAAAACCAACCGGGACCCAGCAAACCTGCCACAACGCCATCTATAAACAAGATCCCAGGAAAGACCCCTCAAGGAAGGACCCCTCAATGTCATGCTCCTCAACAACCAACAGCTCCAATTCAACCCCCATCTCCACGACGACACCTAATACCTCCAAACGTTGAAATGAGCAACGAGATCAACCGTCTACTTGAAGGCCTAATCATCGATTGTGGAGCTGTAGCAAGGGCAAAGCGGAGCTACAAAATCCACATAGGGAAAAAGATCATCAGGTTTATTAAAACCCCAAATGGCTCTATTAAAACCAAAATGACAGAGTAGGGTAAGCTTCAAACCATCATCAAAAACTTTCTATATGTTGGGCCAAATAAACTGGAGGCGGGAGGATGTTTAAACCTCACCCATTTATTTATTTACAAAATCAAATGACAGCTCATGGCAAGTGAAACAGCTGATCACTTCCGATCAGCTTTCGATCAAATTTCGACCAGGTTTTCTCCAACACATCACAAAGCTCTCAACTCAGGAGAGACCTTTTTACTATAAAAGTACACACGCTATTAAGAATAAATCAGTCTAAAGGCCCAATTCCACTGAGGCAACTTTTAGGCAACAGGTAGCATGCGCCATTGACGCATGCTACATACAGTCTTTCCATTAAAGCGACATGGAGCGACAATAATTTCCCCTTTTTGCCGCATGCTGCAAGTCGCATGGTGTTGCCGCGACGCATGCGGCACCTTTCGGCATAATTCGAGGTGTCGCACCGTGTCGCCAGTTATCCGACAGTCATTGGATCGGTGCGACTTGCAGCGTGCGACAAGATGGAGTGGAACAATGAAAAAACAATTTTATTTATAGAAGATTACCACAATTCTCCAGAATTATGGAACATTAAAAGTGCAACTTATAAAGACAATAAAATTAAAGTGGACACATTGAAGAAATTGGCGTCGAAATATAATTGTGTGGTGCCTGAAGTGAAAAAAAAAATAAAAAATTTGCGATCAGCGTTCCATCGAGAGAGGAAAAAACTTCAATCGAAGAAAAGTGGTTCATCGCCGGGAAAAAAAGGCAAATGGTTCGCGTTTGACCTTTTAAGTTTTTTGGCGGAGGTCGATCTTCCAAGATCAACATTTTCAACTGCTGTCAGTGAGGAGGAGGATTTTGAGGTGAGTTTGATAATCATTTCATTTTATTTCATTTATTGCTTTCATATATATATGCATTCATGATACAAAGGTGTTGACTTAAATACTAAAAGATCTAAACATACAACGTTCTGATAGTCGTGTGGGAAGTATATTGCCCCTAAAAAGACAAAGAAGGGTTTATCTCCATCTCCTTCGACTCGGGAACAGGAGGCGTATGCCATTTTAAAAAATGCATGTCAAAGAGATGCTTTCTCGACATATGGAGAGCATGTCGGCAATGAGCTGCGAAATTTAAGCTCAAAAGCACAAGCGATAGTAAAGCATAAAATAAATGGTATACTATTTGAAGCAGCTATGGGCAGATTCGATGAAAGCAGGACCAGTACACCGCGTGACAATTATGATCTGATTAGTTGTACCACAGTTTTATCATCTGGAACCGAGAATGTGCCCACTCATACCCCTCCATCTTCGAGTACACCTTTTCCCAGGAATTATAATGACGCAGGTACTTCCGCTGAGCAAAGTACATTGACGCTTCCTGGAGAAAATCGTATGGACTTTTCACGTCTTTCGGAATATTTAGAACTAAATTAAAATAATTTATTAATATAGTTATAAATATAGTTATAAGTTATAACTTTTGTAGGGTTATATGGTTAATAAAAACAATAGTTTAATATCTTAATGTTTTACTTACCCTTACAAAATCACGTAGAACGTCGATCAAAGCTCTGCATACCTCCGGAACAACTCGAGAAATACTTGGCTCGGATATACGAAACAGATACATTAGTGACGGATAGCTATCACCTGTAGCCAAATATCTTAATGTCACTAACAACCTCACACGCGGTGAAATTGCTTCCCGAAAGTTGGTGTCACATTTTTTAATTGTAGGCGAGACCTTTTGAAGCAAGTAATCAAAATCCTCTTTACTCATTCGCGTAAAATTTCGAAACAAAGCTTCATCATCAGCAATCAACTTGTTGTAGAAATTATACTGAATTTCTTTACTATTTATGTATAGTTGTCTCCTCCACCACCGTGGCTTTCTTCTTTTTTTTTTACTATTCAAAGCTATTACCAAATAAGCAGCTGCTGCGACTGTTTGCAAAGACATGATGTACTAAACTGAAGTTGCCTATATGGAATCGGTCTACACGCATGCTACACGCATGGGCGACAAAGCGCATGCGACATCGGGAGACAAATTTTGAAGGCGACATTCTTGAATTATATGCTACAAAGTCGCACACCTACAATCAGGCGACATTAGGCAACAAGTAGCATGCGTCATGTCGTTTGGTGCTGCCTCAGTGGAATTGCACCTTAAGTCTGAGTTTGACTGGAATCACTTGCCTGAGCTTGGTAAGTATAATTTAGCTGAGGTTGCTAATATTTTCCTAATCCAAGGCTGAGTTTGCCAGTTCCCCTTAAGGCTGAGTTTGCCAATCCCCCACTAGGCTGAGTTTGCCACTCTCTCCCAAATTTAGTACTAACCTTGAACTGTGTTCGTTCAAGAATAGAACAAGATCAGTACTAGATCAAGTCATCGTGCTTGCTATGCACTTACCAAACTCGAAGACTGATCTACGCGTTGTACAAATAGCGCCAGCTGCTCGGCTTATAAAAGTGCAGTCGGTGCAGACGAAAATTCAGTACTCTGGTATCCTCCGAGACTCAAGTTGAAGGTATTAACCTCAACACTACTAACCAAAGTAATTCTGGTATATTCCGAATTACAACCTAATACAAAACCTACTCGTACTTAGGTGTCCAACAAGTACTATAAAAATTCATCACTAACCTTTAAAATTGCTCGGTCTGACGCAGTGCCGGTCTGGCCAGGTCGGCTGGTCGGCGATCGCCGACGGCCCAGAGCCCAGAAAGCCATTGAAGGGCCTATAAGAATAAGCCCTCAGTGAAAACAAAATGTTAAAATCGATCCAGAAATTTTTGGCCCAAAAGCACAGGGCCCTGAAAAAATTGCGCTAAATATAAATCACTCTGTGCCTCGCCAAGGAAAGTACAAACAAAAAGAACTAGTACTCACAATAAGTACAAAATCGCGTATAACGAAATTCACGGCTTAGGGCCTGTGTGGTTGAGGTAAAGACTAAAGAGTCTTTCGAAGGGAAGGTGAAAAGTGAGAATAAGTCTGTGCTTAAGCGCTTTCCGACTCACTTCACATTTCACAATCTAAGCTTCTTACGCCTGTATTGTGTGATACGACATCGCGACGCCAGACGCTCCGCCGTGCGTACTCTCCTTGCTCCAATATCCCAGTTGGAAATATTGGAATCACTAACGTAGGAATCGCTGAATTATTGTAAGAAAAATTAAGGAAAAGTAATTCCTTCTATATGTAATGCCTAGGAAGGGACAAGGTAATGACTAAATTTTGTATGGATCGAATGCAAGCACATTTCAAATGTAATACCTGGTAAGTGAAGAGGTAATGGCTAAGTTCAGACTTGTAGCCACATGTTTGCCGTTTCCCGTTTTGCGTATAGCGTTTGGTGTCAAGTTAAAATCAGTTGTGCAGTGAATCTTGTAGAAGTGAATTAATGTGCTAGCAGACAAAGTTTTTTTTTGAATAAAATAATATATATATATTAAACACAAATAATCCCGAGCGCATCTTACTTATAGGTACATTCATCCCTGATAGGTAATTACTATATTTTTTGAGTAAAATTGACATTTATAGCATATATTAATCTTACATATTTTCTAGCATCATCAACAATTGGACAAATGAAAAATAATAAAAAACTGTAATAATTAAGGAATAAATTGAATTAATATTAATCACAATAAATGTGTTTTTATTTATAAAAGAAAAGAAAAGAAAAACTATTATTACATGATAAGGAGCGCATTACAATAGCCATTACATTTACTGTGTGATGGAAGGCATCCCAATACTACTTACTGGTATTCGGTCAATTCACGCATTACCTCAGAGGCATGAAATAAGCCTTTCTGTGTAATGCTTTCAGTAAGCACTTACCACCCTAGGACATCCCCATGTAAATGTAATCGATTCTGTAATCGACAAAGTAAGGCAATGTCATTACCAAGAAGACATTACGATTCAGTAATGATTACATTTCCAACTGGGTACTTAATGCATTGTCATTGATACTGAATTGTTTCCAGCATCAACATTCCAAGATGATCAAACAGAACGTTCAGAATCTTTGGCACCAGTACCTGTGGCAGAAAAAAATATTGATCCTGATTGCCTTACAATTACAACTCCTTCTACTTCTACACCTTCTGTAGCAAAACCTTGCGAATACCTAATTGCTGACGCCGGGGACAGCAGTTTATCTTCTCAATCTGACGAAGACAATGATGAAGTTCAAAGAAGCTCAGCTCAAAGGTTGACTAACTTTGTGCGTCCAAACCTTAATGACCCTATAACACTGAAGATGGCTTTTCTTAAACAGCATCCTATTCAAGCTATCTGCCGTGGTGATGGGAAAAAGCTTCCGTTTGAACCGAACAAATTATTTTACAGAATTTTATCAAATGGAGAAAAGGTACAAAGAAAATGGCTATCTTATAGTTCCGAATTAGATAAAGTGTTTTGCGCAACTTGCATGGCATGCGGAGGAAAGGAAAATAGGGAGACTTCATTCATATCAGGACATGAGGTCTTACCTAAGCATATATACAAAGCGGTTGAAGTCCATGAAAACTCACAGTATCATCATAGTTCTGTAAAAGCAGCTCTTCAAATTTGTAGCGGGCGTGATGTTGAGTCTCTTCTTAACTCCAATCAGGCTCAATTGCGAAAAAACGAAATAAAAACGCGGAGATTGGTACTTCACCGTCTCATAGATATAACGCTTTTTATAGGTAGGCAAGGTCTAGCATACCGTGGAAACGAAGAGGCTGCCTATTCCCTTTCGCAAAAAGGAAATCATGGAAATTTTTTGGAACTTGTTTTACTGCTGTCTGAATATGATGTAATCCTAAAAACTCATGTTGAAAAATGTATTGAAGAGAGTAAAAGAAAACAAAATGCAAATTTAAAGAAATTGGAAGTAACAAAGAACAAAAATACAAATGTCGGAAGAGGATCTCTTCTTACTTTCTTGTCTAAGGCATTCATCAACAAACTGATAACTACAATCGGTAGTATTGGACGACAAATCATATTAAAAGATTTGACAGAGAGCATTAATTGTAGTTTGATGGTGGATACAACACAAGACGTTGCCGTAATGGATCAACTGGCTACCTGTGTTCGTTATGTTTTTCAAGGAAAAGTGTTTGAAAGACTTCTTGATTTGACAATTGTTGAAGACTCTAGTGGTGTAGCCCTTTTTGGAAAGCTAAAAAGTGACCTAAATAAATATGGAATATCTATGTTTAATATCGTAGCTTGCTCATTTGACGGGGCTGCTAATATGAAAGGATGCTACAATGGTCTTCAGGCTCACTTAAAAACTGAAAACCCAAAAATTATTTATACTCATTGTATGGCTCATGTACTCAATCTTGTAGTTGCAGATTCCACTGTTCATTGTTCGCAAGCCGAATTTTTATTTGGGCTTGTAGAAGAAACTGCTTGTTTCATTGACCAGTCCCACAAAAGAATAGCTATTTGGGAACAACAAACTAAAAGTCGATTCGCTGGGCGTGAACAGTTATATCGGTTAAAGAAAATAGGAGCAACCAGATGGTGGAGCAAACACAAAGCTTTAGCATCGATTATCGACTACGAATCTATAAAAGAGGGAAGTTTTGATTCAAGTTTAAGCAAGCTGACAAATCTCCTTCATGTCTTATTAGACATCACCAAAGGTAAATTCGATTGCAAAACTAAATTTACTGCTCGGACCCTTATAAGTCAATGGAGTAAGTTTGAAAACGTGTTCACTGCATTTATAATTTTAGATTTGTTTATAATAACCTCACCTGTTTCCGTTTACCTACAGAGCAAATCGCTTGATTACGCGATGGCATGGAAATTGGTAGACAGTATGTTGAAAGAAATGCAAAACAAAAGAAACGACACCTTTTTTGATAACTTGCTGGATTTGTGTAAAAAATACACCAGAAAAATCCAAGAAACTTTTCAAGAGTTAGAGATTGAGACCGATTTTTCTCAAAAAAGAATAGCGAAAAGAAAAAAAATGTCAGGCGAGCTGTGCGAAGATGAGTCGCCATCGGTTTCACCAGCTTTAAAATATAAAATTATTTATTTTAATATATTGGATTGTGCAATCAACAGTATCCAAGAAAGATTCATCCCCAATAAAGAGCTACTTGAAGATTGCTCTCTTTTAGACCCCAAAAATTTTAAACTTGTTTTAAGTATTAATTTCCAGGAACCTGAAATCGCTATGGATACATTGTCTGCATTGGCAAATGTTCCAAGGAGTAGTTTAATAACGGAACTTAAACAGTTTGCTGAGCAGTATGATATTTTTAAATTATCTATGTGCAAAATGGCCAAGGAAAAAGAAAAATGTACAGAGTGCTTATCGTGTGCTTTTTCTGTTGTACACCACTTATCATCGCAATCTGGACTATTTAACCATTTGTATTCTGTCTACAAATTTGTACTAACGTTACCATGTACCCAAGTAACGTGTGAAAGAGTCTTTTCAAAATTGAAAATTCTTAAAAATAAATTAAGAAATTCTTTAACCCAACCTCTGTTGGCAAACTTAATGTTAATGAATTGTGAAAAAGACGTTTTTGAATGTATGGATAAAGATGAAATAATTGATCAAATTGCATCAACCAGTGAAGAGCTCAGAAAAAAACTAATGATTTAGATTCTACATTAAAAATTTTTTTTTTAGTAAGTTAGTCATTTAATAATGTTGTTTGCCATTTTCTAATGTAATGTAATATAATATTAATATATAGTACCTATGTATTTATGCAAATAGGTAATAATATAAAATCTGTTTGTGAAATTTTTGTATTTTCCTTCAAATGTCTTTTTAAAAAATTTCGGTGAGGGCCGTAACGACGTTTGCCCGAGGGCCCAAATATCTGCCAGACCGGCACTGGTCTGACGTATACGCCCAGAAAAAGTAATTTTCAGGGGATAAATGCAAGATACATAAACGAAAAACTATTCAAACCTTTCTCAAAAAATTAATTAGGTTTTTTTCTTTTCAGAAACGTCCTAAAAGAACCTAAAAAATTATCATATTATTTATATTATAATTTGATTTCATTTCATTCCATTTTTTTATAATTTTTATTTAAGATCATTTTCCTTTTTAATTGTTATGAATTTCCGTTGAATATATTTTTTTAGCATTTATTACTTTTTTTAAGTATTATATTTTGATAAACTGAATTATTATTGTTAAATTTGAAAATTAGTAATTATAGTAAAATTGTATGATACAAAACAAGAACTATTGAATAAAAACCTGCTTGAATATTAAAAAACCAAATAAGGTCTTTTAACTATTGCTATACCCAAATCGTACGAAAAGATCCACCCAAAAAAAAAAAAAATTATTGTGTTGTGAAACTCGCAACATTGACCATTTCCATAAATTATCATTACATGGTGGACCACAACTTGTTCTGACGACACTTCGGATGCATGGATACTGGATCATCATTAACGGCATGCACAGCAGATTTACAAGTGCGTTAAGTGTACACACTATAGACACCAGCAGCAAACACAACTAATGGGACAACTACCAGCAGTACGGGTGACACCAGCAAGGCCATTCCAAAACGTGGGCTTGGATTACGCTGGCCCTATAACATTAAAGATGTCCAAACATAGAGGATCCAAGCAATACAAGGGATACATCTGCATCTTTGTGTGCATGGTAGTAAAGGCACTTCATCTAGAGATGGTGTCTGATCTAACGTCCGAAGCGTTTTTAGCAGCGCTTCATATCACGCAGAGGGCTCTCGTCAGACATCTACTCCGACAATGGAACAACATTCGTTGGTGCAAACAAGCAGTTACAACAAAGCATAAGCGAAGCAGTGAAAAAACGGTTAAAGACGGCATATCTTGGCATTTCACTCCACCATATGCACCACATATGGGTGGATTATGGGAAGCATGTGTACAGAGAACTAAATTTCATTTCAAAAGGATCCTGTAAGCCAACACATTAACGTTCGAAGAATTGGCAACACTGCTAACGCATATCGAAGCATGCATTAACTCAAGACCAGTTAATGCAATATGACTCCCGGACATTTCCTCATAGACACGGCCTTATTATCTCCTCCTGACACAACCACATCAACCCAGGCACATTCGATCACTACTCGATGGAAATATGTTCAACAATTGCACAGAACCTTTTGGAATAGATGGCGTAATGACTGCTTATTACACCTGCAAAAACGACAAAAATGGACTTCAACACATCCTAATCTGGAAGTTGGACAAATCGTAATAATAAAAAATGATAACCTGCCACCACTTAAGTGGAACCTAGGACGAATTATAAAAACACATCCGGGTAACGATGGCAAAGTTCGAGTTGTAACGTTGAAAACGGAAACAGCTGTAATACAACGACCCGCTACCAAACTCTGTCCATTTGAAATTTAAACATGAAACTGGTAGGAAGTGTGTACGTCCAAGGTTACGGTGTTTGAGAAGTTTTGGGCCGTCATGTAAAAATTATTGTAAGTCTAATTGGTAATAATAAATCCACTCCTTAGAGAAAACTAACAATGGAAGATATCCTCGACATTTTCGACGAGATCAGCTGGGAGGGGTCACCGCCCCCAACTCCAAGACGCAACATTCCAGCAGCCGAGGAGCTCCTCGTAACACCATAAAAGGGCAGCACAGGAAGCAGGTTTGCACCGCTTCCAGACGACGTCTCTGGCACCCTGAAGAGTATGTCTCCACCGGTACGATTACAGGAACCTCCGAAAGCCCTGAAAATTCCAAAGCAGCGACAAAAAACAGGGAACAAAAAGAATCATAACCGCAATCCCGGACCCGTAGTCGAACTGTTTTACCCGGAAGCGAACACAACCAGCACCAGTGTGGAACGGTAAAAGGAAAACACCGACTCCAGGCAACCAGGTGGTTGTAAAACAGCCAAGGCAAGACCATATTGTTGTTTGGATCGTTAAAACTCGCAGAAGACAACTTTTCCCAAAGATGAAACCTAGCTAGATTGATTTTATACCCCGAAAAATCCCTATTCTCAAACTTTCATCAAAATCCTTAGAGCCGTTTTCTAGAACGTGATTACCGATATATATACAGGGTGAGGGTGATTAGAAACTCGACCTATTCCTTGAAAGGGGTTATAGTAGAGGTAATTTGCAAGAAAATAACCCTAATCAACTAGGGGTCGGAAACTAAAGGTTTCCGAGATATGAGGGTTTTAAGTTATTTTCAAAATTTTCTGCTACGTCATCGAAATAAAATATTTACAAAAAAGCTACTCATTTCTGGCCACGCAAATGATACTTTTTTAAAAGCTGATAAACTAGCAAGTAATTTCAAATTACTACGAAAGAAGGAATGAATTATTCGAAAAAAATGTACGACACATGGCGTACAAATTACTTAAATAATTACTGGGATTCAAGAGCTTTTCAAAAATGTACAAGTTGTATTAACTCTTTCAAGGATTTAGCAAACATTCAGCACAAAGTGCACTGTACGACTAACTTGTAATGTGGATCAAAATTTGAATGAGCTTTATAAAGGAATCAAAGTAGAGTTATTATAAAAAAAAAAAATGTAAAGTACTAATAAGGTTTAATGAAATAAAAGCAGTTAGCATAAAATCACGTCAAATTACAAATTTGCTATTGATGAACAGCTTTTTCCAACCAAAGCGAGGTGTAGGTTTACGCAATATATGCCGAACAAACCGGATAAGATTGGTATCAAATTCTGGCTAGCATCTGACGGCAGCACCAAATCTATATATATAAAAAGACAAGTCCTGACTCACTCATCAACGCCCAGCCCAAACCCTTGGACCTAAAAAGCTGAAATTTTGTATACTTCTACAACTTATCTCATAGGTGCTCACTAAGAACCGGTTTTTTGAAATTCCACCCCTAAGGGGGTAAAATAGGGGATGAAAGTTTTAATGGAAATGCGCCATTTTTTCAAATCGTAAAAATCGTTATTTGGCTTTTTGTTAGAAATAAAGAAACACGTATATCAGGATTTTTTGAAATTTCACCCCCAAGTGGGTAAAATAGGGGATGAAATTTTGTGTGGAAACTCGCCATTTTTGCAGTAAAAATTCATAAATATTGATAATTGGCATTTTTATTAGAAATAAAGAAATACGTATATCAGGATTTTTTGAAATTCTACACCTAAAGGGGTAAAATAGAGGATGAAAGTTTATATGGATATCCGCTATTTTTGAAGTCAAAAATTCTTTAAAATTTGTATCTTGCCTTTCTTTTTAGAAATAAAGAAGCTGGTGTACTAGGATCATTTGAGATTCCACCCCCCACGGGATGAAATAGGGGACAAAATTTTGTCGAAAATCCGCCATTTCTGAAGTCATGTTTCATAAAAATTGGTATTTCGCCTTTTTGGTTAGAAAAAAAGCTCAATGATAACTACCGACCTCTATCCTAATTCAACACCCCAAAACCACCCTCCATTGAAAAAACTAAACAACTATTATTGTAACCCGACTAACGGGATTTTCACCGCCCCGGGTGAAACCGGGTAGACACCGGCTAGTACGTTATAAATGGATTTCCATATTTGGGAAAAGACGAAAACAGAGGAGCGTCATATCCGCTTGGCGAATTCGTTGTTCTCAAACTACTGGAACCGTTCGCAGGATGCGGAAGAAGCGTTACTACAGATAATTTCTTTACTCGCGCATGACTAGCTCATAGTTGCAAAATTACTAGAAAAAAGAACCACTCTCGTTGGAACTATTCGCGAAAATAAAAGAGAACTACCAAAATTCGCCCAGCGGGCAAAAGATGATATGCCACGCTTCTGGACAAAACTATATAAATCGAGTCATTGTTCACTGACTATTTAGA
The DNA here is from genome assembly GCA_963082835.1 of Leptogaster cylindrica. NCBI lineage: Eukaryota > Metazoa > Arthropoda > Insecta > Diptera > Asilidae > Leptogaster > Leptogaster cylindrica. The sequence continues at coordinate 28,458,554 of OY720107.1, forward strand.
AAAGTAAGCCAAACAAAAAAGTGCTTCTACTAAGCTCAAAGCATAAATCTATAAACATCGAACAAAACGGCAAGCGTATTCCTGAAACGATCAGATTTTATAATAGTACTAAATACGGTGTAGACATGACGGATCAGATACCAAGAAAATACTCCGTGAAATCGAAATCGCAAAGATGGCCTGTGCTGCACAGGCTGTGTAGATTTTCTTCAATATTCTTGACTTTGCTGGAATCAATTCGTGGGTTTTATACAGACAAACAACCGACGGAAAAATTTCCAGACTACAATTTTTATTCCAATTAGCTGAAGAACTTGCCGAAGATTTTCAACAAGAACAACAGGAAGAAAACGACATTATACAGAAAATGTCAACAAATTCAAGTTCAGATTCTCGTGTGCAAACTCGAAAAAGGTGCCAAATAGGTTTTTGCAAAGAAAACAAAACTACAAAAATCTGTTTCAAATGCAACAAATATGTAGATATGTGGAAAATGTACCTTCGAGAACCCAATAATTTACAAAATATGCGGTGAAAATGAATAAAGTATTATTTTTGATTGAATAAAATTTTATTTTTGTTTTTTAAATTTAATAATTAAACAATTTTGAATCGTTACGTGAAAAAAAGTTGTTTTATTCATGTATCAAATTGTGCTAAATGATTTATTTTTCGCTATACATAGTAACATATATATAACATTTTAAAGACGGGTCACTTGACCCACTGTGGTAGGAATAGGTAATATACCTACACTACAAGAAGCATCGGTAGGTTTAGGTGTTAAGAAATGACATTTAGTTTCCTTCATTAAAGAAAACTGAAACTCATTTATGTGAAATATATGTAACTAAAACAATCAATAAGAATTTTTTTTTTACATTAAAAAATTTTTAATCTATTTTTTTAACAAAATAGTTTTCTTTTTCTTAGCGGTTAATCACTGTCATATTGCTGGTCAATCATTATCATATTTTTGGTCAGTCACTCTAGTTTTTGTTAAAAAAAAGGTTCATATGCCATAAAATGTTATGTTAGTTGATATTTTGCTTAATTGCAGTATTAAAATAATATTTCATTCTTTCTTAATACGAACATGAAAAAAAAAAATTATATTAGGTACTTATAATCCTGAAATATCTTCTTAATGCATATAAAGTGATCTTATGTGGTCAATAACTGTCTGCGTTACCCTACTTCGATAAAAATTATTTGAACTGATCGAAAAAGATTCAATTGAAAAAACTTTTGAGGAATTTTGGAACTATTTTTTGAGCTGAATAGAACCTCTCTTAAACAGAACGGTAATTGTACCAAACAATTTGTTGAAAAATTCGGTGGGTATCTGTTGAAATAATTTTTTTGATCTTAATTTAATAAATTCTTTAACCAAAGATTATACAAGGTATGTCACATTGTAATTAATAAGCAACTGTTTCATGCAAATGAACCGCAAAACTTAATAACCAAATCTGAAATTAAATAAATCTATTGCAATTGTGTCATTTGTTATAAATTGTTTTGCGTAAACAAATTTTATTGCATTTATTTTTTTTTTTTTTTGCATTCTGGCAATAATATAAAAATATTAGAAAAATTGGTCCACGTGGAATACAAAAATAAATTCATTAACATAATTTTCATAAGCTCTCTGTGACATTGCACAAATAGTGTCTTATATTAAATTGACAAAATCAAGCAGTTTAGAATAAAAATTTAACATTTAAATAAACATAACTATACAAAATTAATATAAAAAGGAAAAAGGCTTACAACAATACAAAAAAACTGAATTTTTTTTATTGGCAATTTTCTAGCACTTTTGAGTGTATTATTTAAAAATTTCGACATTTAATATTGAACAAATTTATAATAAAAACAATGTGAGACAATTTATAAGTAATTTGCTGATAGGGAATATTGATAAAATTATGAAGGCACTGCTGACAATCGCTCAATTATAATTGTAGTAGTTATTGCCATATAAATAACGCACTGTATAATATCGCAGTAACTTCTTATATTAATTAACACCAAGGACATTAGGAAACTTTAGTGTTCAAATTATTTCACTTTTAGAAGTTCTTCACATCGAAAGTTATTCATTATGTAGTAATTGTTTGATAAATTCACGGACAATAATTTTTGTTAATTTGTCTCTATTGGTTTTTAGTGTTTTCGTTTTTGTTTTTTTTTTAAATTTCCTCGAACTTAATTTTGTCGATACATATTCAGACACGTGATTTGTTTGAAATGTTCCTTACAGCAACAGCTGTTCATGTTGAAACATTGTTCGCAATATTTACTTTTTTATTTGGTTTAAAACGATTTTTGTTTTTAAGTGTTTGCTTAATTATGGTATACGATCCGAAGAGGTAAACACTTCTCTGTAATTTGTCCATAAGTTTCATCATCACTTTGAAGTATGCAATATTGCAATATACACACAAAATACATTTCATATTAACGATGTCCAACTTTAACTTAATCCCTTTTCTTTTGTGGGGATTATTTAAAATAATGTGGTTGTTTTATCCCAATGATCCGTTTTGGAGCACCATTGATGAACTTTTCTCTCAGTAATTTCAGTCGCTCATACAAAGTTTCAATCCGGAATCAAACTTACAATAGTCGAAAACTCTCTCCTTAAATTCGAAGATTTGTTCGGCTGCACTAACACAACAGCTACATGTCTTAACAATAACTTATCCCAATGTTTTTGTTCATAATCTTGGAGTGAAGTATTCTTTTTTGAAGTTCTTATAAAAGCTGTCCACGCACGCAACAAAAGTTAATAATTGTTGTTACAAATTTGTTTCCTGATGATGCAAAACCATGATGAAAATATATCCAGATCAAGTTTCGTAATTCAAGGGCCTTATGGAGGAGCGATAATGAACTGTTAAATTACTTCTAATTACAATCATATCATATCACTACATGACTATCATATTTCTAGCTACAATTCTTTATGAAAATTGTGAAGTTTGATTACAAATACGTTTAAACAATTTAGGCTGTTATAATTTTAAATGGAAGTATTACATGATTATAGTGTGAAACATAGGTAAACCAAAGTATAAATATTCAATTATATAATACATTTTGGTTCTGATTAAAGTTTTTTTTAAATCTGGAAAATTTATATTTTGGTTTTTTACAAATTTATATATAAAATATATTATACAATATATATATACAATATATATGTACAATCGTACACATTTCAATCAAATTTCTAATTTTGTCACGTATTCTTCAAAATTCTGACACTAATTTCAACAAATAAAACATTTGTGTTTGAAAAGGGTTTATTAATAATAATATCTAAAAAAAAATAATTTAATATTTTAGTTAAAATTATAGTTTGATAACAATAACGACATTTTTAATGGACTATTTTTCAAATATTTCTCATCTGGTTTACTGTGTCGACTTGTCGAGGAAACAGTTGACAACAATTGCAGCAAAAAATAAAACAAAGAACCTTATTCACCCTCTTTGTGTTTTACTGCCAATGTTTATACTTATGTGTTGCTTATTAATTGCAAACATGATGCAACCAATTCTACATTAATTTTATATCTCGATGTATTATACTACGATATTGGATTTTCTTATGTAAAGATGTATCAAGATTACTGGATATGTTCTAATATTGATGTATGTAAACACTCCTAAAATACCCGTTATATAATTGTTAGATTGCACGTTTCACAGAGGACTCTATAGCCATCAAAAACATAACTTGTAAAAAAAACAAGTCTCGCAACTAAGTTCTTCTACCGTAAAAAGTTGTGAGATCCATGTTATACCAAGTCGGTTAATTCATTCAGTCCCTACTTAAGGGACCTTCTGTCTCAAGTTATTACGTAATTAGCTAACCTAATATCTTATAGTGACCATATCAATATTAAAAATCTTTTATGTTTTAAATAAAAATAGATTGACTTGGCAATCGCACTAAACAATCTAATTTTTATTATTTGGGAGATATATTGTATTTGTGATTGTTGACTGTTGTGTGATATATTGTTGTGAAGCAGAAGTGCAAATACATTCATAGTGAAAATGTCATAAACCAGTATGCCATATTTTTCCTATGTAGTTATGTATTGGTGTTTTTTTTTGGCAATATACTACTCCAATATCAAGTACTAGATTTTAATTGCAACGTTCAATTAATTGACACATGTGTCAAATTGTGAAATTGAAAACAATGAAATAAATAAGAGATTTCTCGATTAATATAGTGCACTGTGAAGTGTAAAAAAGTGATAAACGTGTTTAAGTGAACTTGTGGCGAGTTTTTTGGTTTTCGCAAATAAATTTTGTGGATATAAATACGGCCAAAGGCCGAAAAATGACATGAAACTTTTTCAACGTAAAATGTAATTTTTTCCACAAGTTTATATGTGCTAGCCTTTACAGAAATGTTAAGTACGCACATTCTTTATTGCTAGCACCATTGTAAATAAAAAAGAGAAAAGGAGAATGTGCGACCGACCAAGGCCCCGACCGCCAAAAAGGTTGAAAATAAATACGCAATACAAGAGCGGAATCATCCTTGCGATGTATTACATAAAAATAAAAACAGGTTTTGTTCCTTACCCATTTCCTGAGATATTCAAGAACGAAAATAGGACAGTTCACGCTCAGACGTGGCCCAATGAAGGCAAATATTTTTGAGTATTAAACTTGTAATCTTGTTGTCGCAATTTTCCTTTAATATAACACTCAAAATTAAAAGATTTGTGTTTTAAAGAAATACCTAGTTGCACATGTATGCAATTGCTATAAATCAAATAAATAAAACTTAAAATAAAAAGATTTGTGTGTAAATCTTACAATTAACAGATTTGTGATTGAAATAAATACCTAGTTGCACATGAATGCAACTGGTATAAATCAAATTAATACTTAAACGAAAATACAGTGTTTTTTTTGTTACATGAAAATTTGCTGACAAATTATTCATTATACGTCAACCAACTTTTTTTGGCACATTCTTGCTTTTTTAACTAAAATACATGTCTCCACAAAATTTCATTGAAATCCGCAACAAGTTGCGAAAGTCAATCTGTTCTGAGGGCTGACAAGTGGCCGAGGGATAACTGATGTCGTATTGGCAAAGTGGGTTTGTGGTGCAGCCAGATCAAGTTCAATATGCTCTGCATTGGAAGACTTTGCTGGATTCAATTTTTCAACAGTAACACGCGGATTATCCAGCGTCTCGCGAAAAAAGAAATGGTGATGACAGAAAGAAGCTTTTCCCATAGTTTTCTCAGCACCAGCACTAGTATCCCTGGAAAAAGTTGTAGGTGCAAACTGTGAGGTGAATTGCCATAAAGGGCTTGGAGAAGGTAAGAATATAATAAGAAAGGTAGTAGGGCAAAAGTTTGTTGAGATAAGACAATCTCGAAAAGACTAAGTTTTATCATTGGCATTGATGAGCAGTACTATCAAAATTAACAACGTAGTGGAGATGATGGATGGGATCCACTCCTCATATTTGAATGTGTTGGGATTTCGAAGAAAAACTAAAAGGATCTACAGCCCTACAGGCCTTCTTGGTTACAAGCTGGCGCCTTTTCCATTAGCTCTGTTGAGAGATGAGAAAGACCCACGAAAACTACACGACTCATAAACGAGATGGTTCAGTTCTACTATATATGGAAAAAACAATACAATCGACCTGAAGTATTCTTGAAGCAGCTAGAAGAAAAGGAGAAGATGAAAGCAATCAATGGTTCATGCCAGGAAAAATCGAGAAAGAGATTTATAGATGCACTAAACTTTAGTGACCATGAAAAAGATTTGGCGGGGGTAACTATGACTCTCTTAAGCCATTTAAGAGTTTTTCTCTTTAAAAGGAAAATTCTTTTAATTTGTTTATTTTTTTTTTTTTTTTTTGAAAAGCCGACATCCTTTTTCCATAATTAGAAATGCAGTCACTAAATAAACCTGGTGCTTTTGGACACTCTTCAGAATCGAGTTACAGGTTGAAGAGAACGACTGTAGCCTTAGTTGTTGTGTACAACCTAGCGTAACAATGGGGACTGATCCTATTAAGGTTGTAATAGGCAAAGGGTTGATCCATTAATTCCAGGTGGTGGTCTTAGAGTGCATAGATATACATAATTTCACCTCTGCGTGGTTCCCGCCAGGCAACGGCGTTTACGCGATGCATCTATTGAGTCCTGCACATTGTATCCAGGTGTGGGATGAAATAAGATGCATCAGCAAATCTATGATTTGTATGCGAAACGACGATTTCATAGTTTACTCTTGAGGCGTAAAGTGAAACATGATTCCAAAGGCATCATTGGTTTTTCTGATGGTGGAGTTGGGTTCCCCTAGATGCTTGTCTCTAGGGCCCCGACGCCTGGTGGACAAATTCGAGTTATAGCCGTCAGAGGGCTTTCCATGGGGTTTTAATATAACCGGGCTCGGTTGTGAGGGCTAGCGACCCCATCAAGCAGGAGTGAAATCGTATTGACTGCTCTCAATGTCATAAATTAAAATGGTGACTCAGCTCAGCCAATCAGCGAGCCGAGTACAAGCAGCAATACTGGACATTGGACCCTGGGTTGGCGGACCCGGGTCCTTCTGTTGAGCCTATGCCAGCATATGTTTGCGACATCTGTGGCAGGCCCTTTACTACGAATAGTGGTCTAGGGTTCCACCGATTACGTTAGCATCCGGCGGAGGCACATCAAGGCATCAACATCGATAGAAACAGAAGGCGATGGTCAGACGAAGAGGTGAGACTCTTGGCTAGAGCAGAAGCGATTCTGGTTAATTCTGCAGTAGAGGTGATGCAGTCTGCAATGCTCAATAGATTGTTGCAGGAAGAGTTTCCGCTACGGTCCTTTGAAGCCATCAGAGCAAGACGAAAACGCGCTGATTTTGAACTCATAGTGACACAGTTTGTAACCGAAATAACCTCGGAAGGAGCTTCAACGTCCAGTAATAATAATGACAGCCACTCAGATAACACCATGGGTGAGTTAATCGAGGTAATAAGAGATCAGCTGGGAGAGCTGCCTCAGCGTTCTATAGCGCATGCACATATAGTAGAGTTATACATAAATAGCCCGGAATTAATGATATAATCAGCAAGTTAGTAGTGTAGTGATCGCAGGAAAATATGTCAAACAAAATATACGTTATCGAAGATCTCACTGAGGCTGCACAATCAAATGGTTATTTTCTTCTGAGTCCTTTGTTTTAAGTGCGCAGGTTTATTTAATTAAAGACCAAACGGCAATTTTCTAAGGAACTTCGTTTCGACCAGATGTTCTGGGTTGTAAAAGGCATTCTTTTGGCACATAATTGCATTAAGGACATTTTCATAAATATTTATTTATCCGTGAATTTTTCGCCTTTTTCGGTAAGAAATTTGAATTCGCTGCATTTTTTCTGCTACAAATATGGCCGACGTGAGCAGCTGAACATGAAGGTTACTAGTTTCTTGACCTTCAAAATTATCGTGTTTTCGCAGCTGATCTTGCTGCCAAATTGTAATTTAATTATATTAAAATGTGTCTTTTCGTGTTGTGTTTCTGTTCCAGCAGTGTTGTGGTTTAGTGTTCAAATGTTTTGTTTCGTCGGGAACATGAAGTTCAGTGTTTTTTACCCGACTGCCGAGGAAGGGTTATGTTTTTCGAGTATATGTATGTATGTAATTTCTACCAGACGCTCTGCAGCCTAAACGGCTCGACGGATTTTAACAAATGAGGTGTTATTATATTCGTATACATTGTAGGAGTGACGTAGGATATATTATTTCAAAATGGCATCTTCGAAAAAAAAAACTATTGAATTTATTTGAATTTTTGGGTAAAATTTAGTTGTGGCGGATTTCAATGTAATTTTGTGGAGACATGTATTTTAGTTAAAAACGCAAGAATGTGTAAAAAAATTTTTCCAGACTCCTATAGTTTTTGAAAAAATTACGTTTTACTTTGAAAAAATTCTATACGTCATTTTTCAGAATTTTGCCGTATTTATATTCACAAAATTTATTTGCGAAAAACGAAAAATCTCGCCAAAAGTTCACTTCAACACATTTATCACTTTTTTACACTTCACAGCACTTAAACGAGATATTCTTTGGCTTTATTTATACGATTGTTTTCAATTTCACAATTTGATACATATCCGCTGTTAAATAGATGATCGTTGCAAATTGCAATTAAAATCTTATGGCCTGCTCTTAGGAGAGATCAATTAGAAACAGGAGAGGTACCGCAAGCAGTACGCCAGTATTTATTGAATTTGATGATTCTACAATCAAAGGTAATCAACCAGGAGTATAGATGTACGGATCGAGCATTGCACTGTCGACTTGATATGCTTCGGGGGCAAGGAAAAATTTAAGGACGGATGTTGCCTTTAATATACTTTGCTGGGTTGTAATTGTCCACAAACTACAAGGCACCACTCTCCATAGGGCCGTTGTAGACATTAGCTCACATGTCTTTGCTAAGGGTCAAAGCTACGTAGCTCTTAGCCGAGTAAAAAACATTAGCTGAGTTGGCTATTATGATAGTACCCTGGATCCCAAAAGCTGTTAAATCGGCCATACGATGACAATTCTTTAAAAGAGCTTCAACGTCTACCGGAGTTGAATACTACAAACTAATATATTGAAGTACTCGTACAATTAACTTGACGGCTAAAAACTTGGCGATAATTTAATCTATGTAGCTAGAACATCAATTTCTTCTTTTATTCGACCTCTATCTTGTTAATCTAACTTTATCGTACAGCTTAGTTACTTACTTAGCAATATTTAACTGAACAACTGTTTTATTAATAAAAACTAAAAAGTATCAAATAAAAAATGAATTATTTAAAAAAACAAAAAACCCGACTGCATTAAGAAGTATCAACTGAAAAGCGAAAAACAAGTTATATTTAATCTATAGAAATTTGTAAAAGCAATGTATAACACAATATGAAATGTTTATGTGTTCGATACCCTTAAGCAAATAAAAAAATATAGACTATATCTTATATAAATATAACTTAAATTTTGAAAAGGATATTGCCGTCGGGGACAACTAAATAATTTCAAAACAAATTTGTAGTAAAAAATTTAAATATTTAAATATAAAATAAAATATTTAAATATTTTCACTTGTACATTTATATATCTTACACATGTTCACACTGCGTTTTAAATCTCCAAGATTAAGATAATCTCACTTTCTTAATCTTGCCTGTTCACAATGCAATTTGAAGATTATCTTTGACAGTTAGTGTTGTTGTCGATATATTGTGCGAGAAAATTGAATTAAATTTAGAGTGATTTGCTAAGAATTATTGATCAAAAAGATATTAATATATTGTTATTTAGTGGCGCAAGCAGAATTTTTGGGAATTGGAGTGCCAAATGAATTCAGATGCATTTTACAAATCAAATTTCTGCATGAAACTGTCAATTTACTATGAAAAGCCGTCAAAATGTTCCTTGAAGTCATCAATGTATCAAAATTTGAACTAGTTCATTCACAATAACATGGAGATTACGAGGCGATTACGATTGAATCTCCTTAGATTCGAGATCAGCATTTGACAGTTTATGTATGGTAAATCTTCTCGAAAACAAGGAGATGAAGGCGTTAAACCTCGAAACCGGTTTAATCTCGCGATTATCTCGCAGTGTGAAGATGCTATTAGCTTATAGTCCAGTAAAAAGGGCGTTTTCAGGAAAAAAATATATTGGTGTCATTCGACGCAGAATTTAATGCTCTAAAACTTTTGTTTGGAGAGGTTTTTCTAAAGTTTGATATTTTAGGAGATATCAGCGAAAAACCGCAAGAACATCCCGTTTGGACCACATTTTTCTAAGATTGTGGCCGTTCCCAACTCGGATTTTTTGGGACTTTTGGTTGGTGCACATCATATGCACATCATTCTGAACAATTTCCAGAAATTTTTCCCTGTTAATAATTTTGTCCGGGTCAAAGCCTAATTGCAGTGGACTTTTACGCTTAGCACTATTTCTTAGAACTTGGGAGAACGCTGACCATGGATGGCTGACTGAGGCTCAAAAATTCATTTAATGTGACCTTAGAATACTAGGTATTTACAATATATTTGGTTTTAGGGGTATAAAGTTTATAACAGGTGACCAGCGCGCAGTTAAAATAGAGCTTTCATGTCTTTTAGCGAAGAGTTAAAAAATGTCATTTTCACCTCGCTTTAGCGGCTTTATGGGTTGTCTAAATTTCAAAGTTTATATACTCATTTTATAGAAAATTGTGTGTACTTTCATTTGGAATATGGATAAGTTCAGGCTAAAATGCTTAGTTTTCGAATTATATTGAAAAAACTAAAAACAGTGCCAAAATTTGGCGGTTTTAGGCCACTACTGAGTTAAGCTCGCGTCTGGCCAGGTGGCAAACCTCAGATTCGGATTCAGCACCTCCAAAAACATAAAATAAGATAGAAAAACCTACTTCTATATTTTTTTCCTGAAAACGCCCTTTTTACCCCTATTTACTAAACTAAAAGATGAGAAACCTAGAGTTTTCGTCGTTAAGAGATCTCTGAGCTGAAGGAGTTTTATGTATATTGCGATGGGCTCAGGTACAAGTGCTGCACATTGAGATGTCCTGGGTGCAGACATTGTATGCAAAGTTTCAATGCCTGCACTTCACGAAACCTTTCAGTAGGAACTAATTTTCGAAATTGATCACGATAATTTCGACACATGGAAAATACACATGGAAGCATTACTTACAAGGAATGATGAATGGGATTATGTAAATGGTACTTCAGTGAAACCAGAAGTAAAAGCCGGCGATAGTGCGAACGCAGCGGCAATTACGACGTGGAAAAAAAATTACTGCAAAGCAAAATCAAACATCATTCTTTCTATCTGTTCAAGCGAACTAAAACAGATCAGAGGATGCGAGACATCAAGAGAAGTGTGGTTAAAACTGGAATCTATTTACCAGTTGAAGGGACCAGCCAGAAAAGCCACTCTTCTCAAACAATTAATGTTGCATCGTATGACAGAAGGCGGCGACGTGCACGAACATGTCGCATCATTTTTCGATGCAGTCGACAAGTTGCGCGATATGAAAGTCGATATTAACTCGGACGTTCTGGCGATCGCTCTACTACATAGTTTGCCCCCGAGCTACGAGAATTTTAGAGTGGCTATCGAGTCGCGGGACGAACTTCCGGATCCGGATTCTCTTCGAATCAAAATCGTAGAAGAGTATGACGCGCATCGAATTCAACAGCCTTCAGTGTCAAATGCTATGTTCGCGAAAAAGAATTTTGTTGTGAAAAAGCCATGGATTGCACAGAGTGACAGCTCTGGAATTGACCATATTTCGGATAAACAGAAAAAGTCGCGAATTCGTTGCTTCAAGTGTAAATTGTTCGGGCATAAGGCTGTGCAGTGTCCAAGTCGTCGTACAAACGACAAGCAAGCAAATGTAGCCGATCAAGTGTCATTGTGTGCTGGTGAAGCATTTACAACAGGACTTGAAAAATGCACTCGAAATTGGTGTCTAGACAGCGGCGCGACTGCGCATCTTTGTGGAGACGCAAATTATTTTTCGAGTGTCGACTACTCTAAAAGGGGTAAACTTAACCTAGCAAATGACAGCTACACGGAAAGCATAGCGGTAGGAACGGCTAAGTTTGATGCAAGCGTTGCAGGTGTCGTTAAAAACATTTCGATCGAGCACGCGTTATTCGTTCCCGATTTACGTGCAAATTTGTTATCCGTCTGTAAGATAACTGAAAAGGGACTAAAAGTAATTTTCGACAAGAACAAAGCTTCTGTCATTGATTCCAAAGGCAATATCAAATTGACAGCCGACAAGGTAAACGGTCTATACTACGTGCGGGAATTTGAAAAAACAGTTAGCTCCGTGTGCAAATTAGCTACCAAATCACAATCTAATCAGAAATCAAAAATTTCGTGGCATAGGCGATTAGGACATTTAAATACAAAAGACCTCTATAACGCGGTTCGCGACAAAGTTGTTCGTGGTATAAAATGCAGTGATTTGAAAGACGAATCTAATTGCGATGTGTGCGCCAAAGGGAAAATGTGTCAAAAACCATTTCCAAAGAAATCGACACGTGAATCCAACCTTTTGGATCTGATCCACTCGGATGTGTGCGGACCCATGCGTGTACAGTCTATGCGTGGCGCTAAATATTTTGTTGAATTCATAGACGATTTTTCTCGCTGGTGTGAAGTACGATTTCTGAAATCGAAGGACGAAGTTTTCAACGTTACTCTTGAATATATACGCTTCGTAGAGAACCAAAAAGGGTTAAAAGTAAAGGCTTTTCAATCAGACAACGGTGGTGAGTACTGAGTACACTAGTGAACAATTCGAACATTTCTTTAAGCAGCACGGTATAAGAAGACGTTTGACTATCCCATATACTGCTGAGCAGAACGGTGTCGCAGAACGTAAAAATCGTACGTTATTAGAAACTGCTCGATGTCTGTTGATACAAGCTGGACTTCCACCGAGTTTTTGGGCTGAGGCGGTCAATACTGCAAATTACATCAGGAACCGATGTCCAACCAGAACGCTTAATGGAAAAACTCCCCATGAACTCTGGATGGGGAAAATCCCCGATGTAAGCTATTTCTTGGACTTCGGAAGTCGTATACATTGTTTAAACAAGAGACCAGATCGAGGTAAATTGCAACCTCGATGTTTCGACGGGATCTTGGTGGGATTCTCAGAGGAATCTAAAGGATATAGAGTTTGGTTGAGTAAGGAAAGGAAAATTGTTATCTCACTCATTGTTAAAAATAGCAAATGAACATTTACCCGTCATTAGCGGCTATGAATGTATTAATTCTGAAAATACTTTTTTAGACGATTCGTGTAAAAACTTTGAAGACAACCCCGATCTTGTTGACGTGGAATTACAATCTCCAGACGATGAAAGGTCAGGTATCGAGCAAGGGGAAGCTGATGCTGGTTTACACTTAAAAGTGGGACCTGGTAGGCCACGCATAATCAGGACTGGTTTGCCTGGACGTCCACGAAAACAATATCACAGTGCAGCTAATTACACTGAGGATTTTACTAGTCAAGAAGTAGCTCTCTTATCCGAAGTGCCCATGAAGGAAGCCCTGACTGGTGCGGATTCCGAAGAGTGGCGATCTGCTATGTTCGATGAAATTCGCTCAATCATTAAACATGATACATGGATTATGACCAACCGCCCCAAGGACGACATCGTAATCGGGAGTCGAATTGTTTTGCGCAGGAAGTTTCGACAGGATGGTAGCCTCGACCGGAGGAAGGCTCGCCTTTTAGCCCAGGGATTTACGCAACAACCGGGCGTACATTTTACGGAAACTTTTGCTCCAATCGCACATCTTAGCACAATCCGCCTTATTTGTGCATTAGCAGCTAAACATCGAATGTTCATAAATCAATTCGATGTAACGACCGCATATCTCTACGGGGAGCTGCATGAAGACATATTTATGGAACCTCCTAAACAGATGAAAGAGATGTTAACGGATATGTTAAAACTTGAAGCGGACCCCATTATAAAATGTAAAGTACAACGCACATTGCCCGACTTGAATAAAGGTAAAGATGTTTGTCTACTTAAGAAATCTTTATATGGTCTTCGACAGGCGGGAAGAGAATGGCACGTAAAGTTGCGTAAATCTCTTGTAGATTTCGGCGCAAAAGTCTCAAGCAGCGATCCTTGTCTATACTTCAAGGGTAAAGGCGAATGCATTTTATTGATTGCAGTGTACGTGGACGATATAATTGTTGCCTCGAGGGATCCTCAATCGATTAAATCGCTTGGAAAGATACTCGCTAAATCAAGGACTTGGGGACTATAAATCATTGCCTGGGCGTAAAGTTTTCCGTTGAAGGGAATACGGTAACCCTAAACCAGAGGGGTTATATTTCCGACATTTTAAGTAGATTCAACATGACAAATGCAAATCCAGTGAATACTCCGATCGATACCAACACAAAGTTAACCAAGGAAGCTGATCACGTTGAAACGAAAGTCGATGTCCCTTACTGAGAACTTGTTGGATGCCTTACATATTTGGCTGTCACTACTCGTCCGGACATCAGTTTTGCTGCTAGTTATCTTGGACAATTCAACAATTGTTACGGAATATCTCATTGGACAGCAGCCAAAAGGGTTTTAAGATACTTGAAGGGAACTCTGGATAGTAGCCTCATATATAAAGGGGACCCTGGAAAGTTGATGGGATTTGTAGACTCCGACTGGGGAAATTGCCTGGACGATCGAAGATCGTTTTCGGGATATATATTCGTCTTGAGCGGAAGTCCTATTTCCTGGGATTCGCGTAAGCAACGGACTGTTGCACTATCTTCAACCGAAGCGGAATACATGGCTTTATCCGAAGGCACGCTATCTACTGGAACTTTTTCCTCAATGAACTAGGATTCGGTGATTTATCTGATATCACCCTGTACAGCGACAATCAAGGTGCTCTACGTTTGGCGGACAACCCCGTGTTTCACGCTAGAAGTAAACACATAGACGTTTCGTTCGTGAGGCTCTGCAAGATAAGAAACTTCGGACTGGATATGTTCCTACTGATGACAACATCGCAGACATGTTAACTAAAGGTCTTGCCCGGCCCAAGTTGATGAGATGCATTTATTTATCCAGAATTCGGATCGTGGACAACCAACACGATAAACCGGACGTGCAGATATCGAGGGGAAGTGTTGGATTAGACGATATCCACACTTTGCTAGCTGGCAACACCTAAACTTAGTTTGGTAGAACACATTTGTTTCTTGTAAGTTGTCTGTCTTGACATTCTCATCTGTCAGTCAGTGATTCTTTCTATCGAGTACACTCGTTTCACTTTACTGTATAATCCTAATAAATCTCTTGTAATCCGTGTTAATTTCATTGCGGGTTTTATTTGTAAACCCTGCGTTTAATCTAACAGAATCCGACTGTCTAAATAAAACAAAGCGTTGTGATGGCCCTAACGGGTGTTGACACAATGTGATTCCTGCCCAGTGCTCTGAATGTCAAAGTGAAGAAATTCAAGTAACAAAAAAACCCGCCCCCGGTCTGCTTGCCGTGAGGTGTCGGTGGCTACCGGAGTTACTCCCCAACTGCTAGGATCCCTTTACCCACCGTAGCAATCCGCTATTACAGTGCTTCGGCTTCGCTCCCTAGACAGGGTAACCTCCTACACACCCGGGCATTACATTACGTGATAGGGTAAAGGTCAGACGTAGAGGACTTCGGTTTCACCACCGTGTATCTTGGACGTGACTTTCTGTTTATGCCTGAACATAGTCTCCAGGCAGCAGGGTGCTATTCTCTCCGTGGTCATAAACTCCGTGGTCCCAGCTCCACCACAACCCCTAGGAGTCTGACACCAAATAGAAGGAACATCAGAGCGTCCCTGATGGGGCTTTTCCTTCTCCCCTAGATACTTGTGTTATCTTCTTTATATTTATTGCAATATAGAGTTACACTTGCCCGGTTTATCCTCTATATCACTATATAAAGTAACGGCGGGAGTAACTATGACTCTCATTGCCATTAGGCGGCTTTTTTTTTCTTTAAGAGAAGTCGCTTTTATTTTTCAATTTTATTTTGCTTTTGGAAGAGTCGACATACTTTAATGCTCTTCAAAAAGATTCTAAGTCACAAATAGAACTGGGGCTCTTCGGACGCTCAACAGAATCGAGTTACAGGCCCGGGAGGGCAACTGTAGCCTTAGTTGTTGCGTACGACCTAGCGGAACGATGGGGATTGAATCTATCAAGGTTGTGAAAGTTAAAGAGATGATCCATCTATTCCAGTTATGTGACTTGAATAAAGTGGAAAAATAAACCTGGCGCTCTTCGGACGCACAGCAGAAGCGAGTTACAGGCCAGGAGGAGGGCGACTGTAGCCTTAGCTGTTGCGTACGACCTAGGTCCTAGCGGAACGATGGGGATTGAATCTATCAAGGTTGTGATAAGTTAAAGAGATGATCCATCTATTCCAGGTTATGGCTTTAAGATCATAGAAGCGCCTCTTCTAACACCTCCCAGTGGTTCTCGCCGGTAGCAGTTTGTATGTCAACTGGCTAAGTTTAGAAAGGCTACTAGTCCCTGCGTGTTGCTAGCTCGCTCGGACTTTCCCTGCTGGCCCCAATAATTTACAAAGCCTCGGATCGAGCCCCGTAGGGTCCACTGGCCCTGCGGACCAGCATTTGTCCCGCAACCCCGACCATGGCATCCCACCACCCCCAACCCATGATTGCACAGAATGTGGTAGAAGCTTCAGCAAAAAGACTGGGCTTGGCGTTCATATGCGCAGCGCCCATCCGGATCAGCTGGATCAGATCCAAGGAAGAGTTGATAAAAAGCTAAGATGGAGCAGTGAGGAAATGAACATAATAGCACAGACAATATTGTCTGTGATAATAGCGGAAAAGGAAGCTGAGCTTTCGCTAGAAAATGTGAGTTTCATGAACTTAGAACTAGCTGCGATCTTTATGTCCAGATCGCTTGACGCAATAAAGAAAGTGAGACAAAGGGCAATATATAGAGAAACTGTTCTTTGCTGGATCGACGAACTTAGGGCTGGTCCCTCTAGTTCCTCTAGTAGTGTCCCGGATAGAAATGACGAAACGAACTCACAAAACTCACTGTCCATAACTCTATCCTTGGATCCTGTATCCAATCCCTCATACTCCAATCCTTTCCTACAGTATCTCTTCTCACTACCGTCGCCTGTAGTAGAGGGATACCACTACGATGAGCTGTGTGCTATTGTTGACCGTGCCGCAGCTGTAGGAAAGGAAGACACCATTGTAAGATTAGCGGCTTATTTAGATACGGTGTTCCCAGTTAGAACTCGGCCTGCCAGGACGAGTAATGACGTAATGAATAATAACAATAGGAATCTTTCTAGACGCAAGCAAAGACGTAGAGAATATGCCCTGACTCAGCGTAATTGGACAAAACATCAGAGCAGGTGCATCAAGTCCATTCTAGATGGACCGAACTCATCGGTAGTACCTCCAAAGGAAACAATGGAGCCCTTCTGGAGGAGTGTAATGGAGGAGAGGTGTGCAATTTCTCCTCCAGCAAGTGGTGTTCGTCCCACTTTAACTGAAATCTGGACCCCCATACTACAAACGGAATTAGATGCGTGCAAATTACCCTGTGCGACATCCCCGGGGCCAGATGGAATTACTGCTAGACAGATGAGAACGATTCCTAAAGCAGTCCTAGTACGAGTGCTAAACTTAATAATGTGGTGTAGAAAACTCCCTAAACGACATATGATGGCAAAAACTATATTCATACCGAAGAAGAGCGTTTCAACAGATCCCGGAGATTTCAGACCGATAACTATACCATCGGTCCTGGTTAGGCAACTACACACAATCCTAGCCAGAAGACTCCAGGCATCCATCACTCTGGATGAGCGCCAGCGCGCCTTTATTAAGGCGGATGGATGTGCAGATAATGTGACCATCGTCGACCTCATCCTACGGGAACACCACGAGAATTACGCTTCGTGTTATTTGGCCTCGCTAGATGTCTGCAAGGCATTCGACTCCGTGTCTCATAACACCATTTTACGAAAGGTGTTTGGACTACTATAGCTTGTCAGGAACACGTTTGACTACACCTGATTGGTGTACCGATGAAATTAAGCCAAGCAGAGGAGTTAAACAAGGGGACCCGATGTCCCCGATGTTATTCAATATAATTATTGATCCGCTATTAACCACCCTCACAGAAGATATTGGTGTACGATCGGCAACGCCAGAATAAATGCCATAGCCTTTGCCGATGATCTCCTGTTGTGTGCTTCTACACCACAAGGACTTCAAATACTCCTTGATCAAGCTTTTGATTTCCTGAGATCCTGCGGACTAGAGCTAAATACTTCCAAATGTATCAAAATAAGTATTAAAGGGCAGCCCAAGCAGAAGAACACTGTTCTGAAACAGTTACCATTTACAATTGCTGGGCGTGAGATACCAGCCCTTAGAAGAACTGATGAATTTAGGCGTTGAGTTCACACCCAACGGGAAATGTAAGTACTACCCGTCTCTCGAGGTTCAACCAATGTTGGAAAGGTTGACCAAAGCCCCATTTAAACCTCAGCAAAGACTGCATGCGCTGCGAACAGTCCTCATCCCAAGGCTCTACCATAAGTTAACACTTGGTAGTGTAACAAACAAAACTGACAAAATTATTCGCAATGCAGTAAGAACATGGCTCCACCTACCACACGACACACCAATAGCCTTCTTCCATGCGCCAATACAGGAAGGCGGACTGGGGATTCAGTCAGTCCGGTAGAATGCGCTGCTACGTAGAGTAGAACGCCTCTCTCGGGTGTGTCATCGCACCCAGGCCGAGCGAGTAGCGAGGTATGAAAGTGGGTGAACCATTTGGAGAGAAACGTTCTGCAAAAAGGGTTCGACTGCTACAAGGAGCCGCACCTAATTACCGATGAAGGTATGAGAAAGCCAGACTTAATAGCAATCAAGAACGGCAAGGCAATTATAGTTGATGCCCAGGTTGTGACGGACGGACGTAGTATGGACGAAGCGAATCAAGAGATATAAGGAAAATTCTGGTTTTGTGTAGTTTCTCTAAAGAATATTTCAAAATTGTTCTCGGAGTGTGTTTTTTCTTGTGTGGCGATTTTCATCTGGCTTCTGTGTGAGAGCGAGCGCCTACGTGCGGCGCCGCACAGTGGAGTATTTACCATCAAATCATGGCCAAAAGTCCAAAAAATTAATTGTACTCTAGAACATCACAATACGTATTTACTGGTTGCTTAGGAATGTT
This sequence comes from Leptogaster cylindrica, assembly GCA_963082835.1. Taxonomy (NCBI): domain Eukaryota; kingdom Metazoa; phylum Arthropoda; class Insecta; order Diptera; family Asilidae; genus Leptogaster; species Leptogaster cylindrica. The sequence goes on from OY720107.1 coordinate 28,477,390, forward strand.
TGCATCGAGATATATTTGTCTCCTTCATTGTTATCTACTTCCTGCCCGGGGGAACTAGTCTGAATCCATGAGTTGAGTCTGTTGCATATACGCATTTGCTTATTGTAAGTTGTAAGATGCTTAAAGATGTTGTGATTTCTGTGGAATCCAGTTAACAAGTGATCTGAAATTTCTCTACACAGTTTCGAAAGGTATGTATTTCTCTGTGATAACTAGTTTTTAGCAAGTTTTAATATCATAACGGTTAACTTGTAGCTCTTTTGATTACGAAGTTTAAACGAAAAAATTAGACTTGTTTACAAGAATAAAATTGGTGAAAAAAACATTCTAGATTATAAAAATTCGCATCCTTATAATTTTTATCATAAAATAATTTTCGAAAAAAACGATTTTTTGCGCATTTTAGCAATGCACGTTAGTTACTTACCAAAGTTATACACAGTTATTGAGATACAAATATTCAATTTTTGTGGTAATTTTTAATATTTTACCCTTTTAAGTAACTTATTTGATTTATTACTTAATTATATGTCTCACAATGTAATTCATATACTACTAATTCTGTAGTATTTGCAGTTTTTCACAATGGAGATGGAAATAAGTAGAAGGTCATTGTATGAAATGATACAAGAATCTACCGATAGAAAAATTGATGACAAATTACTTTATATGGAGGAAAAAGTTTTTGAGGTTATAAAATGTCCCAAAACTGAGGAGAACCTGATTTCTCGACATCTCAGACATTTTAAATCGGATTTCAAGAAAAAGTGGGCTGAAGCTAGAAACACAGAAGATCGTTTTATCAAACAAAATGAAAAATGGCTTGATACACTGATAAGAATACCTGCGTTCAGTTCACAGAACCCAGGAAGGCCAAAGAAGGATTTTGTAGAATCAAGCGAACGCTCAAAAAGAAGAAAAACTGAAGAAATTAGACAACTAGCGACTTCAGAAGAAATAACTTATGCCGCATCTATGAGCCAGCGCGCTTCAGGCAACACGGATGCTGCAGAGTTAATAAAAAAAAAAAACAGAAACGCCTACAAGAGCTAAAAAAGTCAAGAAAATAATTTATTCACCCGAGAAGGGGACACCAAAGAAACTAACACCACAAGAAGTGCTAGCGTTGTTTGTTGAGGCAGATTTATCACGGAAACATTACGAAACCATTCAGAGTTTCAGTAAGGATGTGTATCCATGTTATTCTCTCGTGCTAAAAGCCAAAAAAGAGTGTTACCCTAAACCGGAGACAATAACAATTACGGAGAACAAAGCTGAAGTTTCTCTGCAAAGTATTTAGATCTTACAGTACTAAGATTGTGCATGTACCTATAAGAAGATGTGATTATTAATTTGCCTAAAATTGAAATGGATTGCTTGGACCTTATAACAAAGTGGGGTTGCGATGGTTCGAAGCAATGCCAGTACTAACAGAAATTTGAAAGCGAGACTGACAATGACGCAAACATATTTCAAAGCTCGTTGGTGCCTATCCAGCTGGTTGGAACAATTGCCGAAGAGAAAAAAAATTGTTGTATGGAAAAATCCTACACCCTCGTCAACAAGGTTTTGCAGACCTATACGAATAAGATTTGTTCAAGAAACACCGGACGTAACTATTGAAGAAATACAATATGTAGAGGACCAAGTAAAAAACCTGAAGTTCACCGAAGTGCAAATAGAGAATGGATCTGAGTTAAAAATCATACATACTCTCGTACCAACTATGGTGGACGGTAAAGTGTGCAATGCGGCAACACAAACCACATCAACAGTACGATGCTACATCTGTGGGGATACATCTAAAAATTTTAACAATCTAGACAGAAAGCTAACCGTAGACCCAGCCTCTTTTAAGTTTGGCTTATCAATCCTACATGCCAGGATAAGATTCTTCGAATCTCTCCTACATTTAGCTTATAAGAGTCCTATCCAGAAATGGCAACCCAAAACACCTGAAGAGAAAAAAATTGTTGCAGAGACAAAGAAACGCATACAAGACAGATTTAGAAAAGAACTCGGCTTATTACTAGACATCCCTAAACAAGGTTGTGGCAATACTAACGATGGTAATACATCGAGACGATTTTTTTCAGATCCTGATACTGCCTCAGACATAACTGGGATTGACATTAACCTTATTAGGAGGCTCATGGTAATACTAGAAACCTTATCCAGTGGTCACTCTATTGACACTGAGAAGTTTGATAAGTACGCAGAAGATACCGCCAAGCTATATGTAGAACTTTATGGTTGGTATCCCATGACACCAACCTTACATAAGATTCTAAGGCATGGTGCATTGGTCATAAAACATGCAATAGTTCCTGTTACGGATTCGGGAAAACGTCAGCGACGGTGAGTCAACAGATTCAAGTTTCCAACAGAGGGCGAGCAACGCACAATCAAATGCCCGTGAACTAACACACGCCGGCGTTGACTCTCATAGTTAGTTTTGGTTTGTTGTCCGAGTATGTCGGTCATGAAGGCGCTCTAGTGGCGACGGCGCGGCTATCACAGAAATGTTTTAATTTTAATGGCGGAATTTGTAATAAAATGAATAAATATTGTTAGTAATTGTTGAGTTGAATATCGAGTTTTATTGTGGTGGTTTCTCGGTTCTTACTTTTTGGTGGAATAAATCTCATTGGGTTTTGGCATTGGGTCATTTCCCCCTGGAGATTTTGAATGGGTTTTGGCCATTAGTCATTTCCCTAACATTTTGGTGCCTCCTGTGAGGAATTAATTGACAGTGGTTAATTAATAAAACAATTTGGTGGACGTGTATAGCGAGGTTGGCTCCGACGCGTTCAATCACACGCGACAGTGCAATTGTGTGAACATTCAAGTACCTACACAAAGGAAAGTGTACGGTATCCAGGCAGGCAGTTCAAGACACGAACATTCAAGTTCCGTCCCGAAGGAATTTCGAACGGAACAACGTCTAGACATTTGGTGCGTCATCGTACAAGATTCGAACGGTGCTTTGAAAAACCGGTGACCGAAGGCGGAGCTTAAAGTTCGATCACGTGCAAATTTAGTGGCAATTTGGTTGCATTCGAATATTTCGAATTATCGAATAATTTGGTTTCTTTACAATTTGGTTTCTGAAAACAACAGAAAATTATCAAAGTGACTCCTTTCATGCGATAAATTCTTAGTATTGTTTTGTTGTGCGTTTCGGGTAAGACGCGATCTTAGCGGAACAGCAAGTGCGAGATAGTTGTTGACGTTAGGCTTATTTTGCATATCATTTAACATGGCAGAGCTCAATATTCGAACAAGTGCAGTGTCCTCGATCACGAGGTTGGCAGGAAAGGTGGACAATGGGGAGTTGGCTGCGATGGAGCTGTCAACGCAGCGTGTCACATTGGAAAATTTGGACTTTCACTACAAGAGGTTTCAAGATGCGCATTTGTTGTTGATAGGCGCAGCTAAGGAAAATGAATTAGCCAGTCATTGTGAACTAATGGATACTGTGGAAGACAAATACACTAAGGTGAAATCAGTTTTGTGCGACAATATTGAAACTGCTGACAAGGCAATGGCAGTCGCAGCTGCTGCAGCAGCAGCACCAGCCGCTGAATCAGGACAAAGTGACTTTAAACGAACAAATATAAGTGATATTCGGTTGGAGAAAATTAATTTGCCCAAGTTTTCTGGCGAGTTTAATAAGTGGATAAGTTTCCGGGATATGTTTGAGGCAATGGTAAATTCCCAGGAAACATATACGGTTGCAGCAAAATATACACGCCTTATGCAGGCTCTGGATGGTGATGCAGCTCAAGTGGTGGCTGGGTTCTTACCCACAGATGACAATTATGAGGCAGCGTGGAGAACATTGAAGGAGAGGTACGATAACAATCGGTTAATTATCTCCTCGCATCTCAACAGTTTTTTTGGAATGGAGACATTGCAAAAAGAATCAAATACCGGTCTAAGGAAATTGGTGGACTTGACAAACGAAACCACTCGCTCGTTAAGTGCAATGAAGCGTCCGGTCGAACATTGGGACGATATGTTAGTCCATATCCTAGTGTCAAAACTTCCCAGGTCTACAGTCATTAATTGGGAAATGCAACAGCAAGGTTCTGAGTTGCCAAACCTCGCAGACTTACTGGCCTTTCTAGAAGGACGGGCTCGAGGATTGGACCACATGGGTGCGTTGACAGGCGACAGAGCTGGTCAAGGATACAACACGACAAGGAAAACTGGTTTGGGAGCATCTACACCGAAGACGCATACGAGTACCGCGGGGTCAAGGATGAAGGCGATGAAATCTAATATATCCAAACCCGAACGAGGAGGATGCTACTATTGCGGTGGTCAACATTTCGTGGGGAGATGTTCAGCATTGGAGGCAGTGGCACCGGCTGAGCGATTTGCGAAAATAAAAGGTTCCAATTTATGCTATAATTGCTTACATCCAGGTCATTCTACGAGGGAGTGCAGTTCTAAAAACCGTTGTCTGAAATGCACTGGCCAGCATCATACGATATTGTGCCGTATGGTATCACAGAGGAAGGAGGAGTCGGCGTATAGTGATCCGTCGACACCTACAACAACGCAATGACTAGAAACAGGAGGCCCAGTACCAGCAGTGACGTCATTTGCGTACAATGGGCAAACAACGGGTCATTCCATGAAAAATGGACCAATTTTATGACATTTTGTGACGTCATGTGCTCCGATTTTTTCAAATTTTTTTTTACATAAAGTACTCACAAATAGAAGAAAACGGGTTTGGTAGTTTCTCAAAAAACGTCCCCATTAAGTAGATAACGGGACTTGAAATAAAGGAATTTTGAGAAACATGGATTTTTCAAAACATCACTGAATGGGTAAATATGGTTGTATTTTAATGATATATATCTCATTTTAAAGAAAAGAACTTGAAATTTTATAAAAAAATACCAAGAAAAATATTTTTCATAAAATGGACGAAAGGGGTAAATTACTTACCGTTATTTTTGAATATCTCAAAAAAGGCATCTTTAATTTTTTTTATTTTTTTTTATGTTATGTGTTATAATGTTGAAAAACATATATTTCAATTTCAAGTTGGGATGAAAATTGGTTGGGCAGGTAGAATTTTTTATGTCCTACCATGTCAGGTTTTTTCGGTGTGAATATGAATACAGTAACAAGAATATTTCAATCACATCTTCCATTTATTACTTAAAAAAGTACCTACATTTTTAATTAATAGTTTAATATAAACGAATGTTAAAATGTTAAAATAGAATAACAATTAAATTCAAATGACATAATAATATTAATATTAATTAATAATATAATAGTTTAATTAAATAGTTAAATTCACTCAAAGTCAAATTAAAAATATTTACAAAATTCAGATATTTAAAATGTAATTTTAGTTATTTAAAGTGTGTACAATTTTTTTTTCGTCTGTAGAGAAGTATTTGGCAATAACCTTCCCTGGAGAAATTGGATAAACATGGTGAATTTTTTGTGTTGATGGCAGAGCTTTAATGTTGGTATAAACGTTCTGAAGTCTTCCTTCTTCATCTTCATATTCTATATAGGGAACGTATTTAAAGTTCATATTTTCAATGTTTGCTTCAGCCCATTCGTACAATTGCATGGGAGTCCTAATTTGTTGTACATATGGCCTTTGTAGACTTGCTCGAGCTGCTAAGCGTTTCAAAGTTCCACCGAGGCCATCACATGCACTTTTTCCGTGGGCTGTAGCGAAAAAGTTCCACTCTGCCTTGATTCCGAATTCCTGCACATGTAAAGATAGATTATAAAAATTTTTTCTATTTTTATATTGGGCTGCAGAACCATCTGAAAAATAAAAAATTTTTGTTACATCTTCCAGTTTGTCTTTCAAAAAGGATATTAAGTGCCGTTGGAAAATGTGAACTGCAACCGTATTATGTTGAAGTACGTCACTTATTATAATAAAATTAAGAAATTGTGGTTCACAGTTCTCTAAGGTGCGATAATATATCGCGAAAGGGTGTATCGTGGCTTGTTCATTGGTCCAATGGTAGGCTTGCACTTCGTCCTGTATTACAAAGGAATAGTTTTCGGAAAAATCCATAATCACAACTACTTCTCCCATTTTCAAGTTAGTTTTGACTTGCTGAATGTACTGACTTTGTTGTTTTGCTATAAAATCATGGAGAAGTAATTTCGGTAATCTTTCAATAAAATTGTCTATAAAATCTACTGAATACTGAATAAAAGTTACAAGATTAGCTCGGTCAGTACACGTCCACTGATTAAAAGTTATATTTTCTATTGAATTGTGTTCAAAAGCTTCTGCAAATATTTTTTTTAAGTTTTCATAATTGGGGCAATTTTTGCAGTCATTGAAAAAACATGAAATATTCGGTGGATTGCATACTACTAATGCTAAGCAAGTCTGGTAGTTGACAATTTGAACAGGTTCACTCCGTGTTAAATGCTCTATTTTACATGACTCCAGCATCAGTTTGATATTTTGATGAATAGAGCAGACGCAAATAGAGTGTGTACCCGAAGACCCTGCTAATACACAGTTTCTTGGGCGTAGTGAAGCGAATTTTGAAAATCCTATTTTCACATTGGGGTATGATTCCCGAAATTGTTGATATATTTCCCTCAAATTTCCTAAAATCAAGCGCTTTTGCAAAAATGTTTTTTGCCCGTTAATCTGGAAAATCCTAAATTATTAGAAGCTGAACATCATTTATTGTAGTAATTTTTTACCTTTATTGAAATCGCATCCTTTCTTCCTGGCATTATTCTGCTAATATGATCGCTGCTGTAAAAATCTTTCACTAAAGATACGGTATCATCGTTAAGGGTCCTTCCATGTTCATGCTGCTTCGCTTCTGTTGATTCTGATTTTCTGCTTCTTTTTATTTCGTAAGTTGTTGCCTCTTCAAATTCCTCCGATGTTCTTTTAATGCTCCAGTTTTCGGGCACAAGCGTTAAAATAAAATTCCTGAAGTTTGTATCTCCAGTGCTTTTATATGCTGTTTTCAATTTTTTGACATAGCTTGCTTCACTTATTACTGGGGATGTTTTTGGTTCGTTCTTTAGTTCAAACACCCTTTCGGCAATTTTTCTAGAACTACTTTCCCACTTTTTACGCACATAAACCGGGTTTCCTAGTCTTTTCCTATCAAAAGGTTCTTCACCGATACAGTTCAAACACTCATTCAAAGACGTTAGGGCAATGTCTTTTATTAATGTACGGCTTATATCACTTGTTTTTTCTGACACTTTGTCCTCTAAACATACATCACCTCGCAATTCTTCCACTGAAATTGTTTCTTCCACCATTTCTGCTGATGTACCAGCTAATTTTGTAAAATCTTTTCTACACGCACTACAAATTTTCCACTGAATTTTTAAAGTTGGAATTTTTGAAACCATCCATTGTTGAACTGAACGTAAGTCTTCTGCTTTTGGATTATGATGAGGGTTTTTTTTGAAAGGGTTGCAGCATCGTGAATAAAAAGTTTCACTCATTTTGATACTCTATTAATTGTATAACAAACGAAACAACGAATTCAAACAGATTAGAACAAGTAAGCGAACTAAAACGATTTTCAATTTTCTCGACAGTGTGAATCGCACAAATAGCAAATGCTAAATAAAGCTAAAGGGAATTTGTTTGCACTAAATATTTGTTACAAATTGGGTAATAAATATATCAACGTTAAGGTAATACAAACGTATCATAAAACTACCCTTTTAGTCCGCACATTTGTTTACATATAAGACAATACCTACCTGTTATCATAAAAAAAACCGGTCATTACTTTTATTTTCAGAAATAGTTAAAAATAAATTTTACATAGGAAGTTCGAAGAAGTGTTTTTCTTGAGTTTATGACAAGTAAGAATGCAATTTCACTCCGAAAAAACCTGACATGGTAGGACATAAAAAATTCTACCTGCCCAACCAATTTTCATCCCAACTTGAAATTGAAATATATGTTTTTCAACATTATAACACATAACATAAAAAAAAAATAAAAAAAATTAAAGATGCCTTTTTTGAGATATTCAAAAATAACGGTAAGTAATTTACCCCTTTCGTCCATTTTATGAAAAATATTCTTCTTGGTATTTTTTTATAAAATTTCAAGTTCTTTTCTTTAAAATGAGATATACATCATTAAAATACAACCATATTTACACATTCAGTGATTTTTTAAAAAATCCATGTTTCTCAAAATTCCTTTATTTCAAGTCCCGTTATCTACATAATGGGGACGTTTTTTGAGAAACTACCAAACCCGTTTTCTTCTATTTGTGAGTACTTTATGTAAAAAAAAATTTGAAAAAATCGGAGCACATGACGTCACAGTCACTGGTCGAAATTTCATGGAATGACTCCAACATTATTGGCAACAGCTACAGCTGATATATTGGACGTCAAAGGCAACCGTATTACAATACGGGCATTATGTGATCCAGGATCGCAGATAACCTTCATCACTGAGCGATTTATGCAACGCTCGCAGCTTAAACGCCAAAAATTCGACATGGCAGTCGCTGGAGCAGGGGACATCCAAGGTCCATCCACACGAGGGGTAGCAACGCTACAATTACTATCTAAGCATGAAATGGGCTTTAAATTGCAGGTAAATGCATTTGTTTTATCTAAAATTACGGCAGAATTGCCCACTAGGCGAATCCGAGTGAGTTCTTGGAATCATTTACAAGGATTGCAGTTGTCGGATCCAAACTTCGGCAATCCAGGCAGTATCGATTTGCTTATTGGTGCAGACATATGGAGTCAAGTAGTGAAGGAAGGCATCATCAATGGGAAGCCGAGTGAGCCCCACGCTCAAAATACGCATCTTGGTTGGGTAATATCAGGCCCAGTTGGTTTGGCACACTGTCACAACGTGCACAGTTTACACACTCTAGGCAATCAAAACTTGGAACAGGCTTTAATTCAATTTTGGGAATTGGAGGAGGTGGCTAAGTCAGGAAACAATCAGCCGACTGATGAATGCGAACAGTTCTACTTGGAGACTGTTCAAAGGCAGGCGAATGGACGATACATCGTTAGCATTCCTTTTCTCCCTGGCGAACCACAGCTAGGAGATTCACGGCGAATGGCTATGCAACAATTCTATAGGCTGGAAAGACGCATTCACTCTGATCCAGCATTGTTGCATAGATACATCGCGTTCATGCGCGAATATGAAGCATTAGGACACATGGCACCATACAAAGGCGACCTAACTGAAGGAGGTCATGCATGTTACATACCGCATCACGCAGTAACATCCAAATTCCGTGTTGTTTTCAACGAGTCGGCAAAAACTACAAATGGCGTGTCGCTCAATGACACCCAGCATATTGGACCAGTGGTACAGGAAAAATTGGCAAACATTATTCTACGGTTTCGACGATTTCCTGTGGCAGTAGTGGCAGATATCGAGAAAATGTTTCGGCAAGTCGAAATCAACCCGGCGCAGCAACAATGGCAACTAATACTATGGCGGGAACAACCCAACGATATATTGCAAACATATCGGCTTAATACAGTGACATATGGAACCCGTTCAGGTCCATATTTGGCTGTGCGTACACTTGTACAGTGCGCACGGGACAATCACATGATCATCAAGGATACTAGGCAGGCAACTGATGCAGTTAACAGCATCGAACAAGACTTTTATGTGGATGACTATTTGACCAGTTCACACACATCAACATCGGCAATCCAATTGGCAAAAAATGTGGATCGCATTCTACAAGCAGGGCACATGCAGTTGCGGAAATGGCAATCAAACGACAACACAGTATGGCAAGCAATGGCAATTGAAAATGGACAAGGTGAGTTTCCATTATCAATCAATACACCAGAAACATCTGTTTTAGGCATACAATGGAGCAGTGCGGCAGATGTATTCTCTTTTAATGTCACATTGGACGACACAATGACTCGTACAAAGCGCACAATTCTTAGTGACATCGCTAAATTATACGACCCAACTGGCTTGTTGGCACCTGTTGTGATTGTTGCAAAAATGTTCATGCAGGAATTATGGTTGGCTGGCATTGGCTGGGATGAAGAAATTCCCAGTAAATTGATTAATAAGTGGCACACTTATCGACAGGGCCTATTCGAATTGGAAAGTTTGGAAATTCCACGCTACATTGGTTTGCTCCCAGGACGTTATACAACATTGCATGGATTTTGTGACGCGTCTTCGCACGCATATGCAGCGGTCATCTATGTTAGGACCATTGACGAAGCTGGCAGAGCAGCAGTTCGGCTACTCACATCAAAAACAAGGGTAGCTCCAGTCAAAACTATTTCGATACCAAGGCTAGAGCTGTGTGGTGAACAATTGTTGGTGACTACTATGAAGATGGTACAGGAGGTGATGAATTTCCAGGACGTCGAATATTTTTTATGGACGGACTCGACAATCGTCTTAGGATGGCTGCGACAATTACCTTGTCGTTTCCGGCCATATGTGGCAAATCGTGTTAGCTACATACAACAAAATTGCGACTTATCAGCATGGAATCACGTGTCAACAGCAGATAATCCTGCGGATTGTGCCAGTCGAGGGCTATCAGTTTCTAAACTACAGCAACACGAACTATGGTGGACAGGTCCTGATTTCCTACAACAGGGCAATAAAAGTGTTAAGGTAGAGGAGCCAGTGTGTACTGAAAACGAGCAAGTTAGCATGCGGAAGGAAGAGAAGGCACCTATCATCGGTCATACTCGACAAACGAATAGAGGCATCCTTAGGACACGGCGTGCAGATGGGACGTCCATAGATTTGTTCGAGCGTACCAATTCCTTGTTGAAGATGCAGCGAATCATTGCAACGATACTCTATGCAGGAAGGCGTAGGCAGGTAGAAGAGGATGGAAACGTATGTAGTGCAGAACGGCTTCGTTCAGCTACTCTCGCAATGGCTAGGCTGGATCAACAGCGATGGTTCCATGATGAAATTGATTTGTGTCTACAATCAAAGGGCTTACCTAATAGAAGCATGCTTTTATCATTAAATCCATGGGTGGACAAAGAGGGCGTACTTCGTGCAGGCCCGGATTTAGGCATAGGCAGACTAGGCAGTTGCCTAGAGCGCGAAATTTTGAGGGGCGCAAATTTGTAACAAAAAATTAAAACCATAAAAAAAAATTAAATTTATTGGGCTATGCGAAAACTTACGGTTTTAATTCACGGTTTTATTTTCGCATTGTGTCAGATTTGAGGCAAGTTCTAACGAAAACGTTCAGACAAACTCAAGTGGCGGCTGGTGGGTAAATTTATTAGCTATGCACCGGCGGCGGCGGCGCGGCGGCATCTGTGATCTGTAGTATAGCATAATTCCACTTCAATCAATAGGGAAAATTTCCTTACATACACACTGTTGCTAACACTGCAAGAAAATGAATTTCTTTTAGTTTGAAAAACTTGCTTCTTCTGAATGCCTGAATGCTTTATCATATTATTAATCCTCTATAATTTCTTATTTTATCTTTTTTGCATTGTTATACTGCGGCACATTTTTCATAGCCAAATTTAACGGCTAGGTAACACGTACAATGTACATTGCATGAAAATTCATGTGAAATTTTGTTGATGAAAATTCTAACGAAATTGGTCGTCAGGAATAAATGAAAGTAGGCGGCAATGGTATAGTTCGTGTATTATAATCAAGTGTTTTTAGTTTATGTGCAGTCCCGCGTTTGAAGGTATAAGTTCTACATAGTTAGCTACAAAGAGAAGAAATTAGTGTTAATAATAATTAGCAACTTAATTTTGTATTTTGTTTAAATTACTGTTTATTTTATTTTTTTTTAAAAAACCTGAAAAATAACTTAAAATAATGAGTGCAAATAAACCGAGTGGCTATCAGTACAAAAAGCTTCGAGAGGAGCGGCAGGAGAGAAACGAAAAACTTTTAAACAAAATTCCAAAATTGACAAGCTATTTTTGTCAAGAATCGCAGCAAACACAGAAAAAAGTTAATAAAGACGAACCATCGAGCCTTTCATCAAATAATTTTGTTGAGGAGAATGATAGTATAGACAAAATTACTACTGAGAGTGAAATTTGCGATTATCGTAATGAAGGTGAAAAAAGAGTTTTGGAAACAAATAACGAAAGTTCTGAGGCCGTTGTCACTGACAGTAGGGACACGGTATTTCAATTTAAATCTGATCCTGCTCACTGGAATATCAGTGAAGAACTACGAAATCATGTATCTCAACATGGCGCACCACAAAACCGACAAACAGTTTATACATCATCTCGACGCCGATACGACCAGGAGAACATAGACAGGTTTTTATCAGATAAGTTATTTTCTCGAAAACTCAAAAATGAGGAAACAATAAATAGAAATTGGATGGTATATTCTCCAACCAAGGGATGTGTATTTTGTGTACCTTGTATGCTATTTAGTGGAAAAAAAGACACAAATGCATTCACGACAGGGTTTAATGATTGGAAAAACGCCTCGCAAAGAGTACAAGGTCACGAAAATTCTCCTTTTCATAAGTCAAACGTTGGAGTTTTGAAAATGAGAGGCAGAACCAAAGGCCATGTTAATTTAAAACTTGTCGAACAGTTAGATAAGGAAATAGAATATTGGAGGAATGTACTTAAACGTGTTGTTGCTGCTGTTAAATATCTCACTACTAAGGGACTAGCGTTACGTGGTTCTCATGAACATTTGGAATTATTTGATCAGGGCAATTTTTTGGGTTTACTTGAATTTTTAGCAGAATTTGATCCTTTTCTGGCTGAACATTTGAAACGTTATGGCGATGGTGGATCTGGAAATACTTCCTACATATCCAAGACAACGTATGAAGAATTTATTCTTCTTATGGCTCAAAATGTTCGAAGACAAATATTAAATGAAGCTAAAGAAGCAAAGTATTTTGGGATTGTGGTAGACTCTACTCCCGACATATCTCACATTGACCAGTTAACGTTTGTACTAAGATATGTAACCAGAGATGGCATGCCTGTAGAACGATTTTTGTGTTTTCTACCTAACGTCGGACACAAAGCTGAAGAGATAGTAAATGCCATTGTCGGTGTTTTTGAGAAATTCGATTTGGATATAACAAAATGTCGTGGCCAGTCATATGACAATGCTAGTAATATGGCAGGGATATACTCGGGTGTACAAGCCAGAATCAAAATGCTATGTCCTCAAGCTGAATATGTCCCATGCGCTGCTCATTCCCTAAATCTGGTAGGATCTGTGGCCGTTAGTTCATGCGTTTTTGCTGTTTCTTTTTTTGGCCTACTTCAAGAACTGTATAATTTTTTCACAAGCTCAACACATCGATGGGAGCTTTATTTGACCCATAAAAGCTCTGTGGTACTTCAAAGCTTATCTAAAACACGATGGTCAGCGAGAAATGATGCTTGCAGAGGTCTGAAGGAAAATTGGCCTGCAATTATAGAAACTTTGAAACTAATAGAGAATGATAGAAATGAAAAACCTTCATGCCGTAGTGATGCATCTGCCCTAAGAATAAATCTCGAATCACTAGAAACAGCATTTTTGTCCATATTTTGGAGTACTGTTTTAGAAAGATTCCAAAAAGTCAGTACTAAGCTTCAGTGTGAAAATACAACTTTAAGTAAAGTAAAAGGATATTACCAGTCGTTGGCGGGTTTTTTGGTAGAGCTTAGAAATGATTTTGGGCGATTAGAAACCTTGGCAAAAGAAAAGTCTGGTTTGACTGAGTACAAATCAGAACAACAAAGGAAAAGGAAAAGAGCCTTAGCTCGTGATGAATGTAGGAACAGTGAATCTGAAGTTTTATCAGGATCCGACCATTTTCGCGTAAACACTTTTTATGTTATGGTAGATTCCCTCACCACTGAACTTAGGATTCGGGCAGACAAGTACAAACACCTGCAAACATTATTTGGGGTTTTTGAAGAACTGAAGCAGCTTGCATCGTCTGCAATTACCGAAAAAGCTACAGAATTATGGACAGTGTTCGCGAATGATCTCGAAGAGTCAATCGTCCAAGAATGCTTACATCTTAAATCCTTTTTGTTGGAGCAAAGTGATATGGAAAAAACTGATTTGAACCTACTTGAACTAAATAAACTGTTGAAAAAAGAAGATTTAACTGATGTCTACCCGAATGTGGAAATAGCCTTAAGGATGGCTCTTAGTACACCGGCTACAAATTGCACGGGAGAGCGGTCATTCTCTACACTTCGCCGAATAAAAAACTACCTAAGGTAAGTACTAATAAATTAAATTTTCTAGCAAATTTTCTCAATGCCACCCATTATTTTGGATAATTGTACATAACCTTTTTATTCATTTATTTATTAATTTTTTTCAAGATCTACCATGGGAGCCGAGAGGTTGTCTTCTACAGCCATTATTGCTATTGAATCAGACGTTACAAAGAATGTGGATTACGACAATATCATTAATGAGTTTGCTGCTGCAAAAGCTAGGAAAAAACCCATGTAACCATAATAATATGTTAAAAAAAATAAATAATATTATTATTTATATGTGTTTTTTTTTTTAAGGGAAACAGTAAGTAAATGTAATGTTTCAGTTTAGCTATGTATTATTGTTAGAGACATGAACTCTATTATAATTACACAAGTTAATTAATTGTTTATGCATTTTTTATAAATAACCGTTAGCGAACTGATCTTTTATCACCAAAAGATAGTGTTAATAATGCAAAAGGAAACCAGTGTTTTTGACTAAAAAATCAGCAGCGAAAGTGTTTACAGAAAATTGGTTGTGGAATCATGGGAGAGGTGGGAGGGGGTGCTGAAAATATTCGTGCCTAGTCGGCTCCAACACGTAAATCCGGCCCTGACTTCGTGTAGGAGGCAGACTCAAACGAGCAGCATTAGATACGGGTCAGAAATATCCCATCATACTGGCAAAGGAGAGCAAGTTGGCAGCACTTATCATTGCAAGTGTACATCAGGAAACCTTACATGGCGGGGTACAGTTAATGCTGCACGTTATTCGTCGAACATACTGGATCATTGGAGGTCGAGCGGCCATCAAATCACACATCAATAAGTGTATGACATGTCGTCTTCAACGAGGAAACGTGGCCAAGCAACGAATGGGAGACTTACCAGCATGCAGAGTAAACCGTCATCGCCCATTCAGCATCAGTGGACTGGACTATTGTGGGCCATTTACATTACGACTTGGCGCAAAGCGATCACGTTTAACAACAAAGACATATGTAGCAATGTTTGTGTGTCTTTCAACGAAGGCAGTTCATATCGAGTTGGCAACTGACCTATCAACAAATGCGTTTATCAACGCATTCGTAAGGTTTATTAGCAGGCGAGGACCATGTGAGCAACTATACTCTGACAATGGGACGAATTTTCATGGAGCGGATCGTCAAATGCAACAGGATTTGAAGGAATGGCATAATGAACAAGCGAGGCAGGGCTTGGCTCATCGAGGTACGGAATGGCATTTCATACCGCCAGCAGCTCCACATCAAGGAGGGATATGGGAGGCAGCGGTCAAATCGGCAAAGCGACACATCATTCACGTTGTCGGCAACCAGATATTGGGCTATGAGCAGTTCAATACGCTACTTATTAGGGTGGAGGCTTGCCTGAATTCGAGGCCTTTGGTAGCTTTGTATGATGATCCGGAAGAGAAATTGGCTCTGACACCAGGTGACTTCCTAACTGGTGGTCCTATCATTGCACTGCCTGAACCCTCAACAACAAATTTACCACTCAATAGGGTAAAGGAGTGGGACTTGGTCAAACGATGGACAGAAGAAATATGGCAGAGATGGCACAACGAATACCTGCATACGCTACAACAGCGGACGAAATGGAAAAGGAAGGAGGACAACATCAGACTTGGTGATGTTGTTGCAATTCGACAGGAAAACTTACCACCAACTCAGTGGTCCATTGGTCGCGTTAGTGAGTTGCATCCAGGCAGGGATGGTCTAGTATACGTGTCGTTACCACAAGGCATTTTGATCGGATGACTGGTCGCTCATATACCAAGCAACGACCAATCCAGAAGATCTGCGTACTACTATCCGAGGAATTTGGTTCAGAAACTACCGTTCCAGCGGGCGCCCGGATGTTACGGATTCGGGAAAACGTCAGCGACGGTGAGTCAACAGATTCAAGTTTCCAACAGAGGGCGAGCAACGCACAATCAAATGCCCGTGAACTAACACACGCAGGCGTTGACTCTCACAGTTAGTTTTGGTTTGTTGTCCGAGCATGTCGGTCATGAAGGCGCTCTAGTGGCGACGGCGCGGCTATCACAGAAATGTTTTAATTTTAATGGCGGAATTTGTAATAAAATGAATAAATATTGTTAGTAATTGTTGAGTTGAATATCGAGTTTTATTGTGGTGGTTTCTCGGTTCTTACTTTTTGGTGGAATAAATCTCATTGGGTTTTGGCATTGGGTCATTTCCCCCTGGAGATTTTCAATGGGTTTTGGCCATTAGTCATTTCCCTAACAGTTCCCATCGGGCAGTTATCTGAGGAGGCTGCTGAAGCCCGAAATAAACATTTTCGGCTGTACAGGCAAAACTGCTCAAGAAAGTTTTCCCGGGTGCACTGCAACAGGGACGTTCTGAACAGGCTCCTGTTGACGTCTGACCCTCTTCTGTGCTGCAAGAGGAAAACGGCAAGAAAGAAATCAAAACCATTTTCTTCACAGACATTAGAACTTTTGCTGCCAATGGAGCCAACGCCCCAGCTATCAGAAGACCATGAGGAAGATAACTTTGAAGACAACTTGATGAGCAGGAGTCTTGCTGATGACGAGGACGAGAATGACGATGATAGTTTAATTTTGTAAACTGTAACGAGTCCAAAGACAAAATAGTATATCCATTTTCCCATCACATTATTTACATTCAGGTTTTCACAATTAAAATTTATTACGCAAATAATGTATTTAGTATTTGCAAAAGCTAGATATTACACTGCAATATAACTTTCAAATGTCTTATGTCTTGAATATTTTCCCGACGTTTTTCAAATTCCCGGGTTTTTCCCCTAAATTCTTCTAATTTTTGTCAAAACTTGAAATTTTTTATATTTTATTAGTTTGATATATTTTTAAAATTTTTAAGTATTCCACAGTTACAAAAAAATAGACATGCATAAAACGGTTTCTTTTCACTTCCGAATCATTTCTTGGCGTTGCAAACGTTGTAACGAGGCAAAATCTCGTTACACTAGGAATTGTAATAAAATCAAAATAAACGTTGTAAAAAGTAAAAAGTTGGCAAATCTAAGGAAAAAATGTACGCCACGCAAATCACCGCTGCTAGCACTCGAACCCGGAGCTGCTGGAGCAATTTTTTCCGTCACCGTATAATTCACGATCACAGTTCGAAAGGAAGATATAAGAACTCCACAGTGATCGCGGAAACCGAGTTCCGTCCCGGCCTGAAGCGCGACAATATCCGCTCAGGTCTTCCCGTATTGGCAGAGTAAGCGAGTTGAGCCGAAAACCAATAATACCGCACCGTGTTGGCAGAGTAAGCGTGCTGAGCCGAAAACCAACTTCCCGTAATCCGTACCGCGTTGGCAGAGTAAGCGTGCTGAGCCGAAAACCAACCTCCCGCAATCCGACCATATTGGCAGAGTAAGCGAGTTGAGCCGAAAACCAATATTACCATACCGTGTTGGCAGAGTAAGCGCGTTGAGCCGAAAACCAACTCCCCCAAGATCCGTACCGTGTTGGCAGAGTAAGCGTGCTGAGCCGAAAACCAACTTCCCGCAATCCAACTGTATTGGCAGAGTAAGCGCGTTGAGCCGAAAACCAATAATACCGTACCGTGTTGGCAGAGTAAGCGTGCTGAGCCGAAAACCAACTTCCCGATCCCATTAGAGACCGCCAGGGAAAGCCCTAAGTTAGACAGTAGCAATCATTTGTATTAGCTGATAGTAGGAAGAAGTAGTAAGTAAGTAGAATTGTACACGATAGGAGAAAGGAAATAATAAATAACCTACAAGAGGACACCACCTGTTTATATTCTCCACTACAACTACCCAGGCGAGACAGGCTTGTCTCAGAAATTTATTTTGTACGGGGCCCCGACCAAAAACCCCGTTACAACGTTCGCTCAAAACTAATATACCATCATCTAGGGTATAATAAGTATTTTTTTGACTGTTGTTTTTGAATATTGGATCTGCCATCTTGAATTATAGAATTCTGATAACGGATTTGTAATCATCGACTATAAAAACCCCCGAAGACTGACTTACAGCCGAAACAAACGAAATTTGAAAAACATGTCCACCATATTGGATCCGCCATCTTGAATTTTGGAATTCTGAGAACGGATTCGTAATCAAATACCCCACTGTGGCGCCAGTGCTGTTGAGCGTGTCTGGCGGCGTGGGTACAGCTGCAAACAAGCGGGTGACTACGTGAGGCGCCGGGCCTGTCTGCGTGTCTGGTCGCGGGTGATTTTCCACGTGCGGCGTGGTTTTTGAGTGTGGCGTGTTTCGGCTATTTTTTCAGTGTTTTAAAAAAGTGATGCAAAACGAATTCAACATGGATAGTGAATCGGGTACGGATTACGAAGTGAACACGGAAGATTTTCAAATCGGGGATGAGTACCTCTTCAAGGTTCCCCGGTCGGGTGATATGAAGAAAAGGAAGAAAAATAAAAAAGTTAAACTTCCGAAGGGAAGAAATTAAAAAAGAAGAAAGAAAATCCCAAAGTTGTCCCCGAAGTGAATAAAAATGGAGTGAATAAATTAGAAAAGACTGAAAACAAAAAGGTGAATCAACCAGTGAGAAAAAGTGCCAAACGTGAAGTGAAATCTATGAAAGTGCTCTCGTCACAACTAGTTACATTATTATCGGGGCAATCATCAGAGATCCTCGCAGAAGCACTGCAAATTTCAGCTGGGTTTGAGGAGATCCTCTATAGTCTATAACCTCATGCTGGAAAACGAGAGACTTCGTGGGCAATGTGACGCGCTGACGGAGCTCAAGGTTGCTGCAGTTCATGGCGAAGGGCAGAAATTGGTGAGTAAAAGAATGAATGATGCGGAAGAAATAAATAATTGTGTGAAAGGTTACTTCTCCGATACTCTCTGTGGGGGGAATGGCAAATCCCCCTAGGAAACCGGTAGAGACATGGTCACCGGTGGTGAGGAGTAGGAATTCTAGCACCACGGGAAAGGAAGTAGTTGAAAAGGTTGTGAGGGAAGCGGGCCCACGCTAGGGGTTCGGGTGCACGAAGTGAGGCCACTAAAGGGTAGAGGTGCGATTATTCGTACCCCCAGTGCAGTGTGGCGGAAAGAAAAAAGCTGGAGGAGAACAAGAAATTTCAGGAGTTGGGTCTCGACGTGAGCGTTAGAGAGAAATTTGGAAAGAATATCGTGATAAATGGCGTCCACTGCAGCATCACCGATGAGAACTTCCTTGCCGAATTGTTCGAGAAAAACCTAAAGGAGGAAATTACTTTTGGTTCTTTTAATACAGGGGTTAAAATTGTAAATAGGCGTCTTGTTGAAGGTCCTGATGCATGTGCCAATGTAGTTGTCGAATGTTGTGATCTAATAGCTAAAAAGTTAGTTGAAATTGGTTTTTGATATATAAAATGGTTCTCCTACCGCCTGAGACCCTTTCAACTGGTGACTTTCTGCGGATTATGGTGTGACTCTTTGTGTTAAGGGTGGCTTTGGTGAATTTCTTCTCGTTAGTATGTATTTCAAATTTAATGAATCAATTGATCCCTATTTAGCTTATTTGGATAGTCTTTTAAGTTTTGCGGGCTCTAAAGCGGTGTTGGTTGGCGCTGATGCGAACGTCACTTCCCCTTGTGGCATAGTAAAGTCTCGAGGCATTCGCAGGGTTACCAGAGCCACCAGCGGGGTCAGCTCTTGAGTGATTTCATACTGGCGAATGACCTCTTGGTTCTGAACGAACCTAGCCCTTGGTATACTTTCTCCAGTCAAAATGGTGCGAGTGATATTGATATCACCATCATGAATAGGTCGACTAACATTTCGGTAGACAGTTGGGGGAGGGTTTGAGCGGTCACAATATGATAGAAATTAGGGTTGAAGGAAGGGGATACTCGGAAACGGAATTGTCCCCACATCTGGCAAATCGTTGGAGCACGGTAAATGCAAACTGGGGTCTCCATACGTCGTGTCTCAGAGCAGTAGCCACCACCTGCCCAATAGAGAATTTCAAACTGCTGGCAGTGGACAGGCAAGTCCGGACCCTGGAGGAAGAAAGATATCAACGCTCTAGAAATAGGAATACTGAAAACAGTGATAATTTGAAAAGGGAGTATGCAGCATGCGCAAGAGAGTACAAGAGAATGGTGTTGAACACCAAGGAAACACACTGGAGATCCTTTGTTGAGGAGAATAGGGGCGACCCGTGGGGACGAGTATATAAAATATGTCGAGGGAAAACTAGGGAGACAGATATAAGCGCGGTAAAATTAGGAAATAGGACTTGTGGCACGTGGAGAGAAAGCTTTGAGTAGCTCCTGGAGATTTTCTTTCCCACATCTGACCCAAATCCTGTGAACGTCATGAGAAGAGTTGGCGTGGTAGAGGAAGTACAGGAAGCGGAGATAGCTGAAAGTATTGCATTAATCAGATGCAAAACCCCCCGGATTAGATGCCATAACTGGAGAAATGACCAAAAGTATGTGGAGGGCAATTCCGGAATAATTAGTTTCGTTGTATAGAAAATGTTTTACCAGCGGTTACTTTCCGAGTCGGTGGAAAACGGCGAGGTTGATCATACTCCTTAAGGCCTTGGATAAGGATAGAAGTGACCGCCGTTCGTACAGGGGAATAAGCCTCCTCCCTGTTCTAGGGAAGGTTTTGGAGAGAATTATGATCAACAGACTTAAGATAAAAATAGAACACCGTATGTCGCCAAATCAATTCGGTTTCAAGCCAGGGTTGAGCACAGAGGATGCTTGGATGCATCTCTTGCAACAGATCAAGGAAAGCGCAACAAAATACGTTCTGCGGATTTTCGTGGATCTCAAAGGGGCATTTGACAATCTCAGCTGGAAGCAAATCATCGCAAGACTGCGGCAAATAGGATGTGATGAAATACAGTTATGGGAAAGTTACTTCAACCAAAGATCGGCGGTAACGGTTGGAAAATATGAGTGCGTAGAGAGAGAGGGGTTTCCAGGAGCTGTCATCAGGGCTCCATCTGTCCATAAAACACGTTTATTAGAAAATGTATATGAAGTGGAATTATGGAAATACTAAGAAAGACCATTTTATAAAAATAGTCATGTTGCATGCTCATTACTAAGAAAACACGTTTATTACAAAATGTATATGAAATGGCATTATGGAAAGAATACATATTACAACCTCACCACTTCCTGAATATTAGTTCTAACTCTAATCACCGCCTATGCACGTCCCCGTAGAAATCTTCCAATATCGCTTATCAGCGTGCAACAAAGTTGCAGCTGCTTTATGAATTTGCAATTAGTGTACGACATGTCGACATAGCCATGATTGTATTTAGAATAACCCTAAATTAGATGAAATATAGATGTTTTGTTGTGCAACAGTATAAAAACAGTATAAAAACCTAGACCCTTTCTAACGAATCTCAAAAAGCTTCAAACAGCGTAACTGCGAGGCAGCTAGAATCCCTCATCAGCCAACCAGCCAGCCATATTGTAAAAATGGTAAGTAAAAACAAAATTTAATAAATATAAAATGTCTAACAAAACTTATTTTTACCCACGACGCGTCGCGACGGCACGGAGATGGTATATGCGTTTGGGGTGAGAGGATGTTTGTGCAAACCAATGTCGCCATTTATCTCCAAAACTACTAGTTCGATTTTGATGTGGTTTTCAGTGATGGGTTTGGGTTTGATTGGTGCATGTTCTTAGATAGGTGTTACGGTGACAACTCACCAGGGGGCGCTGCAGCAAACATTTGTTTGTGCAAAACCAAAACTACTAGTTCGATTTTGATGCGGTTTTCAGTAATGGGTTTGGGTTTGATTGGTGCATGTTCTTAGATAGGTGTTACGGTGATAACTCACCAGGGGGCGCTGTAGTAAACATTTGTTTGTGCAAAACCGAAACTACTAGTCCGATTTTGATGCGGTTTGCAGTAATGGGTTTGTGGTTTATTACTGAGGATACTTAAATAGGTGTTACGGCAGTAACTCACTAGGGAGCCCTGCAGTAATATATTTTATATTAGCTCCTACATATTAAGAAACTCGATAGGTGAGTATTTCTGTACAGAGTATCATTTCTACTTATTAGCGTCATTTTTACTTATTACTTATTATTTTCATTGTACGTAATGATATCGAGTTGAGTTACAACAAAGCCCCGGGCAAAGTTTAGTTGTAAATACTTATATTTTATTACTATCAAATAAACTATATTGATATGTACTACAATGTACATATTGCCCATGCTCTCTAAAAAGTTTGAAATAAAAAAGCAAAATTAAAAATTTTGAAAAAACCCACGACGGTTAAACGTAATTTAAAAAGGATAAAATAATTTAAAAACCCGCGACTTAAAGAATTTAAACCCAAGAATATCCGTCGGGGGCTGCCATTACTATTTTAAAGTTTAATATAAATATAAATGAGTATTGCAATATATAAAATATCGCCAATTATTCTCGTTACTATAAAACTGCAAAACTAGTTCATTTAATGCCAGCCCTGGACGGATATTCTTGGGTTTAAATTCTTTAAGTCGCGGGTTTTTAAATTATTTTATCCTTTTTAAATTACGTTTAACCGTCGTGGGTTTTTTCAAAATTTTTAATTTTGCTTTTTTTTACAGAACACGTTTGAGCTACTCCAGGCGATTTCCGGCCCCAGCTATGACACAATGGTGCCCATCACAGCGTTGGAGGTCGGGAAGGAGTACGCGATCAAGACGTTCAAACTGGTGAAGACAAAGTACGGGCTCCGAGTGACGACACATCTGGAGAACAACACCGATATCAAGCCACTTTTCTCGCTTGCTATCATGACCACGGCACATACTCGGTGACCAAGTTTGCTTCACACACACTTTTCTTCTATTTCTCACATCGACCAGATCTCCTCGCACCCTGTAATTGCAAATAGCTCTGCACTTTACAACCAGGCTTCATTCCGTCTCTTTATATCGATCAACACAATTTTCTCAACAAAATCATGCACTCGAATCCACACCACGTGTCTTTCTTGATCCCACCTCACACAAAACTTATCCGCGGTGGGCGCTTTCTGCACAAAACTCACCGGTGGGCTACCACTGTTGCTGTCCCTACGCCTCAACGTGAATTTAAAACCGGAGGTGGGCGCCTTACTACTAACGACAATTGGGACTAAATAGGAGAAATTATATACTCCGCAACTTTAATACAAGCCAACAGAGTGAACGAACTGACGAACGAAGTGAAGGAATTACTCGAAAGATTACATTAATACAAAATAGTTCATAAGTTTACTTTTAAAATAAGTTAAGTTAAATTATGTTAAGTTAATATAAATAATGTAAGTTAATGTAAATATAAATCTATAATATATTAGCCCAGTATATAGGGGTTTTCAGCTTACATTAATTCCGACAAAAGATTTTTTTCTTCTAAGATCCTTTGGTATGGTGTGAGTATGCCAGTAACTCTTCTTTACGTCTAATTTAAGGTGTAGATTCGAAAATCTCTTTCGGCAGGTAGATTTCGAAGTGTTTTTGATTGCATTTTTTGGGGTAATTTTTTTCAGAATCGAGAAACTATTTCTGACTGATAAACTACTTATCTTGAGCTTTTCAACGGTACCCCACAAGACGTGGTTCTAATTGTAAGAATTTGGAAGTTTCACCCCCACCCCCAAAAACTCGTGACTCGTGCGTGTCATCTTACTCTTCAGAGAGAGTATTCTAATTTATGCAAATAAAGTTTCTCTTGATATGAGGAGAACTGCAACTGGCTCAGTGCGAAAATTTTGATGTCGGGACTGTGGAGAAGTATACTCAACGGTCGTGCAGTTGAAAGCACGTAGAATAGTACACAAAACGCAGTTTTCTTGTGAATGCAATATTCAATGTTCTGCCAAGGTGCCCTTGGAATTTCACAAAGAAATTTGTGCAGGCAAAATGGCCGCTGTGCTAGAAGGCTTCCAAAATCCATTTACTAGAGCACAAAAAACGGCATATGCCTATTCTGATTTCTGATACAAAACATCAATCAAAGAAATGTGATCACAATATGGCAGTAAGGAACTGGATCTACAATCTGACGACTGCTACACCATAGGAATTGTGTGAAGCCAATCCTCTGAGTACTTCATCCTCGAGGACATCATCCAGGTGTAGTGCGATGTAAATGTTCTTCAGAAGAGAGCACGAAATCCCAGTGAGTCTCTTAAAAAGAAGACAATCTGTGCAGTCTGAGGGCACGGGTCATATATCGATATTCATAAATTCTTCGACAGAAGTCACGTTGCAATTAATTCTAGCAAATAAATATTTTTCAGGTCAATAAGTTCTTCGCAACAAGTCATGTTTAAATTCTTGCAAACAAAATCAAAATTCTTGCAATTAAATATCAACCGCAAATTCTTCGCGATCAATTACACTAGTTTACAACAAAAATCACATCGATTGAGATATACTTTTTCTAAAGTAACATTTTGTCCTGATTCCGAAAATAATACTGGTTTCTCCGTATCGGGTCCAGTTTTCGAGATATTCGTCGTAATATGAAGAAGTGGACCGTTGCGGAACATAATACATAATTTAAATACGAACATTTTCAGCCATTTTGCAAGTTAATCACAGGTGAAGAATTTACCACAGTCCACAACTTTGACAACAGTATAAGAAGCGGCGACTAACAAAGACCCTAATTACCGGGAAATTATTGCAACATTATTGCAAAACTATCGTGCAATGAAAGCGAATATGTCTCTGAAAATTCATTTCTTGCACTCACATTTAGATTTTTTTCCGGAGAACTTGGGCGCTGAGAGCGATGAACAAGGTGAAAGATTTCACCAAGATTTGGAAGTTTTGGAACGAAGATACCAAGGCTTTTGGGACGAGGGTATGATGGGCAACTATTGTTGGACAATAATACGCGAAATGGATCCAAAAAAGTATAAAAAAGTCGTTGAAGCCACCCACATTGCTCACTATTCTCGAAACGAATAGGACAATGTATATTTTTAGATATTTTAAAATAAACGTTAAAACTAAATAAAGTATTTTAAATAAATTTATTATTATATTTATTGTTGTATTCCTTGAAATTTGATAAGGAAAGTACTGTACATAGAAAAATTTTAGTTTTGCGCTATCTGAGAAAAGTGGTTATACCTACCATAAGGCAAGTCCCATTAAGATGCAAAATGGCTGAAAATGTTCGTATTTAAATTTTCTATAGGAAACAGGTCCTAACTTTTTTTCGTTCATAGAGTTTTTTTGATTCTTACCCTATAAAAGTTCATAAAATGTGAAA
The DNA here is from genome assembly GCA_963082835.1 of Leptogaster cylindrica. Lineage (NCBI taxonomy): Eukaryota > Metazoa > Arthropoda > Insecta > Diptera > Asilidae > Leptogaster > Leptogaster cylindrica. The sequence continues at coordinate 28,502,857 of OY720107.1, forward strand.
AAAAAACTAAAAACCATCACTTTTTTCAACTATTTTTTATCATAGCGACCAAACCAATAAAGTGATTAGAACCAATGAGGTACTAAAATTTTTGCCTTAGTGTCTTCTTTCAGATTTTGTCAATTTCGGGTTTTTCTAACAACTATATTTTTGTGTGTGGACTGAAATGGAGTATTATGTTCCGCAACGGTCCACTTCTTCATATTACGACGAATATCTCGAAAACTGGACCCGATACGGAGAAACCATCATTATTTTCGGAATCAGGACAAAATTTTACTTTAGAAAAAGTATATCTCAATCGATGTGGTAAAAGTTTATAAAAATTTGTAAACTAGTGTTACCTTTTCCATTTTGCAACTCAGCGAATATGACACCAGCCAAAGCCAAAGACCTCTAGACCCTGCATTTTTTGATTCGGGTAAAATAATTTGGGAACGATTAGCAAAAGTTCAGTTATTGATTGTCAGTGAAGAAGTTAAGTCAGTTTCAATAAAAGTGCTTTCAAATTAAACCAAGTGGTGTTTTTTTTATTATCATTTTTTTTATTGTTGTAAAAATAAATTTACAAAAGTCACGCAGCTAGTTCGAGTAGTACGAGAACGGCAGTGTGTTGGCACACCGGGAAACGTTACATTGGGCGCTCGGGCAAGTTCGCGACTTACTCGATTGCTCCGGCTAGGCCTGTGCGATTGTTAAAATTAATCGACAATCGACGATGAAAGTATTAATCGAAAAGTTTTTCGATACGATTGCTGGGAATCGACAATCGTAAACCTAATCGATTAATCGATTGTCAAATCGATTGTCGATTATTTACAATCGTTTAGTTCCGGTTGCCAAATCGATTGTCGATTGTTTACAATCGGTTAATTCCAATTGTCAAATCGATTGTCGATTCCGATTGTCAAATCGATTGTCAATTCTTAGTTTTAACAATCGATAAATTTGAATGTCGCATTGGTTTGTACATGTTGATAATGATAATTGTTGATCATGAAATCTATTGTTTTCAATGGACCATTGACAAGTATCACGACTCAACGTCCGAACATGACAGAACAATATCAAAGACGGCTAATGAGAAGGGGGCGGCCGGACGGGACTGATAGTGACACAGCATACAGTTTTGTCACGTTGTGTGTGTGTGTGACAGAATAAGCGATATTGATAATCATTTGCAACGAATCGTTTAAACGAAATCGCTTACAATCGACAATCGTTAATATAATCGACAATTGGTATTAATCGACAATCGTTAATAATTGACAATCGTTAATAATCGACAATCGGTAAAAATCGACAATCGTTAACAATCGACAATCGTTAATAATCGACACTTGTTAAACGATTATCGATTACCACAATCGAAATCGGCACTTCATTTTTCATCGACGATGAATAAAATAATCGATAACGGTATCGATTAATCGAACAATCGCACAGGCCTAGCTCCGGCATATAGTACATCGAATTAAATTCGTGTCGTGCAGTCCAGGGTTTTTTCTTGTAAAATATATAAATGTCAAAAATTGTGGTAAAAAATTGTAAAAAATTGTAAAAAATTCGATATTGGAAATTTTTTTTAAAAAAAACACGTATTAGTTTGAATTTAACGTTTTTCGCATTGTTTTTGAACTGTCAGGCATGCTTGTCATTGTCAAATGATAATTTTGTTTGTTTCGGTATCGTTCTTGTAATTAAAATAGAAAAAAATCTAAGTGCGAAATATTTGCTGGGCGTCCGATGAGTTCAGCATGGTCCAATTTGGATAAAACTCTCGACAAGCATGGAAAAGTCACAGCAAAATGTAAACGTGTGGTTTGGTGATTACGAATACCGGCGTTCCAAGACTGAGTAAGTATAGGTGAGTGTGGACATAAGTTAAATTGAATGAATAGAAATGATTTGAAATCATTTTTCAGTGCAAAATGTCTTGGACGAAATGAGCATGATGATTTCAATTCCGAGGTGGAATGTGCTGATGATGATAGTGAGCGGCAGGCGTAGGGTAGTTTATCAGGTTTTGAGGGAAATTTATCGAGCAGCTCGGTATGCAAATATAAAAAAGCATTCATTCCTTTCGTGTTAATTGCATTTCAAATAAAATAAATAACATATCAAACCACATACACGACACGACACACACACACCACACCATAGGCACACACAAAGCAAAGAAACATTGAACATTAATTTCAACAACTTCTGAATTCATGAAGGAATTGTGTACATTTTCGTTTTAGAAAGAAAATCACTCTGCAAAGCCAATAAAACGCCCCCGGCAAGCGCTGATGAACAGTTTTACAGTTAATGTATCGGTTATGGAAAGAGATAAAATGGATATTTCGGTATCTCGTCATTTTTTCGGCAACAACATTCCATTCAGTGTTGTTGAATCGAAATTATTTAGATCAATGATTAAAGATCTGCGTCCAGCACTGCAGCCTATGTCCCACCGACTCGTAAGAAGTTGTGCACAACAATTCAATGTCAATATATATGCAGGTTAGCGACAATGCTGCGAACATGAAAAGCATGGGCAGACAAATCGACCTCATGTTCACTACATGTAATGCTCACATTGGAAATTTATTAGCTAAGGACATAATAAGGAAGGAAAAGAATCGTGAATTGATGGCCAAAGTGTTGAGCATTCAAAAAGTTTTTCGAAAAGTTAGTTCCATGAGTGAACTCTTCGTATTGGAGGGACAAAACCTGTCCTGATGTGTGAAACTCGTTGGTGCAGCCAAAGAGATATGCTTCGATCTTTCCGTTCTAATGCCAAATACATGAAGAGAATTGCTGCTAGTGAAGATGTGGACTGTTCTCTTCCAACTAACTTAACGAGATTATTATTCAATGAAACATTAAAAAAATCTTTGGATCGTCTATATGATTTGCTTGATCCTCCGGTGGCAGAAATGCCTAAAATTGATTAATTGATTAAACAGTTATCCGAATTCGCTCTCAAATTGATTCACATTCCAGCATCTACTGCCGGAATAGAAAGATTGTTTTCAAACTGGGCATTTATTCACAATGATTTGCGAAATCGTTTAACTGCGGAAAGGTCAAAAAAAACTTCTTAACGTTTATTTTTCTCTTCGCATCAACAACGAAACCGTCATTCAATCTGAAAGTGAAAGCGATGAAGAACGTGATAGTTGAACCATTCAAACTTTTTGTTTTCGTTAATTATTATTATTTATTTATTGTTTTTCAGTTGTTTTAGCCATCGCATTGCTTTATACAAAAATCAAAATAATAAAAGCTATTGTCAAGAAGAACGTTTTTTTTCTTTTCTAATCCTTTTAAGATTTTTTGCAAAATATTTGTTTTATTACAGGTAAAAAATTCGGCGGTAAAAAATTCCTAATTTTTACAATTTTTTACAGCCGATTTTTTTTATCGACCCAACCCAGCGCGGCACTACACAGATATAATGACTTCTCAGACACAGCGAGTGAATTCACATCGAGGAGTGAAGAAGCGGACAGATAAATACCGAATATTTATAATTTATTTGTAAATGATTTGTGATTGTGATTTGTAATTTTTTTTAGTAAATAAATTTCCCATTTTCTTTTATAATTAAAGAAAAAGATTATCGTGTTTTATTTGAAATGCTTTTCATTTCTTTTTGAATACTTTCAACATTTCTGAAATAACAAAGTCAACGAAACCAAATTAAAAGTTTTTGATGAAAATATTTTCTCTCACTCACTTCTGTCGTATTCGTTGTGATTAGACCGCAGTGTTCTGCCAGCCCCATATGTGTAAAATTGTGTTACAGAACTACAAAAAGAAATATATGCTATACAGGGTGTTTAAAAACAACACGGCAATATTTAAGGGGGTGATTTCTGAGTTCATTTCATGAAAAAAGTTCATATAAACATAGGTCCGGAAATGCATGGTTTCCAAGATACAGGGTGTTAAACTTTTTTTTAAAATATCGGTTTTTTAACAATATCTGAAATATCTTTTGTCCGATTTTTTTGAATTTTGCAGCATTGTGTGTAGTAATAAGGAGCTCATTTCACCTTAATTAGACTAAGGTTATTATATCCAGTGGCGTGCGTGGGGGCACCTTAAGCAATATTATTGACAAAAAATGTGTACGCCACTGACTTTTTTCTAATTATGATATTTTTTAGATAAAGGAAGCAAAAATACAACTTTTTGGTCTCCTGAGTTTTTGACGTATCTTTTTTCGTTTTCGAGATTAAAAGCAAAAACCATTTGATTGAATCTCCATTTACCATACAAAAATATTTAAGAAAATTTGGTGGCAAAAAGAGTATTTGGTGACGCTTCAAGAAAGAAAGAAATGGAGAATCGAAAGGGAGAGTTTGAAAATTGGCCAGCTTGGTCTCATTAAGGGTGAGAATCTTCCGACAGCGCAATGACCCAGTAAACCACATGTAATGCATGGAATAAAGAAATCCATTGAGAATGCATTACAAGTAATGCAATTGAAAGCTATTTGGTTTAGTTCAAATAGCAATCTCTTACAAATACCTTTCAAGTACATTTCAGGATATGCATGGAAATTCTCAGTCTCTCAAATTAAATATACATCTATAGTAGGTTTGTATTTATATTTCAATATACTATTCAAGAAACATTTATTGTTTTTATTTTTATTGTGATTCAGTGCGTTAAACGTATGTACGTGAGTGAAAAAAAAAACATATCGCAAGCTATTTTTGGTAAGTAAAGACAATTGTAAAATTACATAATATTATGTAAAAACTTAAAAAGTTTATAAAACATTTAAACAATTATTAATGAAAATAAATTCTTCATTTTCAGAGTGTACACTGTATATGCCGAAAATTATTCCTTCGCTTGATTTGAAGCAGAGACGAAAGCTGCTATCCGAGCATCCCATGGAAGAGTTCATCTTTTAAAATTCAGCCAAAAATAAAATGTAATAGTGTTATTATATTATCATTTGTAATTACCTCTTACTTTTATTTGTTATTTATTATTATTTGTTATTCTGAAATATATGTACGTTCTGGGTAAAATATATTAATAAATATTGTGTGAAAATATCTAACCAAATTGATTTTATTTAATTCACATACTCGAATATATAATTTGAAATAGGTATATTTTTAATATACATTACGATGCATTTTATGCAGGAAACCCTATATTATTTAATGCATTTCATTATATTTATGAAATGCCTTTTGTAATGCATTTCCCACATCTATCATATGCATTTGTAATTTATATAGAATGCATTACAAACATATATATTAAATGTATTTTTAATGCATTACAAGCAATGCATTTCATCATAGGACATGCCCAATGCTTTTTAATGCATTCAGTATTACTTACAAAATGCTTTCTGTAATGCATTTCATACATTTCTGAAATGTATTGTGAATTGATTTTGTATGCATTCGTGGTTTACTGGGGACCCAGCTAGCCACATGTAATATATCGGCAACTGAAACGAATTTCTAATACATTACCTGTAATACAGCTGAAAAGGATATTCTGTGCATTTGTTTCTCGTACATTACTCGCACCTTACATGTAACGCATGTTGTTTTCTCAAACGCGTTCTGGGAAATTTTCTATCGAGTTTTTCTGGAATGATCGCGGATCTGCACCAGCGAAGCGAAATTCAAGTTTCAGTTCATGAGATAACGTTAAAGTGAAAAGAAGTGCGGAAGTTAGTGCCTAAATTAAGTTTTAATTAATCCAGCGAAATTGAAACGAATATTGTTTTTGATAATTGAACTTTATTGGCGAACCACTTCTGAACAACTGAACGAGTTTTATCTCTCCCAAATGGATTAAGTTAAGTTAAGTTAATGGATATTAAGTAACTAATTAGGGATGTGAAATTATATTAGTTATAATATAAAAATTTGAAATGTAAAATAGAAATTTCCTTATATTATATAAAAGTTTGTTAAAAAAAGATAAAAATAAACATATACACATATGCTCGAGCCTCTAAACTTTAAAATTTATTTTCAAACCAGTACAAGAAAATCAACCGACCATCCGTTTAAGCCGCGGAACTAAGACTGCCATCACCTCCCTCATATCCTGTTTGAACACTTAATGACTCCTTTTACATTTTTTTTGTCTCGTTCATTAAAACTAATTTTCCTTATGGCTAATGGTGCCAGGCGGGCGATGACGATTGCCGTTGAGTTATCGCTTACAATTAAATAAAACTATTTTTGTAACGGCAAAAATCGAATGTAATAACGAAATGTCATTTAATAATAATGATAAAACAAAAAAAATTAACTATTGACTAATAATACATTTCAAATGTAGTTTTAATGCATTATATGTATCTAAACATGTAATCAATTCGTCATGAATATTCAATGCGTTACAAGTAATATGTTACAGCTGAGGACATGGCCTGTAGAAATTAATGCATTCAGTAGCGCATATGTAAGGCTTACTGTAACAGATTACATGCGTTACTCGTAATGCATATACAATACATTTCTATTGCATTCGTGGCTAGCTGGGTTAATACACAGAACAAATGGATTTGTGAGATCCGTGATAGTGCAAACAGAAACAGGACACCTAGCGAGGCCTATGCTGAAAATCTGTATTCTGCCAGTTGATCAAGCAAAGCCAGCGACAAACTCGGAGCAAGACTAGACCTATTGAAAACTTACGTTTTCGCCGGGACTGTATTGGATGCCAAGCACCCGAGCTTATAAGAAATATAACAGACTAAGAAGAATATAATAGAGTAAGAAATAGATGTAATAAATTAAGCCATGGAGGTAATAGGTTAAGAGAAGAAAATATATAGTAGAAGTTTTAGTTTGTGACGAAATGAGAGCGCGGCGAGTTGGTGGCGAGTGAAAAAGGAAATAAATGTGTGCCAGCGGAAAGTGTAAATAAATGCTGGGTTTTTTTTACCGAAAAGGTTTTTCCCAACTGAAAAAAGCAAAATCTTTTATATAACCTATACAACTATCGAGGGCTGAATTTTCAAGATTGAATGATGTAGAGAAAGAAGCTTTTTTGAACGCGATATTAGGAGACATAAAAAATGAGTCAAACGTGGCATCGGACAGTGAGGACGATGACTGCTACCGGGCAGAAATCTGCCCGAACATGCGCCTTCTGATACCGATGAACTTGAGAATGAACCTGTTGTTCGAGAAGATGCTGAACTTCAGAATATGACGCAGGTGACGAAAGCGCCGAAGAAGACGAAGAAGCTGAGGCTGAAAGCACTGATAGTGAAATAGAACATCAAATGGAAGCTGCAACAAACGCTTATATATAGCGAAAGATAGGACAATATGTAATAACACGCCACCTCATCAACATCAGATCGCAGTTTACCATGTAGTACGTCCGCGTAGTGGTCCTCATAGCAGCACCGCAACACTATCCGTAAGAGAAACATTCAAAAAGATGTTTACAGAAGAAATGATGGACATTATAATTCGCCACACCAACAAAAAGGCTGTGTCAGTCTATTCAGCATTCAATGCAGAGCATCCAGATTCGTAGGGAAAGTGGAAGCCTGTAACTCTAGATGAAATATACTCATTTATGGCTATATATTGATTTGCTCTGGCGCAAATAATTCTAACATTGATCACACAACTGATATGTGGCATTCCAACTCATATCCACTGTATCGAGCGACAATGGGGTTCAACTGATTCCAGAGCATCATGCGTTTTATTAGATCTGATGATGCATTTACACGCCAGCAACGTGTAAAAGAGGATAAAGCAGCTGCGATCCGTGATCTCTGGACAATGCTTAACGCAAATTTATCTAAAATGTACAAGCCGACGGAAAATTTGACAATCGACGAAGAACTCTATCCTTTTCGCGGTCGGGCAGGATTTACACAATATATTCGTTCGAAGCCAGCTAAGCATGGCATCAAAATTAGGTGGGTTTGCGACGCTGAAAATTCCTATCCCTTGTAAGGCATCATTTACACGGGAAAAGCAGGCAACGTTCGAGAAAAAAACCAAGGAGAAAGAGTGATACAAGAACTAGCGGCCGCGTACCGAGGCAGTGAAAGGACTATTTGCATGGACAATTTTTTTACAACTCTACCTCTGACTAAACACTTATTTTCGTGGTGTCTGCCTGTACCATACATTCCAAGTGTTATGGCTCCGAAGAAATCGAGAGAACTATACTCTTCTATGTTTGGATTCCATGAAAAAGGAACGCTATGTTCGTACATGCCAAAGAAGAAAAAAGCAGTTATTATGTTATCAACTCTGCAATCCGACATAGCCGTGAGCGGGTGAGCCGTATCGAGAGAGTGCACGCTTCGCTTGCACTTTAGAGAGTTAAGGAAGTAAAGTTGTGTATTGAACCTAAAATTTAGAATTCGAAGAGGAATTTAGCGAGTTAGTTACCAACAAGATCGACTCTTTGGTGGCCAAACTTGTTCAGGCTGATTTTAACAGGCTGAGCGGTGAGCTCGAGCAAGTGCGTGCAGATGTACTGGATTTTGGAGTCGAGTTGGAGAAGGTGCGCAGAGCAAGTAGACTGTCGGATGCTGTGATGTTTGGTGTCCCTATTCTGCCAAAAGAAGATCCTCAATTTATACTTCGTAGTGTTGCCACCAAAATCAAGCATAATTTATCCCCTTATACTAGTGCTTTCCGCCCTGAACATCCTGCGAACACTAGAACTAGAAGTGTCAATACACCGCTTGCCATTAAATTCTCTGGCCCTGCTGAACAGAGAGATTTTCTGTTTAAATTCAAGCGGGCAGGTGCGGTAACTCTCAGCCACTTAGATGCAAATTTTAAATCCGAATCTAAAGTTACTGCCTTTGAGAGTCTTACACACAATAACAGCAAAATTCTGCGTACTGCCTTAACATATCGTCGGGATAATATACTGCACTCTGCTTTCTCAAGACGAGGAGAAATCTTTGTCCGCTTCAAGGACGGTGAATCGCCAACCAAGGTTGTGACAATGGATTGCCTGGAAAAATTAATTTGTGAAGCGAACAATGCAGGAGCTACTTGATCATTAATTACTTTCTTTTTATCTTGTGCTTCTTTTATGCTGTATATTAATTTTCTTTCTTCTTTTTATTTATTTTTTCTTTCTCTCTCTTTGAATTTTACTCGGTAATATTTGTTTTAGCCGTTTTTTTTTTTTTATTAATTAATTTAATTCGTTTTGATTTTTATGTTGTTTCTCCTTTTTTTTTCTTTTGTTCGTTTGTATTGAATGCATATGGATCGTTAGCTTTTATTTTTACCTCTTTGTATTTTTCTTTCTCACAATATATTATTTGCTACTGAATTGAGTGCGCTCAGTGTCGTCTCTTGCCCAGTGATTGGTGATCATGCCTTAAGATCCTTTTATTACGAACATTGTAAGTTCCATGCTGAAAGTTTTCTGCAACCTACATAGTGGTTTAAATGTGTGTCATTTTAACGTGCGGAGTATTTGCAGTAAAATGGACGAGATCAGAGAACTCTTTCGCTGCCCGAATTTGCACGCTGCCCTTGTAACTGAGGCGTGACGATATCTCTTCGTCCTTTGTTTCCCTTGATGATTTTCAGATCTTTCGTAATGATCGCCTTGGTAGGTCAGGTGGTGGGGTCATTGTTTACATTAAAAATAATCTCAAAGCAAGACTTATTTTCTGCTCTTCGGTAGGACCTTTGGAGTTTCTTTCTGTGGAAATGGACACAGGTGTGGAGAAGTGTGTTCTATGTGCGGCTTACTGTCCACCGAGGCTCTTGAACTCTGAAAACTCTACTGCTTTTTTCAACATTATTACTAATCTCTGTCAGCGTCCAGCGATATCCTAAAGTTATTATTGGCGGCGATTTTAATGTTAATTTATTATATAATAATCTTCGCATTTAGCTTGTGTTAATTAAGTCCCCACTTTTTATAACACGTCTAACCCTTCCCTCCTTGATCTGTTTTTGGTTTCTGATCCTGATCAGGTACTTTTTTTTAACCAATTGCGTCTTAGTATTTTGGATCATGACATCATATTTTTGTCGTACAACATTCAATTCCTCCGACATAGACCTCCTTGTCATATCTATATCCAATACAGGGATTATAACCGCATGAACTATGACACCCTCTTAGCTGACACCGTATCTCTACCCTGGCACCTCGTGTACTCTATGCTTTCTGTTGACGAACAGATTGCTTTCATGGGCAGTTCCATCAAGCAGTTATATATATCTTGCCGTTGGTTTTCTCGCGAAATTGAGGGTTTGATTGCTGAGAAGGAGTTCTTGTTCAACCAATATGGTAGGGTTAGGACTATTGAAAGTCGCAGGAGGTACGTTCTGTTGAGGAATTTAGTAACGCGTATGGTTCGTCTTGCCAAGCGATTGTATTACAAGAGGAAGTTCGACCAGTGGCGGATTAACCGGTACGCTTAGTACGCTTAAGCGTAGGCCGTAGGGCCCCGAGGCCCACAGGGGCCCCCGATCGTATCAATATTTTTCAGAATGAAAATTCTGAAGATAATTTACGAAAAGGGAATGATAGAAGCATATTGTAATTTATATATTGCTTTAAGGTTGTTTTTAACGTTACCCATAACGAGTTGCGAAGCAGAGCGCTCATTTTCTAAATTATCAATAATAAAAAAACAAATATAGAACTGTAATGAAGGAAAACAGACTGCAGTATTTAGAAATACTTTCGATCGAAAGTGATATAACAAACAGTCTAAATTATGATGCGACAATAAGACTTTGCAGATATGAAAATAAGAAAAAAATTTTAATCTTGTGATATTAGTTTTTCCGTATTTTATATTATATTCTATTTTAATCTTTCAATAATTTTAAATATTCATATGTTGTTTTTTGTAAAAAAATTTTTATTTTGTATTTTGTACCTGATTTACTCTTTTAAAATAGTTTCCTGTTTTGTTATTGATTAATAATTATTATTCATTTCTTATACATATTTTGTTTTGATATACGCTATATTTCATTAATAAACTGTAAGTTTTGTTTTGAAAAACCGACTATCCATTGAAAAATTGTTTTGAAAGAAATTGAAAAAGTTGGGGAAGGGGCCCCAAAAGTTTTTAAGCGTGGGGCCCCGGAAATCGTAAATCCGCCACTGAGTTCGACCTTAACTTACCCTCTAAAGTTTTTTGGCGTAATTTATGTAGCGTTAGCGTCCACTGTGACAATGAGTCTCCTTTTCCTAATATTGACCTGAAAGAGCTAAATAATTTTATCGTGGGGAGTACGCACCCACTTGTAAATGCAAGGGCCTCCGACCCTCCTCGTTCAGCCTAGCAGTGGTTGACGGGCTTTAGCTTTCGAGGGGTGGATTGCTCTGAAGCTCTCAGTGGTATTTTTTCAGTAAAATCAAATGCTGTTGGTCCAGATGGCATTTCACATAAGTTCGTCCATCTCATTGCTCCATACCTCATTTCTCCTTAGGTACATGTTTTCAATACTTGCATCACTAAGTCAGTTTTTCTTGCTGAATGGAAAGTAGCTAATGTTCTTCCTTTACGGAAAAAGAACAATCCTTCCTTACCTGGTGACTTTAGACCAATTAGCTTATTGTGTTTTCTGTTGAAGGCATTTGAAAGATTGCTTCTCTTGCAGATACGTGAGTACATGACGCTTGGAAGGCTTATGTGCTCCTTCTAATCGGGTCTCCGCTCTAACTATAGTTGTGATTCTGCGTTTATTAAGGTGACCACTGATGTTCGCAGTTCTCTAGACAACAATGAGATTGCTATCTTATTTCTCTTAGACTTTTCGAAGGCGTTTGATAGTAGAAGTCACACACTCTTACTGAATAAACTTTCTGGTCGATACGATTTTCTCTCAAATGCAACGGCTCTAATTAAAAATTTATTTTCTTGTTGGTCGCAAATGGTTACTATCGAAATTGCTCTACTTCCCTGCACCTTCTTCGCGGTGTCCCTCAGGGGTCTATATTAGGTCCGCTTCTTTTTAGCATTTACGTTAATGATCTTCCAGAGCTCATCGGAAGTGCGAAATCTCATATGTATGCTGATGATGTTCAAATTTATCTCAGTTGTCCTATTGGACTAATTGAAGACTGTGTTGACAGGTTAAACTGTGACTTGCAGCATATTTTTAGTTGGTCTGTACTAAATAACTTGGAGCTGAATCCTAGCACATCTAAGTGTATAGTTTTCTCACGCAGTTCTTGTGATCTGTTATCTTTTCTAGCAATCAAACTGTCAGGCCATGTTATTCCCTATTTTAGGAAAGATTGCAAATATTCCGGATTTAAGAATAATATTAATTGGAACATATTACGGAAAAGGCAAGCCAAACAACATTGAGACTTTTCTACATGATTTTGTATATGAAGTTGAACATTTATTTCATAACGGCATTAAGGTATCAACCAAAACCTTAAAGTTCAAAATTCGAGCATTTATTTGTGATGCTCCAGCGCAGGAATACATTCGGGGTCTTGTCGGTCAAAAGATAGTTTATGTAATAACTTACTCCACTTCAATAGCAACACTTATAACTGATAGTGACTGGTTCATCGGAACCTTTGATCTTGAGCATATCGTTGCTCAAGTCTCTGCTCTCTGGGTCGTCGAAACCCAAAATTTTGGGCATATTGTTGCTATTGCAGTTTCCTTGAAATCTTGCACAGTCCTGTGGATCGTATCGCAGTTTGTATTGTTAGCAAACATCGGTTCGCTGGGATCCCAAACTAAATGAACTCAGGCCATTGACCATGAGCTCAGCCTCGTCCTTCACAAATTGCAACCAGTGGTGGAATTATGTAACTTTTGTGAGTTAGAGTTTAGAGTCTAAACTCCAAATTTAGAGTTGTTTGCGATTACGTATGCAAATTATCACTAAGTTAGAGTCCGTAAAATTACTCTAAAATGTGAGCGGTAGAGCGACATCTACGTGACAGAATAATAGGTAAAAACGTAATAGATTAAGTCACACTTTAGACTGAAAATGACAGATCTCCGAATTATGGAACCAAGTTCACTCTAATTTTAGAGGCAAAATTTAGAGAAAAACAGTCACGTGTGAACTGCATTGTGAGTGACAATTACACATCCGGATAATTCGAAATGTAAGTATTTTACGTTTTATTGTTTTCAATTTTAGATCACTAATAACATTCTATACTAATTTTTTAACATATTTAACAATACATTTTTTATTTATTTACAGGGACAATGCAAATAAAACAACGGAAGCGCAGTTTACTGTTCTCGTCAACTTCATGGAGGAAAATCCCGAGTTGGCGAGAAACAAACTAAATACTGCGGATGTAAAAATGCGCGCCAGGAATTTGTGGGAGGAATTAGTTTCAAAACTAAATACGGTTGGGCCTCCCATGAAACAATTGGAATCGTGGAAAAGAGTAAGTACTAGCGTACTCTATATAATATAATATGTAGGTATATAATAACTTTTGTTCTGGATGTTTAGGTTTGGTACGACTTCAAAAACGGCGCGAAGAGCAAACAACGCCATAATACGGAGGAGAGGCGGAAAACTGGAGGAGGCGTCCCCAAATTAAAACATCTGAGCCAGCTCTAGTCACGGGTGGTGGACATCATCGACGCGTCCTTGTCGATTGAAAGGATGGATGATGCAGTGGTCTTCAGTCCACCGCTAAATATCGGCGACATCGACAAGGAACCGGATGCCATCACAGGAAATCAATCGGGGATAGAAGAGTCCCGCTGCATTGCGTCTACCGTTTGTTCTTGTGCCCAAGAAGTTTCCAAAACAATACGAGCACAGCAAAAGACTTATTACAATAATTATCCGTAGAGAATTTTCCTATCGTATTTGGAACGAATAGCGTCACATATAACGTACACAGCCTTTTACATTTGACGGAAAGTGTAATAAACTTTGGTCAGCCTACATATTTCTCTGCTTACGCTTTTGAAAATTATCTTCAAACATTAAAAAGAAAAATGAAGAAGCCATCAGCCATTTTACAGCAAATAGCTAATAAAGCAAAACTTGAAGTATTGACCGAAAAACCGCAATTTGTGGGATTTAAAAAAGATCATCAAGGCCATATTATTAGCTTTTATTCAAGTTCATATTTTTTTAAGCATTCAAGAACCAAATAATTTTTGCTGCATTGAGCCATATATCCCCATTAAAATAACTGGTTTTTATGAAACCGTCAATGAAAGAAGCTTTGTTGTGGGAAAACGGATGTGCGATTTAAACAATTTATTGAGCCCTTGGAATCAATGTATGCTTTAGTTATGTGCACTGCTGAATTAAGCTTAAATGCGGAAGAGGAAAGCTTTAATGTAAGCGGCATTTCTTGCAAATTTGTAGGCTTACCGTACGAAGGGAAATATTTACTGATACCTATTTTACACAGTTGTATTTAAGGGTTTTTCTAAGCTGTAATAACCAATACCTTAAAAACAAGCAAACGATTTCTGAGAAGATAGATTAAACCGATTTTATTTGCATTATTCATTAGAAGAATGGCATTAAATCAAAAAGAAATAGGAATATCAAACATTGAAAACATAATACCAGGTATACTACGAAGATGTGATGCAACTTTAGGTGCAATACTTCATACTCCTTGTAAGTCTCCGTGCATTTTATAAACATGAATCATAATCAAAATTATTACATGTTTTTAGATAATAGTGATCAGTCGAATGTAAAAGACATTAAAATTTATATAAAAGAAGTTATAGATAAGAAATTCGAAGAAATGAACGGTAAATTCTCACTCTTATTGATATTTGAAAAATAAAATATATTATTCAGTACTATATACTATATATTATACTTCAGGTTTTTTAGAAAACCAAAATAAAAAAATCGTCGAAATTTTGGGCGAACACAGTGTGTTCATAATCTAAATCGCTTGATACGTGAAGAGCGAAACGCCAAGGAGGTTACGTTTGCTTTCCCAATCGTAGATTTGGATGAGGTGGAGGAACAAATTAATGAGGAAAACATAAAGGAATATATGTAAGAATTTTCAGAACTGTTCACATTATTAGATGTAAATTTATTGTATTTTTAGGTACGGGCCATAAAAAAACTTATTGAGAGTAAAGGGTTCGCAAAAAGTTTTGGTAACATTCTGGACGAGAAAATAATAACAGAATTTAATTACTCGGGAACACACGGAAAAAAACCTTTTAGAGATTTTCAAAACATAAATAGACTTTTCATGGGTAAAATATTTTGGATTGAACATATACTTAAACGGCAACACTTAAGAATGAACTATTTACAGAAGCATCTGGTGTGGTGAACAACGCCGAGTACTAGACTAGGCACGTTTTCAGAAAAAGGCCTCCAATAAGGTTCTAGAAGCATTTTGGATAACAATTGGGCAACCGACGTTTTTCTTCTAATTCGACCCCGCTGAATCCGAATTTGCCGGTTGCCCGATCGAAATCTGAACCGGCAGTGCGGTATGACGGCCAATATGTCGACGATAACTTTCTATTTTCATCATTTCCAGGTGAATAGTGTAGTAAATGGTAACTTTATCTATCAACCCATACATTTTAAAAGATATAGGGTTAATTTCATTAAAATAACCCGAATTATATTATATTTTATCTTCAATCTACTTGACTCACGCAAGTGTGCAACACTCCATTTAATTTCTTTATTTCGATAACCCAGCAAGAAACTTAGCTTCTTACCTTAGCGAATGTGTATAGCGGGCCTAAATGGGGCAGCTATTGCCTATTGGTCCCTCTTGAGCAAATAACGTGCTGTGTACTGTTTGTCTTTGTGCAACGGGTGTTCAATTCGAAGTGCGCGTTACAAGGAATGTAAGGAGGATTGGTGAGTTTCGTGATTTTACACATTTTGTTTTTGGTTTTATTATTATTTTGTACTATTATTAGGTAAAGTTGTGTCTATACTTATGTCCGTGCTGTATACAAGCCAATATTGCAAGATGACAGATCTGTTTTCACCAACAGCTGTAAATTATAACTTGTGCATTATTTGTCAGGGTAAGGGTGGAGTCTGTTCTATGCTCCAACCAATGGCAAGACAAAACTCCTTGGTTGTGCTAAAGAGAGGAAAGATGCAAATGATGTCCAAAACGGTGCTGCTATAGCCAGAATCTTGCACGTTTTATCAGACGAAGAAGAGCTTGAGCTTGACTATATATATCACAAAAGCTGCTATGCATCATTTACCTCCAATGAGAAAATTAAAAAGCTGCAAATACTAACTAAAAAGTTAAAGAAAATTGAAATTGCTACATACATCTAAGCCTCAGTAGGTTACGCTATCAAAGGCTGTAAAGTTTGATAAGCAAAAGTGTATTTTCTGCCAGGACAAAGTAGAGCGTTTAAGACGTATAATGACCAAAAATATGGACAAAACAGTAAATGAGCTTGCAAAATACGACTACATGTTGAATATTAGAGTGAGTGATATCGGTGATTTGATTGCTGCAGATGCAATGTATCACAGTACATGTATTTTAATACTTCAGAAGCTGAAAGCACGATTAAAAAAGGACGAAAACGATACAGAAAAGGGTCTGCCCTTCTTTCAAATATGCAAAGAACTTCATGCTGCTGCATCACTTGATCAAGTTTGTATGCCAATTATCACTTATGATTCACAAAATTTAATCCAGCTTGAGACATTAAAAATTTATTTTATCTTGGTGCATATTGCAAGTTAAGTTTGTTTGCAGATCTTGACATTGGACGACGTCTGGAGCAGATACACTGATCTATGCAATCTATGCAATCTATGCATTTAGTGATTGCCAATCACTAATCTATGATCCTTCCTCATATGTGTCGCGAAGTCCGAAATGGGCGACACCTGCAGTCAATTGTTTTTTTTTCGTCATTGCCGTTAACAACATAGTGAAGATGGAAGTAATGTGTGGTTATCTCCACACCGGAACCTTACAGTTTTTCGTGGTTATTTTAAACATGCCGCACTTGATTTGAGAACGTTAAAGTTGTTCCGATATTAACAGTAACACATGTACTTCCAACAATAAAAATTTTTAAATCAACAGCGCCGCTTTTGAAACTTAGTACGTTCTTCTTTTGCATAGCGGTTTTCTTAAATCTTCAAGAACGTTTGCGCTTAAATTAACAGTGGCACTATTCTATCAAAATTTTAGTTGTTGAATTTACAGGAATTCGAGGTTCAGATGATCTGTTATTACTATCGCGTGTCATTTCTTTCGTGATTTAACGCAGGCAGGGAGGCAGGCTTTTTAAGTGGAGTGAGTGTAGTAATATACAGTGAGTGGTATAATAATAGTGGATCTTGTAAAACAAAGCGAAATTTAAGATGAGTTTAGAACAAGATTTTACTACAGGTCTTAATTTAGAGTTTTCTGATAGCGCCTTGACTTCAAATGTCACAATTTCAACCACTACCTCTGAGGTAGTGTGCCTCTTTTTGGTGGGGCCTGCAAATGGATACCCAGTAGGAAAAATGGGAAGCGAATTCCTTCGTAAATGATTCCGTAAGCACTGAATTCACTGCAAAACAGTAATCGGTTACCACTCATGAAAAAAAGAAACGTTGACACGATCGGTAACTATAAACTACTTACATAGACATTAGACATTCCCAAGTAATGCAGTTGGTAACCGGTTTCTGTTTTATTTTCGGCAACATTTCGAACAGCGTGCCGGTAGTTTGCATTGCATCATATTTTTAGTTCAGTCCCAGTCGTACTGCGTGCAAGTTCAAGCAGGCGCGTTATCAAATTCGTTTTGTGTGTACCGTTAATTTGTGGTCGCGGTACAGTTCTGAGTTCTGACTAAGTTTTGTGATTTAGTGGGTTAATTAGTACAGTGGTTAATTAGTTATCTTGCAGATTCGTTTAAATTGTAGCATTCCCTGAGATCCCGCAGTAGGCGCAGTACCTGGGACGCTCGCTTGCATTTGGAACTAGGAAAGGTGCTTTTCGTTTCAGAATATTCGTTTTTGCAGAATATAAGGTAACAATATAATTAAGTATTCATAAACTTATGTACAACTTATGTACAAAAATGATCTGGTATACAGTTATGGCGGAAAATCGTTTCAGCGTCAGGCATGTAAAAAGACTGATCAATAAACAAAAAAGTATTTACATTGAAGCATTAACAAAATACAGTGAAAATAAGGAAAATATTGCGGAATTTCAACAAATCTCAACTTCATCACACTGTATAGAAAGCAATGAATTAGACCAAAACAATATTGTAGAAGATGATGATGATGAAGTTGATAATGAAGAACGCACTAAATGTACATTAAGAGAAAATCTTAGAAATTGGTACATACAATTTAATCCTTCGAGAGATTGTTGTGATTCGCTGTTAAAAATACTTCAAACCGAAAGATGTGATGTTCCGGGTAGTACAAAAAGTCTTTTGAAAATTGGCATTAGTAGTGAAAAGTTAAAAATTAGAACCGTTCCACCGGGTGAATACATTCATATAGGTATTGAATCTCAATTAAGTAAAGTGAAGGATATTATAAAAGAATACACCGAATTGATTTTAGATGTAGGAATAGATGGATTGCCTTTATATAAAAGCTCGTCAACAAGTCTTTGGCCAATTCTCGGTAAAATTGTTAACATTGAAAGTATTAACGTGTTCTTGATAGGTACTTATCTTGGAAAAAAGAAACCAATTAATATCGATACTTTTTTGCATGATTTCGTGAATGAAGCACGAGTTTTATTAAATTATGGGCTTAAAGTAGATAACAAAATTCTAAATTTAAAAATAAGGTCATTTATTTGCGATACCCCCGCGCGAGCTTTTGTTAGTGGAACTGTTGGACACAACTCTCTCAACGGATGTTGTAAATGTACACAAATTGGAAGAAAGATTGATAATGTTGTGACCTATGCTACTACAAGTTTTGATTCAAGAACATATGAAAGTTTTTTGGAGCGAAGAGACCTTAGCTGTCATGCAAAGCATTTTCATATTACCCATAGTTCTTTGGAAAATTTAAGGATTGGAATGGTAAGTCAATTTCCTTTAGATCCGATGCACATTTTAGATCTGGGAATAACGAAGAAATTACTGTTGGGCCTTATAAACAAAAAAACCACTTTACATCAACTAAATAATGAAAATATAAGTAGAATATCCATGCGATTAGTGGTCCTTTCATCTTTCATTCCAAGAGAGTTCGCTAGAAAGTCGCAAAGCTTAGATGAAATTTTGAGGTGGAAATCCACGGAATTCAGGCAGTTTATACTGTACACCGGAATTGTTGTTTTTAAAAATATAATATACGAAGATTTGTATTACAATTTTCTATTGCTTCATTGCTCATATCGCTTACTTTCATGTCCCCGGAATTACAGCTCAAATTTAGACGTTGCAAATCAGCTTTTATCAGACTTTGTTAGTTTTTTTGCGGATTTGTATGGAGAAACAAGCATTACATTCAACGTGCACAGTCTCTTGCATCTTGTAGATTGCGTAAGAAAATATGGAGTTCTTAGTAATTTTGCTGCATATCCGTTTGAAAACTTTATGCAAAACTTAAAAAGGATGATACGTAAACCTTCTAAGATACTTCACCAAATCAAAAACAAATGTGATCTGGACAATTTAAGAATTAAAGAAAAATCGATTGGTTTTAAAAGAAATAAAAGTGGAACAATTATTAGCCTACAATCGCAGTTCCATTATATAAGTTTGTCCCATCCAGATAATTACTGTTGCATAAAACCTTTTATAACAATCAAAATTTGCAATTTTGAGGAAACTGGACATATCATATTTGGAAAAAGATTTATAAACTTAGAAAATTTTTTTACGGAACCGGTACACTCTTTATCTGGACTGGGGATATGTTTGGCTGATGAGATATTATCAGAAACAATAGAATCTTTCAATGTTAACGACATATTATTTAAAATTGTCGTCTTACCATATGACGATATAACGGTTGTATAATGTATAGTATTGATGATTAACCCACTGTGTTTTTTTCTGACAACATTTCTATTCTAGATATGGATACAACTGAAGGAAATTTACCAGAAATTAAAAAAAGACGATTCACACCGATTTATCGACAAAATGCTGCTTTTGGGGAAACTTTATTTGGGAATTCAAAACTGGCAGAAGAACCATCTGTGGAAGTTGCTGAGTTAAAAGGTGAACTTGTTGACAGAAATTTCAATATTTAAAAAACATTATAAAGTATTCATCATTTGCAGAAAACTTTGCAAAAAAATGAAAAATTTAAAAGATGTTATTTTATGGCAAAACGAAAAAATAATGAGTGTATTGGCCGAACACTCTGTACTTCTAAAGGAAATGTCTAAAAATCAAAAAGTAAATAGTGAAATAATTAAAAGGTTCCCAATTAAATCAACGGAAGAAATGTTGGCATTAGAAAAAGAAATATCAGACGAAACCGAAAAGGAATTTGTAAGTAACTAACTAATTTTTAGTACGAATTGATATACTTAATCATTCCGTATTATTTTTAGGTAATTGCAATTAAAAGAATAATGAGGAAAAATGAAATAAAATCAAAATTGGATCACATTTTAGGGGAGGAAATTGTATTAACCCACAATTTTCATGCAACTCACAACAAAACCGCATTTAACGATTACAGAAAATTCAATACTGTTCTGTTTAGTACGTATATCTGACAAAGAAATTATTTATAATATTATCTTTTCTAAATTTATATTGTGTTTAGAATTTCTGGAAGAAGATGGATTCACCGAGGGAGAGTACGAGAAGGTTATAAGAATGGCTTTTAAGGCCTTCAAAAATAGGCATTTCAAAAATAAATGTGCGGCTAAAAAAAAAGGAACAAAGAAAACATGAAGTGATAAAATTAGATTTTTGAACTTTGTTTTTTATTTTATTAATGAATTACTGTTTTGTTTGTTATTTTCCTATATGACATGTGAAATACTGAACGGTATAAATAAATTTACATATTATGTTATTAATTTGACGCAAAGTATTTCATTTAAACAACTACCATTTGGGTGCAATTCTTGGCTTGCGGAATTTATTGCTTTTCTCTAATCACGTAACTAGTTCCTAGTAAGCTATTTAAGAATAGATTACAATACGGTTGCAATTCTTCCCTTGGGTAAATTGTTCCTGTTGACAAGTTACGTAACTAGTTTCGAGTAATCGATTGAAAAGCTAGTCACTTTGCACTACTGCTATAACTGCTTCGAAGTAATGCAGGAAAGATCCTAAACAGCCTCCCTCCAATGACATCGCATGCAAAAAAGAAGATGTGCGGTAAGTTAAGCAGTAACTATGTACTGACAAATTACTGGTAATAGATTACAGAAACGTTTCTGGATACATTACATTTCCTACTGGGTACAATTAGTCTTGCTAGTGATTGCGGCATTAATACTATTGAATTGTTACAAATGATTCATTCTCACGATTTGGATGTGATTTTTAATAACTGGATTAAGTTGGAGGAGAGCGATGTACCGACGGCAGATTGCTGAAGCCGGATGTGATTCTGGAAAAAGGTGATAAGGTAATCATAGCTGATGTCGCGGTGCATTGGGAAGGCAGCATACCTCTTGTTCAGCAATATCAGAACAAATTAGCTATCTACGGTCAACCGTGTTTCCTGGACGTCATTAGACAACGATATCCAGGAAAGTCAATATATGTGCTGCCGTTCATCATGGGAGCAAGAGGAACCTGGTGTAGGCCGAACGACCATCTCATAGGACATCTGGGACTCAGCTTTAGAGACGTTTTGGACATCGTCACCTCGACTATGAGAGGCGGGTGGATAATTCACTCCTGGTTCATGAGAAGAACTTGGCAACAATGAAGATCATCCCCACATTGCTTCGTAATTTGTATTGTATAGGTGCTCACTACCTTCTTAGTTGAAAATTAGCCCCAACAGTTTGGTTTTGTATTAAATTGTCTGAATATTTTTGTTTATATGTTTAGTGTAGGCCAAATTGTATATTCATTGAATAAATGGGGGCATGGTAATTAGCCAAATGCCTCGTCATCTAATTAGTGACGCGCAAGTTATGTCAGCGAAAATTCAACGTGACATAGTCTCAAAAAATGAAAACCCACCAGAAATGAAACGTGATTCGGGATCACATTTCATTTCATACAGAGTTTGAGAAATTACAAAATTTAGATTTCCCACGAATAAAGCGGTAATCAGCAAAATTGCAATGAAAAGACAAGCGTAATTAACTCTGGAATTTAGAATTAAAGTTAGTCTTAAGATTCCTCTTGTAAAGAGACGTTCATTTTCAATAAATCTAATCAATCTAAAGATTGTGTTTGTTGTTTTTTCTTTTTTGTGACCCAAGTCCAACAAAGTATATATTTCGCATGAATGGATTAAGGAGATTCCTACTGTCCCTGTCTACTATCTAGTTTTGCCCTTCTTTTTAAAAAAAGTGACATTGCCGACAATTAACATTGGAAATTTCATAAAAATTTCATTGACCGTGTTGTATTCTTACTCTTTTGATGACTTTGTCTTTTTGTGTTTGAGAAGTTATTTAACATTGACCCAGCAGTATAGTTAAAAGTGCTACTATTACGAGGCATTCAATATCCGACTTGGTGTGCAACTAATATCAATTTCATAAATGTTGCTATAACTATGCTGTGTTGTGTTTTTATCTCTTTTGATGACATTTTAGTTTCTGGCTTAATTTTACAATCATCTCCGAGTGCACAAACCGAGGCGAATTTGCAGTGCTAACGGTTAAAGACTTCACTGTCTAACGGGGACTCTTCAGTTCCAACAGTTGATTGAGCTGGCACGTGTAAGCGATTATTGCAATTGGCGAATTAAGAATTTTGCGGACTTAGATATAATTCGAGTCTTGGAAAGAGAGTTGGAGGCGTAATTATCACAAGCGCCGAGACAAAGTGGTGTTTAAGTCTTTTATTTTTTTATGGACATGTGAGCAGTAGTGTTTTGCCACGATGTCGACACCACAGAATTTTGAGTGCGTGTGGGGGAGTATATGACACCCAAAGAGGTTTAAATCAACACCGGCGTCTGTACTGTAGAGGCCCAGCCCCAGAAAATAACAGATGTGAGGTGTGTGGCAATGAGTTCGGCACTTATGCGGGCTTGCGACAGCATATGAGAAAAGGTCACCCACAGGAGTACAATCAAGAGTTGCAGGAGGAGGCGAGAGCTCCTTCCAAGTGGTGGACAGTGGACGAAGAGGACGAACTAGCGAAGGCTGAAGCAGATTACGAAGGCAACAATTTAATTAACTTTTTATTAACTATATCCCGTAGAACCGCTGATGCTATCAAATGTAGAAGGAAGAGGCAGTCGTATAAAGACAAAGTAGAACTGTTCAGGTTTCAGCGGATGCATAATGCGATGACAGATGACCGGGAGCATCACCATCATATTGATGTCCTAAACAATATCTTAAGGGGTGCTTTGGCGGATATGACTGCTGATGGTGTAGATGCGGCTACAATTTCAGCTAGGGATAATATACTGTCTCTGCCTAAGGCTGAAGCTAGGGAGGAATTGGAGTCTTGGTATCAGGGATGGTTGCGGTCGTTTGTGAGGAGAAGGACTTCTGGAAATGATCGTCCTAGGACCAGGCCGTGTGGGCAGTTGTTGGTTAAACTTAGGGATCCAACATCTACAACTCGCCAGAAGAGGGCTCTGAATTATCGTTTGGCGCAATTTAGATATAAACATGACAGGAAGGCGTATGCCAATGATCTTTTAGATGATCTAGGCACGTTGGAGGAGGAAGTAATGCCGAGCAGAGAGGAGATCTTGGCGTTTTACCGGGATATCTTTGGTGTTGCATCTGTTGTTGATAACGAACCCATCTCTGTTATCAATGAGCGTATAGAAATTAGTTGTCCGATTTCTACCGACGATGTGAAGAAAGCCTTGGAGAAAATGAAGAACGGTGCGCCCGGGCCTGATGGTATCACCCTGCAAAAATTAAAAAGCTTGAAAACTTGGTGTCTTGTTTTCCTCTTTAACTCTATGCTTCTTCTAGAATATACTCCCTCTTGCTTCAGGATTAGTCGGACGGCATTGATTCCGAAGACGAAAAGTGACAGGGACCATGTCAAGAACTGGAGGCCTATTACGGTCTCTTCTATGATAATGCGACTTCTGGGGAAGATTTTAGCGGACCGGCTTACTAGCGTTCAACTACATAGCAGCCAAAAGGGCTTTGCAAAAATTGATGGTTGTTTTGCTAACAACACCATCCTCGAAAATTTAATTAAATTTCGCAGGAGGAAAGGACAACCCCTGACGCTGATTTCGCTGGACTTGCAGAAGGCGTTTGACCTGGTATCCCATCATAGCATATCCAGAGCTTTGCGTCGCCTTAATGTGGATAGTAAATTCATCGGCTTTATAGAGGACGCTTACTCTGGTAATACAACTAATATCACGTGCGGAGGAATTAATGTTGGCAGTTTTGAAGTAAAAAGAGGAGTCAAACAGGGGGACCCCATGTCTCCTTTCCTTTTCAATGCTGTTGTCGACGAGCTTATTATTGAACTTCATACGAGGACTGGTATACCTATAGGATCTAATTATAAAGTATGCTGTTTGGCTTATGCAGACGACCTTGTCTTAGTGGTGGCTACGGCGGAGGATGCCAATAGGATGTTGCGTGCGTGCGTAGAGTTTTTTGCAAAACCCTTGCCTTGCCTTGCCTTGCCCTGAATACTGGGAAATGTGAGGCCTTGACTTTGAAGACTGTCCCTAGCAAGAAAAAGCTATGCGTCGTAACTGAGCCAACTTTTAAAGTGGGTGATGCATGGATACCTCAGCTAAATATTTCGGAGGTTTTTCGCTATTTGGGGCAGAAGTTTGGAGTTTATGGCACTGCACCGTGCAACTATGAGAACTTAGGCGGTCAACTTGCTGCTTTGATGAGGGCTCCACTTAAGCCCCAGCAAAAATTGCATATTTTGAAGACTTACCTTGTGCCTCGCTATATTGCTAATCTTCAGAGGCCTAATGTGCCAAAAAAGCTGCTGAAGAAGGTGGATCTACGTATTAGGACTGCAGTGAAGAAGATTCTCCATCTTCCTAGTCATTGCAGCAACAGTGTATTCTACGCTCCAATTCACCTTGGAGGTTTAGGCGTGTTCCACTTTGAGACCATGGTTCCAGCGATAAGTTTGTCGCGTTGGATTAAGTTGGAGGAGAGCGATGACTTCCTTAAGGAGGTTTTTTCGCTTGGCCCTAATTGGAGGAACAGACTAGAGGCCATGGTGGGTCAGGACAATAATACCGAGCGCATAAAGTCATCTTTTGGTCGTCAGCTGGAAAGCTCTTTCTCCGGCAACGGGGTCAGCCATGCGCGACATCATACTGCCTGCTCGAGAGTTATTGCGGATCCGCCCAAGTATTGGAACGGTGAGGATTTTATTAAGGCTATCCATCTACGCCTTAATTTGCTACCATCTAAAGGTCTTCCTTATAATTCAGCGGAGGAGAGGAGATGCAGGGCCGGATGTAATAAAGTCGAATCTCTAAGTCATATACTTCAGAATTGTCCTGCGACACATTGGGAAAGAATTTCTCGGCATGACCATGTGTTACGCAGGTTGGTACTGGGAGCAAGGAAATTAAATTGGTCGGCATCGGTGGAACCCCATGTGCGATGTACCGACGGCAGATTGCTGAAGCCGGATGTGATTCTGGAAAAAGGTGATAAGGTAATCATAGCTGATGTCGCGGTGCATTGGGAAGGCAGCATACCTCTTGTTCAGCAATATCAGAACAAATTAGCTATCTACGGTCAACCGTGTTTCCTGGACGTCATTAGACAACGATATCCAGGAAAGTCAATATATGTGCTGCCGTTCATCATGGGAGCAAGAGGAACCTGGTGTAGGCCGAACGACCATCTCATAGGACATCTGGGACTCAGCTTTAGAGACGTTTTGGACATCGTCACCTCGACTATGAGAGGCGGGTGGATAATTCACTCCTGGTTCATGAGAAGAACTTGGCAACAATGAAGATCATCCCCACATTGCTTCGTAATTTGTATTGTATAGGTGCTCACTACCTTCTTAGTTGAAAATTAGCCCCAACAGTTTGGTTTTGTATTAAATTGTCTGAATATTTTTGTTTATATGTTTAGTGTAGGCCAAATTGTATATTCATTGAATAAATGGGGGCATGGTAATTAGCCAAATGCCTCGTCATCTAATTAGTGACGCGCAAGTTATGTCAGCGAAAATTCAACGTGACATAGTCTCAAAAAATGAAAACCCACCAGAAATGAAACGTGATTCGGGATCACATTTCATTTCATACAGAGTTTGAGAAATTACAAAATTTAGATTTCCCACGAATAAAGCGGTAATCAGCAAAATTGCAATGAAAAGACAAGCGTAATTAACTCTGGAATTTAGAATTAAAGTTAGTCTTAAGATTCCTCTTGTAAAGAGACGTTCATTTTCAATAAATCTAATCAATCTAAAGATTGTGTTTGTTGTTTTTTCTTTTTTGTGACCCAAGTCCAACAAAGTATATATTTCGCATGAATGGATTAAGGAGATTCCTACTGTCCCTGTCTACTATCTAGTTTTGCCCTTCTTTTTAAAAAAAGTGACATTGCCGACAATTAACATTGGAAATTTCATAAAAATTTCATTGACCGTGTTGTATTCTTACTCTTTTGATGACTTTGTCTTTTTGTGTTTGAGAAGTTATTTAACATTGACCCAGCAGTATAGTTAAAAGTGCTACTATTACGAGGCATTCAATATCCGACTTGGTGTGCAACTAATATCAATTTCATAAATGTTGCTATAACTATGCTGTGTTGTGTTTTTATCTCTTTTGATGACATTTTAGTTTCTGGCTTAATTTTACAATCATCTCCGAGTGCACAAACCGAGGCGAATTTGCAGTGCTAACGGTTAAAGACTTCACTGTCTAACGGGGACTCTTCAGTTCCAACAGTTGATTGAGCTGGCACGTGTAAGCGATTATTGCAATTGGCGAATTAAGAATTTTGCGGACTTAGATATAATTCGAGTCTTGGAAAGAGAGTTGGAGGCGTAATTATCACAAGCGCCGAGACAAAGTGGTGTTTAAGTCTTTTATTTTTTTATGGACATGTGAGCAGTAGTGTTTTGCCACGATGTCGACACCACAGAATTTTGAGTGCGTGTGGGGGAGTATATGACACCCAAAGAGGTTTAAATCAACACCGGCGTCTGTACTGTAGAGGCCCAGCCCCAGAATATAACAGATGTGAGGTGTGTGGCAATGAGTTCGGCACTTATGCGGGCTTGCGACAGCATATGAGAAAAGGTCACCCACAGGAGTACAATCAAGAGTTGCAGGAGGAGGCGAGAGCTCCTTCCAAGTGGTGGACAGTGGACGAAGAGGACGAACTAGCGAGGGCTGAAGCAGATTACGAAGGCAACAATTTAATTAACTTTTTATTAACTATATCCCGTAGAACCGCTGATGCTATCAAATGTAGAAGGAAGAGGCAGTCGTATAAAGACAAAGTAGAACTGTTCAGGTTTCAGCGGATGCATAATGCGATGACAGATGACCGGGAGCATCACCATCATATTGATGCCCTAAACAATATCTTAAGGGGTGCTTTGGCGGATATGACTGCTGATGGTGTAGATGCGGCTACAATTTCAGCTAGGGATAATATACTGTCTCTGCCTAAGGCTGAAGCTAGGGAGGAATTGGAGTCTTGGTATCAGGGATGGTTGCGGTCGTTTGTGAGGAGAAGGACTTCTGGAAATGATCGTCCTAGGACCAGGCCGTGTGGGCAGTTGTTGGTTAAACTTAGGGATCCAACATCTACAACTCGCCAGAAGAGGGCTCTGAATTATCGTTTGGCGCAATTTAGATATAAACATGACAGGAAGGCGTATGCCAATGATCTTTTAGATGATCTAGGCACGTTGGAGGAGGAAGTAATGCCGAGCAGAGAGGAGATCTTGGCGTTTTACCGGGATATCTTTGGTGTTGCATCTGTTGTTGATAACGAACCCATCTCTGTTATCAATGAGCGTATAGAAATTAGTTGTCCGATTTCTACCGACGATGTGAAGAAAGCCTTGGAGAAAATGAAGAACGGTGCGCCCGGGCCTGATGGTATCACCCTGCAAAAATTAAAAAGCTTGAAAACTTGGTGTCTTGTTTTCCTCTTTAACTCTATGCTTCTTCTAGAATATACTCCCTCTTGCTTCAGGATTAGTCGGACGGCATTGATTCCGAAGACGAAAAGTGACAGGGACCATGTCAAGAACTGGAGGCCTATTACGGTCTCTTCTATGATAATGCGACTTCTGGGGAAGATTTTAGCGGACCGGCTTACTAGCGTTCAACTACATAGCAGCCAAAAGGGCTTTGCAAAAATTGATGGTTGTTTTGCTAACAACACCATCCTCGAAAATTTAATTAAATTTCGCAGGAGGAAAGGACAACCCCTGACGCTGATTTCGCTGGACTTGCAGAAGGCGTTTGACCTGGTATCCCATCATAGCATATCCAGAGCTTTGCGTCGCCTTAATGTGGATAGTAAATTCATCGGCTTTATAGAGGACGCTTACTCTGGTAATACAACTAATATCACGTGCGGAGGAATTGATGTTGGCAGTTTTGAAGTAAAAAGAGGAGTCAAACAGGGGGACCCCATGTCTCCTTTCCTTTTCAATGCTGTTGTCGACGAGCTTATTATTGAACTTCATACGAGGACTGGTATACCTATAGGATCTAATCATAAAGTATGCTGTTTGGCTTATGCAGACGACCTTGTCTTAGTGGCGGCTACGGCGGAGGATGCCAATAGGATGTTGCGTGCGTGCGTAGAGTTTTTTGCAAAACGAGGCCTTGCCCTGAATACTGGGAAATGTGAGGCCTTGACTTTGAAGACTGTCCCTAGCAAGAAAAAGCTATGCGTCGTAACTGAGCCAACTTTTAAAGTGGGTGATGCATGGATACCTCAGCTAAATATTTCGGAGGTTTTTCGTTATTTGGGGCATAAGTTTGGAGTTTATGGCACTGCACCGTGCAACGTTGAGAACTTAGGCGGTCAACTTGCTGCTTTGATGAGGGCTCCACTTAAGCCCCAGCAAAAATTGAATATTTTGAAGACTTACCTTGTGCCTCGCTATATTGCTAATCTTCAGAGGACTAATGTGCCAAAAAAGCTGCTGAAGAAGGTGGATCTACGTATTAGAACTGCAGTGAAGAAGATTCTCCATCTTCCTAGTCATTGCAGCAACAGTGTATTCTACGCTCCAATTCGCCTTGGAGGTTTATGCGTGTTCCACTTTGAGACCATGGTTCCAGCGATAAGTTTGTCGCGTCAACAGAACCCTTATAGGAGAAAAAATAAAATTTCGGTTCCATCTTCAAAAATGGCGTGAAACACATGCTGGATAGATTTGCAATCATTTAACTCCTGCTTTAAGACCCGTTCATGATCAGTTTATAGTGCTATTCAATTCGGCTGATTTGTGCGCAGTTGTGTTTAAGGACACTTGCACTTAAAGGGGTTTCACCCACGTTTAGTTTATTTATTTATTTCTTCAATATTTTCCGAAGGATTTTTGGACGTCCATTACACATTTACTTAATATTTAACATTTCGAAGAAATTTTGAAACAGTTATACTTTACTGACTTGTGACGGGTTTTAATGAAATTTTGTAGAGACATATGTATATTTTGGTCCATATTTTTTCCAAAACGCGCGGCATGTCATTTCGCACACGTTTTCACGTGGATCTGGAAAAAAGTTTATTAAATATTAAGCATATTATAACATAAGCAATAAGCATGTTTTCTGATTTCCTAGTACGACTTATTAACATGCTGTGGAAGTGATAGAACTATATCGAACTCCTTTTCTTCATGGCTATCATCGGTTTCCTCTACAAGTACGCTTCCTTTTCAGTCAACTCCAACCAGTACTTCATTCAATCTTAAGGAGATTTTAAAAAGAACTGTTGCAGGACATTGATAATTACAACAAGAAAAAATTTTTAAGTGAAACTTAGCAAACTGCTTTATCTGACCAAGAAAAGTAGTTAAAATCAGGAATTTGTTTTTTGAAATTACAGTGTTTTTTTCTGAGTGCAGGCTCATAACTGGCTTAAAAGATGGCTCACTATTGGGAAAGTGGGGGCTCAGAATTAGAAAATTGATGTTTTTTCAGAAATTTAATTCTCTTTTGGTCTTTGCCAAATTTTTATAAATCTACTAATAAATTCAATTTAATTGCAAATATTAAATAAAAGTTATGGTACATATTATTGTTGTCAAATCTTATACAGCAAAAAATGAGGTGAATTCAAAATTGAAACTTTCCTTAAGGGAGCTCAGAACTGGGTAGTTTACCCTACTTGGAATTGGAAAGTTGGAAGAGTTAAGTGCAGTCACGATTTCTTTGTAAAAATGTGAATATTTTCTTGACTTCTATACATAAATGTGAATATTTTCTTGACTTCTATGCACGAATATGTATTTTGTTTTGCCAGCGGAGGGAAATTGATTCGGTTTTCCCACTCATTGATTTGATTAATTCAAAGTTTATATCTACTCTTACTGCGATATTTATGATAATGATGAAGTTTGCAAGTGATGCTTCCAAAGATGTCGGCAACATTAATCGGCAACTTTTCCCTATGTAGTTTACATAGTTGTATATTCCTCAACGCACAAGATTGATATATCCATCCTCGTGATTAAGATAAAGCATTGCAAGCGGGAAACAATTTTAACCGGTGAACCGCCAAAAACAACCAAAACACCGACCGTGACGAGCTATGAAATTATTGCAATTTTACGATGTGCGGGGGACAAATATTATCAAACACGCACGCACACGAACTTTCAATTTTTTTTGCAAATCAAATCACTGGCAGCAGAAATTTACTTTAATTAAACTTTAAAGCCACTCATAAACGATATTTACTTCCACTTAGTTCATTAATTATAAACGACCGACAGAGTTGAGAGTTGAGACTGATTGAAAAGGCGTGAGGCGTGATGCGTGAACTTGACAGCTGCTGCTTCGGAGGAATCAGCAGAGAAAAAACTTTTTTTACTTGCCAATTTTAGTTTCATTTCATTTATTGCATTATTGCATATTTACATTTTATATTTTAGAGTTTCAGAGTATATAACGTACACTTCTGCACTTGCACTATTTGAATGATTTCATTCTAAGAAATAAGAAATAACCTTGCATGAGCTCGTTTTATTTGATTTTGACATTTCTCCATAAATTTGTACCTACTAGATGCACATTGCACGGCTTCATGATACATAGAACTAAAGTTAAAGTGCACATTTGACAACTGCCTGCTAAAGTAACCTCCAAAAGAAACAAAAGGAAGTCAATCGACTTTGATGATCCACAATCAGCAAAAAAATTTAACGGTAATGTAGTGAATAATTTTCCGCCACTTAGGGGGCACAATAGATTCAAGTTACTTTCTGAAGTGTCAGAAGAGGTTATGACTTGATTTAGACCTAATAATAAAGTTAACACTAGTACAAATGTCAATGTTAGGTCCGGAAATGCAGTAAGCGAGTCGGACAAAATTCATGAATCCACCAAAAAAAATAGCAAAGCACCTCCCATTTTCATTCAGGATGGGGATAGTAAAGCTCTCAGGGAATTGGTTAAAAAGAAATGGCCTCAACAGGGGTTCAAGATTAATGCCTTGAAGGGAAACCTATGTAAACTCTTTGTTGATGACTGTAATGTACATCAAGAAATCTTTAGTGAATTAAAAAAGGAAAGGGTAGGTGCATACACCTTCACGCCAAAACAGTTTAAAAATAATATATTATTGCTAAAAGGTATACATGGTGGTTACGACGTCGCTATTATCAAACATGCTCTTGCAGAAGTTGCTCCGGACGTGACTGTTAAAGAAGTAAAAAAATTTGTTACAGCTAGAAACAAGGATTTGGATATGTTTTTAGTGTTCGTTCCGTATGGACAAAAAATGGATCAGTTAACGTCCGTCTCACTATTATTAAATTCTGTGGTGAAGTGCGATAAGTTTGAGAAGAGAGGTGTCTTTCAATGTAAAAATTGTCAGAGGTTTGGACATGCGGCTGCAAACTGTTCAATGAAATACAATTGTGTTAAATGCAATGTAATACATGTACCGCATGAGTGTCCCAGAAGCAAAGAGACGGCTCACACTTCTCTGCCCTACTGTGTCAACTGCGGTAAAGAAGGCCACACAGCCACCAACTAGGGGTTGCCCTGTTTATCAGAAGGTTTTATTGGCAAAAGTAAAGGCGAAGCCTAAACAGGCACTCAAAAACACATTTACTAATTCCCAGAAGACTACTCATAGGGATTCAAGCTTCAGAGAGGATCATATCTCTTATGCTGATTGCGCTAAAGGCTTCTCAACTTCCGTTGAAAAAAACAATAAACACGAAAGTGGCCATTTTTCCTTCATGAAGTTATCTGAAGATCTGTTCAATATAGATTTTTGCACACTAATTCAAAAAATACACAATTTCTCAACTATACTAAATAATGCCAGTTCGAAATCTGAAATGCAATCGCTATATTTACAATTTTGCACTAACCTAATTAACAATGGGAACTCCTCTTAGAAATAACTCGCCCAGACAAATTATTTCTCTCCTGAAAATTATATCTCTTAATGTTAACTCCATATTATCTCAAGTTAGAAAATATTCACTATACGAGTTCTTGAAAGTGAATCAGCCTGACATTTTGTTTATTTCAGAAACTAAACTGAAGGAAGAAAGCACTTTGATTGTAAATAATTATAGTACACATAGGTGTGACTCTTATCCAGGCACAGCCATTTTGGTTCGTAGCAGTTTTAAGATATCTGGTGTTAAGCAGATCCCGGGTAATATTATCAACACAGTGGTACAGCTAGTTTGTACTAATTCTTCTGGTGGTATATCCAAATTTCTACTTGTTTCATTGTACGTAAGCAACACTAGCACTGTTCACAATGATTTTGATGCCTTCTTTAATGATTTAAATAATCTCCTTGCTTCTGGGATTTGTGATGGGATTATTGTCGGGGTTGACTTCAACTCTAAGCATTCCTCTTGGGGGAATCCTTGTTCAAATGCCAACGGTAATTCACTGCATAAATGGTACCATGATATCAATAAAACCCTAACTTTCATAGAATAAATGCTACTGGTCCTACATTTCCTTCAGGAGGTAGTAATATTGATTTTTTTTTTGTCAGTCTGAATTTGCTTATCTTAATTGATACTAATTTTTCTTGTGACACGTTGGTTTCTTTTTCGGACCACTATGCAGTGGAGTTGAAACTGGATCTGGTTAACAATATGATCTCTTTAAACGAACCTAACAGATTTAGATCATTTGACAGTACTGATTGGCAGAAACTCCTCAGGGAAATGGATTCACATTTTGGTTCCAATACCTTCAAAATTACGGAGTCATGATCTCAATAGATAGATTTTTCCTCGAAATCTACCTACTAAATCTGAATTTCCCATAGTCCCAATGTAACTACAAATTCGTGTTATATACCAAAATTTGCGCACTTTTATTCTTTCCATTTTACTTACATGCATACTTAAACTAATTGTACTACATTATGACTTATTGGCTAAAAACTTGAAAATACCCTGCGGCCATCTTCAATAATCTACCATAAAAGGCCTACGCACCTGCCAGGAATGGCAGACTTTTCGCCATCGGTTTTTTCAGGCATTTTTACATAAGAACTCATTAACAGAAATTATATTACAATTACTTCTAGGTTAACTAAGAATTTTACTCATCTAATACATTTTGGCCCTTTTTTGCTAAGTTGAGAAAGTTAACCCTTTTTCAAAGGCCTGTATCTCGGTACCTATGAGCTCAAAACATACGTTTGACCAGTCAAATTAAAGGAAATTTAATGCTTTACAACTTTCTAAAGACATATAATAAAGAAATATGCTTTGTTTATAAGATATAGGCAAAAAACCGAAAAAAGTGCCAAAATATAACGGTTTTTTGGCCGCCAAAAATTTTCCACAAGGAATTTTTGTTGGAAAACTTAGGAGTAGGTACACTAGGCACCCATAAACAATCCCTGAAAGTTTCATTAAATTCCGAATTATTTCAGAGTAAGTCCATTTTTTTGCCTAAACCGACTGGACTAGTAGTGTAATAAATTACCTTTAATTTGATGTATAACATGTATGGGTTTGATGTCTGCAAACACATACAAAACAAGAATTTGAGTTTATTTCATAGTCCAGTCGATATAATTGCAAATTGGGGAGTTAGCTGGAAAGTATTCCGAAGTTAATAAAATTTTGACACGTCATGGAGGGTACTCTGGGGTATAGAATCTGAGTTTTCCACCTCGCCGCCCCTGTGCTAACTTGTGGGGGGGCACAAATCTCGAAATTTTCAAATTTATTTCAAAATACATGAATTTAAGTGAGTGATTAATCTATACGACAAGCTACGACAAAAACGGAAACAACGACACCAACATACCAATATGTCCAAAACGGTCAAAGCATTGAAATGACTTTATTAATTAATTTGTAAATAAAAATTGTGACCATAAATCATGTTTAATGTTCGACTACCAGCTTTACATTAATTTTATTGAAGTTTGAGATCAGGGTGAAGATTTAAACAAAGTCATAGAGTGATGACCAGGTGGTAAATAGGGAACAAACTGCAAATGATAAAATTAGGCTCTTGGTCAGCGGACTCCCCCCCACCAATCATCTTACCATGTAACCCCTCACAATCATGTAACCCCCCACAATTATGA
The DNA here is from genome assembly GCA_963082835.1 of Leptogaster cylindrica. Taxonomy (NCBI): domain Eukaryota; kingdom Metazoa; phylum Arthropoda; class Insecta; order Diptera; family Asilidae; genus Leptogaster; species Leptogaster cylindrica. Next base: position 28,537,645 of record OY720107.1, read on the forward strand.
AATCCCCCAATAATGTAACCCCCCACTCCTAGAGTGTGAAGTCAAATTTTGAGAATACAACAGCGAGAGAGGGCCTTTAATGCATTCTAAAATATATAGTGCACAAAAAACGCTTAGTTTAGGAGCTATTAGCGAAAAGCGAAAAAAAGTCCGAAAATTTCGAGATTTTATCCCCCCCCCCCCACACACACACAAACTTGATTTAAAAAAAATTTTAATAAAAAAATGAGAAAATTTTCAATATTTCTTTGATAAAATTAATTAACGGTTGACTTTACGGAAACAATGTATATAACAACAATTAAAGCACACATAAAGAACTTTAGTTTAAAAAAAAGTGAGAAATAATATATGCAAGCTCTTCGTTGAGGACTGCGCTATACATCAGGAGATCTTTCAGGAGTTAAAGAAGGCGAATGTGGGGGCTTATACTTACACTCCTAGACACTCCTTACACTTTGACACTGTTTCCATTAAAAATGCTCTGAATATGAATTAGTACCTGATGTCACTATCAGTGGGGTGAAGAAGTTTGAAACTCACAAGTATAAAGACCTTGACATGTTTCTTGTGTATGTCCCTTTCGGTCAAAAACTTGAAGTTTTAACCGACACCACATTGCTATTAAATTCAGTGGTTAAATGGGAAAAGTTTAGGAAAAGGGCACTTTTTCAGTGCAGAAATTGCCAAAGATTTGGGCACGCGGCGGCCAATTGTTCAATGAGATATAATTGTGTAAAATGTAAGGAACAACATGGCCCGGGCAATTGCTCCAGAGTTATAGAGATGGAGGCAACTACTCTTCCCTTCTGTATTAATTGTAATAAGGAGGGTCACACTGCTAATTACCGAGGTTGCCCGGTATACCAGAAAATGCTGCAAAAGAAATTGGAAGGCAAAACTTCAAAATTATACGTCAATAAGTTAGTTAACTCTCAAGCTCAAAGGAGCTCCAGTCCCACTGGAAATTTCAGGGATGAATATATTTCGTATGCTGACATGGTAAAAGATAATTTTCCTACATTGCAATTAGGCAAAGATAACAATAGTTGTTACAATTCATTTATGAAGTTATCGGTAGATCTCTTTAATTTAAATTTCCTCTCACTTATTCAAAAAATTAACAGTTTTATCGATACATTTAATAAAGCCAGTTCTAAATCTGAAAAGCAAACGTTATATTTACAATTTTGTTTGAGTCTGCTAAGCAATGGTAACAATTCATATGTCAATTGGCATTGTTGTGCGTGAAATTTGACAGAGAGTGACAGTTGTGATCCTTAAAATTTACTTCAAAGCTCCTTAAAATGGCATTGCGAGACATTGTGCGTAGAGTTGTAGATCTACTAGTAGTTTCGGTAAATGAAGAAATGCGGAAAATTCTAACATGATTCTTTAATAATTTTTACATAGATACATTATTATTTTAAACGCAATTGCATTCTTTCTTTTATGAATTTTTATTCAGCATATGGCAGATGACATAGAGTTGAACGATAAAGTTTGACTGGGTCAATCTTTTCTTGATCAAGTCAAAAGTTGATCAACTCTATTGAATGCAAGGTTCTCACGCGGTGTTTCGTTCAAGTTTTGTTGATCAACTTTAATCGGTCAACTAAACTTGAATCGTGAGAACGCGTCTTAAGAGGCAAATTTACCAAAACGTGTAAAATAGGCCCACTTTAGGACAAATTTTCTCCGTTATTATTTGGAGAATCTTTATCAAACTTTTTTTAAAAGATAAGACAAAGGGTTTTATTCGGAATAAGCGGAGCAAATTTTTTAAAAAGTACTTAGTTTTTTTTTTATAACCCTTGAAAGAGATGACTAACTCCAAATTTTGATCGTGTTTAGTACCAATTTCCTCGAAAACTATTTGACCAAACATAGTAAATTTTATTTCCCGCGGTACATTAAAGGGTTTTATTTGGAAAGAGCGGAGCACTTTTCTCATTTTCGACTTAGGAATTTCCCGAGAATTTTCCGAATGAGTGTGGTTTTTCCAAAAATTTGTCTTAAGTTTTTTATTATCTTTTTCGTATTTTGCGATAAATTTTCCTAATGTTTTTCATAATGTTATGAAGATTAAGGGATTGGTAACGGATTCCGTAAAAAATCTGATTATGTTTCATGGAAAATATTGGAAAAATTTACCAAATTGAAAGTGCTTTTTTTGCCTAATTTTCCTGAGTTATCCTATGCAAAACGGGGACCACAACCAAATTCTCGCAAATTTGGTTCAAAGAGTTGAATGTAGATGGCCATTGGCCAGAATTGCTAGAACTGGTAGAAAATACGTCAGCTGCTTTCGATGCAGTAAGTGGATATTTTTACACACACATCTTACTAGCATGCTACACTTGCTATTGTGTAGGAAAGCGCAATTTTTGCTTGTTTTCCGGGGTGATTTTTTTTTTATTATTCTTTTGCCACTATATGCTGGCAGCGTGGATAGAACTTTTGCGCGGTGTGCACTGTGGTGATGCGAATGCCGAATTGGAATGATGAATTTCTTTTATGCTGCGGCACATTTTTTTTCATTTTATATTTAGGTTTGATTTTCTGACCTGTCGTCGCTGGATTATTTCCCTTTTTTATTTTATAGCCAACATTTTCTTATGAAAAAGCTAGTGCGTTCTTCTGGCCTTGATATTGTTTTGGACTTGTTTTTAGTTTCAGGGTGAACGAATTATTGAGGAAGGTCCGGACTTGTAACGGCTAAAATGTTCTAAGTAATGTTTGTAACGTATATTTCCGTTTTGCGCATGATATGCGGTGAGGAGAAATGATTTTACTTTTATTCTTGAGTTAGATTCGCTGAAAATTGTGCAGAGCGCTCGCAGTGGTTTTTAATCGAGAATTGAATATTGGACAATTAGTCGATTTTTAGTGATTTTGGTGTTTTAGTGATTTGGTGCTTTTAATGATTTAGGTGATTTGTTGATATCTACTACATCATAATGGGTAAATTATATAAAAATAAAAGTCTGTCGTACGGTTCAAAAAAACGTGGAAAAGTGTTTCAGCGGAAACAAAACTCGGAAAATCAATCTAATAACGCGATTTCTAACTCAAATATTTCGTCATGGGAGCAGGAAACTGGAATGGTGGTTGAAGTATCACCATCGGAAACGGAAAAGTTCAAAGCAACGGGGCATCGTATAATTGATATTGATTTTTTCTTTACGGGATTAAAAAATTTCCAACATGTTCAAAATTTTAATTGCACATTAGATTGCGTAGATATCGTAAATGAAATTAAAAACGGGCTTATTTCAGATTTTGTATTTAAATGCAGTATGTGTGGTAGTGTTAATAAAATTGCGACTAGTTCGAAAGTTAAATCGGTAGAAAATGTTAATTACGGTTCGGTCCTTGCGTTTTCTTGCGGATCCGGTTACAACAGTTTGCAGGAATTCACATCCATTTTGAATATTCCTTGTATGTCGTCAAAAACATACAATATTATTCGGAAGGATGTGGGTGAAGCGTGGATATCTACAGCTCAATCTTCAATGGTAGCTGCAGCTGCTGAGGAGAAGGAAGCTGCATTGAAGAGGGGGGATGTGGATGCAAACGGCATTGCAGATATAACTGTTGTAACCGACGGTTGCTGGTCGAAAAGATCTTATAGGGGTAATTTTTCCGCGAATTCTGGTGCAGCGGCAATAATTGGCTTTCATACCAGAAAAATTCTTTTTCTTGGTGTGAAAAACAAGTACTGCCTAATTTGCACCATCGACAAAAACAGAAATGTACCGGTACGTGAACATGTTTGTTCCATGAATTTTAAAGGACCTTCCACCGGAATGGAAGCCGCTATAATTTCGGAAGGCTTTAAGAAAAGTGTAGATATGCACGGTTTGCGCTATACTACACTAATCGCGGATGGAGACAGCTCCGTTTATAAGCGAATTTTAGAATCGGCTCCATACGGTAATAAACAGGTGCGTAAAATAGAATGTAAAAATCATTTAGTTCGGAATTTCGGGAAGCATTTAATTGATTTGGAGTCGAATACGAAATTTTCAATTGAATTGCGTCGTCAACTAAAGTCAAATCGCGAGCGTATAGTAAAAGGCGTAAATTCGGCAATTTCACACTGGGCTGCAAACGTAGAGCTCAGTATTCGTGAACGCACTATTCTTTTGAAAAAGGATATCTTAAACGCGCCATTCCATGTCTTTGGTTCCCATGACAAATGCGAGAGTTATTTTTGTTCGAAAACTATAGAAAGCGGTGTAATCGAAAATTTGAAAAATGGCGGTTTTTTAGACGAAATTTTAAAAATATGCAATCGGTTAGGGAATCATGCGGAGAGTTTAGTTCATGGATGTGATTCAAACGTCGCTGAACACTTCCATTCCATAGTCGCGAAATTTGTAGGTGGTAAACGAGTGAATGTTACGGGATCGAACTCGTATACAACGCGATGCCACGCGGCATTAGTTCAACATAATACCGGAAATTGTGTAAGTACGTTGAGTAGAATAGTTTTTAAAAGAAACGCGAATAATAAACTACAAAAATTATATTTATATCGTAAAAGTTGTAATAATCGGAATCAGGTGCGTCGTAAAAAAGTTTTCAGGAAGCGGGTTAAAACTTCCTTTCGGGATAATAATTACGGCGGAGATACTTACGTAGAACCCGATAAGTCAGTTGCGGAACAACAAAAATCGCGTACGGAAATTTTTTCGATGTTGAAAACGAATCAAAGAAATCGCGATCGTGTGGAAGAATCAACGCGTAATCAATCGAATTGTGCCGAATGGGTGCAGACACGTCGGTATCTTTTAACTTCCTCCGTTTTCGGCAAAGTTTGTAAACGTCGCGTTAAGTCTTTCAAAAATTTAGTAAAAAGTATTTTGTATTCAGATTTGTCGGGCGTGTCTTCAATTCGTTATGGTAGAGAAAAAGAAATGGGCGCAATAGAACAGTTAGGCCGAGAATTAGGTGTTCACATCGAAAAATGTGGACTTTTTATAGATTCGCGTTTAGAATTTTTGGGCGCGACTCCGGATGGGCTTATCGGATCTGACGGGCTAGTTGAGGTGAAGTGCCCACCATCGTGCGCGGGAACGGACATCGATAAGCTCGTTCGTGAGGGTAAATATAAGGTCTGGAAGGTAGATAAAATGACGAATGAAATAATATTCAATAAGTCCCACGACTATTATTATCAAGTCCAAGGGCAGTTGAATATTACCGGTCGTGATTATTGTATTTTCGCAGTTTGGAGCTCTGCAGATGAAAAGCTAAAAACAGAAAAAATTTACCGCGACGAATCTTTTTGGGACGCCAACAAAGAAAAATTGCGCGATTTCTATTTGAACTGCCTTCTACCTGAATTAGTCGATCCCCGTCATCCACGAAATTTACCTATTCGGGAACCAAACGAGTGCATTCAACTTCCGGGTCCGTCTGTCCAAAATCCTAGCCTTGTCGAAGAATTGTGACAAACAGGCACTGGATTTAAAGAGGGGAGGGGAGGAATTATTTGGGGACTAGGGCTATTGGCGAAACCCCAGTACAAACAAAAACGAGTGGGCAAACTACCTCACGGGTCACTGGGAAACGTTTATTTTCTCCATAAATTCTTCAAAATTAAATATAAAAAAAAAATTATCTTAAAATCAAGTCATCTTTCTTGTTTTTTTAAATTAATTTTACTTGTCGCAATTTTTATAATAGTATGCAAGCAGATGAATTATAGTAAAAAAACACTAGAAATAAAAAACCCACACTTTCCCCGAAAATTCATTTACCCTGAAATGGAAAAATAAATCCTAAAAATTATCAAGTCTAGAAAAACGTACTTGCTTTTTCGTAGGTAAAAGTTGGCCAGAAAGTAAACAAGGGAAAATAATCCAGCGACGAAAGGTCAGAAAATCAAACCTAAATATAAAACGAAAAAATATGCCGCAGCATAAAAGAAATTCATTTTCTTGCCGGCACTGAAATAATCAGAAAGAACATCAATTCGGCATTCGCATCACCGCGCAGTGCACAGTGCACAAAAAAGTTCTATGCACGCTGCCAGCATAGTGGCAAAAGAATAATAAAAAAAATCACCCCAGCAAACAAGCAAAAAGTGGGCTTTCCTATTCAATAGCAAGTGTAGCAAGCTAGAATGTGTGTGTAAACTGTAAAGCGAATATCGATCCACTGCCATTGAATGAAAGCAGCTCTGTGACGTATCTCTAAACACGCTGCTGATCTCCTGGAATAACTCCGCGCGCGCTGCCGAATTTTCTTCTTTGTTTTGTCTTGTTGGCAAAGTGTCTCCACTACTGCGGTAAAATGTCCATGCTAAGAAAACGATTTCTGCTCTAGGTAAATTTGCCTCTTAAGCTACTTAAGCGATAAAAGTTAATGGCACGAAATGCTTGTGGCCGTTCAACAAAAAAAAACTGCTACCATCTGTTAGAGTGGTGATGAGGGCAGCCCATCATCGTGGCTGGGAGCAAATAGAAGCGTTGCAATCGTTTTTAAAGAATAAAGGCGTGGTTAGTACTTCTTCAGAAACGAAGAAGATAGTTTTGGAATCCGCTTTGTTCTGAGTCGCGAAAAAGGCAACCGTAGGCTTCTTTTCCTGTCCCAGCAAAGGGCGCGATGGCGGGTTCGCTTAAATGAAGTGAAATAAGAAACTATATAGGTTATGCAGTGTTCACATTGCGAGATAATCATGAGATTAAACCGGTTTCGAGGTTTAATGTCTTCATCTGCTTGTTTTCGAGGAGATTTACAATACAAAAACTGTGAAATACTGGGGGTTGACTGTCAAAGTTAATGGCGAAGAGACGGATTTTTCTAGAGCTCTTGGTTAGATTTGTGAAATTAGTGCGAATTAGTGCTAAATAGGCAGAAACTCTTTTAACAGTACCAAAGTAACAAAGACATAAACAAAATTTATAAATTTGAAAGTGGGTAGTAACTTAAGAGGCAAATTTACCCAGACCAGAAATCGTTTTCTTAGCATGGACAATTTACCGCAGTAGTGGAGACACGTTGCAAACAAGACAAAACAAAGAAGAAAATTTGGGCAGCGCGTTTGGAGTTATTCCAGCTGATCAGCTTAGAGGATACGTCACAGAGCTGCTTTCATTCAATGGCAGTGGATCGATATTCGGTTTATACTTTACAAACACATATTTTGCTACGCTTGTTATTGAAGCCGAAATTTTACTTGTTATCTGGGGTGATCTTTTTTATTATTCTTTTGCCATCTCAGGCAGCTTCGATCGAAGGAACTTTTGCTGGGTGTGCGCAAGGCGGTGATGCAGATGCCGAATTGATGTTCGTTCTAATTATTTTGCGGCAAGAAATGAATTTCTTTTATGCGGCACATTTTTTATACCCTAGATGTAGGGTATATTAGTTTTGAGCGAACGTTTGCAACGCCAAGAAATAATCGTCACAGAAAAGAAAGAACTATATATTCATGATTGGGTAGTGAAAAGAAACCGTTTTATGCATGTCCGTCTGTCTGTCTGTCTGTCTGTCTGTGTGTCTGTCTGCCTGTCTGTCTGTCCAGACGATAACTCGAGAACGCTTGTAGCTAGGGACTTGTAATTTAGTACAATAATATTTGATTAAAATTGCAAGGTCAAGTTCGAAGATGAGCAAAATCGGGCAACTCCTTCTTAGTGTTGCCATATAAGCATGAGTCGTTTTTATACAAAAATGTTGATATAAGAATGATTATATTTTTCTACATCTAGGGTATCACGTAATTGGTGTGACCAATTGCTTCCTTACTAGTTTTTCATTTTGTATTCTGATTTGAATTTTTGACCAGGCAGCCGTCGTTGGTTTATTTTCTCTTTTATACATTCTGGCCAAATTTTCTTATGGAAAACCAAGTTGTGTTCGTTCTTCCGGCCTTGATAATTTTTTTGGATTTATTTTTCAGGGTGACGAATTATTTAGGAAGGAGCAGGTTTTTCATTTCTAATAAAATAGTATTGTTGGGAATTATTGTTATTAAACTTTTTTCTAAAATATAGTTACCTAATAATTGTAATAATAATAGGGCTAAAGAGATAAAATGTGGTATTTTTTCATAACTATGCATAGATAAAAATTACAAAGTCTCATCAAAATCTGAGATGATGGTTGAGTGTGACAAATCATATTTTTATTTGATGCGCGGAATGACCCAACTATCATTCAAATCAGTAATACTTGAAATTGTTTGAAATTGCAATAAAATATTCATTACTAAATTTTTGTTGACATTGACTATTTATTTAGAACTGAAAAACTCACACCTTACTCAATAATACCTTCGCCCTAAAAAAACAAATCCAAAAAAAATTTTCAAGACCAGACACTTGCTTGAAAAAGGGAAAATAATCCAGGGACGACTGCTCAGAAAATCAAATCTAAATATAGAATGAAAGAAGTGTGCCGCAGCATAAAAGAAATTCATTTTCTTGCCGGCACTGAAATAATCAGAAAGAACTACAATTCGGCATCCGCATCTCCGCGCACACCCGCAAAAGTTCCATCTACCTAAACTGGTTGTGGCGGCAAAAAAATAATAAATAACAACACCCCAGAAAACAAGCAAAAATTGCGCTTCCCTATTCAATAGCAAGTGTAGCATGCTAGTAAGATGTGTGTGTAAAAAATATCCACTTACTGCATCGAAAGCAGCTGACGTATTTTCTACCAATTCTAGCAATTCTGGCCAATGGCCATCTACATTCAACTCTTTGAACCAAATTTGCGAGAATTTGGTTGTGGTCCCCGTTTTGCATAGGATAACTCAAGAAAATTAGGCAAAAAAAGCACTTTCAATTTGTTAAATTTTTCCAATATTTTCCATGAAACATAATCAGATTTTTTACGGAATCCGTTACCAATCCCTTAATCTTCCTAACATTATGAAAAACATTAGGAAAATTTATCGAAAAATACGAAAAAAAGAATAAAAAACTAAAGAAAAATTTTTGGAAAAAAAATAAATTATTTAAAAAAACAAAAAACCCGACTGCATTAAGAAGTATCAACTGAAAAGCGAAAAACAAGTTATATTTAATCTATAGAAATTTGTAAAAGCAATGTATAACAGAATATGAAATGCAGTTTATGTGTTCGATACCCTTGAGCAGATAATAAAATATAGACTATGTCTTATATAAATATAACTTAAATGTTGGAAAGGATATTGCACGCGGGGACAAGCTAATAGTCCAAGTCTTTAAGTGAAAATATTCAAATTTTTTACTACAAATTTGTTTTGAAATTATTTAGTTGTCCCCGACGGCAATATCCTTTCCAACATTTAAGTTATATTTATATAAGACATAGTCTATATTTTATTATTTGCTCAAGGGTATCGAACACATAAACATTTCATATTCTGTTATACATTGCTTTTACCAATTTCTATAGATTAAATATAACTTGTTTTTCGCTTTTCAGTTGATACTTCTTAATGCAGTCGGGTTTTTTGCTTTTTAAATAATTTATTTTTTATTTCATACTTTTTAGTTTTTATTAATAAAACAGTTGTTCAGTTTAATATTGCTAAGTAAGTAAATAAGCTGTACGATAAAGTTAGATTAACAAGATAGAGGTCGAATAAAAGAAGAAATTGATGTTCTAGCTACATAGATTAAGCTTTCTGCAAGTTTTAGCCGTCAAGTTAATTGTACTAGTACTTCAAATATTAGTTTGTAGTATTCAACTCCGGTAGACGTTGAAGCTCTTTTAAAGAATTCTCATCGTATGGCCGATTTAACAGCTTTTGGGATCAAGGGTACTAATAGCCAACTCAGCTAATGTTTTTACTCGGCTAAGAGCTACGTAGGTTTGATCCTTAGCAAAGACATGTGAGCTAATGTCTACAACGGCCCTATCGAGAGTGGTGCCTTGTAGTTTGTGGACAATTACAACCCAGCAAAGTATATTAAAGGCAACATCTTTCTTTAAATTTTTCATTGCCCCTGAAGCGTATCAAGTCGACAGTGCAGTGCTCGATCCGTAGATCTATACTCCTGGTTGATTACCTTTGATTGTAGGATCATCAAATTTAATAAATACTGGCATACTGCTTGCGGTAGCTCTCCTGTTTCTAATTGATCTCTCCTAAGAGCAGGCCATTCAATCCGTCGGATATCACCCATAAGATTTTAATTGCAACTATCATCTATTTGACAGCGGATATGTGCAAATTGTGAAATTGAAAACAATAGTATAAATAAAGGATTTCTCTTTTATTATAGTGCTGTGAAGTGTAAAAAAGTGATAAATGGGTTCAAGTGAAATTGTGGCGAAATTTTTCGTTTTTCGCAAATAAATTTTGTGAATATAAATACGGCAAAATTCTAAAAAATTACGTATAGAGTTTTTTCAAAGTAAAACGTAATTTTTTCAAAAACTGTATGAGTCTGGCAAAATTTTTTTGCACATTTTTGCGTTTTTAACTAAAATACATCTCTCCACAAAATTTCATTGAAATCCGCCACAACTAAATTTTATACCCAAAAATTCAAATAAATTTAATAGTTTTTTTTTCGATGATGCCATTTTGAAATAATATACCCTATGTCACTCCTACAATGTATACGAATATAATAACACCTCATTTGTTAAAATCCGTCGAGCCGTTTAGGCTGCAGAGCGTCTGGTAGAAATTACATACATACATATACTCGAAAAACATAACCCTTCCTCGGCAGTCGGGTAAAAACTAATCTCATTCGGAAAATTCTCGGGCAATTCCTAGGTCGAAAATTGGAAAAGTGCTCCACTTAAAGTAGATAAAACCCTTTATCATATCTCTGAAAAAAAAATTTGCTATTTTTGGTCAAATAGTTTTCGAGAAAATTGGTCATTAAGTTGGTCAAAAAGTGGAGTTGGTCCTTTCTTTTAAGGATCATAAAAAAAAAACTAAATACTTTTTCAAAAATGTGCTCCACTTAAAGGATATAAAACCCTTTGTCTTATCATTTAAAAAAAGTTTGATATGATATAGATTCAACTAATAATAACGGAGAAAATAGGTCATTAAGTGGACCAATTTTGCATGTTTTGGTAAATTTGCCTCTTAAAGAAGACGTCTAAAAAAGTGACGCTTCCAGCCACTCGCTTATGCGCAGAATATGGGAGAAGTTAGTGACGGAACCGGGCAAATTTCTATGCCCTCGGGGCTATTCTCGCAAATCGAAATAGATTATATGAACAATAAGTTCATAAATGAAGGAAGAATTACTGATTCTTTTATGTATCTTAGGAAAAATGATGACCTCATCAATTTTGACACACATAACCTCAAAATGGAAACCGGCACGGACACCACATCAGTTGGAGGTACAGCCCGGAAACTCAATAACTCCATCGCAATGCCAAAAGCAGCGTGCGATAAACTAAGGTTAAACATCTTGGAGAAAAGGAAACCAAACAAAAATCAGAGGAAGATCATGCAGCAAATAATCAAAGCAAGCAGCAGTACTCCGAAAAAGAAAAACCAACACGCTGATTCAACAGTGACGGGGCAGCAAGCTTCACCGTTCATCATAATTAATAAAGTTTTTATTTAAGAAGAGTCGTGTTTTACATCTCAGGTGTGGGGTAGAAACCGTGTGTGCGATATAGCTCCGGAATTTTGTAAAAACCGCCGAAAAAACCTCGAAAACTAAAACCGCCGCCGCGACAAACCGCGTGAAAAAACGACGAGAAGAAAATTAACCATCCGCCGTATTAATTGACGAAATCTTTACCCGACGAACCCGACGCGTTGCGACGGATATAAACTTAGCAAATTTACAATAAATCAAAAACATTAGTGACAGGATGACGAGGATGACGAAAGATAAAATTCTTAGAATCTTAGCTGAAAACAGTGTCGAGTGCAGTGCGCGCAAGTCACGAGGCAACCTGACCAAAGCATCGAAAATATAATCAAACGATACGCATAAAATTCATTAATACAAAACCATGAATTCAGCGTTTCCCAAGAAACATTATATTCTTATAAATTAAAATTATTAAAATACGAAACGAAGATAAAAACACGAAATCAGCATTTCCCATGCAACATTATACTTTTGGCGACGAAGAAGGTTCCCACAAGTCGGGAAACGGGAAACCTCACATGGCAAAGCCTCGCCTGGAAAGTGACATAATTTCAAAATAAACGGCTCAAATATAAAAAACTATGAAATTACCATTTTTCGAGTTATGCAAGGATAAAGGATATCACGGTATCCTTTTCATCATGTTATACTGCCTGGGCTATTTTTATTGCAGAACTTGAAGTCTTTTTTTTTAAACAAATCATAATTTTTGTATGTCTGGTCTGACAAATAGAACCGTAGATACAAATTTTCAAAACGTGTTAGATTTGAAAAAAGTGGTGTTATTTTTTTCAAAATTTGCAGATATTATTTTTCAAAATTATTTCAGTTATAAACTTAGAGAGGTAAGATAGAGGGGTAAAATACAAGAGTGACGATTTTTCATGGAATAAGTAATAACCAAATTGCGAATATTATTTTATTCTCATTACTTGAGGAGTGCGGAAGCAAAACTCGCTAATTTCACTTTTGGTGATTTTTGGGAAGTCAAAAAAAACTTTTAATATCTTTCTATTTTGGACGGTTTTGCAACAGGAACTCATTTCAGTTGGCTCTTTTCATGGAAATGAACTACTAGTGGTTAATAATTTTAGCATAAAATTGTATCGAAATAGATGGTGATCCAAACTGCGTTGGCAGTTTAAAATTTTCAAAAAGTGAATTAGCGAGTTTTGCTTCCGTACTCCTCACTTAATAAAATAAAGAATTAATTTAAAATTAAATTATACATTTATTAACCCACAAATTGTTTCGTAAAATCAAAAGTACATGGTTATTAAAACTTCTGCGATAAGTCCAAATGAATGGTACGAGGAAATACGCGAGAGGGAAGAATTGGAGTTGCGTGTTTAATCTGTATATTTAAATTGCACTTTTGCAAAAGTCACGATTACTTGGAAGAGCTAAGTGCACAGAAAGTCACCATTTCTTTGTAAAAATGTAATATTTCTTTTTCTCATATCGCTTCTCCGGTGAAACAACGAAATAACTGCAAATTTTTGAGCTGTATAGGGGTAGTTTATATGTTTTGTCAAAACTGTTAATTTATCTAAATCTAGACTAAATTTGCCATTATAAAAATGACCGTTTATTTTTCTTAGACTATTTCTTATGTTCTAAATAACACAAACCATTAGAAAAAAATTGTTAATTTAGTTTTCTGAATAACAATTAAATTTGCACTTGTGTCGTTGTTCCACCGGAGAAGCGATATATGAACATTTTGTTTGGCCAGCGGAAAGAAAACAAATTGCAATTGCTTAATTCGGAGCTTATATCTACTCTTACTGCGATTTTAATGATAATGATGAAGTTTCCGAGTGATGCTTTCCAAAGATGACGGCAGCATTCAAAGGCATCTTTTCACTACAGAGTTGTTGCATAATGTATATTTCTCAACGAACAATTGGAATATTCAAACCCGTGATTAAGGTGAACTCTCAAAAAAAAAACACAGACGAGCTATGAAATTATTGATTTGTGGGAGATAAAACGCACGAACACGTACTTTCTGCAAGCGTGAAGCCATTTTAACAGGTGAACTGTCAAAAAAGAACGAAAATGCCGACGAGCAATGAAATTTCAAATTATTGTACTTTTACGTTTCACGAGATGTTTAGTCAAGCACGCACGCACACGAACTTTCAGTTTTGTTCCAAATAAATTCGTTTACATCTTAAATTTACTTTGAAGTCACTCACAAACAATACCATTTCCACTTTTGATCGACTTCGGAGTTCGAACTGACTGAAAAGAGAAAAGGCGAGAATCGTGAAGTTAGCTGCTGTTTGCGTCGAAAAAACAATAGCAACAGCGAAATATATTTTATTTAACATGAAAATTTCAGTTTCGGTTCATTTATATTGTAAAACTCGGTTTTCTTTAATAAAATACTTTATTTATCACAATCTTTTACTTAATTTATTCGGCACTCCTCAAACTACGTATTACTCGGCGGCTGTCAAAAGTACGACTTAGCCTCCTTCTCCAAATCTTCTTCTTCTTTCGTCGTGCTCGCCCCTTCGAGACTCGTCCATCGGTATTGCCTCGTCTGTTGGTACTGCCATAATAACATTCTCTTTTCCGGATTTTACAACTCGGCCAATCTGACAGTTTTGATCGCCCTCGATCAATTCAGTTACGTCATCATCCAGATACTCGTAGTCATCGTATTCATCATCTAAGTATTCGTAGTCCTCACATTCGTCATCGTCGGTACTGGAACCTTCGGCGTTTTCGAGATCCATTTTTTATTGGATCTTGACGATCCTTCCCCGCATGATTTCTCATCTGGGCGTCGATCGTCTCGCCTTCTTCCTATTTCGTCAAACCTCTTATCGTATGATCTTCGCGGTGGGTTTGAAAACTCCTCCTGTTGTATCTTCTGTCTCTACTCCTAGAAGGCGAACGGTCATCGCTGCGACTGCGGCTTCGTGAGTCCCTTCTATGAATATTTTTCAATCTGGAGCGTCCAGTTTCGTAAGAACTTGTACTCTTCGATGACGCTGAATGCCTGTCAGGATGCATTCCTTGTCTCCTCGTGTACTCTTCACGCGAGGAACTACTTTCTGAACTAGTTGACCGTTTCTTACTTTTCTTTTTAGACTTTGCCGCTCGATCAAGTTCCTTGGACAACTTTTCGTACTTCACATTGAGCAACTTACTGATGTCTAATTTGCAAGCATCTTCGTCCGCACTGAGAGCATTCTGAATTTTCTTATACTGCTTCGCTAACATCTTGTCCAACTCCTCGTCGCTGCCATCGTCCGACGATTGTTTGCTTTTCTTCTTTTTCTGCTTCCCTTCTAATTTCACTGGTGAAACATCTACTTTTGATCGATTGCCACTGCGCGACTCTAATGGAAGCCTTTGTTCACCAAACTGACGATTGTAGGGTTTTACGTTGTGCATTTGCCGGAGACTGTCAACAAGATTACTGCCAGCATTTAATTTTGTTTTGTTACCTCCGAAAGACGCAGAGCTCGGCTTTGTAATTGTTTGTTGAACACTGGGGATAATTTTTTGTAAAGAAGTTTTTGTTTTTTTATCTAATAAATTTGTTTTAGAAATTGGTTTTTCACGAGTCGGATTTTCAGCATCGTCTCTAAATATCTTCAACTCTTGCTCCTGTTCTGCCCGGATTCGTTTGGATGAGACACCCAATTCAGCCTCCTGTTGCTGTTCCGTCTTCTCGATTAACTGCTTCTGCTGTTTCTTCTCTTGCTTCTGAAGCATCTTCAGTTCTCGAAGCTCCTGTTTCCGGAAAATGTGATCGTCATATAGTTTACCATTCTCATCATCACCATAGATCGCTTTACTCGTTGTAGTTGTCACTTGCACACCATCGATTTCGAATTTCCGCGTTCTTTTTCGTGTCTTTTTTCGCAAATTACGCAACTCGATTTCCTCCTTAGTGCGTTCTGTCTTTTCGGGTTTAGTTCGGCTCATGATTACGTCGTCATCTGGTTCCCGACTGTAATAACTAGCAGTGGTTGCAATGCTCTCAGCATCGCTCCTGTTAATCTTCACCACCCTGGTGGGTGTACCACTCGATCTAACTGGACCGCATTCGCTGTGTGTCCTGGAATCCATCGAACCAACTGAACTATCCGGTGATATGCGCTTCTCAGGTTTCATCTTCCTTCTGTTTACGATAATACTAACATCCTCGCGTCCTTCAGCAGTACTCTTAACCACCTGGCCATTTACTCTATTCTTAAGCAGACCTAGATCGGGGCGTAAATCATCACCAGACCCACTCGGACCCCCAACGGAGGAAAAATCGCTGCTGGATTCCGCACGTATACTTCTGCTGTCCTTCACCTTAATTCCTTCGCCAACAGTCACCACAGAGACATGACTAGTGTCGTGCAGTCGAGCGTCTCCTCCAGTTGATGTAATTGTGTTGTAGGCGGAGTCGTCTTCAACGAAACTCGGAATAACAATCAGCACTTCGCTCTCGTCCAACTTTCGGGCATGCGCCTGCTTATTTTTGGGCAAGTTGATTTCGGCGATGGCCTCCTGAATGAAACGGACCTCCTCTTCCTCCTCGGTTCCACCGGCGGCACCGTCCTGGTCATCTTCCATCTGGGCTGCGTTAACATCTGTCAGTAATCTCTGACGGTATCGGGGGAATCTACAATTCTGTCGCGTGTGCCCAGTACGCCAACAGCGGAAACAAACGTCCCTAGGTCGCTCTTCGTACGGGCACTGGGGTTTGATGTGTCCCTCATTCGAGCAATTATAACATCGTAATCCGTCGTTCGACTCCTGTCGAGCTGCATCAACTCCTGGTCGGCGGTTCCTAGTATCGGCGATATTAAGTGTCCGTCCGGTTGCCTCGTTTGTTCCTCGGCGGTTTCCAAAATTATTTCGGCCAGTCCCTCTTCTTCTAGCGTCAGTGACACCTTGATGGTTAGGTATCGGCGGGGCGTTGACAATGTCGGCATACCTCGATACTAGCTCTTTTAACTCGGTTATGGTGCGGGCGCCTCGTAGTATTCCAGTAGCTGTGTCTGAGAGATTCATGTTCAGTATAATGATATCCACTATTTGAGTTTCTAACAGCCGATCTTTCCCCATGCGATTTCGCAGCCTCTGCATCTCTAGTATGAAATGTAATGCTGTCGTTCCTTCGGCTCGGATCCATTTTTTCCGTCGCATTGTGCGCTCTACATCAGCCGGGGTCGTGCTGAGTCCGAATTCTTGAATCAGGCTGTGCCTGAGGTCCTGGTACGTTGATGCGGCTGCTGTAAATATTACTTCAGCAGCGGCTCCCGTCAAAGAACGGCGGAGGTATAACAATCTCTGCAATTCGTCGGCTTTTATGAGGTTCATCATTTCTTCAAAGTCATCCAAAAACGTCTGGACGCTGTATATGACGTCATCCCCATTAAATTTGACAAGTGACCCCTCAATGTCACGATAGTCAAGGCGGTTGTGGTTGTTGGGTAACGCTATGGCTACCCTAGGGGTCGCTTCTGCTGCGTTGACTAACACAACTTCCTCGTCTTCTTTTTTCGGCGTTCCTTGTCTCACTCTTGTCAGGCTTCGGTTGACGGCGTCGGCGGCAAGCTCCTGTTCTTCTAACTCCCTGATCCGTTTCCTCATAAGAAGGAGCTCCTCCTTCTTCTTTTGTAACTTCATCTCCTTCTTTACTTTGTCCAGTGCTAGATCGACATCCGTGTCGGTGTCTGACTCGTCAGCTTTTTTGTTGGCGGCTTCGTCTTCCGTGATTTCACTATCACTAACCTCACTATTGTTTTCCTCACCGACACTTTCCTTTATTTCGTCTGGGAGTTGATCGTACAGTTCCATCAACTCCGCCAATCTCATCCGCACGCTACACTCGACACCATTTTCACTTAGCACCTTGATCAGTTTTTCCTTTGTTATCTTCGGCATCGTTTGTCCTATTTCACACTTTTTCGTCGGGTTTATTACTTAATCGTCGGCACTTTCGGTTTTAAGTCGTCGGTTTGTATATTTCTTCGATTTACGGCGGATGATTCGTTTTTTCCTTCGCGTCGGTTTTCTATCACGCGCTTTGTCGCGGCGGCGGTTCTTATTTTCTTTATCGGCGGTTTACTACTAGATTTCGCTATTGTCTTTACGCGTCCGGTTACTCAACCCCACACCTGAGATGTAAAACTCGGTTTTCTTTAATAAAATACTTTATTTATCACAATCTTTTACTTAATTTATTCGGCACTCCTCAAACTACGTATTACTCGGCGGCTGTCAAAAGTACGACTTAGCCTCCTTCTCCAAATCTTCTTCTTCTTTCGTCGTGCTCGCCCCTTCGAGACTCGTCCATCGGTATTGCCTCGTCTGTTGGTACTGCCATAATAACATTCTCTTTTCCGGATTTTACAATATATTATTTCCTTTTTACATTTTAGAGTTTTAGGCACAGAAGCACTTGCATTATTACAATGAATTTATTTTTAGAATAACTTTGATGCTGCCATTTCCCCATAAATTTGTTTAGAGCCGCAGCTTACATCTATTACAATTAATATACCTTAAAGGTGGGTTTTCATAAATTATGTTTGTAAAGTAGCTTATAGACCGGGCAAGTAGAGACGCCAAGTTGCACTTTCTGTATACTTACTTTGTGTATAGGAATACTTGCCCTTCCAGCGGTAAGCTTTTGCTGGCGGCAAGAAAACTCAAACATAGCTGTGTTTTTTATACAGATCATCTCCATACAAACTGGTGATCCGGATAACTATCCAGGTCATTATACAGATCAAGGGAAATTTCAGAAAATTCCCACCGGTGAGAATGTGGCCAACTTCAGAGCAAATTTGATAAACTGTAATTTTTGTGAACTTTGTTAACATTTTCCATTTTTGACGGCCGGTATACAACAGAATTTTTAAATATTCATAACAATTCCTTTTTTAAAATCACATGTAATTCCATTTTTATAACACAAATTATTTGTCGCAATAATAAAATAATCTTGACACTTCGTAGCCTGACAGCTGTAAACACTGAAACTAGCCTCAGTTTAAAATTTCGTAAATGTCCTTTGACGTTTTTCAATTCATCGGAATCTGCAGATCATTAAAAAAACACAGCTCATGATGGATTTTACTGGCTAACAGCAACTTGCCATCTCTACTCTCCCTGTCTATAAAGGCGCGTTCTCATGATTCAAGTTTAGTTGAACGATTAGAGTTGATAAACAAAACTTGAACAGGAGTTGTTCAAGCTTTCGTTCACACGTTTCAACAAAAATTAATCAACAATTCATATGTCAATTGGCATTGTTGTGCGTGAAATTTGACAGAGAGTGACAGTTGTGATCCTTAAAATTTACTTCAAAGTTCCTTAAAATGGCATTGCGAGAAATTGTGCGTAGAGTTGTAGACCTACTAGCAGTTTCGGTAAATGAAGAAATGCGGAGAAATTCTAACATGATTCTTTAATAATTTTTACATAGATACATTATTATTTTAAACGCAATTGCATTCTTTCTTTTATGAATAAAATAATGAAATTGATTTGACATCTCTAAATTCAAATGTAAAGTTGACAGCATATGGCAGATGACATAGAGTTGAACGATAAAGTTTGACTGGGTCAATCTTTTCTTGATCAAGTCAAAAGTTGATCAACTCTATTGAATGCAAGGTTCTCACGCAGTTTTTCGTTCAAGTTTTGTTGATCAACTTTAATCGGTCAACTAAACTTGAATCGTGAGAACGCGCCTAAACTTTATCGTTCAACTTATCGTTCTACTCTATGTCATGTGCCATATGCTGTCAACTTTAAATTTGAATTTAGAGATGTCAAATCAATTTCTTTATATTATTCATAAAAGAAGGAATGCAATTGCGTTTAAATAATAATGTCTCTATGTAAAAACTATTAAAGAATCATGTTAGAATTTCTCCGCATTTCTTCATTTACCGAAACTGCTAGTAGATCTACAACTCTGCGCACAATTGCTTGCAATGCCATTTTAAGGAACTTTTAAGTAAATTGTAAGGATCACAACTGTCTCTCTCTCTGTAAAATTATACGCACAACAATGCCAATTGACATCTGAATTGTTGATTAGTTTTTGTTGAAACGTCTGAACGAAATAGGTTCTATTGGCACGCGGAAAGGTTCCTTCTTCCTCTGCGGTATTGTTTCCTGAGAGGGCATAGATGTGCCTCTTCACCACCTTCTCGTGGTTCCCGCCGGAAGCGGTGACATCACTCTGGTGATGCCAGCCGACTGACGGTGATAGGCTTCTCGGACCTTGGTGGGTTGCCAGCCCCCTCGGCCTTAGAACAGTTGGCGCAAATTCTAATAACATGCATTGAATAACCAGGGCTACGTCCTCTGACGCAGCAAGCAGACGCAGGAATGACACCCAAATTCGCACGTCCAAGCGGAAAATGCGGATGGTCGAATATGCAACGACGCAACGTAATTGGGCCAAACATCAAGGTCGTTGTATCAAATCGATTTTGGATAGTCCCAATGAATCTACGGAACCGCCGTAGGATATTATGGAGCCTTTTTAGCGTGCAGTGTTCGAGAGTGAATGCTCTGTGAACCCAAGACTGCCTCAGTACCTGCAGCCGCTCACCAACATCTGGGCCGCTATTACCCCTGATGAAATCATGGCGTCGAGGCTCTCTCCTAGCACATCGCCAGGGCCTGATGGCATCTCGGCCTGGCTCTTAAACTCGGTGCCGCCTGGTGTGCTGGCAAGAGTTCTTAATGTCATCTTTTGGTGCGGTCGCATTCCCATAGCCCACTCATCCGCTCATACAATTTTTATACCTAAAAAAAACACTTCATCTGACCCAAGCGAGGGTGACCCTCTTTCGCCAATTCTTTTTAACCTTGTGATTGATAGGCTGCTGAAATCACTCCCGGATCATATTGGATGCGACGTTGAGGGTTCCAAGGTCTTGTGGTCTGACTCTAGACAGCAGCCAGTGCTTGACAATCAGCACACAGGATCAGGCCAAGCAAAAGCGAACGATAATCGTGCAAAGGGCATTCACCGTGAGCGGCCGACCAATCCCCGCTCTCCAACGGACGGACACTTTAACGTACCTGCCACCTGGGCATTAACTTTACACCTGAGGGAAGAAGCCGTTTTAAGGCACATGAGGAACTGGACCAAAACTGAGCAGACTCTCGTCGGCTCCATTGAAGCCCCAACAGGGCATGCACGCACTTCGTACAGTGCTGATCCCCCAAATGTCCCATCATCTGTCCCTGGGTAGTACCACCATTGGGGTCTTAAATAAAACGGACAGAATTATTCGTGCTTCAGTCCATAAGCGGCTTAAACTTCCAAATGACACCATTAAGGCATATTTTCATGCCCCTACTAGAGAGGCTCGCCTCGGCATCCCATCTCTTCGCTACTTCGCCCCGTTGCGGAGAGCTCACCGCCTTGATAATATGAGGCTTCAATTCCTTATCGACCAGGCTACTCCATTCATCCAGATCGAGAAGTACAAGGCAATGAACAGGCTGATCTTTGACCAGCTGCAGAGTAGGGACGACATCGATAATTATTGGGCCAAAAAGCTTCATGACTCCATCGACGGCTCAGGTCTTAAGGAAGCTGGATCACATAAGCAAGCCCATAGGTGGGTCCATGAACCTACCAGACTGTTAACAGGGAAGGACTACATTAACTGTCTGAAGTTAAGGATTAACGCCTTTCCTGTGAGATCCAGGACTACACGAGGCCGGCACGATGTCTCCCGAGAGTGTAGCGAGCAGGTTGTGGAGTTCCCGAAACTCTCAATCATGTACTGCAAATATGCCACCGTACGCACGGAACCCGGGTTGCTTGGCACAACAGTGTAGTGCACTATATTAACCGGAGTCTTGTCGACAAAGGATACAATACAGTCCTCGAGCCCTCCATTTCCACCAGAGAGGGTCTTCGGATGCCTGATATTATCCGCCTACTACGACACACCCGAGGAGCGGTCCTCCATAACAGGAATGGGTGTATCGAATGTTACATTCACTTCCGCGACGCTTAATTGGCGCGGTGTATGGAGTGGAGCTTCAGTAGGTGACCTCCTGCGTTTGGGTGTGATTAAAACACGTGATACTGCCATACTGAGTACTCGGGTTCTCATCGAATCGACAGGGTGTGGGTTAGGGGGTTATAACTCCTTCTTTATGCGTGACGCTTGCGCTTCAAGCGAAAAACCAAGGAGGTTTTAGTGGGTATGCCCGTTAAATAGGGAGAGTTCCACACTACGTCTATAAAAGATTTCCTCCTTGTCAAAAAAAAAAAAAAAAATAGCCAAATGCCTCGTCATCTAATTAGTGACGCGCATGAATGGATTAACGAGATTCCTACTCTCCCTATCTACTAGCTAGCGAAACCACAGCCAAGGGAACGGGCTTGGAATAATTAGCGGGGAAAGAAGACCCTGTTGAGCTTGACTCTAGTCTGGCAGTGTAAGGAGACCGTTTTAAGGTGTAGCATAAGTGGGAGATGTGTTTCATCAAGTAATCACGTTTCCGTGTTGCGATCAATTGAAAAAAAAATTTTTCGAATTTTGTGTTGTTTTCTTTTCTGTGCACGGATAGAAAAGTAGTGCATTTCTTTTGCTGACCCTCTATTCAATATCAAAAATTGTGCGAGCTCGTAGAAAAAATTACTCGATAATGCCTGAGGTAGGCGGTGCAGAAGGTGCAGTTGCACAACAATATAAAATGAGTATCACCGATGCTCGTAACATGATACCTGATTACGACGGTAATGCAAACAATTTGGCACGCTCCATAGATTGCAGCGAAAGCTGCTTTTCTCAACGGCCAAATCTGAGGCCGACAAGAAACTCGTTTTTGATATATTAAAAACTAAAATGACAGGAAGCCGGAAGGGCATATGATATACTCAAATATGGGAGTATAACTAAATGGGAAGAATTAAAAAAGGAACTGGGCCTCGATTCTCGAATCATTCGAAATGAATTCCGCATACGGAAACTCACCATTTTCGAACGATCCTCAAAATTTGCGATTCTCGAATTCCGCATGCGACTGTTTCGAATGAAAATCGTTCGGATTCAAATCGACTGGTTATTTCCGTGCGGAATGGTAAATTTTCATGCGGTTTCGGGTCGAATTGATTTATTGTTGGCGGAAAAAAGAGAAATTTTTATGTTTCTTTTGGTTGTTGTTTTTTTTTTAAAGTAATAAATACAAAATTATAAGAAAAATATATTTT
This sequence comes from Leptogaster cylindrica, assembly GCA_963082835.1. NCBI lineage: Eukaryota > Metazoa > Arthropoda > Insecta > Diptera > Asilidae > Leptogaster > Leptogaster cylindrica. Next base: position 28,560,451 of record OY720107.1, read on the forward strand.
TTTGCAAATAAATCCAAAAAATTGTTTTTCGCATAAACATTCATTTTACCCTAGAACAGCTATTGCTCGTCATAAAATGGATAACAATTATTCAGGAAGCGTTTTACGATCTTGTTTACGCCTTCAACAAATTTAAACCAGATTTGAGCATCCTTTTCCTTGCTGAAACAGCCTCATGCTCATCGGCGGAACTAGCCCAGGCACATCGGCGAAACCTGCTCCACCAACATCAGCGGAGCAAGCTTCCCAAGCGGAGGCTATGCCAAAGCCGTCATTAAAGCGAAAAGCTTTAAATAAATCTAGTAAGATTGAAGAATCTTATTGTCATCTTATTGCGAATTTAATATTCTTTTAATATTTGTCTAGCACCGAATAAACCACGAGTGGCTGTAAGACGGTTAGAAGCAACTTTAGGAACAGTGCAAACTATAACCGAGTTTGCTCAACAAAAGTTCGAATTTAAAAAATATTATTAGATACCAAGAAAAATGAAAAATTTTGAACGATAAAAATGTAATTTTAGGCCACATAGGCAAAACTTTAGGTGAAAATTTAAAAAATATTATTAGATACCAAGAAAAATGAAAAATTTTGAACGATAAAAATGTAATTTTAGGCCACATAGGCAAAACTTTAGGTGAAATAAGCAAAAACTTAAAATAGTAGTAGAAAATATAATTTATTAATTTAAAATAAAAGTTAGATTATATGTGTAAAACTTGTGGTTCATTTATGTGAAGTAATTTCTTGAAATTTGTTGACGTATTTGTCGGCCTATTTCTAGTATCAAGGATAAATCTTCCAATCCCTCCATTAAAAAAAAAAATAAATAAAACACTTTTAAAAACTTCTAAAATCTTCACAATATTTCTTTACGCAAAGTAACAACAATTGCAATTACAAACTAACGTAAACAAACAATTTTTTGACAGCTTAAAAATCCACCACAATAAATCATTCGAATGTGGTGAAAAAGTTAACGAACGACAGCGTTCGGAATTCGAGAATCGCTGTTTTGCAGATCGTTCGTTAACAGTCATGCGGTTTCAATATCGTACGAATGAATTCGAACGAACTCGAGAATCGAGGCCCTGGTCTCAGAATTTCAATCAAACAAACCGCGCGTTGTCATTCTAGAAGAACTTAATCGCTTAAAACAATTCCCCCGTGAGAGTGTATTAAATTTTTCACTACGGTTAAGCCAGACCCTTTCCGAACTGAATAGTTCCACTTATGATAGCACCAACGAAGAGCAAGCGCGCACCATTCTATACCGTACCGTTCAGTACACCTTATGGGCATTATCACTACAACAGAATGCAATTCGGACTGAAAGGAGCTCCGGCAACGTTCCAACGGTTGATGAATTCCGTGCTCACAGGACTACAAGGAATTCACTGTTTCGTTTATCTGGACGACATTGTAATATACGGTTACAATATAAAAGATCACAATGAAAAACTGGTGGAAGTATTCGACAAATTAAGAAGCAGCAACCTAAAACTGCAGCCCGACCAGTGCCATTTCCTACAAAAGGAAATATCATATCTAGGCCATGTTGTTAGTTCGGACGGGATACATCCCGATCCTAAGAAAATAAAAGCGGTAACGTCATACCCAACACCCAAGAAAGCCAAAGACATTAAAGCCTTTCTCGGTTTTGTCGAATACTATAGATGCTTCATCCCAAACTTCGCCAAAATGTCAAAACCTCTAACTGTTCTCCTAAAAAATGATCAAGACTTCGTGTGGGACAGTTTCTGTGATGAAGCATTTAAATCCCTGAAGGAAAAATTAATCACAGCCCCAGTATTAGCCTATCCAGAATTTGACAAGAAATTTAGTGTAACAACAGATGCCAGCGAATTAGCTTTGGGAGCAGTGCTATCCCAGGGCGAAATAGGCAAAGACCGCCCCATCTGTTACGCCAGCAGAACCCTGAACCCAGCCGAAACTAGGTACTCCACCATCGAGAAGGAGTTATTAGCTATAGTCTACGCGGTCCAGCAGTTCAGACCTTACATTTACGGTAGGAAATTCACGATCATTACCGATCATAAACCCCTAGTATGGCTCATGAACATAAAAGACTGCTTATCCAGATTGACGAGGTGGAGGTTAAGACTGGAGGAATACGACTATAACATCATATATAAACCAGGGAAGATAAACACTAACGCGGATGCGCTAAGCAGAATACTGCCAAACGAAAGCGAAATGGACCAGCACAAAAAAGCAATTAACGCCGTAACCAGAAGCGGTGCCCGAGCAGCGCAAACAGACAATTCTCAAAGTTCGCTCCCTGAAAAAGAACCCGGAGTACTAAACTCACATCCCGACACATCACCTACTCCGCGCACTTCAGATGATCCAGAAAAAATGTACAATGAATATTTGACAGAAGCAGAAGGAAACCCATTGCCCACTGAAAGAGTAATAAAACCCTACTAAAGGTAAAAACAGGAACTAAATTTTTCCTAATCAAAGAAGCCGAGGTGGAAGCACACCCCCTCACCGAAATAATTCAAAACCTAAAAGGGAAACTGAGTGAGCAAGGGACTGTGATCCAGAGAGTAAATAACGAAACATACGTTATATCAGCCGCACGGTTACCTCTGAGAACGAAAAATGACTACATTCAAATTATAACCAAGTTAAAATCCTTGTACAAATGTAAAAACTTGCATCAAGAAATGTGCTTCATGCCAAATCAACAAGGTATCAAGAAACCAGAAAATACCAATGAAAAAAACCACCACGAGCGCTAGGCCGTTCGAGAAAATTTTTTTAGACATAGTGGGACCACTTCCAGTCACCTACGAAGGAAATAAATACATCCTAACCTTCTAGGATGACCTCACAAAATTTTCCGAAGGTATTCCTTTATCTAACACAGAGGCACACACAGTTGCCGAAGCTTATGTGAAAGAAGTTGTCTGCCGACACGGTACACCAGATTCGATCCTAACCGCTCAGGGTACCAACTTCTTGAGCAAAATGTTCGCTGAGGTATGCGCACTGCTAAAAGTAAAGAAAATACAAACCAGCTCCTATCATCCCCAAACAAACGGAGTATTGGAAAGAAGTCACCGAACACTAGCTGAATACCTGCGGCATTACGTTAACAGGGACACCACGACCTGGGATAACTGGATGCCTTATGTTTGTGTATAACACCACTCCCCACTCGAGTACCAATTACACACCCCACGAATTGCTATACGGTTTCCCGGCGCAAATACCTACATCCGCCAAATCAGCTACAATTACGAAAACTATTCGAATGAGCAGTATGGCTACATACAGTATGGCTACAAAATAGCCAGGCACACTCTAATATGCAATAAAGAAAAGAGTACTACGACCGGTCCGCGAAACCTAAGTCTTTTAATGTGGGCGAGAAGGTACTGATGAAAAACCATGTCAGGAAAGATAAATTCTCACCCCTGTGGACAGGTCCCTTTGAGGTCGTCAGACTTGACTCCACAGAAAACACAACCATTCGAGTGGGAAATAAAACAAAAACCCTACACAATAATTATAATTTGAAGCTTTTTGTCGACTAATAAAATATAATCGAAACTTTTGTTACAGGCTGATGTGCGTTACTGCGTTCTATTGTGGACCGTGATTATACCCGGGGCCATTGCCCAAAACGCGATGAACATTATAAGTATCTTTAAGAACAATCCCGGCATATACTTCGAGGAAATAGGAACAGCGGGATTGTAGAGCAACGAATGGAAGGTAATAATATACTACGATCTCGAAACTTTAGGATTTGAATCAACGAAATTGCGGGAATTTACTTTCGATATCGAAAGACTATGTAAAATCATAAAAATACGTAATTCAGATTTGGTGTTCTGTAAAAAGACCACCCATATAATCCATACTATCATGACCGATATCGCACAGAAAGAGCAGTTATTGCAGCCAAACGAAGAACATCGAATGCGAAGAGGGTATTTTAATGCAATAGGCACGTTAAGTAAAACTTTATTTGGCACACGCAACGAGGACGATGCAGCGGATTACAATAATAAAATAGACACTTTAAAGAATAACGAACATTATCTTCTGGAATTAGCAAAAAAGCAGACTTCTATTCTGGAAACAACAACTAACATTTTTAATAGAACACGACATGACATTAAAAGCCAATTTCTCTACGTAGAAACCAAAATGGAAAAATTAAAGTCCATAGTAAACGGAATAAACACCGTGCCAGCTATACAAAAAACGACAGTCGAACTGGAAACTCGGGTCTCGCTTACGACACTCATACTATTCCGACATCAAACTACCCTCAACGTCTTAATAAATCTAATAACAGACATCAAACACGGTAAACCACACCCTTCCATAATAACCCCAACACAAGTAAAGAAAATAATAACTAACGTCCAAAATAACCTACCCAATAACCTCGAGTTACCAAGGGACTATTGGAGAAAAATCTTGTAACTTTTTATCAAATAATCCATACAAGCATGGCTTTCACATTTCACGGAAAATAAAATTATAATCGAAGTCAAAATACCTTTGCCATTTAGGGTAGAGTATCAATTACTTAAAGTCATACCGTTCCCAAAAGTAACTATTGGATTCAACTTTCTCAGCCAAACTACTGGCTATTCGTATTAGAAAAACCTGAAATCTTCGACGTCATTTGCGATACAAAAATATTTACCAATTAATTTAAATGGAAGCGGCGTAATGCCAATAAAGCCAGGTTGCTACTTAAGAACAGAAGAACTCACATTACAGTCACACAGTTCAAAAACCTCAGAACTAAAAAATGCTTACGTACCCGTTCTAAATCTAACATACCACATCCTAGAAATACCACTGCATTTCTCCAATGACTCCAAAACAAAAGCGTTAACCCGAGTAATCAAGTATCATGACGATGACGTACTAGTAGACGAGTAAAAATAGCTTAAAAATGTGCTTCACCTAGAAGTAATAGTAATATAATTTCTGTTAATGGGATCTTATGTGTATGTAAAAATGCCTGAAAAAAACGATGGCGAAAAGACATTTAAGACACAACGTTAAATAAGATCAAATGACTGGCTACGTCTACTTCATACAACTATACGCTATTACCCGAGGGAGGTGGTGGGAACAAAGGGTTTTTGCCAATATATATATATTCTATATGACGGTTTGTTTGACAATAAATGTGCAGAATAATGTTTTACCTTTTGCAAATTTTTAATTCAGCTTATTAAATATACCCAATATTTTTACTTTGTGGAACACCGTAGCAAACCACGGATATTGAATATTGATGATAAAGCATTCTCGTGTAAAGCCGGGTAGATCAGCTATACACTAACAATAAGAGAGTTCCGTAACTGACTGACAGACAACGCACGGACTAAACCGCTGGACCTAGAAAGCTGAAATTTTTGCATAGAGGTTCCCTAACAAGCACGAAGCACTAAGGCCGAATTTATTGAAATTCCACACCGAAAGGCGTAAAATAGAGGATGAAAGTTTGGTTAGAAATCCGCCATATTTAAGTAAAAAATTTAAAAAAATTAGTATTCGTCCTTTTGTTAGAAATAAAGAAATATCTGTATCGGAATTTTTTGAAATTCAAGCCCTAAGTGGGTAAACTAGGGGTTGAAAGTTTCTATGAATATTCCCCATTCTTGAAGTAAAAAAATCATTAAAATTGGTATGACTTTTTGGTTAGAAAGAAAGTTAAATAAGAACTACCGACTTCTATCCTAATTCAACTCCCCGAAACCACCCTTGACTGAAGAAAACTAAACAACTATTATTTTGACAGTCCTACGGAAAACGGTTCTATGTAATATATGTCGCGTTTGGGGGCAGTTGTAAATTCAAAGAGTACTATGATGTACTTTATATTATGATACACCTGCTAGTATTACATAGATTAACAAAGCCGACATTTTAGTCAAACAATAACAAATTTTGCCCAACATTGACGCATACATATACGACCCAGTGACCCAAAGCTACAGGGGATTATCCTAATTTGGATCACATAAGTTTTGGTTTGGTAATTCGAAGTAAATTAATTGACCTTGTACAGTCTTTCAAATACAAAAATACCGTATCTTCATCGAAATCTGACTAGTTAAATTTAACTAAGAGGGCAGCAGTTCAGTTGCTCGTGAACATCTATATTTTGCCGGACAATTATCATTTGGTTAAAAATAAATGTCGTAAACGAAAACGTGGTTCTTTTCTTTTTTACAATTTCCTTCTTTTCTCGGGTTCCCAAACAAATACTCTTTACATATTATGATTCTATATTTTTTTCTGCGGATCTTTTTGAGAACCAATCTATCGCGTTAAAAACGGAACCAGGTGTATATATTTGAAAAGTAATCCATGTCGAATATTCTGTCCATGATCATTTGAAAATTCATTTCTATTCTAATTGATTAACAATTTATTCGTGCATATCTTCTAAATGTAGCTAATCACTTTGATATTCTTAAAAATTTCGTAAAATTTATTTGTTTACCTATTAAATATTTATAAACATAACGTCTTATTAATATTTTGGAAATTTAATTAAAATAGTTTTAAAATACAAATTCATTTAAAAAAGCATAGTAGAAGTTCATTTACTCAGCATCTAACATGTAGGTTGTCGGTATTAAAGTAATAGTTCGTATTAATTACGTGCACTAATATTGTTTTTGAATAAAATTTTTATTAATTAATAATTATCCCTTGTATTATTTTCACATTTCAATCGTCTGCAAATCAGTTTCAGCACTTACTTCTGGAGCCAGCTATTTACAAACAGCGAGAACTTAGTTGCGCACCTAATAACTTGTTGCAAAAATTGTATGAATAAATTTAAAAGTAAACTCTTCGATGTATTGCAGCAACGATGTTTCCAAATAAACCGAAAAACATGACGCCACAATATAGGTATTCATGCGCTGCGAAGACTACTTTACAATCTTTAACAATTACACAATACACAGCAATAATGGTCGTTGTTTTGGTCTAGTCATATTTCATTATGTTTAACATTATGCACAACTGTACTATTCCAGTTTATTTCATTTTTAACTTCTGCAAATTTACTAACAATTTAACGGTTTATTTTCATTTAAATGATTCGTTCGGTGCACTTTGATGGACTTTCATTTGAATCATTTAAATTGTTCAAGCGGAGTTCATATCCGAATGTAAAAGAATAATAACAATAGGCCAATGTTCAAGTTTCACTACCACAAAGGTCGCACTTCTTATCTTTATGAAGCAAAATAGTAACTCACAAATTCATTACAAAAACTCCACTTTTCGCATTCCGTCAATCGTCGTGCTTTTCTGAGTTTAATCGCTTTACGATTTGTATGTTCCATTTTTGTTTATAATACTGTTAAAATTACAATCGCAAATTATAATCGCTACGTTTCAGTTAAATATCGCTATTATAAATTCATTAACTTTATTATTAATTCATTAACTTTGGTTGTACCTGTATTAGTCGAATGTTTTATTTCATTAATTTTACAATGCACAAAATTCACATATGCCCGTGAGCTGTATTTGCCACAAAATGTAAGCTTTTGTTAATGTTCAAGTACATAGTTCACCGAAACACTACTTGACTGCGTTCACTTGACCCCTTAAACTTTTTCACATCGTTCAACGTCTCGTCTAGTATTTTCACGGTTACCTTACTTTTGTTCAATTTTATTGAGCAATTTTATGATGTTTTATACTTAATCAAATTATGTTTGTTCATTGAGGTGCCTTTTCTTGAATGATCCCGGCGGTTATCCTTCTTAGAGAATCTGGAACATTTTCACATAACTCGCTGTTTATTACACACCGACCAAGAGGCAAGTGGCTTTTCCTGATAACACTAAATATGATAAAAATGTCTTCAGATCAAGTTCCTGCAGTAGAGCGATAAGAAACTTTTAAAATAAATTCAATTAATTTAACTATTTACAATATTTTATAAAAAAATTTCTAACCTAGTATGCACACATTTCAACAACTTAACCCCGGTCTTGCTAAGCTTTTAGATTGGGGAACCAGGTAATATTTGAGGGTTGTTATAATAGGAATATTAATTTTTCACTAATTCGTCTATCACTACGGGTGCGCACATCAAAGTTTGGGCAACCGTAGCTTAGTCATTCCGAGTAACAATGCCAATACGTGGTTACACATAGACGTTTAGATTTTCAATTATACATTTCCTTCACATACTTTTCGAAATGTTTACAATAAATTCTTACTTTTAAGATACATTTTAATTAATTATAATATTTTCTGATGGACCACTTTTCAAACATAGTTCATTCTAGTTCAATCTAGTAAAAATCAAACAAAGGAATATACGAATTTTTGTGCTTTCATGTAACTGTCATTTTTCCGTTTAAGCATAAAAAAATGCTCATACTTTTGCATATTTGTTTGCGTAGCGTAAGAGGAAATCTATCTATATAAAAGCGAAATACCACGTACTCATTTAACATATATATCAGCGAATATCCGGAACCACTGAACCGATTTCCACAAAATTTGGAATACTTAACTTCAACTTATCTCATAGCTGCTCAATAACAAATTTATGAATTTGTTTTTCTTCAACTTGCCTCATAGGTTATCGCTCAGAGGCAGTTTGTTGAAATTCAACCCCAAAACTCAACTCACCTGTTACCAGAACTCTATTCACCATATGGTTTGCCAGCTGCAAGTGTTTCTGTAAGGCCATGAGTAGAGTTTCGGTTCTCTATTAGTTGAGAAAATTCTCGATCGTATTCTTGTGCACGAGTTCGGCGATAGTGAGTGATAGCCAAGAAGTGAAGCCATTGCAAAGCAGAGTTATAAAGTGGACGCCATGTTACCGACTAAAACACCGGTAAGTTAAAATTATTATTTTTAGCTTTAACACGTTGACTGCGGGATGAGTTGAACTAGGCCAGCCTCCTGTGCGTAAAGGTTTTTTTTTTCTTGAAAAGGTTTCTTTTGCTTTACTTTTATTATTTCTAAACTGTATTTTACTCTTTGAGAGTAGCGTCTGCTTATCGCACTGTATCGGTTTTCGTCATCGCAGCAGTCATTCCTATTGACCTGCTTGCAAAAGAGAAGAGATTAGTTTATATTAGGAGGCAGGAGAGAAACAGGGAGCTGGTAACTCGCGAAGAGAGGGAAAGAACGGTGCAAGCTTGGCAAGCTACCTGCAATATGGAGACAAGAGGCAGATGGACTGCGCGCCTCTTCCCGGATTTGTGGACCTGGCTGGAGAGGAGACATTGGGAGATCGACTACTATCTTACCCAGTTTCTCAGCGGATATGGATATTTTAGATCGTATCTGTTCCGAACGGCAACCATTTTGCCATTCGAAGTATAGATGGAAAGGAAAATTACGATTGTATGAGTAATAAACCTTTAAGAGGGTGGCGCGAAGAAAGTAGAGTTCTTTAGCAAGTCTCGAAGAGAGCAGACGTGGAGGCTGGCTGCGCGAGCCACGTAAATATAGTAACGGGAGTCAGTGAATAATATTCTAGTTTAAGTGGAAAATTAGTATTATTAATAAGGAGACCATGTGCATTAAGAATAAGGAGACCATGTGTAGTGTAAATAAGAAGACCATGTATATATATTAAATACGGAGACCATTTATGTTAATCATAAGGAGAGTTTTGAACGGTCTTTGTGACCAGGAGACTTGGATAAGGAAGAGGAAATAAAAGTGGGTTGTCGCAGCCTCGACATTTTTTAAACAAAAACAATAACATAACCTTCAACTGTCAACTTAGCACAATCAATGTGATAAGGCAAGAAAGGGGTAACAGATTTATTGACCTTGCCATAATAAAACAAGATCAGTAATAGATCAAGTCATCGTGCTTGCTATGCACTTACCAAACTCAAAGACTGATCTATGCGTTGCACAAATACGCCAGCTGCTCGGCCTATAAAAATACAGCCGGTGCAGACGAAAAATCAGTGATTCTCATTGATTCATGGATTCATTGAGATTCAAGCTGGATGTCGATACGGTCGCATTCTCTTGTGCGGTGAAAGTTGTTAATTGTCTGATTTGATAAATGTCCTGATCATAAGTTATTGGTGTAATCAATAGTAGGGATCTGTGCATATAGTGTTTAATGTGGTTGTAGAGTGCACTAATCGCAGTGTATTCATTCGTCGTGAATTCAGGTCCATATTCGCGTGTTCCGTTATCTAACGGTTTTTTATTGGTGACTCATAACTGTGTGAGGGTTGATTCTCGTCGCTGTTCTGTTAGTAAAACAGATGTTGATTGATTGAAAAACTGTAAAACTGGATGTTGATTGATTTAGTCAGCGGTTAAATTTCCATGTTCGCGTGATCCGTTATCTGACGGTTTATTGGTTATTCGTAAGTGCTGTGAAGTTTGATTCTCGTCGCTGTTGCTGGTGGAGCTGGCAGTGCTGCTGGATTCCTGGACTGCTGGTGCTGTAAGGGGGTGTCTGGACGGGACACAAGACTAGTGTTGTATTTAGTAATTGATTGTTGATTATATTTTGCTCAGTGGATCTAAGTTGATCCTTTTTTTAACTGAAAAGTTGTGGAATTCCTCTTTATTAGCGTCGTGCTGGTAATTTTGAAAGTTCGTGTGATCTTTGGATAGTTCTCTCCGCTTAAGTGCTCGGTCCGTGGGTGCTTGAGAGTCACTTTTTCTTACTTCTTATTCCTGACGAGTGGGTCGATTATTTCGTCCCTTGGTTTGTTCGCTGCCGGCGAATTTCCCTTAAACACTTGTTGGCCACGGAAAAACCTGATGTGATGGGTATTGTCGAAACTTGTCTGAACCACAGACACAAGGTTTCCTTTGATGGTTATAATTTCCTTAGAAAAAACAGAACTAATTCTACCAGAGGCTCTGGCATTCTCATAAGATCGCAAGTGAAATACTCGGTTCTTAGTTTCCCTAGCCAATCGTGCTTTGAGCTTAGTGCCATCTCTATTGATGTAAACAATGCTGAAAAGCTGTTGTTTGTTTCAATATATGTACACAATGTATGTCCTGCAGATGTTCTGAAAAGGGAGCTTTCTACCTTGAACTCTTTTGCTAGTCAGTTCGACCACGTCATAATTGGTGGTGATTGGAATGCCAGACACCCTTCATGGAATGACCTTACGCGGAATGGCAGGGGAACTTCTTTGCACAACTGGATTGTGAACTACCCCCATGCTAATAATTTACTGATTGTTTCTCAAAACAATCCTACTTATCCTCGATAGGGCTCATTTTTAGATTTTTATCTAGTCTCATCTTCTCTTATTAATCAAATTCCTGGCCAAAGCAACTTTACTTGTGAAGTGGTGGTGGCTGATTCGGATCATCAGGCAGTTAGTCTTAAACTTAATATGTCGCACGGCCAGTCTCTTATTGCAAGCCGAGATAATTATATCCTTTCCTTCAAAGAAACTAATTGGTCGGAATTTTCTAATCTCATCCAAAATAGACTTAAGGAACTACCTTTAAATCAAAAAGTGAATCTATCGGGCAATGCAATTGATGGCATTGTCACGGAATTTCAGAACATTCTATCGAATGCCATTGACTTGCATGCTAGGAAAATTCATCCTAGGGTCTCTAAATTCGATAAACTTCCTAGTTCTCTACAAAGACTCTTTAGGATCAGACGTATTATGCGAAAATCCCTGAACAGGATCTACCATAGATATCTGAATACTTCTAATATGGATTATATCACTCTCCGTTCCCAAATTTCTTGCTTAAGCACTATCATTACGGATCGTACTCGTCTATACCTAGACTCTCTGTACCTTAACAGACTTCAGTTAATTAAACCGGGTCCTGATATGTTTAAGGAATTAAGAATAATGGCTGGCCGTAAGGCTGTAGTTCCTCCTAGGATTACCTCTTCTGATGGAGGCTCCACATCCGATCCTTGTGAAATGGCTGAGCTCTTCGCCGACACTTATGAGGATCAGTTTCAAGTAAACCCAATTGACCCAAACTTTAAAAGTGAGATGGAAGCCGGTGTCAATGAATTCATATCTACCGAAACAAATACTACTAATACTAGTAATAATACTAATACTAGTAATATTTCGTTATTTGCCCCTCTTACTACATTTTCAGTTAACAACTGTGCGTCTAACCCACATTTGCCCCAAGATAATCCCTTCGTCTCCCCTAACTTTGTGGAACACATTATCAAAAGTGGTAATAATAAAAAATCTTCAGGTCCGGATGGTATCTCCAACTTTATCCTCAAAAAACTACCGCCGATAGCCTTCATTTTCCTAGCCACACTGTTTAACAATTGTATCAATAATGGATACTTTCCCAAGAAATGGAAAGTTGCCAAAATACTACCGATTCCCAAAAAGGAAAGCGACAATGTTAAGGACTTCCGTCCTATTGCCTTACTATCGGAAATTAGGAAAAAACTAGAAATTATCCTTAGAGATGCCTTTACTCTTCACTGCGAGGTCAGGGACTTAATTCCCCCTAACCAATTCGGTTTTAGGTCGGGTCACTCGTCGGTACACTGCCTCCTACGTCTTCATGCTGATGTCATCAGTAATCTAAATAACAGGCTTGTTACTGCAGCATGCTTCCTGGATGTGGCCAAGGCCTTTGACACGGTTTGGACTGATGGTCTTATCTATAAAATGGTCCAAAAAAGTTTTCCTTCCCCGTTGATTCGCATCATTTATAACTATCTTAAAGATAGACTTTTCTTTGTCGACTTCGCTTCAAATTCATCTTCGGAAAGAAATATTAGAGCAGGTGTCCCCCAGGGATCAGTCTTGGGTCCTACCCTTTTTAATTTCTATACTGCGGATATCCCTACGTATAGTGACACTACAACTCTACTGTATGCTGACGACACGGTCACCTATGCGTCTCACGCCTCTCCTAAATTTGCCCTCATCAAGGTTAAGCGCGCCATTAGGGGGATGATGGATTATTACAAATCCTGGGGTTTCAAAACCACTCTTGATAAAACTGAACTTATTTTCTTTAGGAGACCGACCTCCCGTTTCATGAGCCGCCTTGCTGAGAAGTGCCGGAAGGCTTCTCTGAGTATAGATAATACTGTCATTCGCCCTTCTAATCAAGTTAAATTCCTCGGAATACATTTTAACCAACTTTTCCAATTTAAACGACACTGTACTCACATCTCTAAAAAAGTCAACATGTCCCTCAGTATTCTGAGACCACTACTTCGTCTGAATTCTGGTCTCTCTACCAAGGTCAAGTTGCTGATGTATAAGCAACTTATCAGACCCATTATTAGTTATGGATTCCCTGCCTGGTTCAGTCTGAATAAAACTAATTTCCATAAACTACTTGTCCTTGAGAGACGTAGTTTACGTATTTGCACAGGCAAATACTTCAAAGCACATCATAAATTATACAGTAACATCGAACTGTATGAAGCTGCTTCCTCCGTCACAAAGTTAGAAAGATTGGATTACTTTCTTTTTAGGCTGGGCAGAAATGTCATTAGTAAGCTGGGAAATCATTTTAACCATCTGGTCTGTGATATGGTCACGGACAATAGGCTGCGTGATGCTGCTAATGAATATCTCTCTCCCATAATATTAAATGACCACTCGTATGACCGTTTGTTTAACCCCTCATGTCCAAATTTCCATAACCTGGTGAGCCACCATGAATTAGCAAATGGTTTCAGAGGCTGATCCCATGACACATTGTCGGTATTGAACAGTTCACCCCGTTCCTGGTCTTCGATTGAGCACCAGCCCTTCTTCTTTTCGATTATTTGTTTTTTTACTTTCAGGGCTCTACAAGGGCATGTCAAGGTATGTTAGTAAAATTGTTCATTGCAATTTTATAGAGGACAAGCATGTGTCATCCTCTTAGTAGATTACCCAATCTCCACTTCCTTAGATAGTTCCTATCCAAATCATCCCGCTTAGTTGCTTTTTGCTTTCAGCTGCCGCCCCAGTGGGCATGAGCCTTTTCGAGCCTGGGAACTCACACATCAGACGAACGATCTTGTGCATCGGCCGGGTCATCGTTAGTGCTTAATTTAGTTCATTTTTCATTATTTCACTTTAATTGCAGTTTTATTTGATTTCCATTTTTTCCTTCTTTTTATTTTTTATTGTTTGAATTAATTTATTGTTTGCATACTGGATTTTGTGAATTACGTTAAGTTGAATTATTGAATATTGTGTATTAATATAGTTTGTTTTAATTAAACTATCCAGCTCGAAGGACCAAATGTTAAAAAGTGTGCTAAATTGTTCGAATTTAACAATAGAAGGATAGGGTGGATCAAAGCAATATGGTCGCACAAAATAAACACGGATAGTGAGTAATTATTATCATACAACTATACGTTTTTTGATTTGCATTCACTGGAACGAAAAGGAACGTTTTTGCAATATTCGTTTGAGATTTCCATCTTGAACTACTAGTTCTATTTAAGCGGAAAATAAGTACTGTTTTCGATTTCTACAGGTATTACCCACTATCTTCAGATAGAAAAACGTTTACAGCAGTTCCTTTCGGTAAAGTATACTAAAGAATGACTTATGATATTTTAACCGGTGAGTTAAGTAAGATTTCATCAGTGCATTTTTATACGCCCATTTATACGACCCGATGTCTGTTGTTAGAATGAAAAGGCTCAAATAGCTAAACATTTGATGGCTTTATGATGAACTACACGGCAGGACAATTTTTCAAAACGATTCCTGTGTTTTTTATGATGCTGCAATAAAATAACCAGAATTTTGAGTCCTGGAAGATTTTCAAAATTATTAAATATTTAAAATTCCTGTGAAAAGGATAATCAAAAAAGCAATCATGTTTTCAACACTTCTCAATAACAAAATATCATGTTTGCAAAGAAAAATAGATCATTTCACCAGTCTAGCCACTTTCTTCACTAGCTTCGTTTGTGCGTTGTCATAAAAGTTCAGATAATGAATAGTAAAGGTAGAGCGTAAGGGTCCATAACTATTGAGTGGACAAAGATAATTGGATAAAACAAAAAGCAGTTGAAAGACGACAAAATTAGGCTTCTTTTAAGGTAATTAAAAAAGAAAGAAAAAATGAGTTTTGAGGATATAAGCAAAACATAAAACCCTGCACTTTCAAGAAGAAATATCCTTTTAAGTCGAATTAATCGAAAACCGTTAGGCGAATTGAAATTTGCCCATACAATTTTTTTCGTTTCTCGAGCTCCCCTATCACCTCCTTCAAGGTGGACATCCTTAACTGAAACACCCTGTATAGTTCTTTTTTTTCTGTGACGATTATTTCTTGGCGTTGCAAACGTTCGCTTAAAACTAATATACCCTACATCTAGGGTATGAAAACGGTACATACAGGTACAAACGATTCCCTGTCGAATGAACAGTGTATAAACTGAATCGGACAAATTGGAGTTTGAACCCTCGTAGGGTCCTATTGACCCTTCGAGGTACAAACGACCAAACCTATCGACTCATATTTGGGGAACGATACTAGATCATTCTGAACACTTAAAGTATCAAATAACTCCGGATTGGCTAAGGTACAAACGAAAAACGGTGTCAAAAAATGCTTTTTTGGCCGTAGGGCCCCTCCCTTTGAGGTACTAACAAAATGAAAAACGGTACAAACAGGTACAAACGATGAGAATTTATACCACTGTCCAAAGAATTTTTATCTCAAACTTGCGGGCCAAGTTCACGGAGGTGACGTTATTAGATTGCTATCGGGCATCGGAAGTGGTTGACGCGTGGTTAGAGTGGGGTAAAGAGTCTTCGCGCCTTTGGGTGTCGTTATATTTTTAACTATTTTTCTTTTTAAACATTGTGGATTTTAATTAATAATAGTGGAGTGTCAGCGGTTCAAAACAAAGAAGTCTAGGGTGAAGTTAGTGAATAATAGAGATATTGTGTTGTGAAGAGCATTGGAATCTCAAAAAGGAAGGAAAGAAAAGAGAAGTGATTGTTAAAGTGGTATAAAGATGTCTGTTCCCGAAAATGGAGACGTGGGGAAGGAGTGCGAAGATCAGCTCACTAACCAGACGGACATCGAAATGGAAATAAGAGGAGCTTCATCGGTACGAACTCCTGAGCAGGTACGTGGGTCTGTATCAGAAGTAGAATTATTGAAGTGGGAAATAGACTTGCTAAAACGCGAGAATAATCTTTTGAAAAATGGGACAACTTCAGTGGCAAGCTCGGCTTGTGGAGCCGAAACACGAGCAAGCAATGTACAGCGAGTTAAGGTTGGCTTTCACGAGATAAGCCAATTAATCAGCGAATTTAAATCTTCCTTGAACATAGATTCGCATGATGGGTTGTGGGTTAATGGTATCGAAGGATTAAAGATGGTATACGGATGGACAAATGATGAAACCTTGTTGTATGCGTCCTTACGGTTAAAAGGAGCTGCGAAGCGGTGGTTTGATAGCACCCAAGGTACAATAGACAATTGGTGTCCTTTTAAGGAACAACTGCAGTTGAGTTTTCCCACGGGAACAGATAAGGCTACGGTTCTTTTCGAATAATGTCGCGAAAGAAATGATAACGGGAGAGTACAGAGGACTTTTTCTACGACATAGTAGCGTTGGGAACAAAAATACATATGGACCAAAAATCCATAGCAAATCACATTGTACCTTGGCAAATCGCGATTTAAGAAATATGCTTATGGCGATAATCTATCTGAACTCTTGAGGAAAATTAAGCGCTTTGAAGAAATTTAAATGCAAGGTCACAGGCGTTTAAATTTAGTGGAACCACCAACGAGGGTTTTCCAAAACACTTCAAATTTTACTAGATTCACAGAGCAAAATAGGGGTCATCCTTATAAAAAAGACGAACAAGGTGCCAAAACCTTGGAAACTAGCAGGAGCGGCTCCAACAACATCAGGAAGTCTTACCGTTGTAACGAACCCGGACACTTGCTAATGCTTGCCCCTTGGGGAATTATACGAGGAAGTGTTTCAATTGTTCTCAAACATGGCATCTGGCAAAGGACTGTAGCAAAATTAGTATTTCGAAAAAAAAAAAATCAGTGGCGTTGAAATACCAACAGATGAATACCATAAAATAGTCTACATCGAAAAGATACCAATCTTAGCCTTTTTGGATCTGGGAAGTGAATGCTGCACAATAAAAACTTCAGTAGCTGTGACTCATAATATTGGGAAATGGAAAGAAGTGCGCAGATGTTACGTGGGTTCGCAGGGAAAACTACACAAGTTCTGGGTAGGATAGTGAAAAAGGTTCGAGTAGATGACACGGAAGAAGTCACGGAACTACTAGTAGCTAGCGATGATGCTCAAGAAGTCCCTGTAATAATAGGTAGAAACTATATGGATCGCCCAAATATTGAAGTTATCAAGACGTGGGGAATGTTAAAAGTCAGTAATAACACCGAAACAGCAGAGACTGAAAATGTTCAACCATTGACAAGCAATCATTTCATAATCAATCATTTAATAATGTGTTCTGAAGGAACTGAAGAAGATAAGGCCAACTTGTTGAAACTGGTTGCTGAGTATAGAGATTGTTTTGCAGAAAATATAAAAGAAATGGGAAAAACTAATCTTACCCAAATGGTTATTAAAACAAGGACAGCAGAAGTAGTCAGGTATCAGCCTTATAAGGTTCCTTATGGCCAAAGGGAAGTATTGAGAGATAAAATCCAGGAGCTGTTGGACCTAGATATTATTAAACCGTCCACGTCTGAGTATGCAAGTCCGGTGGTTTTGGTTCAACAGAAAAACGGTGAGTGGCGAATGTGCGTGGACTACCGGAAACAATGCTATCACTGAACGGCTTTTCCGGTACCGAACATCGAGGAGACGTTGAATTCCTTAGCAAGAAAAAAAATATTTACAAGTCTTGATCTTCTTAGCGGATATTATCAAATTCCCATTGCAAACGCACTATACTGCGTTCATCACCCCGGATGGTCACTACGAATTTACGTGAGTTCCATACGGGTTAACCAATTCGCCAGCAGTATTTATGAATTTAATGGCAAAAGTTGTTAATAAAATGGACAAAAGTAAAGTTATCGCTTACATGGACGATATACTTATTGCAACGGAAACCATTAAAGAAAACCTGGAAGTTTTAAGGGAATTCCTGATTGAACTACGAAAGGCTGAACTTACGTTAAAAGTAAATAAGTGTTCGTTTTTAAATACCAAATTAGAATTTCTTGGTCACGAGATTTCAGAACAAGGAGTCCAACCCGGGTCAAAAAAAATCGATTCCGTCAAATATTATAGTAGACCTGAATATGTGAGAGCAGTTCGACAATTTTTGGGATTAGCCGGTTATTTCCGGAGGTTTGTTCGGGGATTTTCGCTAATTTCACTGCCATTGACTAAATTGCTTAACCCATTTCGTCCTAACGTTGCGAAAACGCAGAAGTCTAGTTTCTGTGATCTAGCGGCCAACGGTACAATGTTTTTGTTGTTGTTATGGTTTATTCTTGGATTTCAAGGGAAAGTCTAATCGACTTGTTTTTCCTCAGATCTGGGAAATGATGGAATCATATGTTTTTTGCTTCTGGAACCTTGACAATTTTCGATTTTTTTTTGATTTTTTTTCAAACTCGCAAAAATTATAATAAAAATTTAAATTTCGAAAAAATCCTTTTGGATTCAATTTGACAAACCTTCAAATTGAACACATAAACATACTGCATACCTGCACTGCTGGTATAGTTCCCAGATTTTGCAGGAGAGAGAAAAAGTAGGCGTTGCGAAAACGGAACATTAGGACTTAACGGAATACAAAATATACATATTGCGTTCTAATGATATTGATATCTTTTTTTAGATTTGCAGTAGTTTTGCTAGTTGTTGATCGTATTTTCGAATCACGGTGTTCACTTGCTCTTGTTTTTGATTTTTCAATTGCTGTCGGTGGAAAAATGTATCGCAAGAAATATTTTAGTGTGAAAGAGCTTGAAGAGGTTATGAATCAATCATCAGATGAAGAAGATGAAACACCAAAACAAGTTAGAAATGCAATAAGTGTTGATGTTGTCGCACTACCACTTGCAGTAGATGATGTGAGTGATATTGAAGATATTGATGATGCACGTGCTCACCGATTTGACGACCAATTTCCAACTGAAATTGCTGGTGAAGTTGAACTTCAATGCGAACCACGTGATGAAGTGGCATGTACGAAGAAGTTGAAGTTCCAATTCAACCATCTACTTCATCGAATGTCAGTGAATTTTTTGAAAATAGTGAAATCGGTCGAACCTTACTGCAATATCATAATAAAAAAAGCGAGTTCACAAATAATCATAGAGATGAACTGATACGAACGATATTGGACGCTATTCATTCACGGGATCTAACATTAAAGCCCGCTGTTTTTTTGAACTTAAGAAATCAAACCGCGGAAATTTTCCCAAGCGAAGCATCGCACTTAGTAAGAGTTTCGTGAAAATAATATTATTTACATTCTACTTCATTTCTATTAGGATTACTATTACGTCGAGCGTAAGGGAGGTCAAAATCCCCGAAGGAGATTATATGACCGTTATAGAAATAGTCGCTGCAAAGAGGAAAAGTGTGCAGCAAAGAAACCAAAAGCAGTGCAGTTAATATCCTTTGTGATACGATGATGACGACTATAACTCATAAATTGGACTAAAGGCGTATCGCGAACTTCTGAAGATTGGGAACAAGTTTGTGACAAATGAAAAAAAAAACATATAATTTGCGCCAAAGTGACATTGCAGCCTTGGAAAGCATTGAGTTTATTAATTCCTGGCCCAAGTTAGCAGATGCTTGAGCACCAGACTTAGTATAACTAATTTAAGAAATTTTTTTATGACTTTTCAATATATATGTCTCGTAGAACTGCATATCTGTCATAATAATGAAGCGAATTTTTTAGATAGCATAGATGACACATATTGCGCAACAAACTCAAAAATTTTAACACGTTTTGCGGATCGTCCTCGATGCAGTTTACCATCACGATTTGCCGCTGACTCCAATTCGAGCAATACTTCGGTTTTCGCTACTGCCTCCGTAGCTAACCAACTACCGAAACTTAAACTTTCACATTTTTCGGGAAAATACTCCGAATACACGCAATTTAATCGAACTTTTGATATCGATAATTGCTTGCACTCAACACAACTTTGGTTGGGACCATCCGATCGAACAAAAGATAACTTCCCAAATCAGCGAAAGAAGCAAAGGACAAGATGACGTTGTTTTCCTCAAATTTATATAAATTCGAAGACTGCACGATTACTGTTTATAAAAGTAAGTCTAAGGTAAAAGTCCTTCTTCTAAGCACTAAACATAAAAACATACAAATAGAAGATAATAGAAAATGAGTTCAAGAAACTATTACATTTTATAAGAAAACAAAGTTTGGTGTCGATGTCGCGAACCAGATGGCGCGCAAATATAGTGTGAAAGCGGACTGTTTTCGATGGCCCCTTCAAGTTTTTTTTTATAATATTTTAGATTTGGCAGCGATAAACGCGTGGATATTACATAAAGAGTATACCAGATCGAAAATATCCAGAAAGGAGTTTATATTTTGTTTAGTCGATGAATTAGCTGGAGAAAACAAGGAGAACGCTTGTCAAAGCTCAGACGTTTCAGTTCAACCTTCAACATCAGGAGTCCGAAATAGTTGCCAAGTGGGCTACTGTAATAAAAATAGAAGCAGTAATTGCTGTATATATTGCAAAAAGAACGCATGCGAAAAATGCACTAAAGAAATTCAACACATATGTAAAAAAATGTGCTCGATAAAAATGATTACCTTGTAGCGTTTATATTATTGTTATCATTTCATATCATATTACTGTTATCATTATGAAGCCTTATATTATTCAACTCAGACTTAGTTTGAATAAATTGTTTTTTTTTTTTTTTTTTTTCATGTAAATACGTATTTTCATCCACCCGTCAATTTGACGGGTGCTCGTAGAGATAGGTATATAAGAAACGCCCGTAAACCTAGTGTTAATAAAGATGCCAATCTCTCCACAATCGAAAAGTTCAATCATCTTTTAACTTGTGTTAGTGGCCGTGGGCTCTTCGTACTATTAAGGCACTTGAAGTGACGGAAGAAAACTACTCCAAGGCGCTAGCTCGAGTGAAGGAAAGTGTTCTGAATGGCAACTTTAAACCATTCAAAGTATATATATAAAACTGTATAAGAAATAAGCATGAGTAGAAACTATATATGTATGTATAAGAAAAGATAGAAAAGTCAGTCACGTCGCAGACGGCAGAACGCGAGCGATGAAGTCCAATATACAGTGGAGTGGAGTGAATGCGGAGGCTGCCGAGCCCTGCAAGTAATGTAACGGGAGTTTAATTGGAGTTATTATATATTATAATAAGACAGGAGAGTGTAAGCACAATAGTGCTAGGAGAATTAAAAGGAGTAATTTGGAGTTTGGTACATGAGTGCCAGGAGAAATGGAGTATAGCAATGGTTCAATAAAAGTGGGTTTTTTTAGCACAATGCTTTTTCCCACTCAAACAATTCTGGTGTTTTAATCAATCCACTGTCCCTACCCTGAACATTATGGTCCTTCGAGCCGGATCGAGAAAAAGCATCCAGAATTGTTGAAATTGTGGAAGTTAGAATCACATAGAAAAAATTTTCCGATCAAATGTGATCACTTCAAGAAATTTGGCAACGTTGTCATTTACTCAGAACCACTTTTATTGACACCGGTTGCATGGAGTTGCCTGTATGCGAGTAGCGCTTGGAGGCTGCTTGCACAGGTAAATGGAGTCGCTTGTATGCGGGCGGCGTTTGGAGGCTGCTCGCACAAGCAAACGGAGTCGCCTGTACGGGCAAAAACAAGGAGAAATTTTTGTGTGAGTAGCCGGCTGGTATGTCACGCAGAAACATGCAGTTAGCACAAGTAAATGTATTCGGAGGCATTAAACTGAACAAGGAGAATACATGAACAATAGATTTCATGTATAGGAGTTCAGCTGCATACGCAGCTAAAGTGTGCGCGGAACTGATCACTTCGCGTGCACTCGAAAAAAGGGGGAGATTTATGTGTGGGTAAAAACCTGCTCTGCGTGCGGCGAACAAGTCTAGACCTGACGAGGTGCTAGCATTCCAGTTTAGAATGTCTGAAAGGAAGGTGAACTTAAGGAAAACAGAAAAATATTTGCAAAATTTAACGATGAGTAATAGGCAGAAGAATAGAAAAATGAAGGTATTTATAATTCACTGCACAAAATTTAGGATAAGAGTGTCATGTGAGTGTTAGGCAATAATAAAAAATGCAACCAGGTGTCAGAGCGCTGGCGGCGATAGAAGTTAACAAACTATTGTTGATCATCAAGAAAATTATAATTAATTGTAAAAATTACTTCGAGAAAATGTAATTGAAAGGAAAAAACAAAGAAAGAAGTGATGTGGTGATGTGTTTTGAGTTGCTAAGGTATTAATTACGATTCGTTTAGGTTAGGAAATGACGTCTTTTCGGATACGTTTAACGAATTGGCAGAAGCAGCACGTGCATTTTGTCGTGCATAAAATTTTTTGGGTTTTTTTTTTTGTTTTTTTTTTGTTTTGTTGTATTTATACGAGAAGTTGCGCGAGTATGTCATGGAAAGGAAATAAAATTTGTTTTCATATTATTAATTGTGCTCTGACACTTGATTGCATTCAATAAATGGAGTTAAATTAAATGGAGTTAAATTAAATGGAGTTAAAATAAATGGAGTTAAAATAAATGGAGTTAAAATAAATGGAGGTATTAAAATTGGAGTTTTGGAGTTTGGAGATTTGTGAATGTGTGTTATTACACCACTTCCCAACGGAGATTTAGTATATTACAAAATTGCTAAATTAAAATGTGCATAATATCAAAAGAAAATACGTTTCAATAGTTAGAAAATGGAATTTAGGTAATTAGCTTAGAATGTTCCGGGCCCGCAGTTAGTTTTCCATTAGAAGATTTCTATACATAACTTAAATCGGCTAAACAACACTCACATGACATTTAATTAATAATTTTGGAGATTGTGTCTGTATATCTGGAGGTACTGCACAATGGAGATTTTATGCATGCGCATTTGGAGGCGGTGCATGTATTGGAGTTAATGGAAAATTTTATGAATGTGTATTTGGAGGCACTTCATATTGGAGAATTTTATGAATGTGTATTTGGAGGCACTTCACAATGGAGAATTGTTTGACCAATTGAACAATTTATAAATTTTAAAATTGTGTTCTTTTTATATATGGGTTAAAAGGGAAGAAGATTTAAGTATAGGAGACATTTGCATCGACATTCAACGAAAATTTATAATTGCGTTAAAATATGAAATTAAATCAAATTAACAACAAACTACTTATCATCAATTAATGCGACTAATCCAATCCAGATATGGATTACTAATCAAGTGTAGGAATTGCGTGAATAATTAACTAAGTAATGTAAACCATTTTAGGAAATCCAAATGACCAAAACGCAACAGGAAATGGAGACGGAGAAACATGAGGAGATTCCGGTAGGAAAATCTACCAGGAGGAAGGAGATTGTAGTTACCAATTCGCCAAAAACTTATGCGGAGGCAGTGGAAGGAGTAAAAGGAGTGGGAAACTTAGGAGATATGGAGTTAGGAGACACTTCATCTGAAAATGCTTCAATGGTTTCAGCAAACACCACGGTGAACCAGTTCCATTACCTGGTTCGGAATATCGTGAAAATGGAAGCATTTACGATGTCGGAGATTTTTAAGGAGCTTTCGTTGGTGGCATTGGAGGTACGCCACCAACATTTAATCGAGGAATGGAGAACGCTGTCAGGAGTTACGTTGCAACTAATGGGAACAGCGGAGGATAAGGAAGCCATGACGTATCAGGAGCGGAGCGACATGGCGGAGGAGAACTACATTATAGCATCGACACGTTTTAAGCAAGCAATCGCTGCTAGGAGACAAGAGGAGAATACCACTAACGCGGCAAAAGAGACCACAGGGATCTCGGTGAGTGTCGTGGTACCGGAGCCCGTACACGATATTCAGAACACGTGGGGGTACTTTAGTGGCAATCTGATGACTTGGCAGAGCTTCCGCGATCAATTCGTTGCAAGAATACACGAGAACGACCAGATATCCGCAGCTTACAAATTCGCCTACTTAAAGAGATCGTTACAGGGTGATGCACTCATAACACTAGGTCAGTGGCATCAAACGGAGGAATCGTATGTGGAGGCGTGGAACAGACTGGTCAAAATTTACGACAAAAAGTACCCCATTTGTCGAGAATACCTCCGACAGTGGCAAGCGACACCGGCCATTCAAGGAGAACCGACAGCAGCTGCGTTGCACAACCTATCAAACGCAACTCACGAGCTGGTAAGGCAATTGAGGGGCATGGGATATCCGGTGCAGCACTGGGACATGATTCTAATCCACTCCATCCACGAAAAGCTTGATCAGGAGACTGCGAGGCAGTGGGAGCTGCTGAGGAAAACAGACATGCCCGAACTATCGGTCATGTTGGAGTTTTTGGATCAACAGGCAGGAGCCTTAGGAGTTAAACTGGAGAAACCAAAGGAGACCTGGAAACCCAACAAGACCAGGAGGAGTTACGGAGAATCGTCTGGATCAAGTAGATCTCAGACACCGTCAGGAGGAGGACATTGGAGATTCCCACCTTGTGAAGCTTGTGGCGGGGATCATCCGGTATATCGATGCGACGACTTTCTGTCAATGGGGAGTAATGGAAGGTGGAAGTTCGTAGAGGTGAGAGGGCTTTGTCCCAATTGCCTTAGGAGAGGCCATCGAAAGGAGTTTTGCCAGGAGGTGAAGTGCTCGAACCCGGAGTGTTCTCGGGATTCCGCACACAATAGTGTGCTTTGCCCGCAAAAGGTAAACAGAAGATTGGACAATGTGTTCACAGTGGAGACCGGAGCAGGAGTATCAAGGGACAAAAGGAGGCTATGATTGGGTAAGGAGATATCGGCAAAACGGAGGAAAACCCACATACGGAGTAATGTAGACTTAGGAGTTGAGAATAAGTTTAGAATTGATAAGGTCAATGTGAAGAACCCGATAATAAACGTTGAAAAATATTCATATGTATTTTATAATAAAAGTAAATCGCTACAATTTTAACCCACGGTATTGGTAAAATTAGTAATCAAAGGAGTCTGTATTGGTAATTGGAGGGGATTTGTTGACACCGGGGCGCAGCCAAGTTTGGTAAGTTCAGACCTACGAAGGGTGCTAAAGCCATACATACGTCGAACGTCGCATAAAATTATAGGAGTAAATGGAGATCCATGCAATATCAAAGAAAAAGTTACGTTACAGATATTGCCATGGTATAGTGGAGAAAACGCGAAAGGTTTGGAGGAAACTTTCTGGGTGTTACCAAAAGAAAGTGAATGGCATCCGATGATGCCAACGGAGAATTTAAGTTTAACAGGAGGAGGAGTAATGGAGATGCCGTTGGCAGATCCGGAGTATTGGAGACCGGAGAAAGTGCATATTGTCTTTGGAGTAGGTTTCTTCGCTAAAATGGTAGTTGCGATAAGGGAAAAGGTAGGTGATAGCACGGTCTGGATAGAAACCAAGCTTGGCATGATGGTGTGCGGAACACAAACAAAGGAGGTGGAGAACTCAGGAGATTTAGTATCATGCATTAAGTATGAAAAGGAGGATCAATTAGATCATTTACTGGAGAGACTTTGGCAACAAGATCAAATAGGAGAATTTGTAAAAGTAACAAAGGAGGAAGAGGAGGTGGAGAGACATTTCTTAAACACTCATTATAGAGATGAGTCAGGGAGATTTGTGGTGGTAATACCATTAAAGGAGAATACTGGAAATTTCGGGAGTTCAAAGGAAATTGCGTTAAAACGATACATGTACTCGGAGAGAAAAAGAATGAAGGAGTCGGAGATAAATAAAATTTTTGTGGAAAAAATGAAGGAGTATATGGAGTTAGGCTATTTAAGGCCAGTCACGGAAAAATTAAAGGAGGGAGAGCTGGAATATTATATTCCTTACCACTGTGTTACAAAAGGAAGAATAGTATATGATGCTAGCTGTAAAACAAATCGAGGAGTTTCGTTAAATGAAATACAGAAAATAGGAGAAAAATTGCAAAAGGATTTGCATGAAACGTTAATGCGTTTCCGGAGACATAAAATTGCAATTTATGCAGATATAAAGAAAATGTTTAACCAAGTAAGGTTAACAAAGGAGCAATGGAGGTTACAAAAGATATTTTGGAGGGAGAGTCCCAAACAACCGTTAAAGGAGTATTGGTTTACGGTTGTCATATTTGGTATGGCAGCTTCACCATTTCTAGCAGTACGATCTGTAATCCAATGTGCGAGGGAGGCGAAAAAGGAGTTCCCATCTGCAGCCAAAACCATAGAAGAGGACTTCTATGTGGATGACTGCGTTACAGGTGAAGGAACGGAGGAAAAGGCTATAAAATTAGCTAAAGATATGGAGAAAATACTAAAAGGAGCAGGTTTTGAATTATGTAAATGGAGATCAAACAGTGAAAAGGTAGTAAAGGAGTTGGAGACAAATAGGATAGGAGCTAAGGAAGTAGAAAGCATCACGATGCTTTCTGTGGAGGTACAACCGTTTTAGGGTTGAAATGGTTGATAGGAGAGGATAAATTTACCTTCGAAGTAAAACAACCTGCAGTTGACTTACAACCAACTAAAAGGAAAATACTGAGCTGCGTCGCTCAATTATACGACCCTAATGGATATTTATCACCAGTTACAATAATTGGAAAAATAATTATTCAGGAGTTATGGAGATTAAAAGTCGGATGGGATGAAGTTCCACCGACGGAGATAAAGGAGAGATGGGTGGAGTTTTGGAGAAATATTATCCATGTGGAACAATTTACCATAAGCAGATGGTTAGGAGCAGGAGATGGAGTTAAATTAACAATTCATGGTTTCTCAGATAGTAGCAAATTAGCACTAGGAGCAGTGTTATATGTACGGAGTGAGAAACAAGGAGTAATAACAAGCACATTATTGACATCGAAAACACGGGTTGCCCCATTGAAAACTGTGTCGATCCCGCGTTTGGAGTTATCAGCAGCGGAATTATTGGCGAGAATGACAAACCGCATAATTAAAACCATGGAGTGGGAGTCTGTGGAGTATACGTTATGGACGGACTCTAGTGTAGCATTCCATTGGATGCAGAAAGTACCTAGAGATCTGAGAACGTATGTAGCAAATCGTGTATCGTCAATTCAAGACAATACAAACATAAAAAATTGGAGACATATAGCTGGTAAAGATAATCCTGCAGATCTACTTACGAGAGGAGTACCGCCACAGGAGTTAAAGGAGAATAAATTATGGAAGCATGGGCCAGAATGGCTAATAAGATCACAAGATTCATGGCCGGTTAGCTCTGTGAGGACAGAGAGAATGTCGGAGATACAGGAGGAGTTAGTTGTTAATGTAACAATCAATGTCAAGGAGACACTGACGATTAGATTGGAGAAATCACAGGAGGCTGTGAAATTATTGGAGTATACAAATAAATTGGAGAAAATAGTAAATATAGTTAGCTATGTGTTTCGATTTATCGAAAAATTGCGGAATTCACATAAAAAAAGGAGATATGCTTTGAAATTAAGGAGTAGTGGATCACGGTTAAAAGTGCACCCACCAACGATGGAGGAAAAAGCAGGAGCAATGGAGTATTTAATTAAGAAAACTCAGCAGGAGTATTATAAGCAGGAGATAGGAGCATTGAAACAGAACAAGTGTTTTCCGGAGAAAAGTAAAATAGAAGCACTCAAACCAATTTTAGATCAAAAGGAGATCATGCGAGTAGGAGGTCGCATCGATAGGGCGGAGTTAGACTATGAAACAAAACATCCAGCAGTTATACCTAACGGCAGTAAACTTGCGTATCTTATTATGGAGCATGCTCATCGGCAGACGAAGCATGGAGGAGTTCAAGTTATGACACAGTTCATAAGGGAGAAATACTGGATTCCGAAGATAAGGAATGAGCTACGGAATATAGTACACAAGTGTGTAACGTGTGTACGATTGAATGCAAAATTGCAAACACAGCTAATGGCTGAATTGCCAGGAGAACGTGTATAGATCGGAAAACCTTTCCTGCACACAGGAATAGATTATGCTGGACCTTTCGAGTTGAAATTTTCAGCAGGAGATCAGAGAGGAGAAAAACGGAAGTGTTGGATATCCATCTTTGTCTGTTTGAAGACGAGAGCTATGCACATCGATGTGGTCACCGATTTGACCGCAGTCGCATTCATAGCCTGTTATGAACAATTTATCGGCAGGAGAGGACGATGCGAAAAGATCTTTAGTGACAATGGAACATCGTTTGTAGGAACGAATAAGGAGTTACGGAGGGCTTTGGAGAAATGGCTAGAAAAGGAGTCCCTCGATCATTTAGCTGCCAGAGGAACAACTTGGAGATTCATGTCCCCTGCAGCGCCACATCAAGGAGGTATCTATGAAGCCGCTGTTAAATCGATGAAACATCATTTGAAGCGGATTGTGGGAGTGAGGACATTCCCATACGAAGAGTTTTTAACGTTCTTAGTGCAAATTGAGGCGATCCTCAATTCGCGACCCTTGCATCCCCTTAGCGATGATCCAATGGACATGCAAGCGCTAACCCCAGGGCATTTTTTGGTAGATGAACCGTTAATATTACCTTTACCATTTCAGATAGACCAAAGGCCTGAAACAACGGGAGTAAAATTATGGAGGGAGCGACAGAAGATGGTCAACCATTTCTGGGAGCGATGGCAATCGGAGGTGCTAACTACCTACCAGGAGAGGAAGTTGTGGAGAAAGGAGAAGGAGAATCTCAAGCTGGGACAATTAGTCATTTTAAAGAACGAACGTTTCCCCCCAGCAATGTGGGCTTTAGGGAGGATCAGTGAGCTGATCCCTAGCAAGGATGGGCTAGTTCGGAACGTCGTTGTAGACACGGCCAGCAGCCGATTCAGGAGACCGGTACAAAAGTTATGTATTGTACCAATGGAGGAGGAGAAGCTAATTGTGGAGGCAAATTAAGTAATAAGGAGATTTAAGAACTTATATTGTAAAATATTAGGAGATTAAAGGAGAATTAGGAGCAATAGGAGTAATAAGAAAACCCTGTGGGTTGTGGCTGTGTTCTGAATGGCAACTTTAAACCATTCAAAGTATATATATAAAACCGTATAAGAAATAAGCATGAGTAGAAACTATATATGTATGTATAAGAAAAGATAGAAAAGTCAGTCACGTCGCAGAACGCGAGCGATGAAGTCCAATATACAGTGGAGTGGAGTGAATGCGGAGGCTGCCGAGCCCTGCAAGTAATGTAACGGGAGTTTAATTGGAGTTATTATATATTGTAATAAGACAGGAGAGTGTAAGCACAATAGTGCTAGGAGAATTAAAAGGAGTAATTTGGAGTTTGGTACATGAGTGCCAGGAGAAATGGAGTATAGCAATGGTTCAATAAAAGTGGGTTTTTTTAGCACAATGCTTTTTCCCACTCAAACAATTCTGGTGTTTTAATCAATCCACTGTCCCTACCCTGAACAGAAAGATTTTGATAATAAAAGTCTGATTTTTACCCACGACGGTACGGTGATGGTATATGCGTTTGGGGTGAGAGGATGTTTGTTTGTTTGTTTGTGCAAACCAATGTCGCCATTTATCTCCAAAACTACTAGTTCGATTTTGATACGGTTTTCAGTGATGGGTTTGGGTTTGATTGGCGCATGTTCTTAGATAGGTGTTACGGTGACAACTCGCCAGGGGGCGCTGCAGTAAGCTGTGGTATGCCAGAATAATAATTCATTCAAAATTATGACCACGCGACCCATTTCGTATTCGGCTCAAATAGCACAACAAGTGCCAAGCAACCCGAGCAGGGCAAAACAAACATCTGGCATACGTCAGAGTGCAGGCAATTACATTGCGCAGGCGATGACGAATAATTCCAAGCAGATGCACTGACCGGCGACTTAAGTGCACGAATTCACGTGCGTTAACACTTGACCCGGGAAGCGATTTATGCATGGTGAGAACCGTGCTGATAACAATTAAGTTATTGACCAATAAATCGATGTCGGGTCATTCCACATCACTTCATCCAGGCCATGTCACCCACCACCTCCGATTTTGGTGAAACTTTGTAATTTTTGTCTATATACATAGACATGAAGAAGTACCAATTTTTTTTTTTTTATCTCCATTAGTTTTTTTTTTATAGCCACTTTTAATGTGAGCAAATTCGACATTTTTGAAATTTCCGAGACCTTCTGGTAAACGTGTATAGTTCATGAAAAAAAATCGTATCTTGGCCATTTTTGAGGATAGCGTTATGAAAAAATTTATTATTATAAAGTAGACTGTGGTGATTTCAGAAAAAAATAAGTAAATACTACATGTTCACTTGTTTAGCTTACAAAAATATTTTTAATAATATTTTAAGAGCTTTTTTTGCACAAAAACATGTTTTACAAAAAAGTCTATATCTCTAAAAGGCACTGCAGGAATTTCGTCAAATTTTTTTTTAAACTGATCTACACAAAATTTGCTATCAGGTCGAGTAATAAAAGTTTTGCGTATTTGCCTGCTTTATATACTACAGCTGTCTGTTGTCTCTTGTCTGTCTGTTGTCTGTCCGCCAGACGATAACTCGAGAACGCTTATAGCTACATGATTGAAATTTAGTACAATAATACTTCGTTACAATTGCAAGGTCAGTTTTGAAAATGAGCAAAATCGGGCAACACCTTCTTAGTGTTGCCATGCAAGATACATTATCTTTATGAAAAAACTTGGATTTTTTTCATAATTGCAATTATAATAATTTTCTTTCGTTAAATTTTGTATATTATAGTACATATATTGTATATTACTGTATTGTTTAAATTTTCTTTATAATTCGAAGCCATCTGCTTCCTCATCCACCCACTTTGCCCAACCTCCTTACAAAAAAAAAAAAAATAACGGTAAAAGTAAACTAACAGAACATGCGTATATACTTAAGTAGTATATTTATAGCAATATATGCATAATATTTGCATATATATACAAAATTTAAGAAAAAAAAATCATTATAATTGCATTTATGAAGAAAATCCAAGTTTTTTTATAAAGATAATGTATCTTGCATGGCAACACTAAGAAGGTGCTGCCCGATTTTGCTCATTTTCAAACCTGACCTTGCAATTCTAACGAAGTATTATTGTACTAAATTTCAATCATGTAGCTATAAGCGTTTTCGAGTTATCGTCTGGCGGACAGACAACAGACAGACAAGAGACAACAGACAGCTATAGTATATAAAGCAGGCAAATACGCAAAACTTTTATTACTCGACCTGATAGCAAATTTTGTGTAGATCAGTTTAAAAAAAAATTTGACGAAATTCCTGCAGTGCCTTTTAGAGATATAGACTTTTATGTAAAACATGTTTTTGTGCAAAAAAAGCTCTTAAAATATTATTAAAAATATTTTTGTAAGCTAAACAAGTGAACATGTAGTATTTACTTATTTTTTTCTGAAATCACCACAGTCTACTTTATAATAATAAATTTTTTCATAACGCTATCCTCAAAAATGGCCAAGATACGATTTTTTTCATGAACTATACACGTTTACCAGAAGGTCTCGGAAATTTCAAAAATGTCGAATTTGCTCACATTAAAAGTGGCTATAAAAAAAAAAAACTAATGGAGATAAAAAAACAAAAATTGGTATTTCTTCATGTCTATGTATATAGACAAAAATTACAAAGTTTCATCAAAATCGGAGGTGGTGGGTGACAAATCGCACTTTTCCTGGATGATTTGATGTGGAATGACCCTGTCAGCAAATACGGGTCGAACTGTGGACATGAAAAAAGAACGAGGGCAGCACTTGAACCACATTTTTGGAAATAATTAGGCAATGCAGCAAAACGCTGAGTTGGTCAAGAATGTGTAGTGGTTGGGTCATAGCTAAACCCAAGTAGGTTATGTGTAAAATTTGTATTAGTATTAAGGGTAAAATTTGTATAAATAGGATTTCGATTTTTAATAAACAGAGTCAGTTTTAACCCGAATTTTCTTTCGAAAGGAGCTACAGCTTTTGAGCTGCTCCAACCCTAGAACTGAACTCACCGGAGCTACAGCTAACTTGCTGCTCCAATCAGAGCCACAGCCTTAGCGGCTGCTCTTTAACCAATTAGAATTTACGGAGTAAGGCCTTTGCGGCTGCTCCCCATCTGGGCTTACAAATAGAGAATTACGTTCCTCTTCAACGTCCCTTTTATCACATGGCGACCGTGACAAAGTAGCAGACAGCCACTAGGACAGAAGAGCTCGTCACAGCAGAGAATTCGTTTTTTTTTTTGGAAAGCAAGGACACTGGATCCAGGGGGCAACAAATGAGCTTCTTAGACAAGACGTTTGATAAGCTGGTGAGATTAGCGGAAGCGCATAGGAGGCCGGAGCAGAACATTAAGGGACTAACGCTGTACCCCATCGATAAGCCAGTGACACCATATATACCGACAGCAGTTTCCAAAACGACAGACGAAGTACCGGAGTACAAGGCCGGACCAAAACGCCTGACGATCGAAGAGTACAGGAAGCGGCAGGAACAAAGGAAGCTACAAAAACCGCAACCCAAGAAGACCCGAGGCGGACGAAGGGAACGTATCAACCAGGAAATCAGGAACTACAGGGAATTGTTAAGAATAGTTGAAACGGAAGCAGAGAAAAAGAAATACAACAAGCTAGTGCAAGCGGCAAAGAAGGAGCTTAACAGGGACAAAAAGAAGGCGCAGAAGGAGGCGGTTAATAAACTAAAGTAGAGAATAGGCAGAGTAATGGTAAATTAGGAAGATTAGGCAGTTAGAGGAAATATGTTGTAGAAAATATATAAATAAAATAGTCAAAATAATTTGAGTTTAGTGGTCTCTTCTCTCTTCGTTTCTTAAAAGGGAATCTTCTGGTTTTGCTTGGCTTTGAAATTTGGCTAATTAGTAATGGGGAAAACAAGCTCTAAGCAATCGGACAATAACGGGGAGATTGTAAATAACGTGGTATTACAGGACACAGTTAAGCTAGAGAGCGACTATGTGGTAATCCTTCTGTGCGTTATCGCAGCAATTAAAATTGCCGAAATATGCTACAAATTGTATAAAGATCATAAGAGAGGTTTGAGGAAGCGATACTTGAATAGCCCGACAGTGCTTCAAGTATAATGGAAATAGCTAATGGAGACATTATTAACAATTAAAGAAGAACTAGTGAAAATACTATCAAATTTCAAGAAAAGCAGCAATAGGCCGTATACGGAGAAAACTTTGCGGGAAAAAGAACTAAGGGTAGGAGAACTATTCGTGACAGCGAAAGAGTGCGTTAGCGTGCCTAGAGAGGCAATAGTTGTACTGGAATACCGGGAAGTTTACAGAGAAATAATAGAACTATCCCAAGTCATATTAGCGTTGATTGATAAGCAAAGAAATCGGACCGACATCATGGCTTTCGACATAAAGCAAGCTACTTCTCTGGTCCAACATTTTAGTGGAAATCATGACGAGACGGAGGCTTTTATCGGAGCAATAGAGCTTTTGGACGAATTAACTCCGGCGGAACAAAAGCCAATAATGATCAAATTCATTAAAACGCGCATTACGGGAAATGCCAGACATTTGATAACAGATAGCATTACGACAGTGGCACAGCTTAAGGCAAAACTACGGGAGAAATTTTCAGTTAAACTGTCGTCAGACGCTATGCTAGCAAAGCTAAAAATGTGCAGACAAGGAAATAGAAAGCTCGAGGACTTTACTGAGCAAATAGAAAAATTATCAAGGCAATTGTCTCAGGCATTTATTGCTGAAGAGGTGGCAGCAGGTGAAGCAGCAGACAAGCTGGCAGAGAAATTTGCGGTCCAGGCATTTGTGGACAATATCTCAAACCCCGAAACAACACTTATCCTTAAGGCAAGTGGCGCTAAAACATTGTCAGAAATCGCGACGAAGGCGTTGACGGTGGACAAACCACAAGTAAATAGCGTATTACATTTCAACGCTAGGCAAGGTAGATATCCAGAGAGAGGGAACAGGCAGAACGGGTCATCAAGAAATAACCCAAATAGAGGAAACACATGGCAAGGAAATAATTTCAGTAGGGGCAGAGGCAACTGGCCAAGGCGGCAGCAGTATGATCAGGGGCCACGAAATCTGCAGAACAACACATGGGGATCGAACAACATGAGGCAATATACTGGAAACCAGGGGTATGCCAACAATAATGCATGGCGCAACGGCCAAGGTCGAGGCGGAGTATGGCACAATTCAAGCACCAATTGGTCAGGCGGAAGTAGGCAGGGGAACCCAGGCAACGCTCCTGGTGAAAGACGAATAAATAACTACGGGTCGGGGGAATGCCAAAGCCCCCAGCCCAGCGCGGAATTAGCACGGTTGGGGGATTCATCGGACATGAACCCCGGGTATATCAATTAAACCTGTCCTTGACTAATTTTATAAAGGCATATGTCGACATGTGCGGTGCAGTGTGCACATTTATAATCGACACCGGGGCAGATATTTCAATTTTTAAGAGAGAAAAAATCAGTGACGACCAGATGTATAATCCTAGTAATATATGTGTGATTCAAGGAGTAACGAACAGAAAGAAACAATCAATAGGGACGACTCAGACAAAGCTCACGTTCAACGAGCAATTTTCTGTTGAACATTCATTTCAGATAGTGGATAAAGAATTCACTATTGAGGCCGATGCAATACTTGGGTTAGATTTCCTTACAAAGTTCAAGGCCAATATTGATTATGATACGTGGACACTGTCCATCACTTCGGGAAACGATTCGGTTGAGTTACCAATACTAAGTGGGCCAACTTCTAGTACAATTGTTATACCACCACGATGCGAAAGCATTCGGAGGGTGAAAATTTCCCAAGCAAAATCTATAGATGACCTGGTCATCAGCAGTACTGAAATTCAATCTGGAGTTTTCATACCAGGGACAATAATTTCAAGAAACAATCCTATCGTAAGAATTCTGAACACCACTAGTAAAACAGTTACTATAAAAGAGCCTGTGTTGGACGCGGAACCATTGACGAATTTTAATATAATAAGATCTGACCATAAAAACGTCGAGAGAAGTGATAAACTACTCTCAGAGTTAAGCTTTAAGGGCATACCGGACTATGCACGATCACAGTTCGAGGAAGCATGCCGGGAGTACCAGGACGTATTTGCTCTCGAAGGAGAGCCCTTGTCGACAAATAATTTCTATGAACAGAAAATAGAATTGGCCGATGGGAGGCCGGTATACACGAAAAATTACCGCATCCCTGAGGTTCATAAGCATGAGATTAATCGGCAGGTCGAACAGATGCTTTCAGACGGCATTATAGAAAACTCAGTTTCGCAGTTCAATTCACCAATTCTTTTGGTACCAAAGAAATCAAGTACGCAGGAAAAGAAGTGGCGTTTGGTAGTAGATTTTCGAAATTTAAACAAAAAAGTACTGGCCGATAAGTTTCCACTTCCACGCCTAGAAGATATTCTCGACCAAATGGGTCGGGCTAAGTATTTTTCCACATTAGACCTCATGTCGGGTTTTCACCAAATACCGTTGGAAGATAATTCGAGGAGACTCACTGCTTTTTCCACTGATCAGGGGCACTATCAATATACCCGACTTCCGTTTGGGCTGAATATAAGCCCAAATAGCTTTCAGAGGATGATGGCTATTGCAATGGCGGGATTAACCCCAGAGATAGCGTTCCTGTACATTGACGATATTATCGTCATCGGGTGTTCTCAAGCACACCATCTCAACAACTTAATCACGGTATTTCAGAGGCTTCGAGAGAGAAATCTCAAATTAAACCCCGGAAAATGTAAATTTTTCCAGACAGAGGTAACATACCTAGGTCACCAAATATCAGCCCAAGGCATCAAGCCTGATAGCTCGAAATTACAGGCAATAAAAAACTACCCAGTTCCAAAGAACACGGACGACGTGCGACGGTTCGTTGCTTTCTGTAACTATTACAGGCGTTTTGTCCCAAATTTTGCAAACATTGCATTGCCGTTGAATAGATTACTTCGCAAAAATACACAGTTTGTCTGGTCGGATACACACATGAAAGCATTTGATACTCTCATAGGCATCTTAATGTCACCCACAATACTGCAACACCCGGACTTTAAGAAACAGTTCATTATATCAACCGACGCATCAAATGAGGCGTGCGGGGCAATTTTAGCACAGGAGGTAGATGGTAGAGAACTGCCAGTCGCATATGCCAGTAAAACTTTCACCCAGGGAGAAAAAAACAAATCCACGATAGAAAAGGAATTAGCGGCCATACATTGGGCGATTACTCATTTTAAGCCGTACGTATATGGAAGAAGGTTTTTGGTAAAAACTGACCATCGACCACTAGCATTCCTCTTTGGCATGAAGAATCCATCGTCCAAGTTAACGCGTATGAGACTAGACTTGGAGGAATTTGATTTCGAAATAGAGTACGTCAAGGGGAAGGAGAATGTCGGCCCGGACGCTCTATCAAGAATAAAAATAGACATCGACGACTTGAAGCAAATCAACATTCTGCAGGTAAAAACGCGTGCCATGCGGAAACAAGAGGATGCGAGCCAAACCGCAGAGGGAGAAAGCGCAAACTCCACTGTAAAGCAGACTGATCAACTGCGAATCATGGAGGAATTATCCCCTACGAAGGTAGAACATTTACCAGAGCTGTGTTTTAAAATAAATGAGTACAATCCAGAGTCAAAGGAATTAGAGATAACCATGGTATATAAAGGAAATAAAATATATGAGCGCGTCAATGAGTTACATAAAAAAAGCCAATCGGTAGAACCCGCATTAGTGCAGGCATTCGAGGAATTGGAAGAAGAAATAATTATCAAATGTCAGAGCAAAGCTCTGAAACTTTCTGCAGAAAGTAGGATATTTCAGTTGATTGGGATAACAGAATTCAAGACCCTAGGGAATAAAACACTTAAGAATATAGAGATAAAAATTTATAAGCCACAGAGACTCGTAACAAATAAGGAAGACATACAAGATATTCTGCATAACGCACACTCGACACCTACGGGAGGCCACCTAGGACAGTCGAGGATGTACCAAAACCTCAGGGAGCTATACCGATTTAGAAGAATGAAGAAAACAATAGAGAAGTTTGTAAGTAAATGTGAACTTTGTGCAAAGAACAAGCACCAAAAACATAATAAGGAGGCGATGCAAGTAACGTCCACACCAATAAAAGGAATGGAGGTGGTATCCATAGACACGGTGGGACCATTTACCAGGACAGCAAGTGGAAACAGGTATGCCGTAACGATACAATGTGACCTCACTAAATACATTGTAGTCATCCCGACAAAGGACAAGGAAGCGAACACCATCGCGCAGGCAATTGTGAACGGATTTATATTGACGTACGGCCCGATGAACAAAATAAAATCGGATTTAGGTACGGAATATAAAAACCAAATATTCACAGAAATATGCGCAATATTAAGAATCAAGCGGTTGTTTGCAACAGCTGCCCATCCAGAAACAATTGGAGCACTGGAGAGAAATCATAAGTGTTTAAATGAGTATCTGAGATGCTTCGTCAACGATAACAGAGATGGCTGGGATGTATGGATCCCGTATTATTCATTCTGTTTCAACACCACGCCGAACACTGTCCACGGGTACACCCCGTTCGAGTTAATATTTGCCAAAAACGTCAGCATCCCGTCAGAACTCCTGGTAAACCAACCAGACCCAGTCTACAATCATGACCTCTACAGTAAGGAGATGAAGTTTAGACTACAGAGATCATTACACAAAGCAAAGCAATATCTGGTAGAAGCCAAACAAACCAGAATGCAAGCGAGTGAATTGAGTTGTAGACCAATATCATTAAAGGTAGGAGACAAGGTGTTAATTGAGGTTCAGAACAGGAAAAAGTTAGACCCGCTATATAAGGGACCATATACAGTAGTAGAAATAGATAACGTAAATTGTAACATAGAGGATTCAGAGG
Source organism: Leptogaster cylindrica (assembly GCA_963082835.1). Taxonomy (NCBI): domain Eukaryota; kingdom Metazoa; phylum Arthropoda; class Insecta; order Diptera; family Asilidae; genus Leptogaster; species Leptogaster cylindrica. The sequence continues at coordinate 28,598,528 of OY720107.1, forward strand.
GTAAAGTAAGTAAGATACATAAGAACAGGTTAAGAAAGGTATCAGACTAGAGAAAAAAAAGAAATAGTAAAAGTAGCAATTATAAAGAAACTAAGGTAAAACATAAGCAGGATAAGTTACGATTACTTCTAGAAGATAGAATCAGTAGTAGCAATAAAACATGAAGAAAAAAAAAAAGGGGTAGCATAGATAAGCAATAATATTACGTTAGGATTATCATGTATCAAGATAGCATAACTAAGCAATAATATTATGTTAGGTACAGAGGTAGCATAGGTAAGCAATAATGTTACGCTAATGTAAAACCCAATCCACTAGCAAATTCGAAACAACACAAAAAAAAAATTTTATTTTCATTGTAAACAAAATTTTTTTTTTCCAAAAGGGGGAAGGTGTGGTATGCCAGAATAATAATTCGTTCAAAATTATGACCACGCGACCCATTTCGTATTCGGCTCAAATAGCACAACAAGTGCCAAGCAACCCGAGCAGGGCAAAACAAACATCTGGCATACGTCAGAGTGCAGGCAATTACATTGCGCAGGCGATGACGAATAATTCCAAGCAGATGCACTGACCGGCGACTTAAGTGCACGAATTCACGTGCGTTAACACTTGACCCGGGAAGCGATTTATGCATGGTGAGAACCGTGCTGATAACAATTAAGTTATTGACCAATAAATCGATGTCAGCAAATACGGGTCGAACTGTGGACATGAAAAAAGAACGAGGGCAGCACTTGAACCACATTTTTGGAAATAATTAGGCAATGCAGCAAAACGCTGAGTTGGTCAAGAATGTGTAGTGGTTGGGTCATAGCTAAACCCAAGTAGGTTATGTGTAAAATTTGTATTAGTATTAAGGGTAAAATTTGTATAAATAGGATTTCGATTTTTAATAAACAGAGTCAGTTTTAACCCGAATTTTCTTTCGAAAGGAGCTACAGCTTATGAGCTGCTCCAACCCTAGAACTGAACTCACCGGAGCTACAGCTAACTTGCTGTTCCAATCAGAGCCACAGCCTTAGCGGCTGCTCTTTAACCAATTAGAATTTACGGAGTAAGGCCTTTGCGGCTGCTCCCCATCTGGGCTTACAAATAGAGAATTACGTTCCTCTTCAACGTCCCTTTTATCACAAAGCATTTCTTTGTGCAAAACCAAAACTACTAGTCCGGTTTTGATGCGGTTTTCAGTAGTGAGTTTGTTTCTGATTAGTGAGCGTTCTTAAATAGGTGTTACGATAGTAACTCACTAGGGGGCGCTGCAGTAATATATTTTATATTAGCTACTACATATTAAGAAACTCGATAGGTAAGTATTTTTGTACATAGTACCATTTTTACTTATTACCGTCATTTTTACTTATTCCTTATTATTTTCATTCTACGTAATGATATCGAGTTGGGTTACAACAAAGCCCGGGGCAAAGTTTAGTTGTAAATACTTATATTTTATTAGGTACTATTAAGTAAACGATATAGTTATGTAGTACAATGTACATTGTACATAATACCTATGCTCTCTAAAAAGTTTGAAATTAAAAAGCAAAATTAAAAATTTTGAAAAAACCAACGACGGTTAAACGTAATTGAAAAAGGATAAAATAATTTAAAAACCCCCGATTTAAAGAATTTAAACCCAAGAATATACGTCGGGGGCTGCAATCACTATTTTAAATTTCAACATAAATATAAATAGGTATTGCAATATATAAAATATCCCCAATTATTCAGGTTACTATAAAACTGCAAAACTAGTTCATTTAATGGCAGCGCTTGACGAATATTCTTGGGTTTAAATTCTTTAAGTCGGGGGTTTTTAAATTATTTTATCCTTTTTCAGTTACGTTTAACCATCGTGGGTTTTTTCAAAATTTTTAATTTTGCTTTTTTTTCAGCAACATATTAGAGATTATGGAATTTGTGGCCGTGGACATTGGGTCTCCCCGGGAATCACCGCGACAATACAATTTTTAAAAATTCAATTTACGCTCGCTGCTGCATGAGCACAATGGATTTTTGCAACGTAGGCTGCCGTTATCTAATATTACAATGCAGGGAATGGAGGATTTGTGCGTGAGAGAAACCTGTTGAAGCCATATGATTACAACACAATCGATTAGGTAGAAATTAATTTTAACAAAAAATTTTGTAGGGCGCGCAACATGATCGAATTGGCGTTCGGGCGTTTAAAAAAGCAATTCCCAAATCTATGGAGCACCCTCTTGGTTAATATAGATGACGTCTCGGTCTCGCGCTTCATTGAGGCTGCATGCGTCCTGCATAACTTGATCATTAAGGCCGAATCATCAAATAAGAAAACCAGGCAAATATAATAATAGCAGTGTATGTAACCTTGCGTTAACCACTGACAAATTCAACGGGAATGGAGTTGTAGGATTTTTGATGTGAAACATCTCTTGGCGCGTCTTAGGGGGTAAGGCCGGCTCTAGTGCCGTCACAGTTTTTGTCATCACGCTCTCCACTCCAACGGTGTTCACCGATACACTCGACTGTAAGTATATCGGTGGGCGCTGCGTATATTACTCGGCCGCGCTTCCTTCTTCAGTTCTTCCGCGGAGGTTCGTTATTGGCTGTCTGTGGTGGGGGAGTTAACATTTGACGAAAGTTACGATAACTGACTTGACACTAACTTCATTTATTGTGGTGGGAAAGTTTCTTTGGTGTGGTGAAAACAATGTGACATAACCTAGTGCAAGTTAGTGTTTGACAGTTGGATAGGAAGATATGATTCGTCTGAAAAATGTCGTGCTATTACTATCAAACGAGCGTAGTAAGAAATATAGAGCAACACAAAGAAGAAATCAAACAGCGTAGAAAAGAATCCAGGCAAAGTCAACGAGATCGAAAAAATAAAAGAGAACAACACAGGGAAGAAATCAACCGACACAGACGTGAAATCAGGCAAAGTTAACGAGATGTTCGCCTATTTTCGCGTCGAAAATATCATAGACTTTTTACATGAGCAATTACTGAAATACAGTCATGCAGGTTCAATGCTTTTGAACAAAGATTTTCATAAACTTCCAATGATTTTAGCTGGCGACTTTAATGTTAATTTTGCAACAAATAATTCAATACCACTAATTACATTTCTCCAAAAGGAATTTGAATTGCGGATCAATAACAATCCAAGGCAATCGACAACTAAACGAGGAACGACTATAGACGCAGTTTTTTCAAGATACCTTTATAACGTTACTTCCAATACATTTGTTTCATATTTTAGTTATCATCGGCCAATTATATCTCTAATACCGTCATGATGATACGTATGTTACTTTTACAGAAATAACAGAAGAATGAAATGTAAAAACTATATATTGTTAAAAAATATATTTTGTATCAAGTTTCAAGACATTTTATATAGATGAAAATAATATATTTTTATTTCTTCTATTAGGTCCGCAACTAAGTTCTCGCTGTTTATCAATAGATGGCTCTAGCAGCAAGTGCTGGTCTATTTTGACATATCCAAAACGTTATAAACCAAGCTTAGACATGTGATAAACAAACCGCTTTGACACATTAGTGATTTTGTTTTTGCCTCATATACTTTTGGTTGTGTGAAAATGGGTGATTTTGTGCTAAATAATCATCATTTGCGGGAAGTGTTGATTTTCTTCTTTCATTCAAAGAAAACGGCGGCTGAAGCGCATCGAGAGCTCCGAAAAGTTTATGGAGATGGTGCTCTAAGTGAGACAACGTGCCGTGATTGGTTCCGTCGCTTCAAAGACGGTGATTTCGACATCAACGACCGTCGGCGTGAAGGAAGGCCTAAAATCTTTGAAGACGCTGAATTGGAGGCATTGCTTGATGAGGATCCGTGCCAAACGCAGGAAGAGCTTGCTTCAACATTAGGAGTTACCCGCCAAGCCATTTCCAAACGATTGCATGCGTTGGGAATGATTCAAAAGCAGGGAACTTGGGTCCCTTATGAATTGAAGCCAAGAGACGTTGAGCGTCGTTTTTTCGTCTGTGAACAACTGCTCCAGCGGCAAAAAAGGAAGGGTTTTCTTCATCGCATCGTGACGGGTGATGAAAAATGGATTCACTACAGCAACCCAAAGAGGAAAAAATCATGGGGACTGCCCGGCCATGCTTCTACGTCATTGGTTCGGCCGAATATTCACGCTGCGAAGGTTATGCTGTGGATTTGGTGGGACCAACTCGGTGTTATTTATTATGAACTGCTGAAACCGAACGAAACCATCACTGGGACACGGTATCGAACTCAGTTGATGCGATTGAGCCGAGCACTGCGCGAAAAACGTCCACAATACGAAAACAGGCACGATAAAGTGATTCTACAGCATGACAACGCTCGGCCTCACATTGCAGGACCTGTGAAAACCTACTTGGAAACGCTGAAATGGGAAGTCTTACCCCACCCGCCATATTCCCCAGATATTGCACCGTCCGATTATTACTTGTTCCGTTCGATGGCACATGGTCCGGCTGATCAGCAGTTCGATTCATATGAAGACATCCAAAATTGGCTTGATTCGTGGATAGCCTCAAAAGACGAACACTTCTACAGTCAGGTTATTCGAGCTCTACCAGAAAGATGGGAAAAAGTAGTAGCTAGCGATGGGCAATACTTTGAATAATTCATTTGTAACCATTTTTTCAAAATAAAGCTGCATTTACATAAAAAAAACAGCGAGAACTTAGTTGCGCACCTAATAAATAAAAAAAAAACTGACGATATCCACACATGTTACTTCCTATTCACGTCTTTCAATACCAATCGACGTTGATGTTTCACATCATCTGCCCGTCCCGTGACGGGTGATATTTTTTGTTTAAAAGAATACCTAAATGAATTTGTCTTTTAATTATGTAAGTGTAACTGGCTTTAAGTCTTTGGTAAAACGGAAGAGCTCAACAAACCTTGGTTCAGGGATACTGAACGGATTTGTAGCATCTCTTAAAGTACGCCGGTGGATCCGAAAAGCATATTTCTCTGGTCGTAAATATTACCAAAATACAGCACAAAAATACTAGCCAAATTCATTAAGAAGCAAAACTAACAATGACACTTTTGACGTTTCTACTTTCTCGAATGTTGTTTCAAATTCCGATTATTCCTTTTCACCTTACACAAGTCACCATGCCTTTCTCGCTTACTACCTACAGAAACGTGAAAACTCAACTGGTAGAGCTAGACACCGTGAATTTTTGTTTGAAGTCACAAAATGGAGAATTTTCTCAACTGAAATACAGAAACGAGCTGCAGGACAAATCATGTATCCCTCATATTTGCTGTGCGTCTTATGTAACACTACTTGGTGGTTGGCTTAGCGGAAATTCGCGACATATACCATTTGCAATTCCCATGGTATGGAGAGAATCGAAGGATCACTGCACGGACTCACAAGCAAGACCAAGAAGACCGTTCAATATCGCAACCTCCCTTCAGCTCCCAAGCCTATTCCTCACAGCGACAACCTTCCAATCCCAGCGCCACCGGACAATTGGAGCTTACATTCCGAAAAATCTGGCGATGAAGATTTAAACGTAAATATCGAAAAGGAGGACATGCGTCTACAGAACCTAATAGAGTCAGTCCCGATTAAAGGGTTGAAATATCCTTAAGAAGGAAACTAAAATTACTGCGTATCGCCGAAAGGAAGAAGACCTCCGATGCTTGTTCTCCGAAAAAGGAAATCTAGTATTTTGTACTTATGTCGATGCATTACTGAGTGAGTTGGGAGACTATCATGATCCTGATGAATGGAGGTTGTTTATTGTCAGTTTCAAAGCCCTGCTAAAAATGAGAAACTAGCAATTCCTATTGGCTATGCAGCCAATAAGAAAGAGACATATCACAACATGAAACTTTTGTTATCGAAGATACAATACCAACAGAATTAATGGAACATATGCGACTATTTGCAAGTTATCGTACTTTTGTTAGGTCTCCAACAATGATAATCAAAATTTTGCTGTTTTCTATGCGAGTGGTATACCAGAGATCGCAAAAATCATTTTGTGAAGAAGCACTGGCCTCAACGATGCCTTACACCTGGACAGAAAAATGTAACGTCGTAACCACTTATAAATCCTGCAGACGTAGGCATTTCGCCCTTGCACATCAAATTATGATTGATTGGATCAAAGTGGACCAGGTTTCCTATACTTAAAGAACAAATCCCCGAGGGTCAGTGAGGACTGAAGAGGAAATATTTGTAGGACCACGAATAAAGGAGCTTAGCAGATGAAGGTAAAGAACTGTGACAGAGATTTTTTCCCAAACATATTCGTTTTGCTTCAAATATTTGGGACTATTCCAGTTACAACAAGCTTAAGGCGAATTAAAACTTATTTACGGAACACAATGGGGGAGGTGAGACTCAATGGATTAGCTCTTGCAAACATCCACAAAGAAAGAAATATTGAAATTGAAAATGTCATAGACATTTTTGGCAAAATGAAGAAAAGAAGCATGATCATGACAAATTGGACTGAAGAAGGATAGTTTCATTTTTGCTGTAATACGGTAGTACTTGTAACTTGGGTAATAGCTTCAATGTAAACTTCAGCTGTACCCAAACACGATTTAAAAAACAAAATACGTTTTATTCCAAATATTTCGAAATTTGAACTACTTCGTCATCTTTTATTTACATGTGTAGTATAATAGACGATAAATCGTTCGTGGTAACACTAACTTCCCTAAATAATACTGCATAAAAAAATGAAATATAAAGAGGACGAAAGCCCTGCCCTCTTAGTATATACTAACAAGAGAATCCGCAAGAGAGCGGCTAGCCCGGGTGGGGTACGATGCGCAGAATGCTAATTCGCATGTCAGTCACTCAGGAAAGGGCATCCGGGCTAGTTTGTTCAGTTATCTTTGCGTGACCATTTATTGTGTTGTAGAGGCTATAAATCGTGACCATTGATTGTGTTGTAGAGGCTATAAATCGTGCATTTCAGTTTTAAGTCCTATACATGTACATTGTATAAAAAATTAGACTTATAATTCAATGTTCAGAAACGGTTTAATTCCGTGCAGACGAAAAGTCAGTATTCTGGTATCCTCCGAGAACTCAAGTTGAAGGTATTCACCTGAACATTACTAACAAAAGTATGTTTTTATAATTAAATAAAAAAGCCTTTCTCTATCTGTTCCGAACGGCCCCTAATGCACCGTTCGAAGGGAAAAAAGATAGAACAAAGGAGTTGAAGTTTAGCCGCAGGAACATTAAGGATCAAAGAAACATAAAGCTCTTGCCGGTACTGGAGACAAATATAAAAGATGGTACTTATATTTTATAATTTTAAATACTTTACGCCATAAAATATATTCACTTTATATTTTTATTTTATTACTTGCAGTTTTGGTCATTGTTTTATTTCTTGAAAGATTAACTAGGCGGTGTACCAAATGTGTGTCTCACCACAGTTATTTACATGGAAACGCACCAAACGAGAAGCTTTCTTGGAGTAACAGTGCACTTTATTGAAAATTGGGATCTGGTATCGACTATTCTTGGAGTCTACGAGCTTCATGAAAATCACAACTCACAAAATCTGGCTGCTCATCTGACGAAAACTTTTTTGGATTGGAGACTGACTTCAGAACAAATTACAGCTGTGGTTACAGATGGGGCTAGTAATATTGTGAATGCTATTGAAAAAGCATTCGGGAAAAAGAAAACAGAGCTAGTGTTTTACACGCATGCTAAATTTAATGGCACAAAAATCGTACGAATCCTTACCAGAAGTTTCCGCAGTCATAGAATATAGTGAAATGGTTTTAACAAAGTGTTGTAGGCAGTGATGAACTAAGGAAGAAAACAGAACGGAAACTCATTTAGAGTGTATAACAACAAGATGGAATTCCACTTTCTACATGTTGGAAAGATTTCTTGAGCTGAGAGAGGTTGTAGCAGAGATTGTCAATTTCAATAAATCAGCTGCACTGATGTCATCCACCACAGACATAGAATTCTTACAAGAATTCTGTATGTTGTTTAAGAGTATAGAATTTGCAACAACTGAAGCATTTTTCCCCAGGGGAAAAATTTATTACCTCAGGCACTGTCATCCCGATTGTAAATTCGGTATCATGCTACTCAGAGCTGGGAAAAACACTAAAAGGAAGTGACCTTTTCCAATACCGGAAGAGATTTCGTGGGATTGAGAGCAATCACTTCTTTGCATTGGCATCCTTATTGGATCCACGATTTAAAAACCTTCATTTGCTAATGCTAATACCGCATGTTTACAAAAAAAAAAGAAGTGAACGAGGGCTGATAAATATTTTAGGGAAAGGACTCAAAGTAATAGCAGGTTCGATGGACTCAGATGAAAAAAAAAAAAAAAAAAAAAAAAAATTGACAATTAAAAAGTGTGTGGCTTAATAAGGCCTTTTGATGGCGAAAAATACACTGTGTGGAAGTTTCGAGTTCGAGCATTGTTGAATGTGGTGAACTTGATGTAATCAAAGTGATTGATGATAAAGAAACGCCCGAAGAGTAAAGTGATGAATGGCTAAAGTCAGATAGAACAGCCAAAAATGGTATAGTGGAATACTTAAAAGATTCATTTTTGGGGTTTGTACAAGATGATAGCACTGATTAATTATCAATAATTTAGATGGACTGTATGAGCGCAAAAGTCTTGCAACTCAATTAGCATTGAGAAAAAAGTTATTAAGTTTGAAATTACAAGGTGATACGGTTAATAAAACACCTTACGATTTTTGATAATTTAGTGTTAGAATTGTTAGCTGCTGGTGCGAAGTTAGAAGAAACGGATAAAGTTTCGCATTTGCTATTAACCTTACCAACTTCGTATGATGGTGTTATCACAGCTATTGAGACATTAGCCGAGAACAGCTTAACATTAGCTTTTGTGAAAACACGTTTATTAGATCATGAAGTGAAATTAAAAACAATAGGTACAATATTGTACCAAACAAGGAAGGAATGTTCTCGTTTGACGTTGTATCCTTGTTCACTAATGCACCTGTGGATCACATTATTGGAATAATGGAGAAGAAATGGGGAGAAATCTCATTGCATACAAACTTGAGTCTAGCGGAATTTTTAGAAATGATTAAGATCTGCACGAGTAATAGCTATTTCGCTTTCAATAGTCAATGTTACAATGTGTTTTGGCACACCAATGGGTGTACCGATTTCACCAATTCTTGTTGAATTATTGATGGATGATTTCTTGGATAAAGGTCAAGCAATTATGGATATACACTCACAGAAAATTAGAATTTTAAAGAAGTATGTTGATGATCTGTTTTTGGTGATTCCAGTGAGTATTCTGCAGGAGGTTCTTTTCCTTTTCAATTCGATAGATGAAAGGATGCAGTTTACATGTGAGGCGGAAATCGATGGTGGCCTTCCTTTTCTAGATATGATAGTTTTCAAGGACTATAATGTTGGAAAATTCTCTACGAGGTGGTATCGATAACCAATTTCATCTGGCCGTATTCTAAATTATAGATCTGTCCACCCAATGAGTCAAAAAATTAGCACAGCTTATGGTCTCATTGATAGAGTGAATCGGTTGAGTGATAATCGCTTCGCGAAGGAGCATGAAGCTCTAATTATTGAATTATTAACGAAGAATGACTATCCTCGTGGATTGATTAGCCGCCTTATTATTAATCGACATAGCTCTAGGTCGTTGACATTATCCCGCAGCCTGAGTGTTCCGGAAAGGGAGAATTATCGTTATTCACTGCCTTTTATTCCTGCAGTTTCTGGACAAATTGTGAAATGTTTTAATAATCAGTGCGATAATTTGCGTATTGCTTTTAAAAGTTATATGAATGTTGGGAGGATTTTTTCGCCATTGAAGGATATACCTCCGTTGGAGAATTTATCTAATGTCGTATACCGTATCAACTGTCAGGATTGCGACAAATTGTTATATTGGGACTACCTCACAAATTTTACACAAGAGACTTAAGCAGCACGAGAATGATGTACGTAAGAATCGACCATCTAGAAGCGCATTGGCATATCATGCTATAACGAATGGACATGGTTTTGATTTCAATAATGCTAGAGTCTTGGAGAGAATGTTTTTACAGGAAACGCATGTTATTGGAGGAACTACATATTAAAGCAAGTAATGATTGTGTGAACTTAAAAAGCAAGGAATCCAGTAATGTCAGCAACATCTACTGCAACCTGTTTAAAAATTTTTGACGAGATGAGAACCATCCTTAATTGGGGATTAATGGCTGTTCGTCCGAATTGGAGATTAATGGTTGTTCCTCGTTGTCATCACTGGCCCGGCTGTCAATTGTGTGCAACTGTGGACTTGTTATCTTGCACAACAGTTACTTTCACCAAATCTTGCTTGAAGAAGTTAGTAGTTTTGCTTTTTTCAAAATTATTGTAATTAATGTTATTGCTATGATTTACATTAAATTCAGTACCTTAAGTTGACGTTGTACAATTAAAATTGAGTAAGTTTTTTTCTTAAAGTTATTTGCTGTATTTTGTTAACTGTAAATCGCTTTTAGGCCCTGATGAAAAATCCATAATTGATTCGAAACGTTGGCAGAAATTTAAATAAACCTACATAATAATTGAGACCTGGGGGCCAATTCTGGAAATCACTCGTAACTTTACGCATACGTAACTTTTCGAGTACTTTCTTTCGAATGGTTTATGTCAGACGTTTTCTCGAAATCACTCGAATATTTTTTCACCATTCGAATAGAATTGCGAGCGTGGTGAAATTGTTAAACGTCAAAACTAGTTTTCATGAAATCTCAAAAATCATTTCGTTTATACTTTGCGCTGTTTATCGTGAATTGTAAATAATAGAAAAAGAACGCGAGAAATTTCATGGCCTTTTTGAAGCTGATAGAACTGAAGAAAGTATACCTCTACTAACTTAAACCCTTTGCTTGCTGAAGGAAGAAGAATTTGTGCGTCAATAGTGAAGAAACCCCACTTCTATTAAAATGAAATTTATTCTTGTGTTTTTTGTGTGCATGGATTTTTAATTTGAAAGACAAATGTACATATTTTTATAATTTTTATTATAGTAAATATAAAATCTTATAATCTATCGTTTTTTCTAATCTTAGATATATATATTTACACTGTAAATATCTCAATCGCAGAATTTGGTGCTCAAATTTGTTAAAGCAGTAGCGGCTGTTTCAAGTGCACTGGCATTTCTCTCCTCTGTTGCTGCAATTCTCAGAAGCGCTTTTAATTTTTCTTCAAGGAGCTCAGATTTTTTCACAATAACTTTTTTTCAAAGTTAATTTAGCTTCTGATGCTTCAGTAATTTTGTTTGCCGTCTCAAGTGAAGCTTGGCGTATTAAGCCGATTCTTAGACGCATCAATTTAGCCAATTTTTAAATTTGGATGCACGTCTAAAAAATTTATTAAAACTTTTGCGCAGCCGATATATTCGCACCTCTTTTTTTTTCTTAATTATAATGACATTTTTGACAAATTAATTAAGTTTTTTTTTAAATTCTTCACAAAATCACAAAATTCACTCTCAAAAATTTCCCCGCGAAAAATTTTGTTAACGTCAAATGACACTTACGTAAAGTTACGAATGATTTCGAGAATAGGCCCCCTGTTCTTAATGATAAAAATTTCATTCAAATTGACAATTCTCGAGTAAAATTTGTTATTTCGACAATTTTATTTTGTTACGTTTTAACAAAAATGATTTATCAATATTACCTATAGTTTTTCTTTCTGTGAAGAAGACATCTTCCTTTCGAAAGTTCAAATTGAAAATGCAAATGTTTTTTATTTTTTTAAATGCACTTCTTTGGAATTCATGACAAACGGTTGTGAATCTTTTCAGATTTTGATTCAATTCAACAATGGAATCATTGATAGAGATGGTCAATGAAGCCAGAGCATTGTATGTAAACGCACATGCATTAGGATCTCCTGTCCGACGACCTATCGTCGAAACAGGGAACTATTTTTCTCTTGGGCGTACAACTGTGGGAGGAGAATTTAAAAATAAGTTCCCGCTGCTCTGCACAAATAGCGACCAATTTCAAATTCAATACAGCGTAACAGAACACTCAGCACGAGTTAGCTACAGGCAAATATAGAAAAAACGTAACAAGTTGCAAGTTGCAATATTTGAATGGGCATTGACAGACATGTGGTATTGATACTATCTCATCTCAATACAACGTAAATACCACATGTCTGTCACCGAATACTAGGTCCTAGGTCTCACCTAGGTGGTATTGGCGTAGTATTGAAACTAGCTCAATTGACGTAGTATGAGGAGAAGATCTGAAGAATTTACTTATGCCAGCGCCAACTTGAGGTAGCGGGAAAATAGAGTATTGTGATTTGACATATTTTGACATTGACATTTCCATTATTATAGAAGAAATCGGCTGATAGATTGATGGGATTTGGTTGGTAAGTTTTACTAAAAGAATTATTATTATTTATATTTGAAAATATAAATGATATTTTATTTTAGAAAATGTCTAAGCGTGAAATATTGAGCCAGGACGAAACATCTAAATTTATAGATGTTTATAGGAATTACGCTCTTCCCTTGAGAAGCGCAAGACAAAATAACCACGTTATTGACGAAATGAAAGAGGAATTGAGCAACAACGGTGTATTTCTGAGCAATAAGGACGAGAATAAACAACTTGACAAAGAAATACAGGTATCTAATAGCAAACAACATTGCTTTAGTTATTTTTTTTCTTTAACAAAATTTTTTTTTTTCGTTGTCTAGATAAGAGCTCAATAAAATAGGACCATCGGGAGGCGCCCCGTCCAACTGGGAGCATTATAATATTATAAAGGATTTCTTAGGATGCTATAAGAGCAACCAGATTGTTAACTTGATGGAAGAGTCAATATCGTCTGGTAAGCACTTAAACAATATTTTTTGATAAAAATAAATATGTTTAAAATAAATATGTAAAATTAGGTTAAATAAAAATTTTCTATTTTATACTCATAATGAAATCTTTTTCTTAACTTTTGGTTAAACTTACCGAAATATGTCTCGATGGCATTCCTAATTGCAACTCCTGAATCCGTAACTGTAGTTGAAGTTCTATGTGGCTGTTTTTTCTGCGTTGTATCGTTTTTTAATTCTTCAAGCCACTTTTTGTTTATCTTATCATTGAACTCGTTGCAAATGTTATGCAATAGACAACCCACTTTTACAATAATATTTACATTATCAATGTGTACTTCTAGTCCTCTTCCAATTTTCTGAAATCTTGCTTTCAGATGCCCAAACGCATTTTCGACAACTCTTCTACATCTTGAAAGGTGCAAATTAAACCTTTTTTCATTTGGGTCCCGAGTGACAGAGAATGGAAAAGGTTTCATCATGAATTATGTGAGTCTAAATGCAGAGTACGCAAGCAGAAGTATTGGAATGGCTAATCCTCCAATGTTTCGGCTATTTTTTTCAAAAATTTGATTATGAACGTGTTGATATTTAAGTAGTGAGTTCTCGAAAATGGTAGAATCATTACTGCGGCCAGGTGTCCCGATATTAATATAAGTAAATCGATACCTATAATCGACACTTGCAAACAAAACTTTAGAAAACCATCCCATATAATTATAAAAATCAGACTTTTCGTCTTCAGGAGGAGAAACTTCGATATGGCAACCGTCAATAGCTCCAAAACATTGCGCAATGCCAAGGCGTTCGAACCCATTAATAATTTCATCAATTTTCGCTTGGGTTGGCAGATATGTATTGAAATATATATGTTGCAATTTATCCCATAATGCATTACAAAACTCCAGCACTAGTTCACCGACGGTAGTTCGACCCACTCCAAATAAACTGCCAATTGTACCATATTCTGCAGAAGATCCTAAAGCATAAATCGCTACAGCAATTCGTTTATCCAAAGGAATACCAAATCGCCATTTCGTATCTTCTTTCTTTAAATGCTGGAGCTCTTGTACTAGATAATTGAAAGTTGTCCTATCAACTCGAAACTTCTCTTTAAATTTGCAATTTATATATTCGGGAACAGCTCTCCCAAAATGTGGAATGCTCAACCTATTAAATTCATAAATACACATTAGAGTACATTTTGTCCTTTTTATATTGTTAAATTATGTAATTAAAATACTTACTGCAGACCACACAATTCTATTCCTTGGCATATATATTGTACCTAACCAGCAACGCTGGTAAAATAAGAATTACCGATACGATTTTAATGCAGCCATTCGCAAAAACTTTCGTCTCCTCATTAACAACAAAATTCTTAAGTCATAGTTCATTTTTAATAATTCGAAATCCATGTTTTCAGATTTAATTCCGAAATCAACAGAGTTATGACATGACCTGTCAAAATCACAAACTGTTTACTTCGTATATAATTAACTCAAGTCTGTCAGGGGTTCTTATACTACGTAGTATTGAGATGAGATAGTATCAATACCATGGTATTCATACTACATGTCTGTCAATGGTATAACCAAAATAACTGTAAGTCACGGCATCACAATGATTAAAAAATGTAAACATTGTGACACCTCAATAATTACATGCAGGGCCCAGGTGACGTTGACATCACTTGGGGCAATGCCCGAAGTAATGCAAAAGAACAATTATGCTAGGGCAAGCATTTTGCGCCCAAAGCAATTAAATGACGAATGAAGTGCAACATAAGCAACCTGTTTCTAACCCATGTGCAAGTTGCTGACCAGAACCCAAAAATGTTAAATTGCGGAATTGCTTTCCGATACGGAATTCCCAATTGGGTAAGCTGTACATAATAATTTCTTATGTACAAATTAATAATGTATTGATAGGCAATAACGACTACAAAAGTCGAGTCAAATTTTATTAAACAGAACAGTTGAAATCAAGTCTTTTGATTAGGAGCAATTGCTGTTCAGCATACTCCACCTCTGTTCCCTAATAGCTAAGAGTAGGGCTAGCAATAGCCACTCTAACCCGGAGTCGAGCCTTGTGGCTACTCCCAGGAAACCTTCGCACCTTCATCTCTAAGGGCCCACCTTGAGCGACTCAAGTGGGTGCAATCTTCTGGAATTAGATTTCTACATACTACAACAGGATGAGATGAGAGTGTTTTGAATTTGTGGAGAAAGGAATCGGCCCCAGGCTTTATACAAAGAATATTTCTGCAGCGGAGCAGTTATATACGGCGATGATGTAAGTTTTGTGTCATTTTTTATAAACTGTATAACATTAAATTAAAAATGGGTACTTTAATTTCAGGCGACTTGGCGGCGCAGCATATCCTCAGATGAGTGTAAGAATATACCTTTCTGAAAATCAGGTTACACAAATCTGCCGATCTGTCTTCAATATTATTGGACGAGTACCAACCGTCCGTATTGCCGGAACCGACAACAGATATTTTAAATGCTGTGGCGGAGGAGTACTGGGCAGAGTATTTAATACCCAATTGTATGGGGGCCATAGATGGCACCCATATTAAGGTTACTCCGCCGCGCCGGCAAAAAATCCTACGGCACATTGACAGTCAACTTGGACGATGTGACTCGATTAATTGGTGCTGCTTGCGTTCTTCACAATTTGAAAATTAAAATGGATGGGCGGCAATGAGCGCGCAGTGTTTACGCATAGTAGACATAATTTTTAATTGTATTGAGATTAAAATACAATTCCTTGGAAATAATTCAAAAGACAAATTGGTATGAAATAAAACATAAGGGTGGGATGCGGATAGGTGAGATATAGTTGAAAATAAAAAAAAAGGGTGGAGGTCAAACTTCCTATAGGAATACATATAGCTGAAGAATCTTCCTCCACCCATATTCTTCATTTTATGTATATGTTTAGGACTTATTTTTTGACGGAAAGGAAGGATACCTAATCACGAAACTAAAAAATGAGCAAACGAAGAAACGGGGAATAGAAAAAGACAGCAGACCATTAAAAGCAAGAAAATTAGAAGAAATTACATCAACATCAACTGCTTCAGTTCAAATTGGAGATGATGTGAATGAGGAAACTGAATTGACTCTTTTAAAATACGCCATCGTACCTTCCCAAAATGAAACAATTAAGCAGAAACTAACAACGACAGTAAATACACGGAAACAACTGATCTCCAAACCATGCGTTAATCTGCAGGAATATTTTCCATTCTTCTTTCTAGATCCGACCTTTGTAAGTAAAATTTTGATCTTCTTTACCACACATTATGACTACTAATGATTATATGGCAATATTTTCAGATCTCATTTGATTTTAGTCTACAATGGGCCATCCCTGAAAGTCAAAATTTTTATAAGAAATTCTACAACAACATATTTTCTGTTACGCAGGATTTTGGGTACAAAAACATTTTGAACTCTGAAGACATCAACTGACCCATATTCATTTTGGCATTCCTAAATCTCCTGAAACTTCTGCCGGAAACAGCTAGTGGAAAATTTTCCAAAAATCGAGCACTTTTTCGCAACAAATTATCAGAATTAAATAATAAAAAAATATGTAATCAAATACCCAAATAATTTTTATATAATACCTGCGTTAGTTAAGAAAAAAGACTATTTCAATTTTGAATTAATAATAATGTATAATTAAATACTATAATTATATTGTATAATATTTAGATACCTATGTCAAAAATAATACACTTCTTAAAATAAAAATAATATGACAAAATAAAAGTGAATGTTTAAATTTTAGAAACCTGGATTTTAATATATAATAGGAGTATATTTTCAATATGAACAAAATTGAATTTTAATAGCAATTGTCTTAAAAACTAATACGAAATTGGGTTTTTTTTAATTCCAACAATCTTAAAAGCTAATGTGTCATTGGGATATGTTTTAATACTTCCTGTATTAAAAACTAATACTGAGATGGAATTACACTACAGTAGAATGAGGAATATAATTTAATCTGAAATTGATTAAAATCAAATATGTTTGGGATTATTAATTTAATATAATAAACATTTATTCTTAATCCCACAGATCTTATTTTTTATGCTTTTTAGAGGAATAAAGGACAATGGGCATTATTGTATGGAGACTGGGCGTAAAACCAACAGAAATAAAATATGTTTTTAGGAATAGTACTTTATGTCTAAATAACGTTTACACGTGTTTCATCTTCATCATCGCTGGAGTTGTTGAGAAAAATGAGATCCAAAATGTGTATATATAATATAAAAATTTACGTGTTTGTTCGTATATTACACCTTGCAGGCAAACATCAAGTGAATACAGGCCTACTGAGTGTGCGCGCGTGCGAGTTGCGTGGGAATTCTACATTTTCATATGACTTTTTGCAGTCAAAAATTCATTGGTTTTTATAATTATGTAGTTTATTTATGTTCTATTTAAGACGCGTAAATATAGGTACTATATTATACGAGTATCTTTATACGAAAATATTGTTTATTTGGGAATTTCAGCTCAAAAACACTGGGTCAGTCAGTCAGCAGTTGAAACGTCTATATCTCTGTTCTCCCACGACTTTGGTATTCGTGGTCCTAATATGAAATGAACCACTAATTATAGGCTTTCATATAAAATATATTTCAACTCTGTTGGTTTTACGCCCATTTTGACCAAGACTCTTTTAATGCATTATATCTTAAAATTTGATTCTAATATTTGTGTTCGATTAAAATTAACTCCAAAAATAATTCGATCATATAATATGTACCCCCAAATTTATTAAAATTTACCCTCAAATTTTTCTGTGTGTAGCCCCTGCAATTTTTTATTTATTTTTATCACTCCCTGTTTTTGAGTTATTGGTTTTCAAAAATTGCCAAAAACCGCGTTTTTTGGCTCGCGGCACAATTTTGAATTCTCGATAGAATGAGTTCTATTTAAGCCAGAACAGTGAGAGACGGCTCATATTTTAGGAAATTTTCTGGTATTTAATTTGATATATAACACAACTAGATTTTAATTAATTTTTAATTTTCAAAAAAAAAATTTGAATAATATTATGTAACGGTTTTTGAAAAACTGTATGTTACGAACATGAAGATCAGAGGAAAGCCCGCTATGAAATATTAACAAAAGACCAGGCAATTGGGTCTTCCCGTGATGATGAGTGGCAAAATTACCCAAGAGGCAAACAGATTTAGTTCTAGGAAGGAATGTTTAAGGATAGTTTGAAACAATCGTCGGTAGGTTCATTGCGTGCGCATGATGCTAGGAACTAATAATAATAAATTTTTGGTTCTTTTACAGCTTCAGGTGTGGGGTTCGCTTTACGCTGTCCGCTTTAGTGAAGATATTGTAAGACTTTCGGTGGAATATTTGACAGCTTTTGGGTTGAGTGATTTTCTTTCGGTTAATGAATTTTCTTACTCTGCGTTTGGAAGTGGTTTTAATAATAAAAAGAGTGTAGTTTGTGCTCAAATTCAAAAGGAATTGATTCTCTAAAGTGTGGAAGTGCAATTACACTATATCGAGTGATTAAAGTGAAGCAGATAGAGACTGCAGGTGTTTGTTTTGGAGACGGTGGAGGCCCCAGAGGAAGCGGCAGCCGGCAGCCAGGTGAATGAGAAGCAAGTCGAGGAGATGCCACCAGGTAAGCGTAGATGTGTAGAGCTAGAAAAGGAAGTAGAACTTCTACGCAGAGAAAATGACGTATTAAGACGAGAGAAGGAACTCCTTCAGCGACAAGGTAACCTCATGAGACACCAATCACCGAATTCAAATGGTGGTGAATCGTTATCTTCAAATCACGGGGAAAATAAAATGATGATAGGTTTAAGCGAGATTAAAAGTCTGGTCGAAGAATTTAACCCTACGTCGTGCCACTCAGCTCAAAAGTGGATAGAGCGACTAGAAGGTCTCAAGAAGGTTTACGGTTGGAGCGCTAGGGATCTATTATTTTACACTGAGAGAAAAATCCATTGTTGAATCAACAAATTTGCATTGTTGATCGAAAATTTGGAAAAAATAGTAAAATCAACGTATGAAATTGTTAATTTTACTAATGTTGATATATTTGTTTCAACAACGCTTCAATTGTTAATCGAAATTTTAAAAATTCAAATAATGGACATTAGTTAATAGATTGTTCAATTTGCAGAGTACGTTTTTTTTAATTACGAATATAATTTGTTTTAAATATATTCAGTGATTAAATTTTCGCTCGACCGTTTTTGTTGAATATTGGCGCAAAAATTAACACAAACGATATTTGTATTAAATATTGTACTATTCAAATCGTAAAATCGAAATCCGACCGAGCCAGATAAGTTTAAGTGTTCAATCAAAAATACCGTTTTTATTGCTGTTGCAGTGGAAATGTTCTACCAGCCCAAAGAATATCTAAACTAAGAAGGGGAACTCTTTTTGCAAATAAATGCAAACTGTTTTCAACAAAAAAATTAGAAGAGTTCAAGAGTGCGCATAAGAGAGCGCACTATTTCTGCTCGGCCGAAGCGTGCATCGTTGTTTTGCCGTGTTTTTTTATGTGTGGTATCTGCGTAGTCTGTTTTTTTGTTTTGTGGGCACAGGCAAAATATGCGACGAACCTGTTTCATTTCCCCCTGACACAACTGTTAGTCTGCTGCTTTAATCTAGTAACGGCACACTACCACAAGTTAAGCGTGCTTCACAGACAGTACTTGCGCCTGACCCGAAGTGCTCCTTCTTAGTTTAGATATTCTCAAAGCCAGACCGGAGAATCATAAATACTCATCATGTTTGAAACAAATATCATCAGTATTTCATTTCATCAGCTACAAGCCGCAGGTGAGCATTTGTTTCTTGATTTGAATACGGACGACATTAGTTGTAAACGCGATCAGTATTTGATTTTCCTGTGCAAATCGTAGGAGACATTTTACTTTCTGGTCGATCGTCATTGTAACTTGGAAAGTGAAAGTGGAAACAAGTGACCGTCAAAGTGATTTATTTGTAAAGTATATTGCTATTTTAAATAAATGAAAAGAAACGGTTGAAAAAAATGTTGGTTTTGTAGAATATCAATGTATAAATATCCAGTATCGACTTATGTGCCGTTAAGTTCCACATCTTCTGTAACGCACGATTTGGATTTGTATAACCAGTAAAGTTCATGGGGATACAGTGATTTGTACGAAACCTGTCATGAACAGTCGATCAATGTAGACTCCTTAAAAATCATTTTGGAAAAGGATATCGACGAGATTTTTCAAGTGAAAAAAGTTAGTACAAAAATAAATTTTCGACAAAAATTGTGGCAGTGGAGAAAGAATAACGAAAAAGTGTTGTAGTTATTAATAACAATGAAACAATTAATTTTTAAAAAGGTTTGCATATATATTGCAAAGTGTGCATATTTGGCGTGGTAAAGACGGGTTTTGGGCGATTCAAACTTCTTCCTTACAGAATTCAAAACAATAGTTTGAAGCCAGTGACAAACGAAGTGGGATAATTTATAAAAGCCCTTAAATAATTTTGTTTAAATATTTATATTTCAATCAAGATTGAACGGAATTTACCTAACCAAAAATATTAATTTAACTTTTAATGATTTAACGGAATTCTTAGCAGTTATTAAGTTATCATCTTTCTAAAGAATACTATAACTTTAATATTATTTGTTTTAAATATATTCAGTGATTAAATTTTCGCTCGACCGTTTTTGTTAAATATTGGCGCAAAAATTAACACAAACGATATTTGTATTAAATATTGTGCTATTCAAATCGTAAAATCGAAATCCGACCGAGCCAGATAAGTTTAAGTGTTCAATCAAAAATACCGTTTTTATTGCTGTTGCAGTGGAAATGTTCTACCAGCCCATAGAATATCTAAACTAAGAAGGGGAACTTTTTTTGCAAATAAATGCAAACTGTTTTCAACAAAAAAATTAGAAGAGTTCAAAAGTGCGCATAAGAGCGCGCACTATTTCTGCTCGGCCGAAGCGTGCATCGTTGTTTTGCCGTGTTTTTTTATGTGTGGTATCTGCGTAGTCTGTTTTTTTGTTTTGTGGGCACAGGCAAAATATGCGACGAACCTGTTTCATTTCCCCCTGACACAACTGTTAGTCTGCTGCTTTAATCTAGTAACGGCACACTACCACAAGTTAAGCGTGCTTCACAGACAGTACTTGCGCCTGACCCGAAGTGCTCCTTCTTAGTTTAGATATTCTCAAAGCCAGACCGGAGAATCATAAATACTCATCATGTTTGAAACAAATATCATCAGTATTTCATTTCATCAGCTACAAGCCGCAGGTGAGCATTTGTTTCTTGATTTGAATACGGACGACATTAGTTGTAAACGCGATCAGTATTTGATTTTCCTGTGCAAATCGTAGGAGACATTTTACTTTCTGGTCGATCGTCATTGTAACTTGGAAAGTGAAAGTGGAAACAAGTGACCGTCAAAGTGATTTATTTGTAAAGTACATTGCTATTTTAAATAAATGAATAGAAATGGTTGAAAAAAATGTTGGTTTTGTAGAATATCCATATGAGTATGAATATCCAGTATCGACTTATGTGCCGTTAAGTTCCACATCTTCTGTAACGGTCGATTTGGATTTGTATAACCTTTTAAGTTCATGGGGATACAGTGATTTGTACCAAACCTGTCATGATCAGTCGATCAATATAGACTCCTTAAAAATCATTTTGGAAAAGGATATCGACGAGATTTTTCAAGGGAAAAAAGTTGGCACTAAAATAAATTTTCGACAAAAATTGTGGCAGTGGAGAAAGAATAACGTAAGTTTAGTATTTGTTCATACCAATTGTACAATTAACCAACTGTGAAACCTACCTTGCAGAACGTTCCTATCCCTGAAGGAATAAGTGGAGAAAACATCGAAAATATCGTGAAAACAATCTTGAAATTCACCAAGGAAGAAAATAATTATAGTTCGTCGAGAGCATCACCGCCCGCCCAGTCACCGGTATCATCACCAAAGTCGGATATTTTTGTACCGGTAGGTTTATATTAAAATTTATGTTTATGTTTTAAACTTATAAATGTTAAATAAATAACGTTTTTCCCTTCACATAGAGTATTGATGATATTTTGGAATCGTCCTATGGCGGGACAAATATTATCCAATACTTCGACGAAAACAATAAACTCAACGACGCCGCTCGGAAACATTTAGTGGATGCTACCATACATTGGTTTACCAAAGATCAGAAATTGATATCGAGGAAGCAGTTTGACACTTTGGCAAAGTCGATTGCGGAACGCTTCAATGAAGATAAAGTAATCCTATTGTGCATTTAGCGTTCTAATAAACGTCTTTTTTAAAATGTTCCATTTTCATTGATTTTTAATAGGAAATCTACTACAGAGCACCGGAAAAACCCAACGACAATCCTAGTGGGCGACTATACTCAAAATACATCAATAGCAGACGAAAATTAAAATTAATTCCATTGGAAACGGCAACTTCAATATCTGAGGATGTATCTATCTGTTCTCCTCCTCAACTCAATGAACAAAGTATGTTTTTTACATGATGGATCCTGAAGTTAAAGTTAATATTCACATACTTTATTGCAGACTTGAACGCTGAAATCAATTGGCTTCAATTGTATAAGGAACCCTGGGATGAGGTTAAAATAAAATGGAATCGAACCTATCAGGCAAGGAGGCAACAAATTTTAACAACTGATGTTACTCAAAAACTCTCCCCGGTATTAAATCAGTGGCCGTTGTACAAACACTTTTCAGGTTTTGTCCTTGTAAGTGAAACAAATCGATTTTTCAAGGGATGATTATAAGAATAACTTTTATATTCAGATTCACGAAGACTTTGAACAGCTTTTTCCCGAAAAAGGACAACTTCTTATTCAAAAGTGGAAAGACTTTAAAATACAAATTTTGCGGATCTTCAAAACAAAAATAAAGGATAAAGGTTGTCAAGAAATGCTTAGGGAAATTCTTGCGAACGATCATCAAACAGGTATATTAAATATTTTAAATTTTTAACTATTTCCTTACTATTCTATTTTTAAGGAGATGTCCCAGATTCAATGATTATAGATTTGTTGCATGCTGTTTTGCCGCCCTCAGTTCATCGTCATACGGACTCAGACTCAGCCAAGCCACCAAACTCCAAGAAACAGAAGGTACACAAATCAACAATCAAAGATGCCCAAAAAACTCTAATTTTGAAAATTACCTCTGCAAGCGATTTTTATGTGGAAATAGACAATTTGTCCAAAATATTGAAAGAAAGAGGTGAGACGTTACAACCCTTAATAGTACATGTCAAATCAGAAAATTCTTATATTGTTTACTACGATGATATAAAATATAAATTTGATAACTTCGTACCAGCTCTAGACACATGCTTTAAAACCATTTTTGTTTTGAACTTAAAATATCCAGAATCAGCGAAAAGAGTGTGGCTGTTCATACAGAAATATTTTTTTAATATTTTTATAAAAAACCAAAAAATTCCACCAAATGTTTTAGCTTTAATCAAGGACTTGGAATGAATTGCTATATATGTTCTCAAAATTTGAATGACCTATCCAGTTTGATTGGTCATTATAAACATGATCACAATTTATCTTCTCATGATGACTATACATGTACTAACTGTAAGCAAACATATAATTTAAAGAGTTTCAAGAGACATTTTGATCGGTCATGTAAAAGCTTGGCTAGTCAAAACGAAATAAACAGCAATTTTGTTATACTTGATTCACCTGTAAACAAAAATAATATAGAACATTCTCTTTCAGGACCTAGTATTTCATATTCTGATAACTCCGATTCACACAAAGGATTCGCAGACAAACTTTTTGAAAATGTTGAAAAAAATATTGTTGAATTTCTATGTAGTTTATATGGTAAACCGAATCTACCACGGAATTTAGTGGAGGACATTTTTAATAATCTCGTCAGAAATGTAATGACGCCAATTTTTGAAAATCTTAATTCCATGTTTGCTTACATTTGTGTAGATGATAAAGTTCGCGATAACATGCAAAAAGTTTTTGCTCAGTTGAATAACATACTTGAAAAATTCGATACATTTTATAAATTCGTACAAACCATTATCAGAAAGGATCTGTATTGTGAACCGCAACAATTCGTTATAAACAAAGAGCTTAGTATCAGGACCGGTGTAATATCTTCCTTCGAAGAAGTTGAGTCTAAGGGAGTTTTGCTCCCTCTTAAATTTCAGTTTCGAAAATTCTTCGAGCTTCCCGGTGTTTATGATGCCGTTACCAATAATATGATTTATTTAACCACAAATTCAGTGCCACATTTTATAAATAGTAAATTATGGAAAAAGAAAATTTCTAAATTTCAAGATTGTACGAATAAAACCGTAATTCCATTTTTTTTATATTTTGATGATTTCGAATCGAATAATCCTTTAGGGTCACATGCGGGTTCGCACTCAATTGGTGCGGTTTACTATAATTTCCCTGTACTGCCTAGTTGGGTACTGTCAGGTCTCTCAAATATATTCGTAGCAATGTTATTCTATAGTAAGTACAAATCTTTCGGAATAAATTCAATTTTTCACCGATTAGTAGCTGAGATAAGAGATATGGAAGAAAATGGCATAATCATAAATTTGAATAACAAAAATATCCGTTTGTATTTTGTTCTAGGTTTAGTTTTGGGAGATAACCTGGGATTAAATACAATTCTAGGTTATACTCGTAGTTTCAATTCGCAATATTCATGCCGAATTTGTATATGTTCAAAGCAAGAACTTCAGTCTTTTACAAAGGATAATATTTCATATCACAGAAACAAAGAGCAATATAATAACATTTTAAGATTACATTCTGATGGACAAACTAATATATTTCATTTGGGTATTCGTGAAGATTCAGTTTTCAACCAAATCCCATCTTTTCATATTTTGGAGAATTATGTTTGTGATGTGATGCATGATATGCTAGAAGGTGTTTGCCATTATGACATATGTGAAATTTTGATCGCTTTAATGGATAAAGAGAAATTTTTTTCATTAGAAACACTAAATAATCGTATCCGATGTTTTCAATATGGTGAGATTGAGGTAAATAATATACCAACTCTTATCAAAGTAGAACATTTGAACAAACGAAGATTGAATATGTCTGCGACCGAGATGTTAACTTTTTGTCGTATTCTTCCATTATTGATTGGTGCTTTCGTCCCTATAAATAATTCTTATTGGAATTTATTAATCAAGTTGAACGAAATATTAAATATTGCTTTGAGATCAACATTTGATCAAAATGATATGTCCGTGTTATCTGACCTTATCTCTGAACATCATTCTTTATATAAGGAATTATTTCACCAAACATTAAAACCTAAATTTCATTTTATGGTGCATTATCCTTTTATAATGGATATGGCAGGCCCTCTAAAACACATGTGGAATTTACGATTTGAAGGAAAACATAAAGTTTTAAAAAGCTATTGTGCAAATATAACAAGTAGAAAAAATTTGCCATTATCTTTATCCATTAAAGCAGGCTTAAGTTTTTGTAGTAGATTATGTTTAGGATTCAATATGCAGATTTGTTCGGGGCAATCCAAAAAATCTACTTTATTATCCAAAATGATATGTTTTGGCCAAATTGTAAACTTAAATACAATCAACTATGATAGAATAGAAAATTTGAATAACTACGAATTTTTGACTTATCGCAATTTACTTTACAAAAAAAATTTCTATTTAACAATTTCAATAAACCACCAATGTATATTGTATCGAATTGAGGGCGTTATATTAAATAATAATAATATTAAGAGTGTACATGTGTTATGTGAAGAATTTTTGACATCAGATTATAGCAAACATTATAATGGCTTTGAAATTCTAAAAAAAACTTGTAAATTTTTCATTTTTGATATAAAAAAATTTGATGGACCTCCTATAAATACTTATTGCATAAGTAATGGAAAGTACTATTTTCAAAAAAAATTTTTTTAAATTATAAAATATTTGTAATCTTAAGCTTTTGTAATCTTAAGTACAGATGTTAGTCAAATAAATAGGAATAACAATAAATAATTTTAAACGAAATATTTTTTTATTGAATACAATCTAGCAGTACGATGTTGTTGAATTGAATGCTGTAGAATTGTTGTAAAAACAATTACAGTATTTATTAAAATCAAATTCTTTTCTTATTTGAATTTTAAATATGACGTTGGTGAAATCAACAACGATGGTTTGTTGAAACAAAAATCGCAGTATTAAAATCAAATGCTTTTCTTATTTGAATTTTAAATATGACGTTGTTGAAATCAACAACGATTGTTTGTTGAAACAAAAATCGCAGTATTAAAATCAAATGCTTTTCTTATTTGAATTTTAAATATGACGTTGTCGAAATCAACAACGATGGTTTGTTGAAACAAAAATCGCAGTATTAAAATCAAATGCTTTTCTTATTTGAATTTTAAATATGACGTTGTTGAAATCAACAACGATGGTTTGTTGAAGCAAAAATCGCAGTATTAAAATCAAATGCTTTTCTTATTTGAATTTTAAATATGACGTTGTTGAAATCAACAACGATGGTTTGTTGAAACAAAAATCGCAGTATTAAAATCAAATGCTTTTCTTATTTGAATTTTAAATATGACGTTGTTGAAATCAACAACGATGGTTTGTTGAAGCAAAAATCGCAGTATTAAAATCAAATGCTTTTCTTATTTGAATTTTAAATATGACGTTGTTGAAATCAACAATAAATATAATTAATTTTTTAACAATGACAATTTGTTATTATCAACAAATTCTCTTTGTTGACGCAAAAACAAATAAGGATTTTATTTGATTTTACTACGGTTTTTTTATCAGTGTATGCCACCTTGCGGCTAAGTGGAGCAGCGGTTTTCTGGTATCAGTGTCGACAGGCTAAAATTCAAACCTGGGAAGATTTTAAGGAAGGCTTACTCGAAAGTTTCCCAAGTGCTAAGGATGATAGCAGCATTCTTATGAAAATAATGGAAAAAAAGGAGGAACCCAATGAACCAATTGAAGAGTACGTCTATCAAGTGGCTATCAAGTGGCTCTGGATTATTTAAACAAATCGCGGACGCAATTCTGGCCCGTATCTTTAACCTAGTCTTATGGTGTGGGGAGCTTCCCTCAAATATAAGGAACTCTAGAACTGTGTTCATTCCTAAGAAGGATAATAGTACCGATCCGAGGGATTTTAGACCAATCTCGATCCCTTCGGTGCGTTGCCTTCATACGATTTTGGCTAAGCAGATGAACAACCTAGTAAAGATCGGAGAACAGCAACGGGGATTCGTCGGAACCGATGGTTGTGCGGATAACACCATCCTACTAGATATGATATTACGATACCACCATCGGAAGATTAAGTCGGTTTATATATGTGCCGTTGACGTTTACAAGGCATTTGACTCTGTGGCTCATCAGGCCATATACTATATTAAGGGAATATGGAGCACCTAAGGAAATGCAAAAGTATTTGGAAAAGTATTATGATCAATCCTCGCCCATTACACAAGGTGATGATTTGGGCTTCAGATCTAATCACTCCTAGGAGAGGAGTCAAACAGGGGGACCCTTTATCGCCAACTCTTTTTAATCTGGTAGTGGACTGGATCCTCAAGAATTTACCCCAAACGATTGGAGCCAACGTCGAGGATCATAATATTAATGCCGTGGCTTTTGCGGATGACATTCTATTGTTCGCGAAAACACGAGGAGGTCTCCAAGAAATTATTAATAAATTGAGTGAGGAACTATTGAGGGTCGGCCTTAGAGTCAATACGGCTAAATGCTTAAGGATGGGTATTAGAGCTTTCGGCAAGGAAGAGAAGACTGTAATAGACCATCGCCCATTTTCATTAAATGGGTGTGCAATTAAGGCGTTAAAGCGAACCGAAGAATGGTCCTATTTGGGGGTCCGATTCAATCCTGAAGGGAGAACTAAATTTGACGCAAAGAGCGCTCTCGTTCCCTGGTTGGAACGCATTACAAAAGCACTACTTAAACCGCAGCAAAGACTTTTTGCAATGCGAACGATGATATTACCAAAATTATATCACCAATTTGGGTTAGGTAGGATCCATATAGGATGCCTCAGAACAATTGACAAGATAACTAGACGGTTTGTCAGAAAGTGGTTGAAGCTACCAGACGACTTACCGATGGCATTCTTTCACGCTAGGCCAAGTGATGGCGGAATGGGGATTCCTGCCTTAAGGTGGACGATACCGCTTATGCGCAAGAATAGACTACAAAAGGTATTCCGACATTTAGATGAGAGTCCGCCTTTGACAACTTCGTTGAAGACGAGATCGAGGTATGTCGTAGAAGGCTCAAAGTTACTGACCAGATCATAATTACTAAGGCGTCTGAAATCGAACAGATGTGGGCCCATAGGTTAGCCGAGTCAGTCGATGGTAAAGGGCTGAGGTAGGCGCCCGACGTCCCTCAGGCTCATCGCTGGGTTACTGAGCCAACCAAGCTATTGAGTGGTAGGGACTTCATCAACTGCTTGAAGGTCCGTTTCAATGCTTGGCCAGTTAGAAGCCGTACATCAAGGGGTAGACCGGCCATTGATAGAAGGTGTCGGGCTGGCTGTGATGCCCCGGAGATTCTGAACCATGTCCAACAAAAATGCCCAAGGACCCATGGGATTAGGGTTAAGAGACATGACGCCTTAGTAAATTATATTGAGAGATCTGCAAGGCAAAAGGGATACCAGGTAGTCAAGGAAAAGAAGTTTAGAACCGAAACTGATGGGGTTCTTAAACCCGATCTTGTAATCGGTCTAAACAGTATGGCGGTTATACTTGACGCTCAGAGAAACAACTGACGGCTACAAAATGGAACAATTCCACCATACAAAAATTAGGAAATATAGTGGGCCCGAATTATTGCAAAAAGTCAAAGTGGACATGAATGTTGATGAAGTTGTTGTAACCAGCTTCACAACTAACTGGAGAGGGATTATATGTAAGCGATCTGTAGACGATGCATTACATCTAGGTCTAATAACGAAGAGAGACCTTACAGTCTTACAGACCAGAGGGCTCCTCGGTGGAGTAATGCAGTTACAATACTTTAACAAATGTACTGAAAATGTAAGGGAGAGAAAGGGTATAGTATAGCGAGTTATCATCGAGACGCTGTTTTAACTGAGGTATATCGCCTCGTTAAATAAAGACAAAATGTAAAAAAGGGTGTTTTTTAGTGAGTAAGAATCTCACACTATCCGCTCAAGGACACCAGAGCGGATGCCTATGTAAGATTTTTCACCTCAGCGAAATTTCTATTATAAGGTACATTGCGTCGGGATTGTCGGATCAGTAATGAAGTCAATCTACGATAGAGGGACATATTAAATGGCTGGACTTGAACGATTCATTGATTAAAGGATTCAGCTGGGGCTGGCAAAACCTTGGTCGATCGGATCCTAAATTCCAGCATATGAAGAATATGTCACTGCAAGTTTAAGGTATGATTCACGAATAGAAGTGATGGAAACTGTCACTGAGGACAGTGAGTTCGCCGAACTTTAACGACCATGAAGATCAGAGGAAAGCCCGCTCTGAAATATTAACAAAAGACCAGGGCCCTAATTCATAAAAATTGACAATTGACAATTTGACAAATTTGTTATACTTAAATTACAAATATTCATTTCATTGACAGCTTACATAATTGTCAGTGAAATACAATTATAAAATTGTCAAAACAATTACAACTATAATGTCATAGTAAATTTTGACAAATTGTCAGAAGAATTCCGGCAACTATTTAACTTTGACATTTTGGTGATCATAATTCACAGCTCGGAAAATAAGAAATCGGCTTAGCTTCTAAATCATGAGTGACTTAAAAATAAGTGTTTTGAAACTCTTATTAGAAAATAAGCATATTCTTTTCGGAAAATTTAGTGAATCGTTAACACACGAAAAGAAAATTGTAAAGTGGAAAGAAATTGCGGAGCAATTTCATGTTCTAAACGAAATGGACTGCAACAAAGATTGAAAATATCTTCGAGACACAATTTGGCAAAATTGGAGGAAACGAACTATGGTAACTTAAATAAAAAATAAAATGCACAATTATACATAATTTTATACAATTTAGGAAAATATTGATAATCGCAAAAGAACTGGATCTGCAGGCGGGAAAAAATGCAAAATGGATGAAGGCGATAAATTAATTATGGAAATCCTAGGAAAAGATTCCCCTTCAATTGAAGGTCTACCAATTTACGAATCCTCAGGAGACAACACTACAGCAATTGCTGAAAGTGTCATCGAAGTTGTAAACGAAAACAGTATTCCCAAGATACCCAAGAAAAGACATCATCATTAACCACCACCACCAACCACACTGTGTGGGTGGAGTGGGGGGCAACTTTAAAATTTCAAATTAGAACCCCCACTTTTTTTTGCAGATTTTGATAGTACGTTAAAAAAGAAATAACTTTTACTTGAAACTTTTTTTTCTATTCGTAGCAGATGGCGAAATTTAATTTTGTTGTTTTTTGCATAAAGAACCGGTTTCTTCGATTCAACAATACATTTGCAATTGAAAAGAACACTTTTCCAGTCTAAAACCCTGATATTCTCCATAGAAATTTTATTTACTTTAACACATTTGAATTTATAGGGTGATATTTTAGACTTTTAGTTTTTAATTCAAAGAAAAAACAGAAAAAATGTTAAAATTTATAAGATTTTTAATTCAGTCGATAAATTAATCAATATTTAAATATTGTTGTAATTGCATTCTAGAAAATTTTAGAACTAGTCACCTTTGACATCGGTGGTTATAATCGAAGTACGCCGTGGTTTTGCACTATATAAAAGGACTGTGGTCAGCAATTCGTAAATTGAAAATAATATGGCGTCAGTTTCTCCAATGTGTGTTATTTGTAAAAGTGCAAGCGGAAAAGTACAATTGTTCAACGAAAAAGTGTTGAAAAAGTGTCAGTATATTAAAAAAAATCCGACTGAAGCACGGGTTAAAATATGGCAATATATTGATTTACCTTCAGCTCCATGTGACTCAAAAGGGTATCACAATAAATGTCGAAACAATTTCATCGCGGTAATGGACAAATATTTAAAAAAAGAAGAAAATTAACAAGTAAGTACGCCTTCCTTAACTTCGCATCAGTCTACATCAGCCGATGATAGTATCAGTGATAATATCGGGCTTGTGGAAGAACCGGTGGAACAACCGCTAACGTTTCCGCATGACTCTGCAACGGTTCGCTCAAATAGGAATATTATAAAATGCATATTTTGTAACAAAGCTCGCGTAAAGACAAAAGGACAAGAATGTTTATTACGTACAGCGAACTCAAATATTTTTAAAGAAACATTGGAAGCCCAAGCGACCGAACTGAATGACTTACAATTACTGGAAAAAATAAGAGAAAATGAAAGTTTGATATACCACGATCGTTGCAGAGCAGCTTATCAAAGTAAATTTCGGTCATTTAACAACTCGCAGTGCCCATCTACTGATTGGCACGGTAAAAGGAATATCATCAAAATCGCTTTCGTATCATTATCTAGTTTTATCGAAGATCATGTATTGGAACGACGAAAATGCATATTCTTCCGCTTTTTAGTACACTATTTTAAGGATAATTTACTGCCATTGCACCAAGGGGGCTCCGAGTATGATGAACAATATGAACCGCAGCGGATCAAGGACAAAATTTTTATAAGATTTGGCCAACAATTAAAATTCGTTTTGGTGCATAATCAGAACATAGTGTGTGCCGCAGACGTCACTGTAGATGAATCGACATATCTATCTTTAAAAATAACCGATAGTATCCGTGAAACCCATCTTAGCCTAAGAGAAAAAATTATGCGAATAAAGAAAATAGATTTGCCAGATAGTCCACAGAACACAGATCTGATCACCGGTGAATGTAAAATACCAGAAGAGTTGTATGATTTTTTCAAGTGTGTGGTGCAGATCTTCGACCTAGACAAAGTACCGACAAATTAAGAAGAGTAAAATCTTTATGTGAATGGTCAGCTGAAAACCTCGAAACACATAACACTAGGCATGGCAATGAAAAGTTTGACAAGCAGCAGAAAGGTGATCGACATTTTGAATAGGTATGGTCATTGTTGCAGTTACAACACCGTCGAAGAGCTTGAAACTGAAGCGACTTTTGCTGCTTCCGATCGGTCAACTATTTGCCCACAAATACCTTTCGCATGCAATTGTTCCTTAATATGAAATCAATAAGAGTTTAGAAATACCTCAAAGAAACATTCATTTCCAAATATTGGAAACTTTTATACCACCAAATAAAAGCAAATACCTCAAAGAAACAATTGCAAGCGCAATTAGGTATTTGTAAATTTTTATTGATTTTATTAAGGAACAATAATGCACGCACACCACAAAAATTTATATCAACGCTTTTGTGGATACAAGTTAATGCGCTATTGGGCGGGCGTCAGTTTTAAACTCGCTAAGAGTTTTTTTTTTGATAGTTATGAATTTAGTTTGATAATTAATAGTTACTTTTCTCCGAGTAACCGAAGGGAATTTAGGAAAGAAAAGTTATGTGTTAGTGAACTGAAGGTAACAAAAAAAAAGTTGCTTACAAACACGTTTTATGACGTTAGAAACACGTTTCAGGACATTTCTGAGATTTTTGGCTGGTTGGTTCCGTCGGTCTGTCTGTCCGTGTGAGCACTCTCTGATCACAACGAGTGCACGGATCGAGCTGAAACTTGCCTCTGGCGCGTGTTTTGGTGGCACTGGAACTAGTAATATTTGTAGCTCAATCGGGCAACTCCGTCGATTAGCTGCTGAACGATTTGTCAATTTTGGCGTTTTTTAGGGGTTTTTCAACTTCTGATCAACTTTTCATAGCCACATGACCTCCAAGTGAGCTGAAACTTTCAAAAAATATTAAGGAGGACCTAAACTATCATAAAAGTGAGAACAGGATCATTGTCAACATGTCTGGACACCAAGGAATCTGTCCGGACACAAAAATTAAAAAATTTCTTAATTTCGACTCTTATGTCGAAAAGGCACTGGCAAAAAGTCCTGCTTCAGTGTAATCGAACATTCTTGTCCTACTTCATATTTTCTGTATAAGACGTCACTGGGAGAAAAGTCCTGCTTCGGTGGGAATCGAACCTTCCTGTCCTTTTACATGAAAGTGATTATGCTTCTTTATGCAGTATCAGTCAGTGTGAACTGTCAACTTTAGAGGATTTAAAAGCTCTATTAGCCAAATCTATAAAGGGTCAAATCCTATTAAGTGAATATGAAGAAAATCATAAACTTAATAACCAAAATCAAAAAACAGCTGATCACTTTCGATCAAGTTTCGACCAGTTTATTCTACAACACATCATAAAGCTCTCAACTCAGGAGAGACCTTTTTGCTATAAAAGTACACACGTTCCTAAGAACAAATCAGTCTAAGTCTGAGTTTAACTCGCAACACTTGCCTGAGCTTGGTAAGTACAAAATTAGCTGAGGTTGCTAATATTTCCCTAATCCACGGCTGAGTTTGCCAGTTCCCCATAAGGCTGAGTTTGCCAGTTCCCCACAAGGCTGAGTTTGCCTTCCTCCATTCACCCAAATTAGTACTAACCTTGAACTGTGTTCGTTCAACGTGTCGTCACATAACCAATTGTGAGAAGTGAACTGAGATTGTTCGGGTGACGGGCCTTCTCACATGCACCGTATCTAACGCGTTCATTTACAGCAACCAGCAACGACGTCACGAATCACAGATAGAGTTGGGGACAAAATAATCCTCCACACAACGGCAATAACATTGAACTAATAATTAATTATTAAATTGCATTCATTAATATCAGAATTGAATTAAAATAATGTAACATTTCCATTTGTCATTAGATTAATAAGTATTTTTATGAATTGATTAATATTGAATTGAATATATTACTGCTTAAATTTCACCAGTGTTTTACTTTGGCGAGCATATTGATTTTGATCCACCCTTTTTCACTTTTGGTTAATCGGACTATTTAGTTCACGATTTAACAATGTAATTATTGATTACTTCATATCAAAAAGAAAAAACTTACTCCGAATGATTTCTTGAATATTGCGAAAACAATACAGAATACATTTTCTTCAGAGGATCCAGTATGTATTTTTAAAAGAAAAATTACTCAACTAAAATCATATTAGAATTATATTACAAACCACGGGAAAAACAAAAAAATCAGACTGGCAAGCTATATGACAGATATAGCAAGGCTTGCTATAAAACAAAATTCTTAAAACGCCGTGCTGACTCTTCAATTTTAGAAGAAGAGAATTTAGACCACTCTCTAGATTCGACTATTGGTAGTTTAGATATAGGTAAGCTGTAAAAATAGAAAAATTTCGTAATATAACATTTATATTTTTACCACTTTCCAGGTCAATTAAATAATAAAGTATTAATTTTGCAAAATGAATATTTGCCAGAAGATGAACTCTGTCAAATGTGGAAAGAAACGGCAGGATATAGAGTTGAAAAACTAAAAACATATCTAGCGAAAGAGGAATTACCACCTTGTTAAGAGAATGGCCTCGTTATGGCGATTCCCATGGGTATAAATTAGTAAATAATTTTTTTTTTAAAGAAATCATATAACATTATTTATGTCTCAAACCTTTGTAGATTGAGATAGACTTTGAGCATATGTATCCTGGCATACAAAACCATCTTTTGAATAAATTTGATGGTTTCATATTGAAAAGTGCATATATATTCTACAGAATTCTAGTGATTCGTTATACCATAGACAAATAAATACATAGACTCGCCAGCGCCATACAACGAGGTAAGGACAATTTCTTCGCATCCCAGCGACCGTATCGCATCCCAAGCTTTTTCTTTGTATAACAGCAATAGAATTTCAGCATGGACTCGAATATCTTTTTTTTTTATATAACTGATCGCAATTCAAGCATGGCGTGGTGCTTTTTTCACAATTTGTTATACAATTGAAATACCAAGAATATTCTCTGCATAAGAGCGACAAAGTTAGCAGCAATTAGATACTAGATTTGTTGAAAAGAGAAGCAGATATACGTGTTTGAAAGAACATCAATAAGAGCTGCTTCCTAATTTTGTTTGTATTGCGTATCTGTATTGTGATCTCTGGATGTGGATATAAAAGGATTAGATATGTATTGCATTTTTTTGCCAATTAGAACTGCGTTGAATACCCAGAATTCTGAACTCGTTTTTACTATTAATTTCTAGATATAGAAAAGTGTTCTTCTGGCATTGGCAATTTTTCATACTTTTTTTTTTTTTTGCAGATTTAGGGCAACTGAATTATTTTAAGTGATTTATTTTAAAAGATTGCTTAAAAACTAATTAAAAAAATGTCTTTTCTATTGATCACTAAATTTGCCCCATACTTACTAATTCTATTTAAAACTTAATTTCGTTAAAGCAATATATATGGTACCTAAAGTAATCCTTCATTTTGACCTCAGATTCTTCTAAAATGAAGCTATACTTTTTAACAACAAAGATTTGGAAAATTATAGTAAATTAATTTTGCAGTCCTTCGCCCATTTTAATATCTGAAAATGACCTAGAACTTACCACGAGGAGATAGCTGCAATTCAAGTTCCACCCACACCCTACCCAACCATCCAACCAATTAAGGTGTGATCAATTTTGTTTGAAGTAACTTAAAATGTTTTTTTAAATTATTTCACATACAATGTTTTCTTAACAAAATTAAAAGTACATAATCCAAAAGTCTCTCATTTCCCAACATTTTTCAATAATGGATGCTTTTATTCCTCTTATTTCTGGTTCCTGGTGGAAAATGTATTTAAAAATTTTTACGTGCTTCTGGCATATCACAAGACTGCCAAAATCCGATATATTTGAATAATTTTTATAAAACAAAAATATCTCTGATGAACTTTCCATTCTAATAGATTCTCCAGATTTTTTCAATTTTTCTGTACAAATTTCGCAGTTGATTTTTGGCAGTATTTTCAATAAAACATACCCAATGAAAATATATCGTAGTGAATTAGTGATGGATCTTCTATAACACACAATTTTTCGGAAAGTATGTTGTTAAGTACTGTAGTAGAGTGTAGTTCATAGTAGTTTGTAAGTGTGCCATGTAACGTAGTAGAGTGTCGTTTAGAGTAGTTTGTAAGTGTGCCATGTAATTAAAATAAATTAAAAAACCTAGGAGCCAGAGAGGTTCCGGGAAAAATTATTGTTGGAAATGATTCAACTATAGTTCAGACGTACGTATACGTACAAAATTTTAATAAATACATACTTCATAAGAAAAACACGAATAATTTAATTAAACAATAAAAACTCTTATTGTTCATATGTCACTCTCTTCTAGTGATCTTTGAGGTAAATTATCTCATTACTTGTTAATAATGCATTGTCAACAACGTTTTTTGAATTATCAATCGTCATAATTTCAAAAATCAGACGATAAATGGACATTCAATAAAATGGTTTTTGCTTTTTATCTCGAAAACGAACAAAGATACGTCAAAAACTCAAGAGAACAAACAGTTGTATTTTTGCTTGCTTTATCTAAAAAAAATATCATAATTACAAAAAAGTCAGTGGCGTACACATTTTTTGTCAATAATATTGCTTAAGGTGCCCCCACGCACGCCACTGGACTTAATAACTTTAGTCTAGTTAAAGTGAAATGAGCTACTTATTACTGCAAACAATTCTGCAAAGTTTCAAAAAAATCGGCAGAAAAATATTTCAGATATTGTTAAAAAACTGATATATTATAAAAAGTTTAACACCCTGTATCTTGGAAACCATGCATTTCCGGACCTATGTTTATATGAACTTTTTTTCATGAAATG
Organism: Leptogaster cylindrica; assembly: GCA_963082835.1. Lineage (NCBI taxonomy): Eukaryota > Metazoa > Arthropoda > Insecta > Diptera > Asilidae > Leptogaster > Leptogaster cylindrica. The sequence continues at coordinate 28,635,320 of OY720107.1, forward strand.
AACTCAGATATCACCCCCTTAAATATTGCCGTGTTGTTTTTAAACACCCTGCATAGACTTTCAATTGATGCTTATTTCAATTTTTTTGAATTTACATTATCCGAGACTTTTCGTGGTGAGAATATGTTCGAATATAATACTAATATTACTACGTAGAGATAACTCCTAGTTCTACAGACTTACAATTAATATAATTTTGTGTGTTTTATTCTAAAAAAAATTTAGGAGATAAAATTAGGCATTTTATGGGCATCTTCCATGAAAGTTATCACAAAGAATATCTAAACTTGTGCCTATTTTGATTTTCTTGAAAAATAATGCAAACTGGTAATTTTTTTTATATATGTTTAAAGTTTATTCCCCAAAGCATAGCCAACCGCGAAAACAGCACTTCTTGGAAGCCATGTTTTTTTCAACGAAGGAGCCTTTGCCGGTCAAACGCCTCCTAACTAATTACTATGTCTTTCTCACACAGCCACACATAGTGCTTCGTTATGCGGATTGACGGTGTGTGATAGGGTAGGTTTAGGGAGACTGTGGTACGTTCTCATTTTACTTAAACGCGGCGCGGCTATACAATATTGGGTTGGTTTGAACGAAAAATTGTTCATTTGTTTGTGAATTCAATAGTAAATTACGGCAAGTCTGAGGCTCTGGATTGTGAATCAGCATCTAGCAGCACCGCGATCATACATAATACGTACAGAAAATAATAGGTTGTTACGTAGAAATACAGTACATCTAAGGAGATCTCAAAATGAGCCAGTTTTCAGGTCCAATTCGAAAGTGGCTGACATCCATGAAACGGTACCCGATATCGCCTCACCCAGAGATCCACAAGAAAAAATTAGCGAAACTTCCAACAATAATGAAACCTCTTATGTAACCAGATACGGTAGGACAGTGAAGCAGTCTAACCGTTTTCAAGCTAGATTATATAAAAATTAAATATAAGTATTTAGCATTTTGAGTTCCACAATGAATTAGGATGAATTAGGAATAAGTAGTACTAAGCACAAATGAAAAGTGTTAGTATTCAATTTAGTTTCATCAAGTTTTATGAATTAAGAATTAGTTTGAAAAGGAATCTTAAAATTTAGATTGGATAAAGATTTGGAGAAAGGGGAGATTTTATAGAATTGTATTCTAGAAATGGCAACACTACAATCCAGGCCCAGTCTTGACCTAGTTTGTAATTTCTAGAATAAGCAGTCTCAATATAACAATATTTAAATAAAGACCTATTGAGATTGAACCGGACGTTTTAACAAATATATAACAGAAACCCTAGGAGGCCTTCATCAGCTTTGTCTCGTTGAACTAAATTTGAACTCAAGAGGAGGCAATAATAATGAACGCTTTGTTTTCCACACTGCATAAGTTCACCATATTTGACAGCATCATCCTCGTTACTGTTACACAAAATACACTTTTTGAATTCATCACGTTAATTTTCCGCCACGAAGCAAATGGACGCCGTTTCTAATTGACAAATTTCCAGTAAATGTCAATTCCAAACCCAACAATTCAACAGTATTCCAAACTGTGACTGAGGTGAAAAACATAAATTGAGGTGAAGTATAAATAACACTGGTCAAAGGAGGGAATTTGATAATCCTACTGTTTCGATTTCATCTCAGCGACAGTTCAGTAACATTTGTCGAATTGAGAATGCCATTTGTTAATGCCCGAAGATTTTTTTGCACTACCCAAGTGAACAATGAATCACTTTTTAAAACTCACTCGGTTTCATACTTTCATGCGCCTGATGAAGGTATTTAGAAACAAATTACATTTAATAGACTAATAGAGAATACTTTTGATTTGTTTCAGGAAAACTCGACCCAATCTGCAATAGAACCCCTGCTCAAAAACTCCGAAGATACGGAAGACGAGAATTCTGATGCCGCCGACAAAACTATTGACGCAGGTCTAAAGGAGCAGGACAAGCCGATTTCACCAGAAAAAGGTGGATGCAGGAGCTTAGTTGGAATCGCAATCTGCACTCTACCGGAAAACCGATCATCCAGCACCAACGACGCGACGATGGAAAACCCAGCGATACACAAAACTCACCCTTTGGATAAAGACGATAAAAAATGGTTTGTTAAAAAATTTGAATCAGTTAAAATTAAAACTACAATTGTGCATTTAAATACATTTCGTGTATCCAACTTTACCCTACAAACATTTGAGGGGTTTGAGAAACTGGAAAATTCAAACTGCTGATGTTAGGATTAGGGGGACCATCTGCTAGGATTTTACCATTATTTTTCATAGTTTAGAAGAAGTTCATGAAAACTATAGAATAAAAACCTGCCTATTCACTTTCTATGGTGTTTTGGACTTGTCAAGGAATGCTGCGATTGAAATTTTTATTCGAACTTTTTTCATTCTTTAAAAAATTGTTGAAAAACTCACTTTTCCCTGTTCGCGATATTATTCGGATGAGATTTTCTCCAGAACTAGAGTTTTGCCAAAATTCACATGATAAGCCGTCGACGTGTAAGGTTGTCAGCTACAAACGACTATTTTTTTAACAAAATTGCTTGGTTCAATTTTGAGTAATAGCCTTCAAATCGAAAATTTGACAGTGTCAGTTTTTAGTTTTTTCTATATTTTTCTTGAACTAGATGTCTGATTAAGATCGTCTGGCCACCATTTGAAAACTTAGTTCAATACCGATCGACTGATTCATATATGAATGCCTTTCATTGGATTTTAGTGGAGATATTATATTTTTAAAAAAGTGCATCTGGCTCTATTCAAAAGTCTATATCTCGATGAAATTCAAAGGAATCTTCAAAATGTTAACGGATTTTGGAAGCCCCACTTATCCCCGAAAAATAGAGGTATAAAACTATAAACGACAGAAATCGGTTCAACTTTTGCACAAACAAACTATTTAAGGTAGGTAGGTAGGTGAATTTCATGAAAATTAACCGTTAATTTTGGAGGGCTATAACTTCTCAACGAATGGTTCGATTTTAATGTGTAAGGTACCGTTGGAAAGGTCTTGATAAACAGCCTCGGAAAACACGATAGCTGAATCGTTTTCGAAACCCACCTTTGGGTTATATTGGAAAAACTGATTTGGTCAAATTTTCAAGTGGCCAGTTCTCGGGTTGTAGTGGGTGGATTACCAGTTTGAATATATTTTTCTAGTCCATGGCTCAACACCTTTCTAACGATACCCAACAGTCATGAATTGAAAGCTTGGTTCTCGATTCCGATTTATTCCTGGATATAGTGGTGCATTTCAACAACAATTATATCAGATCTTCAGATTTTTGGTTTTGCGCACCCCGCGGAGAACTACCGTTCTCCGTGATGGAAAAGTAATTGGTAAGTTTTATTAACATTGAAATTTGTATACTAAATTATTGAATAGCGAATTCACAAGATTCATTATCCCTATTTTGGAACCACTGGAAAAGGGCTGGAAACGGGAACTGGTTTGCAACGAGAAAAAAGTTAGTTACGTCAAGTATATTTCCCCTTCTGGGCAACCGAAAAAAGTCAGCGAAGAATTAGGATGGAATTTACCTAAAACTGGCTTAACACAAGAAAACTTCGCCTTTGCCCTTATGCCTTTGGTTTTAGGCCAAATGGAAATAATAAAAAGGGATCAAAGGAGTGAGCCCTCCCCCTCTCTCCATCCAGTAAGACTGTGGACTTTAATTATAGACAACTATTAATAATTTCATTCTCTTTAGGCTAGAAAAACAGCGCCGAAACCGATTCGTTACCTTCATTCAGATGTATTCGTACAGAATGTGATCGACGAATACAAAAAAACTGGTAACAAAAAGAAAATAGCCGAAAACAAAGGCATTGCAATAGAGCTACTGAATAATTGGATAAAAAGGACAAGGACGATCAAAGAAATAAAAACCTGCACTGTAATTTATGCTTTGCGGTATTTAACTCAGCTACGGAGGAAGTATATAGGTACACAATTACTGGTACTCAGTTCTGTGCAGAATTGATATGATAAGTAAAATTCTGCAAAAAGGACAATTTGATATATCGAAAGCCATAGAATTAATTGGGCAAGTTTAAAAATACTTTAAAAATATGAGAAGTGATAACGGATTCGAGATGGTTCTCGTTGATGATGGGGAGGTTGCAGAAAATTTAGAAATTGACTCATTCTTTGAAAGAGAAGCACGGCTCCGGAAGAAGAAGAGCGAAAAGACATTGTGAATACGAGTCTCGAGACGAACCTCATCTTAATCCCAAAGAAGAATTCAAGAGGAACTTCTACTTCTACGTTCTTGATACAGCGATTTCTTCGTTGAAGGACCGATTCCTTCAACTACAAGAACACATTTTCGGCTTCATATACAAAATTGAAAGGACTCACTTTTGAGAAAATGGGCTGACTTGCAAATTGCATTGACAGACGGCAACCATTCCGATGTAGCCGGCAATGAAATATACCATGAACTAATTATTGTTAAATCTAGTCTACCAGAAAGCTGTCCAACGGTACCATTGAAAATTTTAAAGTATATGACTGAAACCTTGCACGGGTAAAGATTTGGTCTCGAGCCGCCGCTGTCATGATAATTTAGGTCAATTAGGATATTTTAAATATTGCACTTGAACTCGTAGAGTCTTTTAAAGCGAATTACTTTTGCAGGATATGCAAAATTCATCGATCAGATTCCCATCATACCGTTAGGGAAATACCTATACTTTGTTAAGGAGTTCACTAGAATACGAAAATAACTTTAAAACAGTTCCAAAACGGATAGTTCAAGATTATAATAGATTTCATGAAATCAAAAGATATTGTATCCTTAACGATCTGAGCCACTTTGATATATTCAAAAATCCGAGTGTAGATTTAATGAACGATATTCTAGAAAGTTCCGTTCCTTTTATTACCCACGACGGCACGGAGATGGTATATGCGTTTGGGGTGAGAGGATGTGCAAACCAATGTCGCCATTTATCTCCAAAACTACTAGTTCGATTTTGATGCGGTTTTCAGTGATGGGTTTGGGTTTGATTGGTGCATGTTCTTAGATAGGTGTTAAGCAGGAAGCACACTAGTGAACCATTGCACCAGCACCATGGCGAACTCTTGTACCATGCAAACCATGCTCGAATGTTGTCTGCCGCACACTACAGAACCCTCCGAGAGAATTTTGCTCCGCAGTTGTTTTTTATTTTTTATAAAAATGATTCGTCATCATGCATTCTCATAAACCATGCACCACGGTTTGCTTTCTCGAGCACACCAAACATGGTGCAATCACAATGGTGCACGGTGCAAGCACCATGAGGTGTGTAGTGTGCGGCTCTCCATATGTTTTCATGTTAAGCAAAACGTACACCGTGGTTCTTGCAACCAGAGGCACTCTGGTGCTGGTGCAATGGTTCACTAGTGTGCGTCCTGCTTTACGGTGACAACTCACCAGGGGGCGCTGCAGCAAGCATTTGTTTGTGCAAAACCAAAACTACTAGTCCGATTTTGAGGCGGTTTTCAGTAGTGGGTTTGTTTCTGATTAGTGAGGGTTCTTAAATAGGTGTTACGGTAGTAACTCACTAGGGAGCCCTGCAGTAATATATTTTATATTAGCTCCTACATATTAAGAAACTCGATTGGTGAGTATTTCTGTACAGAGTATCATTTCTACTTATTACCGTCATTTTTACTTATTACTTATTATTTTCATTGTTCGTAATGATATCGAGTTGAGTTACAACAAAGCCCCGGGCAAAGTTTAGTTGTAAATACTTATATTTTATTACTATCAAATAAACTATATTGATATGTACTACAATGTACATATTGCCCATGCTCTCTAAAAAGTTTGAAATAAAAAAGCAAAATTAAAAATTTTGAAAAAAACCCACGACGGTTAAACGTAATTTAAAAAGGATAAAATAATTTAAAAACCCGCGACTTAAAGAATTTAAACCCAAGAATATCCGTCCAGGGCTGGCATTAAATGAACTAGTTTTGCAGTTTTATAGTAACGAGAATAATTGGCGATATTTTATATATTGCAATACTCATTTATATTTATATTAAACTTTAAAATAGTAATGGCAGCCCCCGACGGATATTCTTGGGTTTAAATTCTTTAAGTCGCGGGTTTTTAAATTATTTTATCCTTTTTAAATTACGTTTAACCGTCGTGGGTTTTTTTCAAAATTTTTAATTTTGCTTTTTTTTATTTTATTAGGTTGGAAACGTATTTCACTATAAATGTAATATTTTTTTATTATAGTATTCATTATGGTTTAAGTATTGCCGAGCTTAAGTCTTTGGCATATCAGTATGCCAAAAATATTCGTATTAGTTATCCTGGTTCGTGGAATGACAATTCTCAAGCAAGTAATGACTTGTATTACTCGTTCATGAACCGCCATCCGAATTTGTCGTTACGAACGCCGGAGCAAGTTAGCCAAAACCGCGCGAAGTCCTTTAACAAGGAAGCTGTCGATGGGTTTTTCAGCAATTTGCGTTCTGTACTCAATGAAACTCATTTTCAACCTCGTCGCATATGGAATATGGATGAGGGTTCTTTTCCAACTTTTCCAAAACCGAACGAAAAAACGTATGTGAATTTACCCAGTTGAGATTGGATGAAAAATTTTTATATGAAAATTGCAATCACACAAATAATTATTGGTAAATTCTCAAAAATTTTGGTTAATATTTACCTCGTATTTTTACACAAAAATTGGCTGAATGATGTGAAATCATTTTGGGAGAAAATACCTCATTCATCATTGGTATGAATTGTCCAATTTGCCAATGTCGTTTTACTCAATGTTTTTTGCTAACTGATATAACTGTAAATTGTCAAAGATATTGATAAATTTACCCAATTGTTTTGGGCTATTTATACACATGTAGATCACACAAGGCATAAATATAATTCATTTAATTAAAGAATATAATATGATTTGTCCATTATTGTTGGGTGAATTTTCATTGACATAGGCCCCCAACAATTTAGGCAAATATACAATTTCTGAGGCAAAAATCATTTTCGTAGGATGTTCTGAAAACGAAATCATCCATATCTGTTTGCGTCTAACATACAACCTACACAGCTCAACTGGCACAGTTCACGGAATGTTTGCGTTTTTTTTTAACATTTCGTCTGAGAAGAACAGAATAACTGTAAAATTTTGTGTATAGTTGTTATAATACGAAACATTATATAAATATAATTTTGTCGCAATTAATTTCCCACAACTCAGTAAAAAGCAAGTGTCATTCGATTCCCGCGTTAACATTCCAAATTTAATTTTTCCCACAAAATTGCAGTAACTCAATCACACGCATACCCGACTCCCTTCCTGTTGCTTATTTTAATTACGTCTGAAAACGCATCCTAAAAGAATTTTATTCGGTTTACTCTAATTACACTTGGGAACCTAAAATTTAGAGAATTCCCGCTAGCAACGCGTTTTTCTAGAATTTTGAAACTAAGAAAAAGCTTTCGAATCACAGCTACCCTCAGTCTGAAGTTAACAGTCGTCGAACGCAAAAGTTAAGTTTAAGTGCAGAAATGAGAAAATTGTTAAAGTTCTGGATAAAAGGAAATTGCTTAAATTCTTGCTTCAGTATCGCTAGGTTTAAGTATCGCTAAGTGAAGAAAGTTTAAGTGTTTTAAGTGTTCGGTATTTGAATAAAGATAACTTTATAAAAAACTTGCACTTTTTAATTATTATTATTATTTTTTTTTTGAACGCGAGTTCAATAATAAAATTTATAATCTCAATCAATCGAGCAGTCCAACGGTTCGGTTTGGCTTCGGCTTCGCAGTTCGCGCTTCGGCATTTCCGTTTTGGTTTTTAAGTAAAGTGTTGGGTTCTTGTCTGGAGTCGTGTTTTTCGTGTAATTAAAAATTTAAAAGTGATTTGTTTTTAAGTGATTTATATGCGATGTTTACTGAAAACAAAAATTATTTTATAATTGATGTACAGGTGCGTTGATCAGCTCATCATATATCATCACTCGAGGTAGCGTCTCCGTGCTGCAATATTAGTAAGTTTATTTGTTTTACTATTTTATAAATTAATTTCGATTCATTTTGTAAAAAAAATCAAAAGTCAGAAATGTTATTTTCATTAGATTAGGATGGTAAATTTTCATTCCAACTTTCTGATTAAACAAAGTGAACATTATTTTTATTTTTGTCTCAAAATTTTCAGAAATATAGGCAATAAAAATGATTTCTTTCATTTACAAAAAAATCTAAGATTCGGCAAAAATTTTAATCGCACATTTGAAGGTTATTCATGGCTGTAAAACAAATTCTACTTATAACTGTTGTGAGGAAGGGTGTCAACAAGTTTTTTCGAATGTATCTTCGTTTAAAAAACATTTAACAAGTGTTCATAGCCAAAGCCAAAAGTCAACCTTCAGTTTAAATAAAAAACAAAATGAAGCGAAAACAAAATCCTCCAATCAAAAATATGAGCAAATCTTTTTTGCGGTGTCAAAGCCTAGTCATGAGCCTGAAGAACGAGAAATGAAGTTTTCTTCTTTTTCATTTTTTCTTGATAAAGAAGAAGTACCGTTAACGAGCTTATGTCATTTTACTTATAACACAATAAACAAGTTGTGTGCCAAAAATTCTCAAATTTGTATTTGTAGTTTCGGAGAACAATCAATTTATAACTTATAAAGTGTCTTTAAAACACTTGAAAATTATTGAGAAGGAGGAAATAAAGATACTTATACCGGAAAGTCATTTAGGAGATAGAATAGTCCTTTTGGGCAAAGTGAAGGAATTGCAGGGGAAAAGGGTAAGATAAAACATTCGTATTCAGTAGGTAAATAATTATACACACCGGCAAGAATTTACAATTTACAAACATATTGTTTGCTAATATAAAAGTTGTTAGTTGCAGAATTTTGATACGGTAAAATTACTGACAAATTTTTCTTAAGGTGAATACAACTGAAGCCATTTCCATAAATTCTGATGTGGATAATTGGGTAAAAGAAACTTATCCAAAGAGTGTGGACTCTCCTACCTCCTAGTACTGAATTTATATGTTGCATTTGTTATTTTAAGGTGAAGTGAAACCCAGAAAGCAATTATACTTTCCAGGACTTTATTTTAAAAACGTCGGCGACTGGTGCTCTCATAAAATGCTATTATGATGTTCACCATATGCTATTAGAAGAGCAACAGCAAATGCTAGCAGATGTCGTCGTTGAACATTTTCTTAAAATAGACAAAGTTTTACGGACTGATGATATGAATTAAATAGCCCAGGCAATTACTCAAAAGTTTCCATCAGAGGACAAAGTAAGTGGAGTTTATCATACTCTTCGTTTCAGAATCATGTAAAATAATGAATACTTTTACAATAGGAAACATTTTTTTCACCCAGTAAGCCTGGAAGGAAGAATCCAAGTGGAAAAACACTGCAAATTTTACACAACGGTTTATTATTTCCAAAAAATGTGACATTTTTCAAGTCACGGCTAGATGGCAGTAGTGATCATGTGAAATGATTTCACGTTTTTTAATCCACCAAGAAATGGAATATTTTATGGAGATTAAAAATTTCAAAATTCTATTACTCATAAACCAATTGATATAAATTCATGCAATAAAATGTGTTCTATTGAGTAATATTAGAGCATTGTATATTCCGAGTTTTATGAAAAAAGCTTGAACGGTTTCGGAAATATGATTTTTTCAATATTTGTTTCCCCAATTTCCCCCCCTCAAAATACGTCGATCGGACCCACGAGCTGTTAGGACCGTTGTCAGATGTCACTTGACTGCATTGCATTTCTAGCTCTACACGGCATAATTAAACCTACCGTAAAATTGCCGGTCGATAAGGGAAGCTCATTAGGTAACCGTAAGAAATTACTTTGGAAGCCTAGTATAAGTGATTCTCAAAGAGGTGTTGTACTACATGTGGCCTCTATTAATGATGTCCAGAGAAATGGACCGTTTATTTTGAAAGTGGTGTAAGTCCATTTTTCTCTCTTTTGTGATATTTAAAGGTTTGCGTTTTAGTCGATTAAAAAATATTGATAAATTGTACTAAGTTTGGCAATATTTCAACGAATTTAGAAACATGTAATTTGAACACATACAATTTGAATTTAACTAAAATAATATCCTTTCTGAATCGTAAATGGACTTACACCACTTTCAAAATTATTGAATTGTAAAAATCATTTAATTTTGATAATCAAAAAAACAATGGTTCTTACTAAAATTCATCTAAATGTATATGGGTATTGGGTAGTAGGTATTTTCAAAATGGTCACAATTAAAACTATGTAAAAAAAGAACATATGATTTGATTTTATGATAATTTTTTTGTACTCAGTGCAAAACGCTGTCATTTTTGCATTATTATTAAAGATTTTATCCGTTCCTTCTGTGATAACGGGATAAAACTTCGATAGAATGCATATTGATCGACAACGAGCCTATTTGCATAGTTTTAGCTCGATTGGATGACGGGAAGTGTGTTAATTAGCCGTCGAACGGTTTTCCTTGACGGCACAAACACACAAGTCCATAAATAAACAAACAAGCAAGTTTTCGCGAAGTTAATATAGATGAAATAAAAATTAAATATTGTTTTTTGTTCTTAAAATTAAAAGGATTCGTTAAACCATTTAGATACACTATATCATTTACGAACATTATGTGGAAGTTTTTTGAAATATTCATGATGCACAGAAGGCCGCATCATATCCTTATATTTTTCATATGTAATGGGTCGAAGATCTTTATACAATGCTTCCCATTCCATCTATGCCCATTACATTATGCTTTTGCTGATAAAATTCTTAGTTTTACTCATGAAAGTGGACTTACACCACTTTCATAATCAATCGTTACGCAATTCAATTTATTGTCGAATTTTGAATTTATCAAAGCATATGGATTTTTTAAAATAGTAATTCTGAATTGTTTATAAATAAAAAGTTTACACTAAATTACAAGTAAATTATGTGTTTTCTCAATTTTTTTAAAAAGTGGACTTACACCACTTTCAAAATAATCGGTCCATATATCGATTTTTTTATAATTAAATTTTGTTTGTTAATTAATTTTTTTGTTTGGGTCTTTCACTTCAGCCGATAATTATAGTAACGAGACCAGAATTGAATAATTTGGAAGAATTCTTTGTTTATGTCGCCGGTTTTTACTTTAAAATTGGTTCTTTCGTGAAAGCTTTGGATGTTGCCTTTAAACTTTTTCACGTATTGAACATTCAGTATCCGAAAGAAAGCACTGAAGTTTGGATTTTTCTGCAAAGGTACTTCTTTGAAATAAAAAATAGTTTCGATATTGAAAATACTAATTGCAAAAATATTATGAAGTACATGTGTAAGTACCTAGTTTTTCAAATGCGTAGTTTAGCTTCTGAAAAAAATAATTTGCGAACTGGGACTAGGAGAGAAAGAAAAAAAATAAAGAACCGGATAACGAACCGCTGAAGAAACGATCATAAATATGAAAAATAACAAACATCTGGTTATCATTTTATGACTTCGGGTCTCGAGCGATCCGCGTTGCTCACACAAATTGAGGATCGGAAAGTATGCAGCGATGCAAGATTTTTCACGATCGATCCTGTGTGGCATATGAATATTCTCCTTAGGACATGATGGCCTTAGAAAAAAAAATAAAAATAACACGCAATTGAGTTTTGCGGGGTTGTTGTCTTCTTGCATTGATCACGCATTCGAAGTACTGCAGTGAAGCAATAAAGAAGTGCAAAAGAAATTTTAAAAAAAAAACTGTGCGGAAATATAGTAAAAACAAAAAAAGGACCAAAAAGTGCATACCTATAACTTTATACAAAAATGTGAGTAATTTCACTGAGTTGTGATAGGTATTTTGATTAGTGTAGTTTTGTGTTAGTTAATATTGCTGCCAGTAGTGGAGTGAAATTAAAAAGAAAACGAAAAAATAAACGTTTAATTTTCTATATAGTTTTCTCAATGCTCGGTCTGTGGTATGTATGAGGATGGGTGTTTCCTCCTCTACATTTGATAACTTTTGCTAAAAGGATGGCTCTCCTCCTTATCATCCTAGAGGATGGGTGTTTCCTCCTCTACTTCGAGCTGGGATTTTAAGGATGGGTTTCCTCCTTATTATCTTAGAGGATTGGGTGTTTCCTCCTCTATTTTACAGCGAAGTGTGAAAGGATGTTTAGTATAAAAGTCGTTTTAGGGGATGGGTGTTTCCTCCTCTACATTGTCTTGTGGCGCTCCCTTGACAATGAGTGAATAGAGCATTGACAAAAATAAATAATTTCTAGTTTTCTCGCGTTTGAAAGTATTTACTCTGGCAGTGATATTACGAACAGTGTAATAGAAAAGTAGTTTGATTTGCCCCGTAGAATTGAAGTACCTGGCTCAGCCTTCTTTTTGTTTATTTTTAGGTTCGACCAACCACCACGTCAATCCAGCGACGGCTTTAAGACTTGCGACGCCTGTTTATATTTGAGCTTAGAAAAAAAAAAAAAAATAAATAAAAGCTAAAAAAAAAAATATATATATATATATGTGTCTTCGTTTAAAATGTTTTTTTTTACATTTTTCTTCTTTTTTTTGTTTAAATTCTTACACATGGATAAAATAAAATCGGCAGAGAAATAAATTTAAATTATTACATGTCATAACATTGAATTGAAGCAGGTTATTTTGAATAATTTAATATAATATTATTATCTTTTTTTAAAATGTATTTATGTTTCTTGTGCGAGAAAAGATTTGGTATAATTCAGCAATTGGTGGACCATATTAAATCTTTACCTATAAAACAGTAAGAACCGTGCGTGACTGACAGACAACGCACAGGCCAAACTGCTGGACCTAAAGAGCTGAAAATTTTACAGTGCATTCCTTTAATGACTTAGATATCCGCTAAGAAAGGATTTTTCAAAATTCCGCCCCTAAAGGGGTGAATAACGGAAATTCCTTTAACATGACGTCACAGAAATTCTTTTCCACGTCTCTTCTTTGTGCGGATCTTCGTAGGCGAGAACGATCCCTCACTGAGAAGATGCGGGCCAGCGGCATGCACACGGCTGACGGCGAACGGGCGAACATAACTGCGTGCATGGTGGAATGATATATCTGTGACTGTGGTGTCTGCCTAATAACTAGGGGTAAAGTGGGCGACAGCCGCGTATTTGGTATCCTTTGCGTGAGTGACTTGGTGCTAATCAGTAAGAAAATGGTTGAGGAAATTTTATTTGTTGACGGGGAATATGTCCCTCAAACTGTCGTTCCTGTCGTGCCACGTATTCCCTTAATCAAATGAAAACAGCGAAGCAGTAAAAACTCGTGCCGCTAGCCAAAACACAAAATGTGTGATACCTATCAATTTTGTGACGCAATGAAATTATTTGTTGTGAAAAATTAGAATTAGAAACTACTTGCAGTGATAATTAAACTGGTGCAATTTTGCGTCTGTGTTCTCTTTGAATTTTTTGGTATGCAATACAGACGCAAAATTGTACCAGTTTAATTATCACTGCAAGTAGTTTCTAATTCTAATTTTTCACAACAAATAATTTCATTGCGTCACAAAATTGATAGGTATCACACATTTTGTGTTTTGGCTAGCGGCACGAGTTTTTACTGCTTCGCTGTTTTCATTTGATATCAGTAGTTTTGTGAATTCATTTAAAGAAAAAAAGAGTTGTAAAAAATGTCGAACAATGTTGTGTTCTGAGATGTGTAAATGTGTTTTGTTTATTTGAATGTGCGTTTCTAATAAAAACAAAAAGAAAAACTGCGAAAATTCAATTTTTTTTTTCTAAATTCCATCGAACGAAATTTAATTTTTTTACCCCAAAATTTTATGGCATTTGTGCATTCCAATGTCTGTTCCACAATTCTACGAATTTTTCTGAAATCTATCAAAATTTGCACTGTTTCCTCAAATTAAACCTGAATCAACCAGCATTAAGTACCTACAATTTTTTATTTTGTTTTAAGCACTTAAGCTAATTTACTCTAATATTTAAAAAAGTTATGTATCCATTGACTGATTTTTTTCAAATTCGAAATAAAACCAATTGCAAACCGTTAAATTTAAGTAACATTCAAATTTATAAATTGTGTGTCCTTCATTTTATAATTTAATTTAAGTATTCATTTCACAGTTAACATCAATTTAGCAATAATTTAATTAATTTTATTTCGCAAACTATATTGAAAAAAAAACAATTCTATGTAATTCAAATACATCATCTTGTTTGAACTAAAGTTGAATATTCTATGAAAATTCGATTTTCAAACTGCAAAAATAAGATCTAGTACAGAATTCTATTTTGATTAATCAATATTCAGTATTTTGTTTTTTTTGTAAAAATGTTAAATGCCATAACTTTTGAATGGGTGAACCGATTTCGATAACCAAGGTATTGTTGGAAAGGTCTTACCCAGTAAAATATGAATCAACTAATAGTCAGAGGGTTCGGTCTATTTTCAACCCAATTTTAGGGTAAAAATTGAGTTTTTTCTTTTTTTTTAAAAACTTTGAAGCCCTATATCTCCGGAACAAGAATTTTCGCGGACATGTGCTATATATCAAAATTTTTGTACATCTTTCCGCTATTTTTTAAGATAATTTAACTTGAAATATTATAGCTTAGTTTTCGAGCTATTTGTCAAAATGTGTCAAAAATTTTCGTCACTTTTCAGTTTTTAACCCAAATTGCTTCTATAGCATCATTAAAATCGAACATCTTATATACCGTTTGAAAGCTGAGGTCAATACCTTTCAAATGGTGTATGTACGCTTTCTGTACGATGTACGGTTTAGATACTGTAGCTGTTACAAAAAAGTGATTTTTTTCGAATTTAGAGGGATACCCTGGCCATACCAGTCATCGGATCTAAAAGTGGCGGAACAAAAAATGTTCCTTTTTTTAATAGCTTTCAGCTCCCAAAAACTTTTAATTAGATTCAAAAAAGTACAAATGGACAGACAAACGCCACTTTCATCTGTTTCAGGGAATTGCGCGGTAAAAATGCCAAATGCCCTAAATTTTGAATGGGTCAACCGATTTTGATGGTCGAAGTACCGTTCGAAAGGTTTCGGCAAGTGCAGTCTGAATCGACCATGAGTCAGGAAGTTGGGTCACTTTTTGACCCCATTTTGAGGTAAAAACTGAATTTAATTACATTCTTTCATACCCTATTATTGAGGGTACCCGTGGACCGTTTTGCAAATTTTTATGCTTTTTCTGGATCTACGTTCCAAGACCTTTCAAACGGTATCAAGATCATTTGGATCCGTCGCATAGGTAAAAAGTTCAAAATCTCGTGTATATATAGTCGTTCCTCAGTAGAAAGCTCGCGTCACTCGGGGTGACTACCGTCACCCGTGATACCTAATGACCACTCCTTTAATTTTAAGAGACTACAATTTCCCATCAAAGTTTGTTTCGCCTTGACGATTAACAAGTCTCAGGGTCAAACTTTAAAATATGCCGGCGTAGATTTAACGGAAGATTGTTTCTCCCACAGTCAGTTTTATGTTGCTTGCTCACGAGTAAGTCCGCCCACGAGGCTGGTAATATTAGTGCCGCCCAATAAAAAAACAAAAAACATTGTTTATAAGGAAGTCCTCTGAATATTTATTCACTTTGGCATCGTGGGTGAAATTTGGTAGACCAATAATTAAATTAAATTATTACACAAAATAGAAAATTCAGGCTGTCTACTTATATCAACTAAGTTCTGTAAAAATGTGAAGTTAAATAATAAGTAACTAATTTGTTTTAAAATTTTTTCTTCGTATTACTTTATACCTAATTACATTATACTTCATATTGTTGTTATAATACGAAAGGTTTGTCCTGTTTTCATGGAAAGAAGAAGCAATGAATATAGATAAAGAGGCGAACAACAATAAGAATGTAAAACGATGATGAATCAATGGCACGATAATTAATGACAATCATTCCATCAACCGACCGGGTGAAACCGGGTAGACCGGCTAGTACTTACATAAAAGTGAACTAAAAAACGAATTTGTATGCAAGAAAGGGAATTGTCCTCAAGTATTTAATTACCTTTCGCGATTTAAGTGCCATTTACAAAAAAAACACTTCGATCGAGATTCGAACTTTACCCGTGTAGAGTCACAAGTAGAGCTATCTTCTTCTGTTCAAAATTCTCCGAAACTTGGCAGGTATGATATACCCTGCTTTTCAAACTTTGACAGCAAAGCTGTTGACTTTGCAACCAAGATTCACCATTCGGCTTTAAAATTTACTTTAGAACCACATTGTAAAAGTAACACCACACGTAAAGACGTACCTACTAAATTTACAACTAGAAATTAAAGCACTTTTTTCCAAAAACGTTCTAGAACCTTTTCGGGCATTACTTGCCTTATTGCAGAGTAAAGGAATAACTTTGGAGTATAAAATAATGGAAGAAACACTTTCAGATCCATTTAATTTAATTAATACGGAGTACAAGTTCTTTAAATATATAAGAGATATGGGAATATTTCAACGACCAAAATTGTATACAATAAATAATGAAATAACTGAGGTTTTTGTGAATGGTATACCGAGCCTTGATGAGGAACATGTTCAAGGCATTATTATGCCGATAACATTTCAGCTAAAAAAGTATTTCGAGTCCCCTAATGTTCTTCAAAAAACACTTAATAACATTAAACATAATATTATGGAAGGCAATCATAATAATATTCATCATGTTTTACGTGGTGAAATATGGAAACAAAAGTGCATACATTTCAATGATAAAATAGTCTTCCCTCTATTTGTTTATTTTGATGACTTTGCCATTGATAATCCTTTGGGACCTCACGCGAAAGACCATTCTATTTGCGGGGTGTATTATACATGTCCTGTAATACCTAATTTCTACTTGTCAAAACTGGAGCACATTGTTCTGTTGGCGTTGATAAAATGCAAAACCGTATCTGATTTTGGTAATGAAGCATCAATATACCCGATAGTAGAAGAGCTAAAAAAGTTTAGAAATTGAGGGAATTTTAATTAGTGCAAACAATGAGGACTTCAGAATTTATTTTACGTTATCACTTGTGTTGGGGGATAATTTGGGAGTAAAAAGTGTGTTAGGTTTTAATAAATCCTTTACAACGAAATACTACTGTAGATTGTATCGTGTTCCGAAAGAGAATTTGCAATCGAATTGTAGCGAAAGGAAGAGCTTCTTGCGAAATATTGAAAATTATGAATCGGACGTCTATATCAATGATCAAGCACGTAAGGGGATTAAAGAGAACTCAGTATTTAACAGCGTACCTTCATACCACATTACTGATAATTACTCATGCGACTTACGAGGAATTAATATCTGATTCCTTGCATTCAACTAAAAAGGTCTCATTTAGAGGAAAATTGTACAAGGTCGGTTTTTTTTGACAAAGTCTGATTGTACAAAATCGAGGATTTTATAATAAGAAAAAAACAAACCTATGTTGTTGGTCAAAAGATGAGTTTGAAATTTTATGATAAACACACTTTATCATATTATATTGTTCACAAGCCCATAAATACCTTTGTGTTGGAAAGTATATTTAATTTTAGTGGTCCACCAATTCATCTGCATAAATTACCACCTGGTAAAATGGCTGTAGGATTAAGGATTATTATATTTAATTATAAATAAGAACTAAACATGTAAAAATTTAATCTAAGCACATTATAATCATTTCATATTTAATCTATGTGTATAAATAATGTATATTAAAAAGAGTAATTTAATGATACAATGGATTCAAAATTTACGTTTTTCATGTTACATGTATACATAAATTATAAATAAAGGCCTGAGACGATAATGAGGTTTTTTGACTTTTTCTAGTCGTTTTCCTGTTTTTTTCCTTCGATTCCTTATACTTTTCCACATTCAATTCGAAGGAATCGATTTCGCATTATCGTATTCCCTATAAAAAGTCACCTATATGTAGAACTATCATATCATGTTCCCCGAACCACCTTATTGTTGGGTTAATAATCATTCTTGTCGAATTGATGTATGAGATTTAACTTGACCTCTCGTTCGTTTAAATATTTTTCCGGTAATTTGATCATTTTATTATTGTTCTTTTAAATAGCAGGCTGGTTTTTTTAAAACAGGACCTCATCGTCTGAACCATTGCTGCCATTTTGTTTTAATAAGCTTTCGCAGTTTAAATAACAAAATGATTTCACACTTTTTAACTAGACTTTTCAGGTTACGCTTGCCAGAAATCTTGTTGGGTGAATATCATAAGGAAAATTAGTTGAATGAACCAAAAAAAACCAATATTTATAAGCAATATTGAATATTTTTTATAGTGTGGATCGACAATATGCGATATGGCATATCGCTAATAAATTTAACAAAAATTTCGGAATATTTTCGGCACATCAAAGAAATTTGGGGAGTTCAAATTTCCCGAGTCACACGCCAAAAAAATTTATGTACACATTTTTGAGGTTACAGGCGGTTGAAGAGAAATCTACACCAGCTTGTTGCGTGAGTTCCGTTTATTTGGAAATCGGTGGAATATTATCCAATAAATATTTCCCAGCAACATGAAATGAATTAAATAACTATACTTATAGATGTGAACTAACCTTTGCTTATCTCGCTTGCGATTACAGTACTTGCCGCTATTGCTGTGCATTGTAAAGATGTGCATTTGAATTAGAAACTCTTCCCACAATTAACTAATTAAGATACACTATACCTCAACCACTCCACGAATGAATTCGTCACTTACAAAACTCACAATACTTATATATTTTTTCTATTTTATCAAACTGCACGGAAAATTCGCGCACTACCGGCAATCGAAATTAATTGCATTTCCTGCAAGCGCACGCACGAACAAAAAGTTCCACCGATGACAGAAAAACAGCTATTTGCTGCTCACTCACAGAAACATCAGTTCTCTTGAGTCTTGGCGCCAACTTGTTGCTCAGGCATTGCCAATTTGATATGTAGCCATAATTTCTATTTCCTATTTCCAGACTAAAATAGCAAATGATATTATCATTTAAGCAAATTCGACTTATCACATTATGTTTAGAAGTTATCGCAATCAATTTTTATAATCTTGATATAAAATAGAAAGTCATAATAATACATTCCTGATTCCTTTCTAGTTTCTAGAGCACTTATATCTGAAATGCTAATATTGTGATGTCCATAATTTATCCAAGACACTAACCTGACACTGTTTTAAATGTACCCAACGAAACATGTGAAATGTTTATATGAAACTGCTCAAATGTGCTACCAAATTTGTTTTTAAACGAAAGGAAATCATTCATATTTCAAACATTTTTGGACCAAATGTGAAAGTGCTGGTCAAAAAAATGCATTTATTCTGATAGAACTTGTCCTGCTAAGCATTTCTTATTAGGGCCGCAACGCTGTAGCACTGCTGTACTTGGTTTTATTTGAGTTCTGTATTTGCATACATTTTCTTAAAACCGAAAGCAATGCTTTATAAAAATTTATGAAAATAGAGACTTTCAACTCAAATAAATTTCTTATATCTTATCCGGTTAGATGTACGATTGATTGTACAAAAACTACCGTAGTTAACTATTTTGTGGTAAAATTTTCAAGGCTTAAATAGCTTGTAGCAACTTGCGGTGGATTGTAATGTATTTTCGTATTTTATTCTAAAACCCGCTCCAAATCATTTTGTACTTATTTATCACCCTTTTACACTTCACAGTTAAAAAAAGCATAATTCGTCAATTAAATTTAATTGTTTACAATTTGACAAATATCTGAAGCGCGTTTAAAAGGCTCACTATAATGACCTACGTTAGCCGTAGTTATGCAGTATTTTGAAATATTATTATAGTGTTCACTACTGTGGTTTTTGAAACGACCCGAACGCTACGAAGTTTCTGTCAAAACACTCAGAAAGAGCAATCATTACATGCCTTTTTCCCTCACGACTCTAGTTGTCAGTTTTGGTAAGTTTTTCAAGAAAAATTTTAATTTTTATTAGCATAGTTAAAAAAAACAAATTTGTTTACGAAAATTATATTTTTGAGTTTTATAATATCTCTATTGATCATTTTATAGCTGTTCAGTGTCATAAGTTTAGTCGTCAAAAAGTTCGTTCTCCTTTCTTTCTGCCTGTGTGCGAATTCTCGAATAATACCATGTTCACACTGCGTTTTAAATCTCCAAGTTTAAGATAATCTCACTTCCTTAATTTTGCCTGTTCACACAGCCGCGGTTTGAAAATTAACTTGACAGTTAGAGTTGCTGTCGATATATATTGCGAGAAAATTGAATAAAATTGAGAGTTATTTGCTAATTATTATTGTTCAAAAAGACATTAATATATTGTAATTTAGTGGCGCCAGCTGATATTTGGGAATTGGAGTGCCAAATGAATTCAGATGCATTTTTTAAATTAAATTTCCGCATGAAACTGTCAATTTACTATGAAAAGCTGTCAAAATATTCCTTGAGGCCATCTATGATCAAAGTTTGAACTAATTTATTCACAATAACATGAAGATTACCAGGCGATTACGATTGGATCTCCTCAGAATCGAGATCAGCATTTGAGAGATTTGATATGGTAATCTCCTCGGAAACAAGTTTAGTCAATTTAGTCAATTTAACAAGACTTCGCACTCAGTCAGCGTTTCATTATTGATAATAATTAATTTGCATTTTAAATTTTAACCTGACAATCTGTTAAAAATTGGTTGAGTGTACATTGTTAAAATAGAGTTCAAATTAGATTGCATTATTGCATCACCATGTAAATAACTTCTTTAATAAAATTTAAATAACAAAAAATGATTTCAATCATTTTTATTTAAATTTTAATTATATACGAACACAGTAATTTTGACACATATAATCAACTAGAAACCAGTGTGAAAGGTTGACGTTGATTTGAAAAACACTTTGCAAAAACGTGTGTTTTTGATTCAGTGTGAAAAGGCTATAACCTTAGAGTATGAAAATATGGAGGCGCTATAAAGCCGGAGGTACAGGATACGGAAAACGTCATATTTATAAGCGATACGCCATATTTCATAACGTGTGACTCGACGATAAGCAATATGGTGTATCGCTTATAAATATCCCAAAAAATTTCGGAATATTTTCGGCACATCCAAGCAATTTGCGGGGTACAAATTTCCCGAGTCACACCATACAAAACTTTATGAACACAGTTTTGAGATTACTGCTCTTACGGGCGGCACGGCGTCGCGGTAATCTGTGAATTGCAAAATACAGGTTGCAAACTCATTTTTGCTTATCGTGTGACTCGATGTCTCAAAAGTGACATCCACAAAGATATTTCCTTATAAATATTACGTTTTCCGTATCGTGTACCTCCGGCTTAAGGCTATAACAATCACTTGTCGGAGAAGTTTGTTTTTACCCTAATGGTAAAATTTGACAATACACTTCCATGGTCTATAGCCAGAATTTTACTACGAAATAGTTAAATACGAGAGCTTTTCAACGGAAAATATTTATGATCATTGTTGTGTTGAAGTTAACCACGGGGTTTTTGAACGGCCAAAGTTTACTATAGTTGACTATAGTTTACTATGGTTTTTGAACGCGCCGCCCCTAGTGTCAACTACAGGAACATCGCAATAAAAACCACGGAAACTAGCACTGGTTTTTTAGTGCGTTCGGTCCTCCTTAAGAGGCAAATTTACCAAAACGTGCAAAATAGGCCCACTTAATGACCTCTTTTCTCCGTTATTATTTGTTGAATCTATATCAAACTTTTTTTAAATGATAAGACAAAAGGTTTTATTTCCTTTAAGCGGAGCACATTTTTGAAAAAGTATTTAGTTTTTTTTTATGATCCTTGAAAGAAAGGACCAACTCCAATTTTTGACCAATTTAATGACCAATTTTCTCGAAAACTATTTGATCAAATATAGTAAATTTTATTTCCAGAGGTACGTTAAAGAGTTTTATTTCCTTTAAGAGGAGCACATTTTCTATTTTCAACCTAGGAATTTCCCGAGAGTTTCCCGAATGAGTTTGGTTTTTCCAAAAAATATTCCTCAGTTTATTATTGTCTTTTTCATATTTATCCATAAAATTACCTAATGTTTTTCATATTGTTATGAAGATTAAGGGATTGGTAACGGTTTCCGTAAAAAATCTGATTATGTTTCATGGAAAATATTGGAAAAATTTAACAAATTGAAAGTGCTTTTTTGCCTAATTTTCTTGAGTTATCCTATGCAAAAGGGGGACCACAACCAAATTCTCGCAAATTTGGTTCCACGAGTTGAATGTAGATGGCCATTGGCCAGAATTGATTTTTCGCAAGTGCCCTGAGTTTTTTTCCAACAGTTAGAGGAGGCTGACATGCGTGAGAGAATACGTCAGCTGCTTTCTATGCGCAGTAAGTGGATAATTCTGTGCACACACAACAGCTACTAGCTTGCTATACTTGCTATTGAACACATAGGAAAGTGCAATTTTTGCTTGTTTTCTGGGGTGATGTTATTTATTATTTTTTTGCCGCCAACTTAGGTAGATGGAACTTTTGCAGGTGGGCGCGGTGATGCGGATGCTTAATTGTAGTTCTTTGTCTTTCTGATTATTTCAGTGCCGACAAGAATATGAATTTCTTTTATGCTGGGGCACACTTTTTTCATTTTATTTTTAGATTTGATTTTCTGAGCAGCCTTCTCCGGATTATTTTCCCTTTTTCACTTTCTGGCCAACATTTTCTTATGAAAAAGCAAGTGTTCTTCTGGCCTTGAAAATTTTTTGGATTTGTTTTTTAGGGTGAACATATTATTGAGTAAGGTATGAGTTTTTCCGTTCTAAATAAATAGTCAATGTCAACAAAAATTTCGTAATGATTATTTTATTGCAATTTCAAACAATTTCAAGTATTATTGATTTCAATGATAGTTGGGTCATTCCGCGCATCAAATAAAAATATGATTTGTCACACTCAACCATCATCTCAGATTTTGATGAGACTTTGTAATTTTTATCTATACATAGTTATGAAAAAATACCACATTTTATCTCTTTAGCCCTATTATTATTACAATTAGGTAACTATATTTTAGAAAATAAGTTTAATTACAATAATTCCCTACAATACTGTTGAAATTGACTAGTTTTTTTTCCTAAATAATTCGTTCACCCTGAAATGAAAAACAAATCCAAAAACCAGAGGTAGCAGTCAATGAGAGGCAAAGAAATGCGGACGTAAAAAATTTTAAATAAAAAATAAAACAAAAACTAGTAAGGAAGCAATTGGTCACATCAATTCCGTGATACCCTAGATGTAGAAAAATATACTCATTCTTATATCAACATTTTTGTATAAAAACGACTCAGGCTTATATGGCAACACTAAGAAGGAGTTGCCCGATTTTGCTCATCTTCGAACTTGACCTTGCAATTTTAATCAAATATTATTGTACCAAATTACAAGTCTCTAGCTACAAGCGTTCTCGAGTTATCGTCTGGACAGACAGACACACAGACAGACAGACAGACAGACGGACATGCATAAAACGGTTTCTTTTCACTTCCCAATCATGAATATATAGTTCTTTCTTTTCTGCGACGATTATTTCTTGGCGTTGCAAACGTTCGCTCAAAACTAATATACCCTACATCTAGGGTATAAAAATTATCAAGCCCGGAAGAACGAACGCACTTGCTTTTTCATAAGAAAATGTTGGCCAGAAAGTATAAAAGAGAAAATAAACCAGCGACGGCTGCCTGGTCAGAAAATCAAATCAGAATATAAAATGAAAAAAAAATGTGCCGCATAAAAGAAATTCATTTTCTTGTCGCTACTGAAATAATCAGAAAGAACATCAATATTCGGCATCTGCATCACCGCAGTGCATACCCCGCAAAAGTTCCTACGCTGCCTGTCGTGGCAAAAGAATAATAAAAAAGATCATCCCAGAAAACAAGCAAAATTTGGGCTTCAATAGCAAGCAAGTATGTGTCTGTAAACTGTAAAGTGTAAAGCAAAGAATATCTAAACTAAGAAGGGAAACTTTTGCTGCAAAAGTGTTCTAACTTTTTTTAACAAAAGAATTAGAATAGTTCAAACGTAGAAGAGTACAAAATGAACATAAGGGCGAAAGGGCGCACACTATTTCTGCTCTGCCACAACGTGCTTCATCTGTTTTTGCCACTGTTTTTTATAAATACGATTTTACATTCCTCACCAATCTTCCCCACTGTTGATTTTTGCTTTTCCTTTTTGGTCACGGCAAAATGTGCGGCGACTGGCCAGGCCTTTTCATTTCTCCCTCACACAACTGCTATTCTGTTGCTATTTACTGACGGCAGACTACCACTAAGCAAACGTGTTTCACAGACAGTGTTTACGCCAAGTTTCCCTTCTTAGTTTAGAATTTTAGATATTCTTTGGTGTAAAGTGTAAACCGAATATCGATCCACTGCCGTTGAATGAGAGCAGCTCTATGACGTATCTCAGTCTCTAAACTCGCTGCTGATCTGCTGGAATAACTCACTCGCGCTGCCCGAATTTTCTTCTTTGTTATGTCTTGTTCGCAAAGTGCCTCGACTACTGCGGTAAAATGTCCATGCTAAGAAAACGATTTCTGCTCTAGGTAAATTTGCCTCTTAAAGGTGGGTTTTCATAAAGTAAAACTAAGCCGTGCCCATGATACAAAAACATAAGATATAGTATATCTGGCTAGTGTTTCTACCATTTTGTGTCTCACTGTCTTGAAAAGTCAAATTTTGGTGCTTTCACTCTTATTTTTTACATGTTCTGGTAGAAAATTAGAATTAGAAGTGATTTTTTATTGGGATACGTGCGTGAATTAAATGAGAATTACACATTTCTGTCCACATCTGATTAATGTAGGGTATGTTAGTTTTGAGCGAACGTGTGCAACGCCAAGAAATAATGGTGAAAAGTAGCCGTTTTAGGCCTCGGGTACGACACGAGCGGCGAGCGGCATCTTGAGCGGCACTTGAGCGGCGCGGGTGGCTACGATAAAAGCGGCGAAAATGTGCCGCTTCGATAACACTTTGTAACAAAATTTAACAATTTTTAAGCAAATTGAGCAACCTAAACAATTCTTAGATAAAAGTGGACCACTAAGCTCGAATTTATCAACCGTTTTGCAGTTTTGCTATAGGTCGTCAAAATTTTGAGATATTTGCAGTTTAAGGGCAACTGGACAGACTTCAGAATTCTTACCTGTAATTCATTATTTTGAACTCCAATCAAATTTGTGTCTTAGGAAAAAATTTTCATTAGTTAATTCTACATACTTGTTATTACCATACCCAACCCACCTCTATTCTTACTAAAATTTTTTTCAAGTTTCTGAAGAAGACATGCCGTATAAAGTGAACCGTTCGAAAAAGTAAGAAAGTCTTTTGGAAAGAAATATTCCTCATCAATTTTTAGGTGGGGTCAACGAACACCAGAACTTTCTCAGATCAACTCTACTGGTTAAAAAACTCTTCCAAAGTAAAGCATTCTGATATTTTTCATCTCTTTCTGCCGTGAGGGGTAAGCAGTACTGAGTATAAGCGGCGAGCGGCAGTGGAAAAATTTTCTAACCACACCAAGCGGGGGTCGCGGCAGTAAGCGGCGCCGCTCACTGCCGCTCGCCGCTTAGACCTATCGTAGCCAGTGTCTTCATATTTACATGCTGACTAATGCAACCAGAAAACAGAGCGGCGCCGCTACTGCCGCGCGCCGCTTGCCGCTCGTATCGTACCCGAGGCCTTATGCATGTCTGTCTGTCTGCCTGTTGCCTATCTGTCTTTTGTCTTTCCAGACGATAACTCGAAAACGCTTGTAGCTATAGACTTGATATTGATGATACCTACTTCTTTAAAATGCTGAGGTCAAGTTCGAAGATGGACAAAATCGGGCGATTGCTTCTTAGAGTTGCCATATAATGTTGAATTATTTTTATACAAAAATGCTGATTTTTTTTTGGAATATTTACATTTTGAATTTCTTTCGTTAAAAATTGTTTAATAAATGAAAAATGTTTTGATAAATGATGCGTTATTTATACTACATATAATAGTTAATAATTATTATGTTATATACGGTATCTCATAATTTGTGTGACCAATTAGTTCCTTCCTAGTTCATTTTCTGGATTTATTCTTTGCTTTGTTTCTTGCTTCTGAATACTGTTTATAATAAGTAATTATCTATTAAAAGGATTTAATTTAGAAAACAAGTAGGTAGAGAAACTTTTTAAATTTCTACCTAAATTAATTATTGTGAAAGTGAGTCGCTAAGACAATTTCTAGTCGAGACTAGTTCGTCTTCCATCTTTCACAAGATGTCAACCATTTTACTTCGAGTGTCATTCTGTAGTCAACACAATAAGGACGATATAACAAAGTGAACTTTCCCCACATGCATTCGGATGGTAAATCACTTTTGTTCCTCAAAAGCAAAGGCGCTTTAATTTATTATTCATTAAAAATATTGCAATCAAAGAAAGAATTCAGCCAACTTAAGTAATCTTTAGTGTCACTCATACATACAATATGTATTATACATATAAGTTATTGTTTACCTCTTACAAGCAATATCCTATTCGCATAACAATTTTAATTAATTGAATGAGAAATTGATCGAAATATTCCTTTTTTACTACATGACGGTAAAAAAATCCTATTTACTGTTAGATTTTAGTACGATAGCAACCATAAAAAAATTTTCACTACCAATTTTTATCTTTCTTTTGAAATACTAAAAATAAAATTTTACATTCGAATTAACACTTACTTCTCTTTTTATAACACATACTTTAAGAGCATTGAACTTTTAAAACTATTAAAAAGTGATATTATATTTGGTAAAGAATTGCAGAATTTCTTATAACGAAACTCCAGCAATGCCAAAAAACGGAAGCACATTCCTCCACATGCATGTATCCGAAATTAAATGGAATCAAATACTGAATAGAATTCTAAAATTGTTTACATTACACATCCTCATTGAAAGTAATTTACGGTGAATTGACGGAAACTCCGTGAACGATAACACAAGGATTACCTCTCGAAACACAACTTTTCGACGACTTTAGAGAGTCCCTTCTTCGAGAAACTCATCTTGTATCCTTTTTCGATGTTGTGTAATGGAAGAAATGAGGACTTGATCTGACGAAATAAAACTATACGTGACTGCAGGCGTATGTTTTGGATTCTAAAGATAAATTTATTTGTTGATATACTTTCAATTTGTTTATATCATTTGATAATTTATTTATTTTTTAAATTGTATTTGCAGAAACATTTTATCTTAAGTTGCAGCAATATTTCAATTTTAACGTCTTGATTTTATCATCATCTATCACATTCACATCATTTAAATTCGATATCAGCATTTAAAGCTTGACCTAATTTTATAGCTATTGAAAATTACAAGGAATGTTCCAAGTTATCCAATATCTCTCGGAGATGTGACCAGCAATTCATTCCACTTTCGGCTCTTTTGTTTATGAGCTGATATCATATTCGTAAGTTTCCTAGTAGCAGGA
This sequence comes from Leptogaster cylindrica, assembly GCA_963082835.1. Classification (NCBI taxonomy): domain Eukaryota; kingdom Metazoa; phylum Arthropoda; class Insecta; order Diptera; family Asilidae; genus Leptogaster; species Leptogaster cylindrica. The sequence continues at coordinate 28,662,845 of OY720107.1, forward strand.
AGAGCAGATTAAAGATAAATACGATCATAATTGCTGTAATAATTTCTAGATAACCTTTGTTGCTAAAGTAATAAATCTACGCCGGAAAACTTCCCGGAAAGGACTTACAACTTCCCTCTCCACCCACGCTAGCCGACAGGAGCCCATCCCTTGCACAACAATCGATATGTTAAGGACCAAACTCAAGATAAATCCATCAACTTATCTGGATGATTTCTTAGCGTGTTTACAAGTAACTTGTGGCCGTCAATTTTGATTTATATTTTCATTTCATTGCCATGTAAAAATACAAAAATTAAACGACAAAAAATAACGACAGACTGTGAATGCGCGATTAATCTACGTGATATCCACCGAACTGACGTAAATTGCAATTTCATCGCTGCGAAATTAATAATGGCCTAGAAAAAATAAACAAGCCATCCCTGTCAATAAAATTGTTCTTAAAAAGCCTCCACAACCCCAACAAAATTCGAACGGACTCATTGTCAGCTTCGAGCAATCTTAATTGACACACAACAAATATTTTGTCACAACTTGCTGCTTGTCAAACAGGAGCACATAACCCGGTTCCCACAAGAAAACTAATTGACACCTGTATAGCCCTAGTCTGGCACCTTTGGGCCCGACCTAATTTCAATAGCTTGCAAGTACGCCATTGGGGTGTATGCTGGGGCCGGGTAGTGACTGATTGTGTTTCAGGTCTACCCCAACCCCACTTCTCGGGGTTGACTTGTGCAGTGTGCTGGAGCTGACTTTTATACACACAGTGTCAAGTTGTATGCATGAAGTCAAAGTGCTAAGTCTAATTATTGTTAGATATTCTTTCATTTAAATCTCATCATTCTCATTACCAATTGCTTTACTAATACTACGTTCCCGGAAAACGTGAATTCACCAACATTTTACAAATCCTCAATACACTTTCTACAAAACAAATTACTTCCGTATAGCAAAAGTCTATTCAGTTATATTCAAAATAATTAGGCGCGGATACAGACTAACATGTTGGGAGGTTATAGGCTCGCTGAACTGGGGGCGAGAATGGCGCCCGAGAATTCATTCGTAAGAGCAAAAAAATATGCTACTGTATTTAGGACTGGCCACACAGTACACAATTTCAGTTAGGGCGGACTGTTTTTTGCTGGTGTTTTTCTTACTGCAGCTTCAAACAAAACATAAAAGAAGGAACTTTTTCTCATCGCACGTCCAACGTCAAACGTAAAATAAAATAAATTTCCAAATTTCAAAATTTAAAATCAAAAGCTCAACAACTGCCTTATTAGCCTTTTTTCAACTGTTTATAGTTGTGGAATAGGACAATTTGCAAATATAAATAATTGAAACAAACCTTAAGCTATTGTTTCCAATAAGATGCGGCGGCGCAAACTATAGCTTAATAACGGAATTATTGAGACTTTAATTTTTAGCACACAATAAACCACTCTTTTGGGGTCGCAGTGCCTACCCCTCTAACAAATACAAAATAATAACAAAATAATTTCAATATCTTCGAGAGAGAATTTGATTCTAAATAAACCTTATTATGTACGTACCTACACAAATTTTCCAATTTTCAAAATACATATTCAAAATATTCCAAAACCATAAAATAATACCATGCTTGAAAAATTATATCTATTCAAATTATTGTAATTCATGACATATGTGCTTGTGAGTTGTGACGTGAGAAAACAACAGCAGCTTGGTACTTTTTAGAGAATAAAAAAGGAAATTATTGGCTTTGGGGTGGGTGGGTGATAATCATCTGAAATCGATTTCAATTACGTCTGCAATAAGATGCTTCTGCGCTTGCGCTACTTTTGCACACTGCACTCGATTAAATATGCACAAGATTTCTGAAACGATCGATTACTATTGTGGCGAACAATACAAAAGTGAATAGTTAACCACATAGTTACCACAAAGTTAAAAATCAATGTGGCAACACAGAAATATTGAAGAGAGGTCAAGATAGAAGTTAGCTAGTTAGTAAGTTGCGAGACAATGAGAAGACAGGTTCTTCATGAAATAACGACAAATAAAATAATGTAGTAAAAAGCAAGCACTGTGTTTTATTGTTAATATCGCAACAAATGGTGACCCCGACGTGATTGTTGGCGATCAAGTGGTTTTTTTTTTTCGGTGTTAAAATCGAAAATGCATAGCACCAAAAATGTGACTCTCTAATTAACTATAAATGGAAGGGGTTTCAATTTCCTCCAAAGTGTGCCAGAACAAAGAAAAAGTGTCCACAAAAAAAAACGATTTAAGAATCAAAATTAATCAGATCTCATGGATGCAACAAATTCATCTTTAATTTTCGCTGTTAAACACGTGCCCAACAATCATCGGACATCGCATCACATCGCATCGAATTTACAGTAATATACAACAGTAAAGTACAAGACGATCGCACTCAAGCAGCTTGGGATGGTTGAACACGTGCCCAACAATCATCGGACATCGCATCTCATCGCATCGAATTTACAGTACTCAATCCACAACAGCAAAGTACAGCAGGATCGCATTCAGGCAAAAAAAAAAAAAAAAAAAAAAAAATCGTCGAATCAAACAAACTTTCGCATTTTAAAGTATATCAAATAAAAATTTTATTTTGTAGACTTAGCGTAACAAATTAGGAACATCTGTTAGGAACATCTGTAAGAAGACCAACGTTAATCCATATATGTAACTAATAACCCCGGTGAATTGGATACAGCAGGCGAGTGAGTACAATAAAGTACAAAATTCTTCTTTTCCATTTTTTTATCATAAACAAATTATCGGTATATATATTAACCTCTGATCGACCCACATTTGTAATTAACGACATGCAATCACTAGTTCATTGAATATATTCTCTTACGTAAATTATTGTCCGCTGTACTCAAATACAATTAATACCGTCCAAAGTTAAGTAATCAAACGAACAAGTATAACAATTTGCCGCATATCCTGAAACACTTCAACAAAAATATTTTCCCCGATTTCTCAACGCCTTCTAAATAGCAAAAATGTCAAATCCAGATCACAGTAAACCACCCCTCTCCGGCCCAGGGAGTAGCAATCCCGAAGCCGATCCTAACGTCATTCTGGCCACCTCGCAAATGGTAGCATCGCTAAAGATTCCGCCATTTTGGGGCAACCGCCCAGACCTGTGGTTTTTACAGGTGGAAACACAATTCCGAGTAAAAGGAATCACCTCCTCAAATACAAAATACGATCACCTAGTGGCATCTTTACCCCCAGAGACGATGGAAGTAGTGGCCGATATTCTATTAGACCCGCCACAGCAAAACAAGTATGAAAACTTAAAAGCCCAACTATTGAATCGAAGTCAAGACTCTGAGGAACGCAGATTAGACGCATTGCTACACAAAGTCGATTTAGGTAATTACAAACCCTCAGAACTGTACAGACACATGGAGTCATTGTCTGGTAGTAGTAACAGTCTTGTAAATAAGTCCCTGTTAAAAAAACTATGGTTAAACAAACTTCCTAGCTCAACTCAAGCGTGTTTAATTGCTGTAGAATCTAAGCATACACAAGACGAAATTTTTACTATCGCTGACAGAATCCACGACTCTACATCAAACTCACAAATTTCAGCAATTCGAAAAGACAATACACAGGATGATAAAATAAAATTAAATGATTTATGTAATTTAATACAGGATTTAACAGTTCGGCTGAAACGAATGGAGACAAGATCCCCTAGGCCAAATAAAAGATTTAACTCTAATCGCCCTCGCTCAAGATCACATTCTCGTTCGAACAACATTTGTTGGTACCACCAGAAATTCGGCCCCGAAGCAAAAAAATGCGCACCACCCTGTGACAAAAAACAGAAAAATTACGAAAACAATAATAACAACAGTTCAAAAAAAAACTAATTTCAGCGGCTTCGAACGCGGCAACGAAGTCACAAAGCATTTCTCGCCGCCTTTTCGTTTTCGAAAAGAAAACCCAAAAATACTTCCTGATAGATACTGGGGCAGAAGTCTCTATTTTACCAAAGAGAACACATAACCGAAATCCTTCTAAGTCCGAATACAATTTAGTATCCGCAAACGGGACTTCCATTAATACATATGGAATCAAACAAATATCTCTAGATCTAAACTTACGTCGTACATTTATACACACTTTTGTAGTAGCTTCAGTCGACCAACCCATACTGGGAGCAGATTTCTTATATAAATTTAATTTATCAGTTGATCTACGCAAGAGAAAATTAATAGATCAGACAACGACTTTAAAAATAAGTTGTATATCACGGGTCATACAATCCCCGTCTCCTAAACATTACACATTGACGGACGAATTCGGCTCTATTATTAACGAGTTCCCACGTTTAAAAACTCTCCCAAACTTCAATGAACCCGTAAATCATAATGTGGTTCATCACATCAACACTGAAGGTCCTTTGCCATCTGCGAGACCAAGACGAATAAAAACTGAGCTGTACAACGCGGCGAAATCAGAGTTTGAACTTATGGTAAAATTAGGTATTTGTCGCCCATCATCATCATCAGTAGCATCCCCATTGCATTTAGTCCCCAAGAAAGATTGCTCAAACCTAAGACCTTGCGGAGACTACAGACAGCTCAACGCAGTCACAATACCCGACAAGTATCCAGTACCCAACATTCAAGATTTCACAATAAATTTACACGGTTGTAACATTTTCTCAAAGATAGATCTAGTCAGGGCGTATCATCAGATCCCAGTTGCCCCTGAAGATATATTCAAAACAGCCGTTACAACCCCATTTGGCCTTTTTGAATTCCTACGAATGCCGTTTGGAGTAAAAAATGGAGCACAAACATTCCAAAGATTCATTAATGAAGTCTTATCCGAGTTAAAATTCACATTCACGTACATAGACGACATACTCGTCGCCAGCAAATCCAGGAGTGAGCACAAAGAACACCTGCGATTACTTTTCAACAAACTGGAACAATTCAAAATAAACGTCAACACAGCGAAATGTGTTTTCGGAGCAAAAGAACTAGATTTTTTGTCACACAAAATCACACCAAACGGTATAGCACCCTCCGAAAATCGAGTATTAGCAATAAAAAACTACCCAACACCCAATACGATCAAGAAATTGCAACGTTTCCTAGGGATGATAAATTTTTATCATAGATTCCTACCAAAAGTATCACAAATCTCTGGACCTCTATATGATCTTTTAAAAGACTCCAACTCGAAAAAACGCTCCCAATCGCCTTTACAATGGTCTCACATTCATGAAAAAGCCTTTCAAAAACTAAAAACCAATTTAGAAAGTTATACTTTATTAGTACACCCTAATCCCCATGCAAAGATCGGACTATTCGTCGACGCTTCTAGTGATGGCGTCGGTGCGGTCATACAACAAAACAGCGAAGGGGGTTGGGAACCTTTAAGTTTTTTTTCGAAACGCCTAAAACCTAATGAAAGAAAGTACTCAACTTTTGATAGAGAACTGTTAGCAGTGTACTTGAGCATAAAACATTTTCGACATTTAGTAGAAGGCAAAGACTTCACAATATACACAGATCATAAGCCCCTCACAAATGCTTTAACATCAAAGGCAGAAAAGTCTCCAAGGCAAACCAACCAGTTAAATTATATCTCACAATTCACTCGAGACATTAGACATATAAAAGGTGCAAAAAATACCACAGCAGACACCCTGTCAAGGGCTCATATTGACGAAATCAAGTCCACAGAACAAATTGATTTCACCCTTTTATCAGAGGAACAAGACAAAGACAAACAATTAAAACAAATCCTACACACAGTAGAATCGAATTCAAAAAGTTCGACCTTAAAATTAGTAAAGGTTGTCGACACACCATCGCAAGCAGAAATATGGTGTGAAATTTCAACAAATAACAAGAGACCATATATTCCAGAGAGCATGCGATACAATATCTTCACAAACTTTCACACTCTGTCTCACCCAGGAATACGGGCAACAAGAAAAATCATTACCTCACGATACTTCTGGCCCAGAATGAACACAGATATAGCAAGGTGGACGAAAAGTTGTATTCCATGCCAAAAGGCAAAAACTCAGCGACACACAAAATCTCCACATGGAACGTTTGAAGTGCCCAGTGGAAGATTTGAACACGTCCACATGGACATTGTAGGTCCTCTCCCACCTTCTAACGGTTACGTTTATCTGCTAACCATAAAAGATAGATTCAGTCACTGGCCAGAAGCAATCCCTCTTAAAAATATGAGTGCAAAAACAGTCGCAAATGCTTTTGCCCGCCAGTGGATCATATTATACGGCGTTCCAAAAACAATCACAACCGACCAAGGAACACAATTCAAATCCTCGATTGCAAACGAACTATCTTTAATACTAGGTAATCACAAAATTCGAACAACCACCTATCACCCACAGTCCAACGGATCAATAGAGCGCTTACATAGACAACTAAAAACAGCCATTCGAGCTTCAAACGATCCAAACAACTGGTATAACAACATACCATGGATTCTACTAGGAATAAGATCAGCCATAATCTACGAATTAGACGTCACACCGGCAGAACTCCTTTTCGGCCAAGCCTTACGCCTCCCAGGAGAACTTATTCCCGACAATGAATCAAGTGAAAATAATATTTCCACAAATACAGCCAAAGAGGTACGAAATGCAATCTTAAAAATCAAACCGAAACATACAAAACCCCGAGCGCAACACAATATTTTCGTACCACAGGCACTAAAAGACTGCACACATGTGTTCATAAAAGATCCTATATATAAAGGAAGTCTAAACCCACCATATACCGGCCCACATAAAGTAATATCTAGAAATGAAAAATTATTTAAAATAGCAATCAATGGAAAAGAAGAAATAATTAACATAGATAGATTAAAACCGGCGTATTTGCTGAATCCTGCTATGTCCAATTCCAGCATAAGTACTAGGTTAGATCAAAAACGTAGAGTAATGTTTCAGTTGTAAAAAAAATTGAATTATATCCATTAACAAAAAAATTAAAATAATCAAACAAACTTCATCATATGAATTTAATCACATAACAACAAACAAATTGAAATATAGTATACATCATACATGAAGAATAAATGAAGAAACAATGTCATATAAAGTTAATAATTTAAATATAAATATGGAATCACGTTCACTAGGAATTAAGAAAATCGAAGCAACTGTAAAAGTAATAAAAATATTATAAAAAATTCTTTTTCGAGGGGGAATTATGTGGCGAACAATACAAAAGTGAATAGTTAACCACATAGTTACCACAAAGTTAAAAATCAATGTGGCAACACAGAAATATTGAAGAGAGGTCAAGATAGAAGTTAGCTAGTTAGTAAGTTGCGAGACAATGAGAAGACAGGTTCTTCATGAAATAACGACAAATAAAATAATGTAGTAAAAAGCAAGCACTGTGTTTTATTGTTAATATCGCAACAACTATTTTCTGATTATCCCATCTTTATGCATATTCAGAAGCGATCGAGGTAAAAATGTAGCAACTTTCAATAAAACTATACTGAAGTTGCTACAGTCCTATGGGCATATTTTTCAACCGATATTATTTAAATTTCCAATAAAAGTGCTTCGATAAAAATTATTTGAAGTTATCGAAATAGATTTTGAAAAAAAAAATCATTTAAAAATTTCACTTTTTAGTAATTTTTCGGCTTTTTTCTGAGCTGAGAAGAACATCCTCTTATTTTTTACACTTTTGCTTCAGATCCGCATTATATGTAAGTAAAATTTAAATTAAGGGACTGGAAAATCCGTTCGATATATGCGGATTCATTATAATCGGGAAAGTACATTATGATCATTGGAAAATTCAAGGGCCCGAAAAAAAAAATCGATATAAGCGGGAATTCGTTATATGCAGGTTCGATATAAGTGGGTTCCACTACAATATATATTCTGAACTCAAAGTAAGGACAACTGTAGTCTTCTGTTAATAATACTCCTTTAACCCGGTGTGTTGAATATTCTTCCGACATTAATATGACTTAAATTGTACAAAACCACAACAGTACAGAATCCAGGAAATCAATTCTCTTAAATTGGGAGTAGCCGTAAAATCAATGTAAACGAAGTTTGGACTTTTATCTACTACTGCTACCAGTTTGGCGAAAACCACTTTATATCTGTTATCCTTTGAATGAGTTCACAGTGTAAGATTAATGTTGTGATATGCAAAGCTTTTGAGCTCATTAATTTTAATAATTTTCCCGGGAAAAACTTTTCAGAACAGTGATGCTAGGTGGACTGAAACAAATAATTCTGATTTACTATAATATTACATTGAACTGAATTACTCACTTACTTTATTTGTCTCTAGACATTGGAGTGGAAGAGCAACCAAAATGATGCTATCATTCATCCTTGACTTCAAGTAGACCTTTTGTTTAAACAAATGACGTCCCACAGACCCACAATGCTGCAAAGAATTACGAGAATATTATTAAAATTGGAATGTTATTTATCTTGAAAAGGTATATTTAGTGTTATTTATATTGCAATAATCTGAACTTCTAGTTTATTTGAAATAATGTAAAACCAACAAAAAATAAATTCATTTTTCAAAAAGCACGAATGAGAAAATATAAAATGGATTTTAGCCCTTTTTCACAAAATAAAGTATTATCATAAAAATCCTCAAGCAATTTATTAATTTTATTATTAATTTTATTTTCTCCATCATCATCAACATACATAATTTCTTTCGTAATTTTCGTTCTTTTTTTGTTTATATGGATATATCGCCCTTATATATCGCTTCGAATGCATATTAGCTCGTCCGCTACCAGCCGTGACATTTGTGTGACATGTCGATTTGTTATCACAAGGCAGCAGCACATAATTTGAGGGACAGCGGTTTTTTTAAAATAATTTTATGAATAAATAAAAAGGTAGATACCGGATTTTCCAATTTGTGTCATACATATAATTCCGAACTATAGTGGAAGTTTTTCCCCACGAACCCTTGGAATGAACAGGTTAATTTTCAATTGTACAATGTACAAGTAAATGTTCGAAATCACTTTTAGTAGATGATAAGATCTTTCTAAAATTAAAAATATACGTAATTTTTACGAAGTAATTTTTTTACGGGTTATATATTTGTGGTATTTTCAAAATGACACAATTTTTTAATACAACAATATAACAACCTCTTCATATATCAGAACAGAGATTACAAGTTACAAGTGCAATTTCAAGATTTATTAAATTCAACTCGAACGGGAAAACAAATGCACGCCCATGGCGCACCGTAATACAGTCTTTGTTGAAATAAATTCACTACAAATGATTTTCTTCACTAATCATTATTTTTCATGGACAAAGGATTTCACAATCCATTGACGGGATAACTAAAACAAAAAGGGATCAGGTAGAATTTTATACCAAAAATTATACAATATAAAGAAAAACTCATTCTTTGTACTTCACACAAACTTTGTAGTGTAATTGAAACAGTAATGTCCGCCGAGTTCATCAAGGAAAAATTTATTTTAATGTGGAAAAATTGTCTGACCAGATTCTTTGAGTTTTCTATTTATCCGGCCAACTAGAGAGGAGCAGAATCTCCAACGGTAACTTCTGATTTGTGATTTAAAAGGGTTTAAACGAAAGTTGATTACATTTTCTTTTCGTAAACCATTGCTGAAGTGGTCATTGAAATGTAGCAGGAAGAATGACATCGTTATGTTTTAACAATCTATTTATGCAAAGTGATACAGAGTGATGCAGAGAGTGTTCCTTTTCGATTTCTTGTTTTTTTTTTTTGGCTTACTTAAGGAAACAACATCAACAGCAATTAATTATTAACCGACGAAAAACGGATGAGGTTCTCAAGTCAATATGTGGCTGTGTTTTATGTATGACCACGCATAACTTTTTACTGAGTAGTCCGAGTTTGATGATTTTTTTTTTATTGCATAGTGTATGCCGCCAATTTGGTCCCTGGGAACTTTGAAAAAAAATTCCACCACCAAGGGTAGTAAAAAGGGGAAAAAGTTCAATCCATATGAAGTGGTCCAGAAATAATTAAATTTGTTGCGACCACATTTTTAATATTTTTAATTTTTTTACCATAAAAAGCACCATCTGTTGAGAGTACAAAAGTGCACTTAGTTTATTTTTAGAATTTTTTTTTTGGTAATGGCGGCCATTTTTACGCCAGAGGAATGGCGATTTTGAGTGATTGAAGGACTCAGCAGAAAAGCAAATATCTCCACTTCTATTTATCCTAGAGCATTCGAACAAAAACCAATATTTTCACAAAGATGTGAACTGAAATAAAAGTCGAGAAACCTACACCTATACTTTTGTCTAAGGGTACAAAAATTTATTTGAAGTTTAACATTTTTTCCTTACAAAACTCGATTTTCAAAAAAATAAATAAATTAGGAGGCAAGTTATGATAAATTTTTTAATTGCGAACAATATATTCAAATGATTCATAATCATTGTTGAAAATTAACCACTGGTGTTAACATAATTAATCTATTACCGCTATATATCTATCTCTTGCGTGAAACATTTAATCAGAATTAAGTGCTATTGTACAATCAACTACGGTAACTGCTATGTGTAACAATACATACTTTCAACTTTACTCAAATTACAACAAGACTTGAAGTTTACCTCTGGTTTTTTATTATTTTCAACTAAAGATATTTAAATGCAAACTAAATTGAATTGAAGAAACAAAAGGTAACACTTCACAGGCACTCATTATGTCAAGGACTCTCGACGTGTTTCTTATTATTTTAATTTGTGTAAATGTTCCAGCTCATTTATCATACAATTAAAAAAACATTTAAATCAATTCAATCTTGAATTTGCTTCACCAACAAACAAGAAAAAAAAACATAAAATCTTGAATACTGTTGATTTCCAACGTTAAGATGATAGACAAGCTTCTCAAAGGACTCAACTTATCACTAATCTGCAAGCATTCTGAAGAATACCTTTTTCCTTGTCTTATTAGATTACATATCTCAAGGAGTTAAGCCCTCTTAAAGTCTTAACAAATAGCTGCAAACTTCTTAACTTCATGTATGTTTGACCTTGTATGTTTGAAAATTATTGTTTGGTGGAAGACCGCTTTCAACGGAGATCTTTCACTTCCAATGTGCAATGCGAGAAAATATACAAAAAATTAAAAAAAAGGAAGAAAAGTGTTCCGGAAGTCGCCTGACAAAATGACGGGATTTCAATTGTTTACTCCAATTGTCTTTTGCTTATTATTATATCTCTTTTTTCATTCCACCTTCAGTTGCACAACTCTTTACATTGCGAGAAACAATCGAGAAAAATTAAACAAAACAAAGAGGTTAAACTTTCCAACAGAATATGATTTGAAATAAACTTTGGAAGAGAACTTTTGTCTTAAGCTCCCACTAACTGTGAGTGAAATGGGACGAGGACGATGGAAGCAATTTACTACGAAAAGTTTTCCTTTATCACATAAAAAGAAGCGAATTTATCTGTAACAGATGTGCCTTACGATTGGCTTCCTCTACAGAGGAGTAACGGCTTAAAACAGGAAATGTATTGATATCTGGCAAATGGGATGGGGGCCATCCAATAAAAATAAGCGATTTTATCCGGTGTGAAATTGACAAATAGAAATTCTTGTGAACTATCTTCAGATATTTTTCTTTTCCTCTAGGTACATTTTGTTGTCTGTTGAATCAATTCATTTTATATGAATTCACAAACAACAATCATCAATTAATTCAACAAAACGATATTTTAAAATCACCAGATGGCAGATATTATCGTAGTCTAATGGCTATGTCACACTTGGCTACTTACTAGTTACTAGCCGCTACTTAGTAACGCATGAGAGTAGCTCGAAAAGTTAAACATGTTCAACTTTTGAAGCTAGTGAAATGCTACTGCTACTGCCTATGTCACATTGGCTATTTAGTAGCCGATACTTCACTAGCTGCCAGTAAAGTAGCAAATGTGACATAGGCATAAAGGAAACAGGGTCGCTTTAACTTTGTTCAGCATTCCAAATAAACCTCCGGGAAGGATGACTGCATTCATATTTCCAACCGATTCTAATTTCAAGAAATCAACATGGAATATCCAAACTCCAATCTATTCATTCCAAAATTTATGTATACGAAACTGATTTTAAATGTAGTGAGAAATTTAATTTCCCTGATCCACCTACAATTTCACAGAGCAGTTACCTACTCCTACACATCATTATCACTTACAGCACACACGTCACACATACCAGCATTGCAATAAATTCCAGTCAACGCCAGGTCGACGTACAAGTCTGCCCGGAACTTCTTATATCTTCTGACACAGGTACATCAGATGGGTGGAGTACTTTTGTATTTATGCACTTATGGTACTGCTTCAGGGTATAGAATGACATTATTTTAAAAGGATGAACATGACTCATAGCTACTATCCATTACGTCCTTGTGCACGTAGATAAATTTAATTTCATTCAACTGAGCCCAAACCGAAATAATTTGATTTCTTCCATGAAATGAGGCGACTTTTCAATATCAGTTCAGAATGGATATAATCAAAATGTCAGCCAACATCAGGACAAACACTCATACGTACGTACATTGAAGATTATTTTTCACCCAATTGATATTAGGTACAACAACAAAAATATCATTTCATTGACATTTTGTATGGTTTCGATTTCTAACTAAGTTTTGAGACAGAAAGGAGTTTTGGTAAGATTTACATGAATATTATCGATATTTTTGTTCAATATTTTAATGTATTTTATCGCTTAAATGTACATAACTTTTAATTGGCTCGTTTTACTCCTTCCCAGTTGTAGAAATCAGCACAAAGTGGCTTACAAAACTTTTTGATAACGGCAAATGGTATGATTAAAAGATGTTTAACTAAAACCATTTTCTGTTCTTAATATTGTACTCCAAAACTTTGTTTTAATATAAGTACTAATTTTAATAAATATAACCGGAAAGTTAATTCATTATGTTCAGAATTATCTAACTAATTCTTTTCTATCTTTCTTTAAATGGGACATATCATTTGTTTAGTGGTAAATATTAAAAGAACATGATCTTTCAAAAATAATTAAAAGAATAGATTTTGACATAGTCCATCTCGCAGATTATAAATATTTTAATATTTAATTATGTAATATTCCGACCGCCTTCCATTCATAATTCCTGTCATCGTCGCCAAACACGATCCCATTCAGCCCCTACCTCTCTGAAAAGCAGAAATTTGCCTATACTATTAAAGCAAAGACTCCAAAAGGTTGAAGTTTATCAACTAAAGCATTTTCGTAAAACCAGCATAGGTTACTTCCCAACAAAGACACAACAGGAGGCGAATCAGGAGTAAATTTTATGATGCACACGATCTGAACCTCCATCTTAAATACGGCGGAGACTATTCAAATTTTACGAAGGCTTTGATTTGTGTTGACAAAATGCTCGAACAGAAAACATATGCCGGAAACTTCAAGAATATTTACCAAGTCTTGGAATTGTCAACAGAATTTTAATGAAGGCCTACAGACATGACATGACCTCATGACACCCGTTTGTATCCATTGGTGTATTGACACGTACAATATTGTCACTCATTCACTTTTACATTTTCATCCTAATCGGCCACGATATTTGGTACTGAGGAAGCGTGAGTTGAAATTTTTACGAGAAACATTTTTACCAAATTTTGCACATACATATCACGCGAAATTCCGTGAAATCAGGATTTTTTTTGATTCCTTTTTGTTGAATTTCTATTGAAATTATTCGGAACGTGTAGTTTTAGTCGTTTTGGCATATCACAGTTGATAGTTGATTGGAGTGAAATTTAACCAGTATTATTGCGTGTAAAAAGTTCTATGAATAAATTTCACAGGAAATAAAATAAATCCAGGATTTTAGCAAATCAAATATAGCAAATCATTTTCTACCCAATAAAATTGTACGTACATTAAAATCACGTAAAATTCTTTTCGATTCTCGAAGTGTGAATTTATTGAATTTGAAATATGTTTTGTTGTTAACAAATAACAATGCACTCAAGTCTCAACTTTCGTTCCTTAATGCTTCCAATTGGGTCAATTTAGCACACAGGTCACGTGTATCCTTTGTGACGTGAACGACATGAACGCGATGTATCATGCAACAATAAACTATATTTTGAATTAATTGAAAATAAATACGTATATTTTACATCTGGCAAGTATTCTACAGGACTTGCATTGCATAAATCGTTCCGCAGTTGTTCAATTAGAATGTGTTATATTTAGTAGTTTTTATTACTTCCTGAAAAGGTGACTTCATCTTTTTAATATATAAAAGAGGATATGGTTTTTTTGTTTCCTACAGACTCCTAAACCACTTAACCGAATTTCATGAAATTTTCAGGGATAATGTAGCATAGTCGCGGCCCGCGAGATGGATCGTGTGTAGTTTGGTGGAGATCAATACCCCCAAGAGGGTAAAAAAATGATCAAAATTTCTGTGGAAAACCGTCATTTTTTAAGCAAAAAAAAAAAAAAAAAAATTGGTATTTGGCATTTTGTTAGAAATAAGGGAACCCGTATATCAGGATTTTTGTAAATACCACCCTTCAGGGGGTAAATTTTGAGATAAAATTTCTATGGAAATTCACCATTTTTGAAGTTAAAAATTCACAGAAATTGGTAATTGGCGTTTTGGTTAAAAATAAAGACAAGTGTACCAGAATTTTTGAAAATTTCATCCCCAAAGGGATGTCCCTATAGGCGGGGACGGGTGGAGCAACGCTCACAGGGTACTTGCTATTCCTTAAGAAATTATGTTTTTAACATTTCTGTTTAGTCTTGTTTTTATATTACATGACTTCTGTTTGCAAGAAATCATCCACTAAATTACACTTGCTGGTGCAGCCTTGCATCCCTTTGTTATATCATTAATTCGACCCTTGAATTTGAAAACCATAATTCCATCCGAACTTCAATTTGTTTACATTTATCTAAAGCGCTTGAATCAGTTCTAACTTCTGATTTTCACCCATTTACCAATGCATCCCCAAAATTACTCCGTTGCCATTAATTCTTTCGGAATTTTTCGCATGAGGTGGTTCAACATTCGACATTCACATAAATATGCACGTTTTATCTGCGACTACGGTCTAGTAAAGCTCTTGGCTCTTCCTTGTCGGCTAAACGTGGCATTTCGCGTTTACACAGGACTAATCGATATGTAAGTGCTATACGCTTTTATATAAGTTCACAGGATTCAGCCAGAGTGAATTTGTCCTGGACTTGGAATTTACAAAAATTTCGCGATAAATTTTCAAGTTTCGAATGTCCTGGAATATAAATAGATTTAGAGAATTTGAGTTGAACGGATTTATTTAGTACATGCTATCAAAATAAACATTATTGCTGGCTTTTATGGACCAGATGCGCAAAATGGTAATCGATGAATTTACATGCTTTAGTTGAACTACAAGTTCTTATGATCAACAAAATTAACTTGTACAAGGATAAACGAATGTTTCGAAAACACAATTTCTAAATCTGCTGTAAACCAAAATGATGCTAAGTTATGGAATTGCAAAATGTTGCTTTTACAAATTTGTAAAATTCAAAACATGGTTTTCTTACTACCTTTTACCTTTTATTGACGCGTTTAAAAACATTTGTTTTAAACTTCATGGTGCCGGCACATGAAAGGAAAAACTGACAAATTTTCGAATTTGAGTTTTCAATCAATCCCCCATGTTTTGTGTAACAACAAAAAACGCACAGACACATACAATTCCAGCCTTTGTGCAAACAATTTTGTTCGCCCTAAGCCTTTCGCCACTCATTGGCCATTCTTTCACTCCCCCTCTCAGGAGCCCTTTCATACTTTTCCCCGACATGCTGAAGAATAATTGATTGATTGGATCTCCTGCGTTGATTAATGATTTCCCTAATATCGTTTCTCTCAGAGCTGTGAAGTTCAACAAGATTTATTATATAACATAGGAAATGAGTAAGTGAGAATCATCAGAACAATTTTTCTCCAGTCATCGAAGATGTGGGTTTAATTGAATTCATAATGGCGTGGAAAGTGATTCTGGAAATAACAGGTGTTCTCTGAATTACCTGAAATTGCGAACGCAATTGTGTTTATGGTAACAAGTGTAAAAACGTACAAAAGACCGATAAGACTATATTGTAAAAATGAAAGTGTAAAATATTTTCGCAAAAGTTGAATGGGAATCTTTGTCCTTACAGTCTACAGTCTACAACTCCATAGATACATAGATTTTCTCAATGTCTTCATGCACGATTGCCTTAACCCTTGAGGATAAAAGTTTTCTTGGATGATGGAAAATTAGTTACTTGTCTGCAGTAGATGTGTTCCTATGCAAAATATATTCCTAAAGGGCTTTTCTGGAATTTTCTTTTCGTTGTACATATGAAAGCCTTCTTGTTTTCATCGACTTTCAGTTTGATTTTCAAAGGGTAATTTTCTTTTACATAAATAATGGAATGTTTGCAGTAGTTTTACCTGAGTGATTCCGATTCTCCGAGTTGGTAGTGTTTGTATGCTGCAAGGAACCATGAATCAAGGATGTTATATAATGCATTTTGTTACAATAAAATGAAATGCTAAATTTACCTAAAGTAAACAATCATTTAGAAATGATAATTATTATGATCGAAACAGATTTTGATTTTGACTTTGATTTAGAAACCGACGAAGATGGGATATTACCAGGATCGTTTAAGGTGGAACCAGCTGTAGAAAGGGTAAAACTTCTTCGAAATTCTGTTTGCCTACAGCTATGGCTAAATTGTAATATGAAATTCTTAAGTAAACATATTTATATAATAATTAAATATGTATAAAAGGAAACGCCACGCCGTTTATGTTTTATAGTCTTACTAAGATTTTTTTTTTTTTTTAATTTCATTTCTTTCCATTTTTATTTTTTGGTTTCTCTTCAGTATTTTCAAAATTTCCGCATTATGTTCCCGCTGCTGCTGAGGCATTTCTGATAACATTTCATTAGTGGACGTATAACTCTTCTTAGACGACCTTGAAGGAGTTCAAATCGCAGCATTTCGCATTGAGCTATTTCCTGATATGAAATAAAATATTATTCAAATAGGTATATTTAAAAAAACAAATCAAGCTCTATGAAACTGGACCTGTATGATTGAGGATCGGCAGAAGGAGTATGACAGTCGGTAAACGGCTCGGAGAAAGATCTGGAAGCTACATAATATTCATGCTGAGCAATGTCTGCCGCTTTAGTTCCTAGAAGATATTCTGGGAAGGCCGCTGCTGGTCGATTCCCCAAAATATCAGATAATTCTCTACGAAGATGTGAAAACAAATTTCAACCGTATATTGGATATATTATCACTTTACTTACGTTTCATATGGGCGCGATATCCTATTTCTCCCCGTTTCATTTGCTTGTTGTGGCACTTAGTTTTTTTATAGCTTCGCTCCAATGACCCTCAATGAATTCTCAATCTGTTTTTGTGTGAAGGGTACCCTTTGGAATAGAATTGCCGTTGAATCTCACCCCACATTTTAGATTTAAACTAAGCTTTTTGGCGTGGTTTCTGGTTTCTATTACAGTCTGAAAAAATTGTAAAGGTGCCTTTCCACTGAAGCACACGTGACGTCAGTGCGTTCATTTCGAAGAAAAATCTACCTATTGTAGTCTACCTAAAGACGGAAATTTCGGAAAATGTTTACATAGTTTCTCCCATCATGACCCTTGAACCCTTGAATTCTTAACGTATTCTAAGGCCCTAGTCCACGGAGCTGGTAAACGGGCATGCTGGCTAGGGGCTCCAAACCGAGTTAGTAACCTCTTATAAGCTTGATAGTAACAAAGAATATCTATTAACTTTTAGTTTAAGATTAGATATTCTTTGGCTAAAGTCCTCTTCTGATGGTGTGCGATAGAGACAACTCAATTGATTTGCTCCTGAAAAATTAACTATGGGGATGGCATGCCCAACATGTCGTTCGTGGTAAATTCACAATGCTTGTTTCAGCTCTATTGAAGGCTCGCTTCCAATTCCACTTATCCCCCTCCCACAATACGGTTTTTATCTAAAGCTCCGCCACTTTATGTCAATGAAATTTGATCTTAAATTGCGATAAATTGGAAATGGATCAAAAATTTTGCATTCGCGCCAAACCATTTTACCACATTTTTCTTTTGTTCAAATTTTTTATTTCGTATGTTTGTATTCAAAACATTCAAGTTTCCCAACACTCCATATTGATTGTAAAACATACAAGTAATTATAATACAAATACAAATAATACAAAAACGTATAAGTAATTTATAATATTTTACTCCTAAAGTGAGTCAATATCGATCATGAGGAATTTATTTTTCGTCTCATAGTACTTATAATACGAGATAGCAATTAGTTGCAATTTTACACCAATTTCTCTCACCAATTTGAAGTCAAAACTAAATCAATTTCAAATTTTTTTGTTTAATTATATTACACAAAGTAATCTTAAGAAATTACAAAGTAAGAAGCAATACAAACTTTTTGTTTTGGAATTTTTTACCTGTAACAAATTAAAACTAATTCGAAAATAACAGTATCCTCTAAACTGCTTAAACAGTTTCTTTTGTAATTATTTAAATTAAGTTTTAACTTTTAGACTGAAAGCATTACTTCGACCGTCCTTACAAAGTTTGTATTTTCCATTGTTATGGAAATGACGCACTTTGAATCAAAGAAGTTCTCCAAAAAGATGGCGAAGCGCGAAGCACCACGGTTCGGATTTTCAGTGGTGTTGAAACTAACATAAAAAAAACCAAAACCAAAATCGTTGAATTGAGTTCAATTAAAAATTAAGGAAATGCCGAGAGAAGGGTGTTCTTCCTTTTTATTAATGATTCTGCGTAATCATTAAATTCCAGCTGTATTAAATGCTCCTAAAGTAATTAATTTGGTGAAATCTGATAATCCCATAAGCATACAACCCTACCAGAGCCCCATCTAATGAAAACAGCTTTTGTGAGTACGTTAAACTTTCAGAAAAATTAGGTAATTACGAATCGATATTTAACTCCTTGAGAAAACAAACAAATATACCGATGTACATTGGAAATATACGTGAATGATGGCGGCAGGGGGAATCACAGAGGACTGCAGTGCCACGAGTGCAATCCTACAGTCGCTACTTTTGAAAAGCGACCTCCAATAAAACTGCATCCTTGTTGGTATATTTAAATGAATTTACTTCGGTGATGTTAAAAGGTTGCATCATATTCTGCGCAGAAAAACTCGTTCTCGAAAATACCTTCCCGCCCTGTTGCTCAGATTGCTCCTTCATGTCCTTCGGTGGACTGCAACGTATGTATTGTACATTATAAATAATTCAAAAGAAAACTTCTTTATGACGAGGTTCAGTAACCATTTCTGCACACCAAAGATTGCATTTTGTTTTTGGGTTGTTGTTGTTTGTTTCGTACAGGTTAGTCCGGGTCGAATCAAAAATAAACTTTTGTATTTTGGGGCAACCCTCAGTCGGAAGCCATTTGGGAAAGTTAGACCATTTACTCATCATAAATTCTATCAAATTTGTTGCATATATGCATATGAAATCAACAGAATATTTATCAGCGTAAACTGGATAATAATACGCTTATAAATATTTACCATTTCAATCAGGTAGATTTCGAAGAAAAATCTACCTATTGAGATGTATAACATGTCACGACTTTTGAAAAAGTCTTTCATAGTTTTTCGTATCATGCCTGCCTGGGTACGAAACCACCCCCCGTTCGAAAGTTTATATATATATCTATATATTTTCACGCTAGCGGCCGTATTTTTGAAGATATTGGAACCAAATTTTAATTTGTGATTTCTGGTATTAATAGCTCGGTTAAGTTCGTTAATGAATAAAATCGGCCCACGGGGGTGGCCGGGGGAGGGGGTTGAACTTATGAAAAAATTATATTTTGGTGCCTATGGAGTTTAGAGCACAATTTTTCTGCATAAATGAGAGTACTCCCTATGAACTTTATGGTGACATGAGCAAGTATGGGGTTGTGGGGGTCATAGTGTGGGTGAAAATTCGAAATCTTTAAAACCACGTTTTCCGGGGTAGGTATCTTTGAAAAGCTCTTGATGAGTAGAGTACTCTATAAATCAATAATTAGTTTTTCGATTTTGAAAGAAATTAGCTCAATAAATTCATTAAAAAAACACTTCGAAATCTATCTCAGTCTGTACGTCTGTCAAAAGGAATTTTATAAAACAATTCGTTTTTTGCAATGGAATTATTCTATTCTTTCGTTACTTTTTATGACCATAGCTGGAAAGTAGTAATTATTACAATATCGTTGATATTTTCTGATTATTGTTCTTGCATTAATGCGCACACAAGTGTTGACAAAAATCAGTGAAAAGCCTTTTTATAATAAAAAGTAGTGCTTTGACTTAAATGTCGAATATGGTGGAATAATGGCGGGTTGTGATCCTTTTTTGAACAATCCTCTAACTTGCTAAAATTAACAATAACCTACCCTTAATAATCTACATACTGTTTACTATAATATACACTGTTACATCCTTCGATATCCCTTCGAACCACATAATATATTATGTTGAATTCTTGTTCCTGCTCTAAAGATAACATGTGTTTTAGCTGCACCGAAATTTCCTCATCGATTCTGTTTTAGGAAAACACATAGTAATATTTAGGTTAACAAAATTTGATAAAACGCAAATATAAACAGCTGGACAAGTTTACGCATCCAAGGACGAAATTTTTATTATAACTGACTTTTCGTGTTTAAACATTGAAGAACTAAAAAAAAAAAGTATAAAAACTATTTAACCCTTCGCCAGAAAATTCTCAGAATCGGGAATTATTCGGAATCTCTGTTAGATTTTGGTAGTGCCTCTAAAATTAAATCTTATCTTACCACTTCAACCTGGAAATTTTCAAAAACAAAAAAACTTCAATTTATGCTCTAAAAGAAACTGGAATAAAATTTGCGCCAATGTTTGATACTCGACACAGAAAAATAAAATAAAAACTATAAACAATAAAAATTAACAGTCATTAAAAATATGTGAGAGGAATTTTCGCAGAATTTTACTTATCATCATTAAATTCAACTGGAACGGTATCAGATCCCCTGTCCAATGTGAACGATTCACCCCAGATTCATCATCGTTCCAAATTGTTGAATTCAATTTTTTTTGGGTGCCTTCACATGGAAATGGATTTTCCTTCAATGAAATTTACTGTGGAAGATATTTTCGGCTTAGTACAACTCTGGCCAAAAAGCAAAATTTTGATGTTTTTTTTGTTTTTTGATGACACGAAAAGATACCGATTTTGGCTTGGCATAAGTTTTGCCCAGTTCGCTGGAAACGGCTTTTATTTGGGGTGGCAAATTCACCCAGCATTCATTCACCCGGCAAACGACAATTTTATGAACTTCCCAGATAGTAATGATACGTACTGGCTGGAATAAATAAGCAAATATGGCACAAGAATATGTCTACGCGGGCCGTTTTTTTATTCCGGGGATCCTCAACTGATACTGGTACTGCGGTTGGAACACTGAAACATCGCGAAACAGTGTCCAGTGCCAACTAATCGTGCATTGATTTGAATCTTGATTTGTTGCAGACCACTCGATAAAAATGTTCAGTACAACCTGTTTCGAGAAAATTTACAAACCGATTTCCACATTTTACATTTTAACTAATTCATGTGGTCCTAAAACTTAAGAGGATTTTTGGAAGAAGTTTACATTCATGCAAAACATTTTAATGGGTTCAAACTAGTGAACCGGATAATTAAAGTAATGGAGGAAAATAAAGAGATAATCAACAATTGCTGTAAAAAGCAATACAGGATTTCGGACAATTTGGCTATACTGATTAAATGGCTTTTTAGTACCTAAGTGAAAAAGATTTTCATCGAATAAATTAATATTCCAGAATACAGAATTTTTATTCAATTGCAATTTTGTTTTAAAAAACAATAACAAAAAGAAATTTTCTTTCAATTATAAAATTGAAGCCATCAAAATTGTATCAAAGGGATTCCACTGCAAAAGCGGTGGCAATTTCATTAATAAGATCAAACCGTAATGTAGTTGCAATTGAATTTACAAGCATTCAACTCTATTAACAAATTGTGGAACAATTTGTATAACATGAAAATATACTGCCCGCAGATAGGCAATGTTTTTTTTTTTATACAATAGAAAAAATAGGATCAAACAATACCATTTATCTACGAACTATACGAATTACAAAAAAATTGCTCTTGTTTCATTAAACTTTTTATTGCAGATCTATAACAAATGCTTCCTTGTTGTATGCGTTTTTCTAGAAGAAACATCAAACAGATCTTACAACTCAGATCTCTTTATTTTTAGAGCATAAAATAAATGTCAAAAAATCATGAAAATTAAATTCCGTTAAAGAAAAGCACCAACTCAGCAAATGGGAACTGGTTTATTCAGTTCCACAAATACAAACATTAACAATTTTATGTGGAAATCAAATTATTCAAATTATTCAAATTACTCGATTAGTCGATTTTCAAACTGCTTAACTTTGAGAATCTCTGGAACATCTCCCGCTGTTGTTATACCTTTACCTAGTTTCCTTGTCACAAATTCTTTTGCTCATAAAAGATAAATCCACTTTGCAGTACCTAAAACAGCAGCAACCACATGTAAATAAATTATTAGCACACACTCCTGAAATTTACACTAATGGTAAAAATAGAACGATATCATGCAAAGATGCCGAGAACTCATTTTATCTAATCCACTTTATTGTAGCTTGAATATGAAATAAGGGAATTTATGAAACCAACGAACATTTCTGTTGAATCAACAAAAGCAGAAATCGGTAGAAATGTTGATATATAGAATATAACATAACCGCCACCAATGAGACTTTGGAATAATAGCGCTCCTGTGCTCATTGAAATAGAAAAGGAACATACATTTTGTTCATCGCAAAAACGGAAATCATAAACTACCTTATAAATTTTATTCATTCCGTTTAAAATACAGAAACATGGCGAACAATGCGTTTTCCTTTTGGAATCCTTCCATAAAATTTCGGTAATATTGAAAACATCTTCTACTTCTCGTTTAATGTTTGAAATATAATCTAACGAGAATAAAGTCGGAAGTGTTCCTTATGTTCTGACAGGATTTCATTGTTTATGAAAGAAGCTCTTAAATGCGTTAATGCGTTATTACAAAATTGTAATTTTTAGAAGTTCATTGTTTAACTGGAAATAAATTTTTTTGTTGAATATAAAAAGCATTCAATGGTTTTATTTGGACAATGGAGAATTTCCATCAAATGGGACGTGATTCCAGAGAAATGGCTGGACAAATTGCAAAACCACGTCAGAACCAGGGTAAGGACATAGTCCACATATGCTGAGGTGGCATTCGGTGTTGCGCTTATCCTTCTCTCTAGCCATATCCGAGTCAGAAAAGCAACTGATGTTTACATAAATCCTCTCCATCGTTCACAATCCCAAATACCCAATCAGAAAACCTGCGCAGACCTCGATTACCATAGCAAAGCGTACAACTATCATCCCGGTACACGATACGATGGTACATATCCGAAAAACTAAAATCTTTTATTTCACTCCCCTGCCATTATCGGATGCTGTAAAGATAGTACCACATCTAAACCGCAGGCAAATTGGCAACTTCGAGATGCTGGCTATCTAATGGGAATCAGTTTTACTGTTCAGTTCAAACAGAAGAGCCGGCGCGGCGCGGCGGCGGCGGTAGCTGACGCGATTCGCGGGCAGATTAAAAGGTTCGAACATCCTTGCTCCTTGTGGTGTTTCGGGTGGTGATCCTGCTGTTGCTGTTGAGGCCGTTAGTCATCCGCCGGCGGATGGTGGATGCTGTATTCTGAGTGGACAATCGCATGCGAGATTAATAAGTGAGCAGAATGAAGTGCTTGCCTAGAACAGTGTTAATAAAATTCCGCCGCAACACCCCGACAAGCTCTCCTCGGCCGGTGATAGCAGTTTGTTACTAGTCTTGTACTAAGTGTGCTTCTGAAATTTAGCGGCGACCGAAATTTTTTTTTTTATACTTTTCAGTTTGAAGTCAATGTAATGTTTAGCTCCGAAAAATGTGAAAGGTCGAATCCAAAAAAGGAGGGGTAAAGCCGTAAAGGTTAAAATGACGGTTTAAATTGTAAGGCGCCAGTCGTGCTGTTGTTATTCCCGCCCATCTCCCCCATTCTTGCTGATAGTGTTTTCCGAGTGCATTTCGCGACTTGATGTGAAACACCCGTGCACCCATTACCTACCCAACCAAAACATGGATTATTGGCAATATCTCGTCCTGATAGGGCTTATCGGCATGTACCAAAACTTCCTTAAAATCTATCATCTAGTGCTCGTGATGGTTACCCGGAAATTATACAGGCTTAATATTTCGCCTCTTTTTAAGTGTCGTCGAATCTCGTTATTCAGGAAATTTAATTTAAATATCATCAAGCAGATGGTCCTTTTGATGTCTATGTATATGACATTGATGATATTCTTCAAGGACAAAAGTTTATGGAAATTACTTCCACAAAAACACTCACGAATGCCCAGAAAAAGCAATTTATACAAAATTAAATCTCGTGTCCATAGATTGTTAAGCGGAGGGAAAATTCTGCTAGATGCAAATTGGATACAAAATTTCAGTATGCGAGAATGAAATTTAAATTGAAACTCACTTATTTTATTACGTACCTACATTTTATAATCTGACGTTATTTTAGTCCAACGATAGTTTACAAGGTTATAAAAACAACAAAGCAGAACAACCAAATTGAAGTCATATTTTATGGACAAAAATTATTATTAATTGAATTTCATTTTATGATTTGATTCTGTAATACCAAAAATCCCCGAGCCGATAACGAGTCGGAAAGATATATCGAAACCGCAGGATCTCTGAAATGCACGTTTTGCCAATCTTCCACGTAGTATTTGTGTAATTCGTTATACCTATTGCTTTTAGCTGCGATTGATTACACTTTATTTTTTTTTTATTAATGCAATCCGATCAAGAATTTGTTTTGGATTTTATGTTTTCACATCTAGCTGAATTAGTAATGAAAATTATCTTTCTCTCATATTACCATTACAAATTTCTTCGAATCATGCAAACAATTTAGAAATAGTTACAGCTAGCATTGATCTTGTATCGACCGAGAACTTGTTCAATTTAACTACAGCCACGATTTTTAAATTATAATACGTACAAGATTTCCTTCACGAGACCTTCTCGACCCCTTAAAATAATCATTAATTAAATATTCTCTCAAAAATTAAATGAATATTTATGAGCAAATAATAAGCGATGAAAAAATCATTGCAACCAATTAAAAAAGATTAGAGAAACAATACTGATAATATTTTTATATTTTAGTATAAACGGCAGAAAATGATTCTCAACTTGGGTAATTGGAAATTGCTGAAGTCAAAGATTAAACTGAATACAATTAAATAATAATGATATCAGAAGAAATGCCAATTCACAATATTGTAAAATTCCTTTGCAAAAAAGGTTTTCCACTGCATGTTTAGTTTTCACTTTTTTACAAATAAAATTGCCAATTTGATTATTGAATTATGCAATGGTGTAAATAGTTTAAAGTGTTCAACTAGAAGAAACATTTTTGTAATCAAAGTACACTACTATCTCAAAAAAAATGCAAGTGTTAAAACTTATCAACAATTGTTTGTCACGTGCTCAACAGAATTTTATTTCAGAACTAGCAGGTCTACCCGTTTTCACCCGGGATGATGAAAGTCATAATATAATGTACATCATAGTACTTTTTTAATTTACAACTGCCCCCAAACGCGACATATATTACTTAGAGCCGTTTCCCGTAGGACGGTCAAAATAATAGTTGTTTAGTTTTCTTCAAGTCAAGGGTGGTTTCGGGGAGTTGAATTAGGATAGAAGTCAGTAGTTCTTATTTAACTTTCTTTCTAACCAAAACGCCATACCAATTTTAATGATTTTCTTACTTCAAAAATGGGGAATATTCATAGAAACTTTCAACCCGCAGTTTACCTCCTTAAGGGTTGAATTTCAAAAAATTCTGATACAGGTATTTCTTTATTTCTAACATAAGGACGAATACCAATTTTTTTGTATTTTTTACTTAAAATATGGCGGATTTCTAACCAAACTTTCATCCCCTATTTTACCCCTTTAGATGTGGAATTTCAAAAATTCGGCCTTAGTGTTGCAAAAATTTCAGCTTTTTAGGTCCAGCGATTTAGTCCGTGCGTTGTCAGTCAGTCAGTTATGGAAATTGTTAGTGTAAGTATAGTTGATCTATCCGGCTTTCCACGGGAATGCTTTATCATCAATATTCAATATCCGAGCTTTGCTACGGTGTTCCACAAAGTAAAGATATTGGGTATATTTCATAAGCTGGATTAAAAATTTGCAAAAGGTAAAATAATATTCTTCACATTTATTGTCAAACAAACCGTCATTTACAATATACATAATATATGGACAAAAACTCTTTGTTCCCACCACCTCCCTCGGGTAATGGCATATAGGCGTATGAGGTAGACGTAGCCAGTGATTTTATCTTATTTATCGTTGTCGCTTGAATATTTTCATTTTTTTTTTGTGCAGAATGCTTCCCTATAAACCATCATTTCTGGTAATTGTCCACCTCTATTTTGCAGTTTTCGCCCGTTTTCATCCCTTAAAAGTTGAATTTCTCTGATTCTCAGCGATTACCTATTAGGAAAGTTGTAGAAGTATTCCAAATTTCAGTGAACTAGTGCCGTGGTTTGAATTTGTGGTCATGTCTAAAACTGCAAAGTCACTTTACCTTAATGGAATGGGTGACAAAATGATTGTTCGTAAAACGTAAATAAATTCGCTTTAAAAAAATCTATTCTCAAAATTTACGAAAAAAACAATTTTTTTACGATAAAAACATTTTTAAATTTATTAGATTTCACTGTTTGGGCACAACCGAACGGTATGAATAATCGAATCATTGAATTGAGTGTGAATAATCGAATCATCGAATCGAGTCGAGCTGTCAAACGACAGGCTCGCCACCAACACCATCTGGTTGTGAAAAGTGCATTCTCATACAAAATGCAGATCACGATTTTTTCGATTTTCCGGCTTTCCCTTTGAGTTTTTCCGAATTTTCTTTTTTCCTAAACCACCCTTATATTGAGACAAAGCAAACTAAAAAAGAATCATTTAAATCGGTCGAGCCGTTCTCGAGTTTTTGCGAGACTAACGTAATGCAATTGAATTTTATATATATAGATTTCAGCTTAAGTTGGATTTTCCAACATTAGTTTTATCTTAAAATAAGAAATTCGATGAAGAACTCATGTCATTGTATATTTAGTATTTGAAAAACAATTTTAATATCAACAATTTCAACCTCGATTTCAACAATTTCAACAATATTATTACATTATGTAAAAACAACAGAATTCTATGCAACACAAGCAAACAAAATAAAAACCATTAAAAATATTTCAAGTGAATGAATTTCGTCGTTCAATTTATGATTTTCTTCTTTTTCTTATATTATCAAATCTATAACATGAAACAAAAATAATCTTTTAACAATTTCCTAATTGACTATAATCCTGAGAACTGTTTAAAATTTAATGAATACATACTTAGTTGAACGCCAAAATGTTAAAAAAGTATTCGCAAACCAATATATACATATTTTAGCGCTAATTAATTCAGTATAAATAATTAATTCGAGGCGACGAACGAAGTAGGAAAACTGACAAAGTGAGAACAAAAAACCGCAAATTAGCATGTTTCTTTGGTCAGTTGAAATACTTATAATTAAATCGGACTGTTCGCGTTGAAGGATGCTTAAGTTGTGTTTTTGTTTGCAAGTGGACATTTCAATTACCTCAGGAAAAATTTTCAAACATTTTGAATATAAAGAAACAAAAAACAATAACAATTATAAATTTCCTGGAACAAACAGTAGAAAAATTTCCTCTAAATATGAATTTATTTTATCAGCAGAAAACCCGTTATACCTACATTTTGTATGGAAATTTTTTTAAAAGTATATTTTTATGCCATAAATTCAGATTAAGTTTTTGCGAGGAGAACGAGGGAAATAATTTTCTACACTAATTAATTCCGTTTAATAAAAATCACTTTTTCTGGAAAATATTCATAATTTCACGGAATTGTAAACACAAAAAAAAGAATATATTTGTTGCAACCCCAATGTGCGATTTCGATATTGCAAAAAAAGGGGAAGGGCAAAATATAATTCACAATTAGTTAGAAAATCACGGCAGAGCGTTGAAAAAAATTGATTAAAAAGGAAAATTGTCTGTCTCTCTCGATTTTCCACTTTAAATATTTGCTTAAAAAATTCGATATCTCGTTGACAGGACATAGATTCCTGCTGTGAAGCGGTTAGAAAGGCTGCGTGGGCAAAAATAGATTTACCATAATTCTATGACGGAATAATTTTCTTGTGATATTTACTAACCAAAAATATCTTGAAAACGAATATGAACTCAGAAGCGATTCACATTACGGGAAAACCGAGATTGAAGGAAAGATCTAGCTCGACCAGTCTTCGCTCGATTTTCGAATTCGATCGCAGTCGCAAATTTCTCATTGTACAATTTGCTGAACCATTTCAATCAATCAATGAATAACAACCCTCTGGTCGGGGCAATTTTCCAATTACCTGTCATCATGGCCAGCAACATTTTGGTAAATGTTTAGAAATCTATGCCCGTGGGCCGTGCCCAAAATCCCGTTGTTGCTGTAGTGGGGTCTCTGTTAGGAAATCGTCTACTATGAAATTGGGATCCTTCTCCATCATTTTATCAACTGCTGAACATCGCTGCCGTGATATATGTCGGAATTATCTTTCAGTTTATCCATGGCCGACAATCTGGGTGTGTGGCCAATTCCATGGGGGCTTACTCATCCATCCAGATTGTGCTTAATTTTTCTTCTTTAGACCATTTCCTAACCCTAACCATCACCGATGCATACTGGAGTAGTGCACGAAGTTGTTATATACGGGTATCAATATCCGGCAAGCTTTCATATATGTATATGTCTATCTATTGTGATGTCTGAGTTGTGAAAGATGCTAGATGGTACAAAATCTCCCCCCTTCCACAACGTTCTGACTATTGTGTTCTGGGGAATTACCTTGAATTAGTCTTGGGTTTATTGAAATGTAACTGGAATGCATATATACACTTGATGGTTCTCGACACAATGAAAAGGACGTAAACAATTTCACCACCGTGTCCGAAATTTTGTTAAGAATTTTGGGAAAGATTTCAGGCTTTTCATTTTAATGTTGAGAAAATCTTACGGGTTACTACGAAAATCCCCATAAAACTTAAAGCACATATCTGTTTTGAAATTAGCCCTTTTTGCGTGATATTAAAGTCTTTTTATCAGAATCTTGAAACTGAAAGTAAATATTCTTATAAGTATGAGAAGGGCACAACTACAACATTAATATTATTAACCCTTTGTCTAAAGAATATTCTAGCACAAGCTTTAAAAACACACACGCTCTTAGTTACCGAAAGATTAACTTTACATTGAAGGTATCGCTTCAATTAAATTTTTTAAAGTAATTTTGAAAACAAAAATATCTGAAGTTATTGTATCAATACAAATTGTTAATATTTTGCTAGTATTTATTCAGCGCAATATTTTAACTTAATGTTAAAAAAAAAATATTTTCATAATAGCAACAAAAGTTTGAAGGTAAATATTAGCTAAACAAAAATTCGTGGAAGTAGGTATGTAATTTTATATTTAACATTTCTTGGGGGTTAAATTCGAATTTGTAATAATTTTCGATATGCGAATTTCTTTGAATACCTTTTTTTTTTATTCTTTGACCTTGTTTCAAAATTTAAAATCTTTCCAAATTGCGGTGACGTATTTAAATAAGAATTATTTATTTCATAACCACCGAGAAAGAGTATCACTTTAGAAAACTTTAATTTCAACCCTCGCGGAACTAAACTTGAAATTTATTCCGCGGTAAAACCGGAGCCACGTCAGAACTATTAAGTTGCGAATCCTTTCCTTCTCTATAACACTTTTCCCTCTCGTGTGCACCATCTCCAGAGAATCATTAAGCCTATTCATGGCCAATCCGCTCCCTACAACGTGTGCAGTCCACCCTCGTCGTTGAATTAATATTTGTCTAGAACAAACTTTAATCCTTTAATATTGTTTGTTCAGAAGCTAATTAACATAATTGATCTGCAGAACAAACTTCACAGGAATAATTATTTCAACCGAAAAGAATTCATTTGTTCTTTTCTAAAGTACTTATCCTGTTTTTTCATTGCAAATTTTCCGCCATATTTTTAATAAACAGAAAACATGTCCTTCATTTAGCTCAATCCTCGTTTTGTTTACAGCAATTCCAAACATTTGTTAATAACCCCAACAAAAGTTTTAGGTTGATTTGTTTAAACATAAGGAATTTTCTGTTGCAGGATGCCATCGGGGAGCGGCATTGTTTGTAACCAACATTGACATACCGGAAATGGTCGACTTCAGGGAGAACGTAACTCTGTCGTGCAGCTACAATATCGGAACCCACAAGCTGAACTCGGTGAAGTGGTACAAGGATGGCTTGGAATTTTAAGGCAAGTTCCTCAGCCCCGGCTTTTTTGGGAATTCCCGCGGAAAAAATGGAGTCCTTGTAGCGAAGTGATATTTGTTTGTGATGTCGTTTTCGGTGTAACAAGCTATTTACTATAGTATGCTGTTTCGAACCTAGAAGACGATGTATTATGCAAGGGAATGTACTATTTAGGGATTAGGAATATTTTTTCACGTTTCCAGCGAAATAATCCTCCCATAATGTAAATAATTGAAATATTTTCCATAAAAGATCGATAAAATCGAATTAATTAGTAAAGATCATGCTTTCAAATGTATGATGACATAAAGTAGGTTACAGCCTTTGGCATGAAAATTCAATAGAGTCAACTGAACAAATTATTGAATTAGGGATATAACACATCAGTGAAATCAAATAAATTTAGTAAATTAATTATTGCCCTCTCTCGGCTTAACCGAAAACACCACGAATTCCGCCCAAAGTGGACTTAATTAAAATAGCCACAATAATGTTAAAAGCGACGTTTACTTATCTGCATATACAATACAGACGTAGGATGAAAATTAGTCGGTATTTGACAGGAGCAAATTGTAGTCAACAGAGACCTTTACCTATAATCTTGTCAATGCCAGTGAAAATTTAGTCATTAATGACAAATTAGATGAAGTCCTTAATGAATATTAATTGGGAGGAAATTGAAGAAATGTCGAACGAGAACTAATCGTGAAGCATTGAAAGAGAGTTTTTTTTTTTTTTATGAAAGCTGAATAAAGTGTGGACTTTGTTTACTTGACAGATAAAAATGGAATCGAAGTGAAGAGAATTCTTAAATTAATGAATGCGTACTTTTGTAATTAAAAAAAATATTTACTTTAGGCGACGGCAGTACTACAGCATAAGGTAGATTTCGAAGTGTTTTTGATTGAATTTATTGAGGTAATTTATATAAAAATCGAAAAACTACATAGGTAGTTATTGATTTTTAGACTACTCATCAAGAGCTCTTCAACTATACCCCACAAGACGTGGTTATCAAAAGTTTGAATTTCCACCCACACGCCACTCTGACACTAGGGAGTACCTACTCTAATTTATGGAGAAAAAATTTCTCTCTAACTCCATAGAGGCCAAAATATAATTTTTACAAAATTTCAACCCTACTATAAGTAGATTTTTCTTCGAAATCTACCTAAAAAACATTGCACGAAGCATAAACATTAAACATGTTAAACAAGTTTTAAGAGCATTTCATATTCTTCTCCCTAAGCCGTCACCGCCAACACAATTTAATCTTGGATTTTGTTGTGAAATCTCTTCAGATATGCTCCAATGATGCATCCGATTTTTATAACTTTCCCAGTGGACGGTGTTTTCCTACTAAGGTCAAAATTCTACTGTAATGAAGTCACGTGCAGCGTGGCAGTGGCGTAACTAGATTCATTGCGCCCTGGAGCGATTCATTGTGCGCCCTCCCCTACCGGACAAACACATTCACGACACCTCAATTATTCTTATACGTTCGGAGGTACAAGTTTTTTCCATATATTTTAACTATCTTCTTATAGAGGACCGTTTAGTCTTAAGCCGGAGGTACACGATACGGAAAACGTCGTATTTATAAGCGATACGCCGTATTTCATATCGTGTGACTCGACGATAAGCAATATGGTGTATCGCTTATAAATATCCCGAAAATTTCGGAATATTTTCGGCACATCCAAGCAATTTGCGGGGTACAAATTTCCCGAGTCACACCATACAAAACTTTATGAACACAGTTTTGAGATTACTGCTCTTACGGGCGGCACGGCGTCGCGGTAATCTGTGAATTGCAAAATACAGATTGCAAACTCATTTTTGCTTATCGTGTGACTCGATGTGTCAAAAGTGACATCCACAAAGATATTTCCTTATAAATATGACGTTTTCCGTATCCTGTACCTCCGGCTTTAGATGTAGAATAACGCGGTATTCAAATATTACCATATTGCATGCGGATATATTGCGGACATTTGGAAATTTTCCTAGCTTAAAAGTTAAAATCGAAGTATTATAAATACCCGAACTCGGCATTCGGGAATTTGATTTATAGTACATATTGTCGCACCCCATCTCCCCATTGAATAAGTGTCGCACCGAATTTTGTTTACAAGCTCATGTACACTTAGTAATTCAGTTAAAGGCCCCACGTACACATGACTTCCAGCAGTACGGATTGATGTTAATACTATTATCTAAATATACGAAAACATATTACATAAGAGCACACAAATTTTAAATTTTTTGTTTGTCCATTCTGTTCCTTCTTGGAATCAGCGACCTTCGTGTAATCGAAATTTTATTGCAGGTGCGGTGCGCAGTTGCCCTGATAGCTTCTTCAGAAAACTGAAAAAGTAGGTAGTTTATAACTAGAACCGTTGGGGCTCAATTATCTCCAAAAGGACGCCCTCCTACAACCCGAAAGTAAAAAAGTGAAAGAAAACGCAAAAACGTTAAGGTTTTTTTTCGTGATTTTTTATTTTTTTCCTGCTGCGCTTTTTGCGCCCCTTTTTGCTGTGCGCCCTGGAGCCGCTGCTCCGCTTGCTCCATGCTAGTTACGCCACTGCAGCGTGGACTTGGGTCAATTAACTCAGAAATCATCAGGTGCTTACCGATGCGAGGTGTCTGGGGATGCCCCCGAATTCAAGTTAACAAGTCGAACAGCGAACATGACTGTTGCTGGTAAGTACTAAAGTAACAAAAACAAAAAATCGAAACTGCTGCCGAAACATTAACCAGGTGGAGTCTCTGCGCCGAGAAAAAATTAGCTACGCACACATCCTGTACAAGGATGACCTAACGAACCAGAAATTAGTCAATTCAAGTTCAGGTGATTCTGCTGCATAATTATCCCAAACCCTTCATTTTAACTTTCAATTAAATTATCCTATTTTTCCGGGTCGATATATTTTTTCAAACCTCATTAAAAATTTAAATGTCTCCACACTAGAGTATATTCGTGTCCATTTGTGAAATGACTTTTAATTCGAATCAGCATCGAAGCATAAAGTAACGATATTAAAGAAAAGTAGAGCATGATGAAGTGTCGTAGTGGTCATGAAAAATATTCATTGCCATCCACATTTGCAAGAGGGCAGCCCCCATTTGTGCGGATGAAAGGCATAGTAAGCCATGCTTGGCTCAGAGCATTTCTTAATTAACAATTCATTTGTTTCGTTTGAAAAGTGCATATTGCATACGGCCGTAAAACTGAAATACCGAAGCAATACATGTCTGTGTATGAGTGCAATATTGCAGTCGAGAGAGTGATGAACATTTTCCATTGCATAGTAGACCGAATTCTGTGGCAGTTCTTTCCTTCCAATTAATCCGATACATTTTTTTTAACAGCAGTTAGCCAAAGTTAAGTCCAGGCCTTCACATTGACATAAAATGAAAAAGTTTAATTCTTTTTCTGAGTATTGCGCGTTATTTCTTAATGAAATAATTATTTGATGGTTTAAAGTAACTACTAAAGAGAGCCTAATTAAAAAAACGCAAGTCTGAAGGTATTTCTAACAATGATAGGCGAAAAAGGACCAAAAAGTAGAGATTTAAAGAAAAAACACAAAAGTGTAAATAACTCGAAAACCAGACCACTTTTACTAAGGTCATGTTGATGTTATCTGATAGACCAGAAGCTAGTGTACCTCCAGTGTCAGTCTGGCGTATCATTTTTGGGACACCCTGTATATAAAAAAAAATTACCATCATCAAAATAATAATTGAAATGTTTTTTTTTTCAGAACAACTGCAATAATTTTATTATTAATTAGTAGTTATTAATCAATTATAAAAATTATAAAAACAATTATAAAAATAACAAAAATAAATGAAATCAAAATCGTAACTTATATCAGAAATTAAAATATTTTATTATTTAGTGTAATCAATGTGTAAATTATTTCGTGCAAACGTTTTTCTATTGCACATTAACATTCGCACATTGAAAACAGTTGGTAAATATTATGAATTTAAATCAAAGTTCAGAACTAATGAAAAGTTTTTGAAGAAAATAAAGAATATTATTTCTTCTTCTCATCAATTTATTGTTCGTTAAAGAAATGAATTTATATTAAATAAATAAAGTTAAATTTATTGTTGTTTTTGTTGTTACGGAAAATAAACTATGATTCCTAAAAAACTTTATACAAATACAAATTTGTCTTTTATTTCAACAGCAAGAAGTAATTGTGACGGTCAATTAAGCGATATCAAAAATGTTAGTTTCCTTCATAAGCCAAGTAAGTTTTTCATGTTATTCTTAATTAATGGAACTTCCTAAGTAGGTAGCTCAAATCTAAAAGAGTTAGTTACAGAGCATGATCAAAACCCATTGAAGACAAACTATGGGTTGCTTCCAGAATTTGAAATCGAATTCAAGTCTTTTGTTTCCCGGATTGTATGATTAACAAATTGCTTGCGCTATGTGCAACGGTGTCGCCATCAGCTCCAGTACAGCATCTTTGTGGTTAGAATTTAGCTCTTTTTCAAATTTGGACACATTGTCACCAACTAAATCACTGGGATTCATTGCACCTTCCGGGGTTCTGAACCATACAACACTCGAGCTAACATGCTCTTTGGTTTCTTGTTAAGGTTCTCGTACACGACGAGTGCGAAGGCTAAAAAATATCAAGGTACTCGTACACGACGAGATTTTTGCTTCAGACTTAATCTATGAGACTCCCTGAGAGTAGATCTCCGAAAAGTCCGCGTAGATTAATCTCACTGAACATGAGGGCGCCGCGCCGTGTAAGTGCGCTTGGGACTTAACCTCTACACTTGCACTCACAGATCAAACCAAGTTTTAATTTCCTCTACAGTCCAGCGACATCTCCTGTATTGAACGCTTTAATATAAATAATGGGAAAACAATGTATTTTTAGGGCAAGGAAAAACTTATGTCCTTGATTAATATTTACGAACTGAATGCGGAATGTAAAGAATTTTTATAAGGATTTTATACATCCAACTCATATCTCTTCAAAATCCTATTCCTTGCCAATAACATTTTCTTTGCATTTGAGCAGAATTCTTACTATTTATTTATTTTTATTTTAGTTCGCGACATTTTTCCCTACAAACTGACAAACAAGCCAACTATAATTGATGATGCCTTCACCCTATAATCTTGTTGAAATTAGTCCCGTGCACGAGGCATTTAGACTAGTCGCGTGAGACTTTGATCCACGTGGTCTCAAGGCCATACCTCATAAAGCAAATAGAGCGAGATTTTCCACCCCGTGTACGAAGTGTTTAGAGAAGTCTCAGGAAAAGTCTGCACTTCTATATTCAATGTTTTTATTGTTTCAGAGCATTATTGTTGGACGATATTATCTTCACTTCTTGTTCAATTTTAAGTCACATCCGAAATAATTGTACGCTGTGGACTGTACACTGTGCACTTGGCAACACTCTAGAAGGTTTATTGCGATACTTCCAGAGTGTTTGCAATTTTTTCTTCGTAAATAAAAGAAGAATTTGAACTGTAAGAACTGCGACGTAAATCCTTCGTTTATCATTCAGTTCTTCCCCAGATTCAATTGCATACTCCTGCATCTGTTCTGGTATATTACCAGTAACAAGGACCAGTTCGAGCAGTCAGGAATAGCCATTTGCGTGTGTTAACGGAGTATACAAATGGGAGTATTTGCTGTTTTCAAAAAAAAAAAAAAAAAAAAAAAAACATCCTGGAAAATTCTTGAGTGCCATGCAAAATGTTCTCGGTTAACTTTTTTCTGTTTATATTTGCTTGACCACGTTCATTTCACAAGAAATTCGTTCCAGTTGGCGTCAAATTCTCACGACCTTTTCCCTCTGTTCCAGTTTCAACGACATACATGTAAAATACACCAACAACTGAGCATCCTGGTTCATTCCGAGGACTAGACTAGATATGTAAATTCAAGATAATGTTTAGAATTTATTTGCAAGTTAACCTGCTTCGGAAAATTTCTTGTATAAATAAACCTAAAATATTTAAATTTCCTCGGGTGGTGGTGATACTCGAAAGCAAAAGAGTTATCGTTACCACCATCACTCATTTCGGCCATTCTCTACACTTAGCCTTTTAGCTTAATAAAGTTTACTTGCCAAATAAAGTGATATAAAGTTTTCCTAAAGTAAATCGACTTGTGCTTTTCTTTAAAAGTTCCTAGATCCTTGCGGCCTGATGTTTGGCAGTGAGGTCTTTGGAATCAGTAAATTATGAAATTCGAGGAGATTATAGACGATGTAAAATTGAAATTTTCAAGTTTACTCATTGAAAATACTTAGACTTAGCAGGAAATATTTTTACCCCTCCAGAAAACAGAAATCTGTAGTAATATTTGAATGCCTGCCGGAGTCAGGAACCTCATTAAATCCAGCTCCGAAATACAAACAGAAGAAGTTTTGATAGTGTGTTTTTAAACAGGCATTGCAAAGATAAAACGATACTTATTTTTCCAATCCGTTGACAAATTAAAAAAGATAACACGTTTAAATCAGATAATTTTAAAAATATTCCTTTTAAATTATTTATCAAGCGTAATTGGGTTAAAAGTTTTGAAAACCTTCGAAAAATATTAAAAATTGTTGCACCAAGCAAAGTTAACTGTGGCAAACTTTTAACTTCGCTCAACTTTCTGGAATGTATGAAAAAGGGGCGACGGTTTTCATTTTTTGGGTGGTATTAAATTGCCGCCCGCCGGATGCTTCCAACTCAAGTCAAGGAGTGGGCGTCTCATATATACATAAGTACATAAGCAACAAACAAACAAGTGAACTTAGTGCAACTTAAAGATTTTAATTAAATTTCTATGACACAGATGCAATTTGTGAAACTTTGGAATCTTCTCGGCGATGCACGAATTCAATATTTTTCCAACATACCGTGCGTGTTCGAAAATCACTAGTGCCATTAATTCTGGTGTCCTCGGACCGCACTGCAGGAAGATAAGTATTCATTAAAAACCTAATGAACTGGCGATTTCTTTTGTCGATATGCTTGTTGTTCTCTTGATGGGTCACAGAGATATACCACGAACGAAAAAAACAACATTGGCAACGTTTTCTGCCGATAAAAACTTCCGCGGTTAGCTGAGTTTGAGCGCTATTCCCCACTGAACCATAAAATGTCTGAGATTACAAATAATTTATCTGTACAATGGCCTTTTTATAAAAAAAAAAACAGCCCCACCCACACTTATTCCATTCATGTCATCTAAATAAAAAATCATCTAGATAAAAATATGTCGGAGGATTACTGGAATACCATCCTGGAGCAGATGGGTATCTCACTGTCTTTCCACTGATATTGGAAGAAAAATTACTGACTCCAATTGACAGTGTTCTGTTCGCCAAGAGTTATCCACCCCTAGTCCCCCATATACGACCTGGTAAACGTTTTTTCCGATGTCATCAGCTTGCACATTGTACAATCGCAAGGGAAACTTTACACAGCTTATCGTTCTCTGTGCTTCTTATTGCCAATGTTAAAATTTAACAGCTCACCCTCCGGTTAGGATCTGGAAGGATACATTCATGGAAATGTAAAGAATTTCATATTTTGTCTTGTTCTATGATAACATTTTATGAGATGCACCTTAAGCTGCAGTGTCCTTGAATATGGGTCCCAGGTTCCTAATTTGAATTATAATAATATGGAAAATTATGGATATTCTCTTATAACATTTGAAGTTAACTCAATGTTTATACAATAACACTTAAGCAAATTTGAAAGGACATCTTTACTGAAAGATACCATAGAAATTTTATGGAGTCGTCTCTTCGAACATCCATTTTCATTTTTGCAATAATATTATCCGAAAATCAATTGTTCCGATGTACCTACCTACGTCCTACATAAGCTCTACGTATGTGCACTGCAGTTGCAGTTGCATTAAAACCCTTCTTCTTCCCTTTAGCTGATAAAAATTTCGTTTTCCGTTCTTCTGATGCTTCCTCCGTGTTGACGAAGTTATAATCCCTTATTTCGAAGAACAAAGTTCGAATTCTCTGAGCTTCGTTTGGCATAAATCATTCATATGAGTGATAATATCCTCATTTGGATCCCACGACTTCGAAAAAACCTCCTTCCGCAATATATGTATCTATAATCTATATTTATAAAAGCGAAATACGACACGTACTCATTTATACATCAGCGAATTTCCGAAACCACTGAACCGCTTTCAATGAAAATCCGAATACTTACACAACTTACGTCATACGTGCTCAGTAGAAACGGTTTTTTGAAATTCAACCCTTGGGGGTGAAAAGGGGTGAAAACGGTTTCTCCTGAACCACTGAACCGAGGTACTTTCGGTGAGAATATTGTTCGGTGTTACTCACATCGAAAAAGTTTTACATGATGGGATATAAAAAGTACTACCTTCCAAACTAACTTTTACACCAACTTAAACTTGAAGTGAAAATAATAGGGGTAAATAATTTATCCCTGTCGGCCATTTTGAGTAAAATTTATTTCGGTGCATTGTTTTCTAATACCTAAAAGTGCTATCTATCAAATGAGATATAATTTATTAAAATATAATTATATTTTCAAGAGCAGTGATTTTTTGAAATATGAAAATTTGTCAAAATTTCATTTTTCGAATCCCGTTATAAACTAAACGGAACTTTTTTTTGATCAATCACCAAATCTATTTCATACTAGCTACTAGCTAAAAAAAATAATAAAACAATGTTTAAATATTTGTAAAAAAATTAGTGGTTAAAATAACACAGGTTTTCTTTAAAATTCTATAATTTTAAGCCCTCTAGTACATATTTAGAAAATATAAGTAACCTGTTTGCAGCTACGCCTTTTATCGTAAAAAGGATTTGAAAATTTTAAGTTCGAAATTCCAAAATTTTCAAAAAAATGCGCTAGGTATATGTTTGTGAATATGTTACTGTCTTAATCTGTGGAGTCTTCTGAAAATTTGAAGTCCAAAATCATTGTGATGTGATCAATACAACCAAAGTTATAAGGGGTTTCCTTCGTCGAAAAAAGTTTTTGAAATGAAAAAAACGCAAAACTACTTGCTCCAAAAATTCATATCTCAAAAAGTATTAGAAATAAAAAAAAAAAATTCATATTTTTAATAAGGACAGTATACAGAATGCATGAAAATTAGTCATTGAGTTCTGAGAACATGGGTTTCATGGCCTGGATGAATTAATATGGAATGACCCAACATCAAACGAAGATATAATTTTTCTTGTACTAACAGTTGCTCAGGAATCTTACATTAAAGAAAAACTTCAATAACAAGCACAAAAACAAGAACAAATAAAAACAATCCCATATTTTCCGAAACAGGAAATTTTCTCATTAAGCTAAAGAAATTTTTTATAAGAGCTTTGGGGAAGAATATTATTAAAACTTTCAAATTACACCCCGTGGTCATCCGATAAAGGTACAAGTTGGCAGGCGGTGGACCGTCTTTCTTGAAACAAATAACCGTCTTCTGATTTATTATTTATTAAAGTATAAAAAAAACTAAAAAGGATAAATAAATTGGCAATTCATTTTCGTTATAGATTCCTCCTTTTGAGTACGCCATGCCACCATAATATTTTCCAGTTGAATTTGTGTCTCGAGAGTGAACCTTGGGGCAGGGAAATCTGCCACATTTTCGCACACAATAAGAAACACTTTTTAGAATTAAAACTTACCAACAACGGAAAACTTCCTCTCGTAAAAACATTGCCCCAGATAAAATTTTGAATTTATAAGGACACCTTCTAATGAATGATGAACTGGAGAATGAAGTAGGAACAGCATAGGGTTGGACAGTATTGTATAGCATGAAAGACAGATTTTTGGATCCTTTTCGTTAACTGTTCTCCTGGTGACAATATCTGACAGCTAACGGTCAAAGTTTAGACAAACTTAGTTCAACCGAGGATAAATCGCAGCTTTTTAATATAATTTCAAAATGGAAAAATCATATATCTTGAGGGGAAGAATCCTCCTGATACTGGCAGATTTTTATAGTTCAGACAAAAACAAATTAATTCAGAGATAAAATTTCAAATACCAAATCACACAACAATAGCTTTCCCATACTATACCGAAAGAATGCTTACTTTTTGTGAACATATAAGTATATAACACATCAAGGATATTTCAAAATCAGTGCATTCTATAACAATGTTCCCGAGTGAATGCAACCAAAAATGGTTTTGTTTTTCTAAACTGGATCATGTAAGAAAGTTTATTCAATTTTTTGTACAAGAAATAAATTATTGGCTGGTGGAGCGCTTTTCATCGCAAGGTTGACATGTATATAAGTGCACATGAAGTTTTTGCGGTAAAATTTGTAATCTAGACTAGGCACGTTTCCATAAAAAGCCCTCCATTAAGGTGCAACAAGTATTTCATGTAACAATATTGAGGAATTCACCCGGAAATGTAATAACGTTTTTCTGCTATTTTTTACATTTTTAGGTTTTTTTTCCAACTTTGAACCACTGTATCTCTACTAATATTGGGTCAAAAAATACGTTTGACTAGTGAAATTTGAAGGAAATTTAATACTCTAAAACTAAATTGGAAACAAAAAACGCTTAGTCCAGGAGCTATAAGCGAAAAACTGATAAAAGTCCTGAAGTGTTGACGTTTTTTGACACCTCCGTTGTCTCCCAAGTTGTTACATGAAATGCTTATTGCATTGTATTTGTGTTAAAATGTGTCTAGTCTATAACAGCTTTCATGCAGTTTCTTAAGAAAAGAGAATATTTTTGTAACAGTATTGAGAGTATTTGAACTATGTTATTTATTGTGACAGAACACAATGTCAAAAATAATAATAATAATAATAAAATAATAATATTACTTTCCCAAAACGGATACCACAATACAAGATAATGGAGTACAGTGGTCAAGAACACGAGTTGCTTCAACTCAATTTGAGTATCTTTTCAAATAAAACCACACTGAAATAAAAGTGAAAGTGACAATGACATTTATTAAATGAGACTATACGAAAACATTAAGGAGCTGTAACCCTTGTTGGTTCACCCATTTCCTTTGTTCACTATTGTTCACTTCTGTTCTATCCACAGTTGAAAAATCGCTTTATCTCAATTGCATCACAAAAGAAGGACTTTTTAAGTTGATCAAATGAAACCTTTTTAAAGTGCGATCAATCCAAGTTTCGAAGTACCCTTCTAGATCCGACACAGAGTTACACCCTTTCAGAGAAATGAGATAAATTCACGCATTCTCATTTCTCAATTACTTGAATTGCATCACAACGGGGAAGTGAGATGAGAGATTGATGTAAGAGGCGAAATTGATTTGGAATTGGATTATATCATGATTGTTGTTCAATTCTAAAAAGAAACACACACTCAAATTATGATATAAAGTTGGTACGTTAGTATGTAATAATCAACACTGA
Organism: Leptogaster cylindrica; assembly: GCA_963082835.1. Classification (NCBI taxonomy): domain Eukaryota; kingdom Metazoa; phylum Arthropoda; class Insecta; order Diptera; family Asilidae; genus Leptogaster; species Leptogaster cylindrica. Next base: position 28,704,969 of record OY720107.1, read on the forward strand.
ATACTAGAAAACTATTTTCGTAAAAGCATTCAGTTTCCGTCCAATTCCCATTTCCGCAAAATCAATGCCATGAATCAAAATACAGAACCGCAGTACTAGAGCAGCCAGACCGATACTATAATTTATAAAAATATATTGTTACGTAACTTCTAATGCAGGTAACTAATTCTGCATAATTCTGTTATCCAATGGAAATTTTTGCCTTCATGCTGAATAATTCAACAGTCAAACATCGATACCTCATCTCGTACTACACTCCATATTCAGGTTTGATGGCATCCTCTCAATCCTTGAGCCAAAGCAAAAAAACCCATTCATGTCAAGTCCTTGAAATTACCATTGAAACCTTTTTTTTAGTTTGTTTAAAGATTTATTTAGTAGAGTTAGCACGCTGTGATGAAGGAATGGACCAAACACTCAACAAAGACTGATTTTGAATAGCTTGAGTTTTTTTCTTCTATCGAATGCCCGATTTGTCCACTTCTTTCCATTTTCTCTTATTTCCCCTGTTATTATGGAAATATGGAAATGGAATAGTATTAACAAATTGTCATTTACCAAACATCCGGCAGATATAAGAAGGGGTACCTAAATTTTTTGAAAAACGCATTGTGAAGGTGAACGAGACTCGATGGCCGAAAAACGGGAACATCTACTGTACTATATATATTGTGTGACATGTAGCAGCGACATTCGCTTAACCTTGCCTTCTGGGGTGAACAATGGAACAAGGACCCAAAAATGTGGAAAAGTACCCATTTCACGTATGCACATACAAAAAGGCGAACGCAATCAGCAAAGTGAACAAGTTGGAGGCAAATAAACGTAATCAGCGAGGTTTATTCAGATATGCTACAATTTTTTTTCTAGTCATGTTCTATTAGGTAAGGGATCTCAGAAATGAGCATAAGCACTGAAGTTTTTAACCACCCCCTTCACTCTTTGCAGTGCACTAAAGCAACCCTCATGTTTTCATTTTTTTTTCTTCTGCATTATTTTTCTTTTCAGGAATTTCTCACATTCAAAGAACGGTTTTTCTTCTAGCCTCTTCTCAGTTTTCTCCCTTTCCAACATCACATTTCCAATGCCCACCGGGGCACACCACCATACCTATCTATAGTCTCCTGCATAACAAGACCATCCCTGTGGGTATGTAGACAAGTTTAACAATATTACAAATTTATGTACGGATACGGCTGGGCTACAGAAAACTCATTGACCTGGAAACATTTAAGTTAAAACAGGGTGGCACTAAAGCCAACTAGTGCGAGAGTTGGGGTACGTCTGTGCTGATGTGGCAGCTAACTTTCAATGTGGTTGGAGTGGCTTTTGTGGTTGCATCACAGGCAGTACATAAAACATGCATGCACAATTGCAAATTACAGTCGTTTACATTAGAGCTTAAAAGGAATTAATCTAACTGGCTACAACAGTTAGTAAACCCGTGTAGGTATGGGGATGAAAGGATCGACAACCGTTGCAAAATCCCTCTATCTACGTTATTTTGAAAGTAATATATTTTCAGTTCGTTAACATGTTTTCAAACATTCATTTCAATTAAAGAAGTATCCGCTACTATAAATATTTCCGAATCCTCTTCTTTGAAGTACAATATACAAATTTTTTATAAATTTCATAAAAAGAGAAAGTTCCGGTGTGGAGATAGCCACACATTACTTCCATGTTCACCATTTTGTTAGCGGCAATGACAAAAAAAAAAATTGGCTGCAGGTGTCGGCGTCGCTCATTTCGGACTGCTACTTCTGCACCCACGACCATAACCTCAAAAATGTTGGACCCGTCGACATAATTTTAGCTGTAAGTTAGCCAAATCAAATGCGATCGAGCTCAAAATCAATAGGCATGATATCCACATATTACCAAACATTTTGGTACAAGTCCCGCGAAATTTAAATTATTTTGGCGGCAGTTATCGTTGAAAATCGGAAAATTATAAAATCCGTTATACCTCCCTTATTTTAATAATTGGTGAACTTCTTGTAATCTAAAACTGAATAGTCCACCGAGCTGAACAAAACGCAAAAAGAAATTTTGAAAAAGACCGATTTTTAAGGAAATTATGATCATTTAAAAAAACAACGGAGCGACTGAGCGACACCAAGCTAGAAACTTCCAGAAAGTGTTTTTAAACACTCCCGACAACGATTCCATGATTTTTTCGGATACCCATTTTCGCAGCATTACCATACTTCTATTCCTATATATAGGAACATTGAAATAAAATCAAGTACTTTTAAAGAATATAAAGTGCATAATGTTGAAAAAACAGTCCTTGCAAGTCCGCTTGAATGGAGGCTCTGAATCGGAAGATGTTAACGCTTTTAGCACATAAGTCTTTGTTTGATTGCCAAATAAAGTGAGTAATCCAGTTGCGCGATCCCCCTGAAAAAGGAAAATAAAAATGCAAACTGTGCATTGTTGAATTTAATATTAAATTCTATTATTGAGAAAGTTTGCAATTTAACATATCAATATTTTGAAAATTTACATTAATCACATACGCAATGGACCGGCGGCTCGGCGCGGCGTCGCCATATCTACATGCATCTAGACACCCGCAAAATCGAAACCAATATGAGCCGCTATAAATATTCCAGTGCAAGATGGCTGAGCATTATTCCGATCCTAGTAAAAATAGTAAAATAAATTTCCTGATGAATGATTATTTCGTATTCTATAACTATTTATGCATACGATTACGAAATTCTGGTTATATATGTTCATAGATTGTTTGGCAATGAAATCGATTTTATACACATTCGTGCTCTTCAAATTATATGAGGAAACTATTATATTTTTTGTTTTATGAGGGCACTCAAGACGGACAGAAGGAAGTTGGCTAAAAGGTGGGAGGGGGGTGAGACCATCGTTCTTCTATTGCTAAATAAAGAGCAAGAATGGCGAGAGCAGAAACAGAAGAACAGATTTAATTTAATTTATGGATATTCAATGGGCCCTCCAATTAATTGAATGGGCTTAATAACCGACATACCCTCGGCAACCGGTCATAAGTCATCCCATACAAATTTTTGTCAACTTTTCGGATGATTTGTGTCGCAGTTCCGCGGCCCTTCTGAATTGCGCTCTGTGGAAATGCGCAGGATGCACATAGACTTAGCACGGCACTGCACTGGCATGCAGTTCGGATGAATTGTGTCGCATTTGCTGAGATGAGTTATTTTATTTATTTATTTATTTATCTACCAATCCTAAATTTATACCAATACGTGCACCATTTGCTAACGTAAACGAGTGCATGCTAGCACAAGCCCAATCTGATATGAATTCCGCCAACTTTCAAAGAGACATTTACATGGATGGATTACACATGGATGTGGGGAATCCGGAATAATTGGAGTGAAGCTCCTTGTACTTATTGGTTCCGGAAACCATGCAAACCGGCCCTTTCGGGAGGGTGCATAAAATATATAATTATATAATACAAAAACCTATATACTAAAATTTAAAATTCAAACATGCAACAAGCAACTGTAACAATTACACCAGTTCAACATAGAAATACTAAAACATAAAATTTTTTAAGTAAAATCGCCAGAACTATTGCTAAAAAGTATCAGGAACTATAGAACTCATGTGCATGCAAAGAGAACTTACTTTTATTTTTGATCTGCTGCAAAATGATCTGCTAAGTTCCCGAACATCCGCCTCCCCACGTTTCCAAATTTATATGTACGATCAGCGTGGCACGAACGTCTATATACGGGGACAGATTAAGGAAGTTTTACTTTCATATTCCTATTATATACGGATGGAAGTATGGTGATGCTGCGAAAAATGGGTGTCCGAAAAAATCATGGAATCTTTGTTGGAAGTCCAAAAAAACGCATTTTGGAAGATTTTAGCTTGACGTCGCGTCGCTCAGTGGTTCCAAATCCCAAAAAGCTGGCCAAAAGTGGTTTTAAAAATATTCAAAAACTTAAATTTTTTTTATTGAAATACATTCTTTATCTCCTTAGGTATTTAAAAATGCAAAACTTTATAAAAAAAAAATTTTTTTTTACTCTTTGAATTAATGTTTGAATATGGAAAACAGAATTGTTTTACCCTTAAAAAGTGTGTAATTTCGGTAATTCTTAAAGTTTTCGTGTGCTATAAAATACTATAAAAATAAAATTAATATTAAATTTTCGTTTTTCTAATATTAGTATGGAGTCGTTCCGTCATCGGTCGTCCATTGCTTAATTCCCTTAAAAATCGGTCTCTTTCAAAATTTCTTTTTGCGTTTTGTTCAGCTCGTTGGGCTGATTAGTTTTAGATTACAAGATTACAAGAAGTTCAGTAAATAGTAAAATAAGAGAGTTATAACGGTTTTATAATTTTTCGATTTTAAACGATAACTGTCGCCAAATAAATTAAAATGTCTGGTAGGATGTCGGGATCATGGCCAGCCTATTAATTTTGAGCTGGAATTTCGGCTAATCGACAACTAAAAATAGGTCGCCGGATCTAGTACCTTAGAGGTTATGGTCGTGGGTGCAGTAGTGGCAGAACGAAATGAGCGACCTCTGTCGCCAATTCTTTTTTTCTGTCACCTTTATTTCTCTGCGTTGCAAACGTATATTTTTTTTAGCTACAACAATATGATGAACATGGAAGTAATGTGTGGCTATCTCCACACCGGAGGCCGGAACTTTATGAGTGAGATCGCTGCTGCTGGTGAAGTTTGGATTTTTTCTTGGCAGCGGTGTTAGCTATCTAATTGTGCACTCTTTCCCAGGACTAAGTTGATCAGTGGGAAAATTTCTTTGTCCTGCTTGCATGGTGTCCTCCATCCGGCCATCCGATAAGCTCACCTTTGTCCGCAGCCATGGAAGTTAAATGCTTTTTAGTTGTATGAGGTATAACCAGGACGTACCTTTGGGCGGAATGCATTCTCTTTATATCTGCAAAAAAGTTTAAGCAAAAAAAACACACCCCAAAATGACATTGCATATCTCTATCAACATATTGCGCTAAAACTTAAACTTCGAAAAAATAAAACTTTGTATATCGTCTAGCTGTGGTAATTTTTATGTAAAGCAATATCCACCTAACATCCGTGCCCGAACTAAGATACAATTGCGAAAAGTTTTATTTGAACTGCTTTTCTCCTGGGAATTATTCCCACATTTATTGGTTTTCCCGAAAGTTTCTTTTTCGGTAAGTTTAACCTGACAAAGCTGTAATGGGATTTCTGTGATTTATTTCGGTTTGCCTGCTCGTGAGTGCACGATTTTAGTTGCATATGCATTCCACGTTGTTTGAATCCTTCCATGGTGGAATATTACGTATCGGAGGATGAATCAATTACTCTAGATGCTGCTGGCGCCAATTTGTAAACTGATGCAAATTTATACGTTTTAAAACTTAAATTTAGTTGAACGGTTTTTATTCTTATTAGTTGTAGCGCATAATTTGTTTTTTAATATTTAATTGTTTAGTATGAAGTAAAATAATGTTAATTAGTTTTATTGTATCATTCTATTTATTCGATTAACATTTATTGTACTTGCAATAGGAATTTTTTAAACCGTAATTTAATTATCAATCTCAATGAACTGTTATTATTAAATATAAGTGAATTCAATTCTAATAAAAAATACATAACATTAAATATTATCCAATATTTTAACAATTAGAAGTGAGGCAAGTAAAATGGGCTTTCTGCACATACAAAGTACATTTAATCTATAAATTTTTAAATCCTTGAAAATTTTGTTGTTGATTCCTTAAATAAAGTCATAGCATAAAATCTTCTCTTTTTATTTTATCTTCTAACGTGATAATAATTCCTTAAAGTACAATTTTCTTTTGTTGGAATTAATCGTATTTTATTCCATAATTTTTTTTGCACTAGTCTTTAATCAAACAACTCCCATCTTCACTTCCTTCCTCGTAATTATGAGGAAACATAAGTTTTATTATGATTTCCACGAGTAAGATATTAAGATGGGATCTCGTTTCATTCCCCTTTTTGTGAACTTTTCTCGCTAGACAGTATCGTTGTTGATCCACAAAAAAATAAATAAATAAATATTATTTCAACCAGAAAGGAAAGGCGAAAAGTTTGTGGCTACAGAAAAAAAACTGGTTGAGCAGAGTTGAAAACATAAAAAAGAATAAAACCTCACGTCTGACAAAATTGAAAGTAACACTAAAGGACATAATAGAAAAAACCCCGTAAAAACAGTGTTTTTTTACTATAATTTTATTCATCTGTAGGTATTTTCAATTAAAATTAATTATAAAAGGAAAGATGATTTTATAATAATTTTTGTTATGCATGATTTGAAGATTTAATCCGTTCCTTCGTGATAACGAGATAAAACTGTGAAAGAATGAACTGTCATCGACAACGAGAATATTTGTAAAATTTGAGCACGATTGGATGACGGGAAGTATGTCAATTACTTAATTAGCCTTCGAAAGGTTTTCCTTAAAACGGCACAAATCCACAAATAAATAAACAAGCAAGTTTTCGCGAAGTTAATATAGATGAATAAAAAAGGTATTTATGATTTCCTTCCCCTTCAACGGGAGTTCGAGAAAGCTCCTTCCTGATAAGCTGGAAATGCAAGTAATTATGTAATTACGAAAGGTGCTCCTGTTACGTCGGAGGTACTGAACTCGAATTGCCAACAAGGAGACCCCGAGAGTGATAAATGAGCTGGCAACAAGGGACCAGATGTCGGTCGTAATATGCTGGGAGTATTTATTTTACGTTTTTTAAGTGAAAACGATAATTTTGTGCTGTTATGGATTTATAAGTTTTTAAGTGGGAAATGTTCATGGTGTTCTAGTTTTGCAGTCAAAACCCAAAAGATGTTCATTAAATATTTAAAAGTGCATTTTTCTCTTGGGAATATTTCATGGAAGGTATTCAAAGAGATTCATTTTTAAGACGCGCAGGCCGCAGGGGTCTGGCGTGAGCGGATTAGAGGGCTTCAGAATTTTCTTCTTTGTAAGACCAATATAGTTTTATCCGAAATTTTTAAAATTGAGCCATGTGTATTAAAATATTTTCATTTATATTATCTTAAAACCGTTGCCATAAATGTATTGTGCACAATATTTTCTTCTATACATTTTTACTTTAGTTGATAAATTAAAATTTTTAACAGTAATAAAAATAAAATAATTCAATAAAAAACGAATAATAAAAATAAAAAACACTGCAAATTTTACATAACGGTTTATTATTTCCAAAAAATGTGACATTTTTCAAGTCACGGCTAGATGGCGGTAGTGATCATGTGAAATGATTTCACGTTTTTTAATCCACCAAGAAATGGAATATTTTATGGAGATTAAAAATTTCAAAATTCCATTACTCAAAAACCAATTGAGATAAATTCATGCAATAAAATGTGTTCTATTATGTTTTTTGAAATCTACATATCTCAAAACGTAAACTGAAAAAATTTCAGGGGGGGTTATAATTTTTTTTTTCGTGCTAGATTACATAGGTTTATTATTGAAAATAAAAAACCAAAAGTGATAAATAATAATACTTTTCCGAATAGCCATCAAGTTAGTTTTCTATTTTAAAATTCTACAACAAAAGAACAAAAAGAAATTCTGATCAATAGTAAATAAAAAAATTGATCAATTGAAGAATAAAATACTAGTTTGTGCATTGGAAATGTTCGTTTCTACCTAGGAAACTCCTTTCGTGGCTTCATCTATCTTTTGGCTTTTGTCCAACATTCATTCCTGATAGGTCAATAAATATAGTGTCAGTTCAAGTTCGATAATTCATTGGGAAAGTTTAAGAATACTTGAGATAAAGTAACAGAGATGGTGTTCATCAAGTGTGAATAGAGAATTGCTTGGTTAACATCTGATGGCAGTCCTTGTCATGTAGACCCTCCAAGGACCCAAGACCCCACAGTGAATTCAAAGGACTATAGAGAGCTACAAAGCCCTAGTTTACATGGTTACACCTACCCTACTGTGTATAACAAGAGTTCGGATATTGCCACCCGTTGCCGTTCCGGGGGGGGGGGGGGGGGGGGGGGGGTACATTAGGACGGATATGAATTTTTTTTAACAGAATTTACACATTTTGAATTCGTATTTTCTTATTAGAGATAATTACTTCCTCATTTTTTCATTTTTTGGGAATAACTTCATCATTCTAGCATAAAGAATTTTGGGGATTTTTTCGAAAAGCAGAATTTTGTGTGGAATGTTGGAATCAGGAAGGCAAACCACAATAGGATGTTCAAAAAACAACCCGTAAAAACAATGTTTTTTAATATAATAATCATCTACATAGTATTTTCAAAATTGTAACAATTAAATTTAATTTAAAAAAGAAAAAGAAAAGCTGACTTGATTTTATGATAATTTTATTTATACACAGTGCAGAATGCTGCAATTTTTGCATTTCCTATTATTAAAGATTTTATCCGTTTCTTCTGTGATAAATAGATAAAAATTGGTTATGAGCTTAAAACCAACTCCATCCCTATCACTATTGGCCAAAAGAATAGAAAGAATAGAAAGAATATGAACTAACATTTGGGATGATATCGTAATTTTGAAGGTGTTTTTTTATTGCAAGATTCAGATATATTTTTTTAAAACACATTCCAACACTTTAATTTTTGCAATTTTTATTCACGGTGAATTTCAAATTTTTAGAAAACTTGTTAGTAATGTAAAAAAAACCATTTTGATTTTAGATAAAAATGTCGACCTCCAGATTTCCCGCAAAAAACGAACTCGGACGATGACTTTCGGAGAAGAGGAGCCCATAATTTCGACATTTTATGCAAAGATGACCTGAAAAAATTCAAAAATATAACCCAGAATATCCGTAAAATAATACCAAAGTTTTATCAAATTCCAATTAATTTTTTACACTCAATAAAATTCTTAAACAATGCCTGAAAATAAGCTCCCTAATGTGATTCCCCCTTTATAGTATATCCTTTCATTCTAGGATTATCCCCATTCCAAGAAAAACATAAATACCCGAACCAAATCGAACGTAGGTATGATTGTTAAGAAAACACATGTACTGATGTACAACCATATATAAAAGTCCCATGAAATATATTTATTCAATGCCAGTTCATGTTCATGTGCTTTAACAGAAAGTGCAAATGCAGACGAAATTCATTGGACCATTAAAGAAGGATTTCAAGGTTTTTCTTTATGTAGCACTTCATTCTATATCCTTACACCCAATTTCCTCCCTTTTTCGAACATGTTCATCCACAAACAAATGAAAAGTATTTTAGAACAGTTATAAAACTTCCAATGGAGCTTAAATAATGGTAAAAATCAAACGGAAAAGAAAAATAAGGTAAAAATTTCGTAAGGAAATTCATTCGTGGTTTGTACGAACTTCTTATTTCCGTATAAAAAAAAAATGACGGAAAATTTATATAAACAACTAGAAACCATGAATGCCACGGTGTTGAGTTTTCATGGCCGCAAGCCAAATATTTGATATTCTTATTGTGGACTGAAATATGGTACTCATGTTCATGGGTTATACCACGAAAATATTATTCGGGAAAAAAAGGATCTCCACAAATGCTATTTACGAGCAAAGTTGCACACATTATCAACGAGGTAAAGTTGCGAGTGAAACGCGTAAAAAAAACTCAGTCAAATTTACTCAATTGAACGTGGAATATTCGAATCCATAAATCAGCGGTGACAAGACTGCTACAACAAGGACATATCTTTTGCCAAATGGTACATTAAAATTACACGTGCTTGGAAAATGTTTTGCGCACCTCTGGCAATTAATTTCCGAGTGCAGGTAAACCGAGCCTCAGTGGGGTTATGACGCCCATAACGGGCTAAAATGTATTATTTGTGTATTATAAATTTTGCATTTTTAAAAGGTAAATACATAATATATTGTATATATTTTACTATAGTCGTCCCAATTTTTGTGTGCACAAAATATTAATTATCACCGGCATGCAACAACACAAAAACGATATTTATGAACAGCTCTCCTGACGATCGAATCGTTGCTAAAACCATTGCTGAGACTTTTGCAAAATTGATTTTTTTAGGAATAAAAAAAACCGCTTTGTTTTTTGTAAGTGGAAAATAAATGGACGTGAATGACATTATGTTTGTGGACGGCTCTGAAATATTTTATTATTATAAAGCTCAATCAATTTAAATAATGGTTCCTATTAATTAAGAATATAATTAGTACCTACTGTAATAATTTAATTCAGGAACAACAGTTTTATAGCTGGTAAGAATTATTAGAATTATATGGCATGTAGTTTAATCATGAGTTCGAAATGCTAATATTTGCTTATTAAAATATTTATAGTGGAGCACAACTTGCGAAATAAATATAAAAATTGTTCAAAATATAGGTACAAAATTTACAAATAACAACTGAAATATAATTTTAAAAAATAGAGACCTCAAAAGACGACAATACTTTCACCCTTGAATTCAAAAACCCTGGCCCCTGGCCTTGTCCGACCATTGAAAAAATTACGATTTTCTAAAATTTTCGCACAATTTTTTGTAATAACTGCGGCAATTTATTATTTATTTAAAAACATTTGAAGAGCATATATTTCTTAAGGTGTATGTAAAGTTTCGTTATGAACGGTTAAAACTGGTGGCCTCCAGCTTCGCCCGTCAAAAACCATCGAAAAACCGAAAAATCCGAAACTTCTCCACTTTTGAGAGTTTTTAATTCCTCAAACACAATTTTAGTTCCTCAAATTCTCAAAATCGAATTTTCGCACGATTACCATACTTTCCCTATACAGTACATGTAAGAGTGAAAGTAAAAAGGTAGAAGATTATTAAAAATTTCTTTTGCGCAATCATTGTTAATTTTATGAATGTTAACAGAATTCTGGATAGGACATTTCAAAATGTCCAACAGGCCGGATGTAAATATAATCAGCTGAATAAGCATTTTGACATTCAGAGGGACGATAAAAAATTACATAAGATAAAATAACTTTCTGGGAGTGCAAAATATGCTAATTTGGGGACGATAGGCATCCTCCGCAGCTTGATAGGTAATTTACACTACTTCATTTTAGATCCAGTTCCATTAGGGACTCCTGTTATGCTATTTACAGGGAAAATTGTACTTAATCTCGTTACCTCAATCTCATGATATGAATGGAGATGTGATTGTGAGCCTAGATTAATGGATAGCATTTAACGGGAGTACCCATAATTTGCTTACGTGTCCCCTGAATTAGCTTTTGGATGATTAAAGGTTAGGATTGGTACATGTCAAATAGTCAAGAGTGGAGGAATTTATCAGGACTTTTAATTGGAATTGCATGTTCCCATGTGGTAATAGCAATTTTCATTCCTTGACTTTAAATTGAATCAAATTGGATTTCACGGTGTGTGAACGAAACGCTTATTGCTGTGTTCTGCAAAGACTTGCTATAATTGTGGATTTGCAATTCCAATTTCTGATATATTTATGTAATAGTTGACCGTATTTTTCGCTGTCAGAGAACTGATTTATATTTCAACAATACATATTTGAGACAAAAGCACATCTTAAAACTCTAAAACACAACCCTTTAGATTTTTTGTTTCAGGAACATTTCTTTTGCTTTCAGTGATAAAATTCCTGAAGAATTTTATTTGTTCAAAGTGATCCAATATAGTTATGCATATGAAATGAAATTTTTAAGTCCCTGGTTACGAAACTGATCTCAGCTACTTGATCCTGACTACCTGACTACTTCAATAATGTTTGAAAGTTCTTTGATATTTAATTCGAGACGAAATGGAATTGATTTTCACACTTCTCCTCAAGGACAGAAGGAGTGTTTGACTTAAAGAGAATCAGGTTAGAAGCTAACTAACTAACTAACTTTGTTTCGTGATCAACTTGCTCTAATCAGCACCTTCGGATTTATGTTAAGTACTTATTTAATTAAAAACAATTAATTAATAACTAATTAACGGTTCTTCTTCGCGGATTTCACATGAATCCCGAATTTCTAGATTCCACTTATAAAACAACTTTGGGAATTTGGTTACATGCTTCGAAACTTGAAAATTTTCACTTCGTATTTCGTATGAATGTAAACATTTCTGCTGTCAGAAAATTTTCAATGAGCAAATGTTTCCGATTGTGAATGTGTTGCTAATGAACAAACACCGAGTAATGATTTTAATGTATGTGGGTCGATGCTTGGTACAGAACCGAATCTGCTACTGAGTCCTCATTCCAAATGCGGCCATGTAAGTAAATTTAATTAACAAAAGTCTCATCTGAATGAGCTTAAAATTTACGGCAGCTCACAGTACTGTTTAGTGTTTGGAAACTGCTTTACTCCAAATCCTTTTTTGTATTTTAAAAGCAATTTTTCGACCCAGAATTGTTTCATTTAAATCGTTTAAATCCCTCGATGCCAGTTCATTCGATTAAAACTCCTCTAAGGCTGCAACAGAGCTCAAATTTTTGATTCAAAATCCCTTGAACGACTGAATGTCACATGATAATCAAATTTAAGCCACAGTTTATTTTGAGACTAAGAGGTATTGTGCACTTGTCATTTATATCCCACATATTCCAATAAACAGCAGAACCATACTAGGGATTTAAGTCTTTCATTTCAAATAATTTCTCCCTCAGGAATTTGCTCGTAAATAACTTATCGTAAAGGAAGCAGCCCGACTAAAACACACTCCAGTTTTTGTTGTGCGTGCGTATGGAACAAGAATCTTAAAAATTTCTTTTTTATGAGGTGGTAAGGAAAAGTATCTCCTCGGGAAATCATAAATCCTGGTTTTCGGATGAGACCTTTGGGGAGAAATTGAACGTATTGATTTTGTTGAATACCCTCTGGCGGAGTCAATCGAGATTCGAGCCGCATAGTTGTGTGTGTGGGGGGGGGGGGGGGGGATAATTTTTCAATTCGATATAGGTTCTTCGGGTTGCGTTTTCTTTATATGAACCATAGGTATATAACTCTACAGGATGTTTTCCAGGTACATATTTAGAGATGTGCTCAAAAAACATAACAGCTTAAATCCTATTACAGCTTTAGTTACGTATGTACAAAGCTATGGAATTCATATTTAAGCTGTTTGGAAAATATATTCCGTGTCTCCAGCAGTTTTACAGGCAAAGTATGACAGGTTATTATATAAAATAATGCAAGAAACTAATCTGTACTTATGAAAGTAAGAGCATTGTGTATGAAGCTTGTACACAAAATAATTGCATTAATTTAAAAATAACAAGGAAGAAATGTAGTTTAGCACGTCTTCAAGTATTTTTCGTATACAAGACAGAATTCCAGGAGTTTTAATTTTACAAAGTGTTATAATATCATTATTCTTGCATTGTCGCAAAGGTTTTCGTAGAGCAATTATTCTAAAATCGTAAATCTAAAAATAATATAAAATAATAAATACAATTTTGTTTTTAAAAGCGAAACACCTAATTTCTAATTTGGTGACTAAATTACAATTTTTAAAGTAAAGAAAAAAAATATTAAATGAAACTAACTGTAAGTATTATTTTATGTTGTCGACACACGCATTATTTAAAAATTCTAGCTGTTCATAATTCAACTAATGAGATAATATTTAAATTATCCCTTGTGATCCTGTATTAAAGAATGTCAGGAAATCATCTGCTCGACTAATACACATTACACATTGGCACTTTCGTATATCCTTGACAACTATATTAGCATTTCTGAAATGAGAACGGCACCTTAAACGTATTACAATTTACATGCAAAGCAACAATTGCTTTTCATTGTGTAATTATCTTATAGATTTCCTCACCTGATGTTCCGCGTGAGGAAAAACAACCAATTCTTATGTTATAGAATCGAATCAACGTGCGCGGTAGCGCACGCGCCAAGTTGCCTCGTGCGCTGCCGCGCACGTTGATATGACATTTTATGTTTCACAGTCAAAGTGACACATGAAGCGTTAAATTTATGCTAGAGCGAGAAGGCAATTATAGCGCCTCCATATTTTCTCACTCTAAATACTGACCCCGGTTAACGATATAACCTAAAAATTTAAACCAACCGCATCTAGCTAAAGTTTCCTTATTGAAATTTCTCTTTTTTGCCGGAAGGAACTCCGAGTGAGAGAAGTATTTTTTTGTAAAGATGAATAGTACGGAAAAGGTTGACCCAAAATCGCCAATATCCGTATCACCACAAGAAAAAACTCCGAATAATAATATAAAAACGTTTAAATCTTCATGTAGAGCGTCGACTTCAGGACAGGAAACTACAGAATCCAGTGGGTAAATTGCCCATGTAAACAGTGTGAGTGGAGGAAGCGCTAGTAAACGTGATATATGTATCGTCAGCAACAACTGTGAAGCTAGGTGGCAATGGCAAGGGAGCAAGAGATAGACATAGGTCGAGTGTGTCTTATGTTCCAGGAAAATTCCAGTTGTATTGATGGCCTAAAGGAAAAACACAATAGTCCTGATATTTTAACGATGGTTTTAAATGAGAACAAAGGATCTTGCCTTATAGATACACTTGTGATAACATTTCTTGATAATATTATAAATATATTGGGAAGATAATTTATATTGTTATATAAACATACGTAAATTAAGTTGTTTGCATTTTTTTAAATTTCTTTTTCCGATTGATATTTCAGTAGATTAAAGTGATTTATATCCAGATATACTTAAACTGAGCAGTAAGCATATTAGACAAAATTTTGTTGCAAGAATATTCTACAAAGGTTACAAAACAGGGGAAGAGGAGGCGCGAAATATTGCTAAACAATTTTAAGTGATTTGAGCAGTTCCAACAATTTGCAATTTTAGAGCTGAATAATAACCATTTAAAAGGAAGCCACAAGGATAAAGGACCACGGGGTGTTTCCTTGCAAAAATTGACCTTTCTTAGCTCGCAGTGCGCACCTGCGTAGGGTCGTCCCTAATACTTTAAAAAAAAAGCCAAAAGGATATTAAATAAAAATCCATTAGTGTCTATTATATTTTAAAAATTAAATAACTTAAATATTTACATAACTTTTTCTATATCAAACTGCAGAAGCACAATTAAATAGGACGTAGCTGCACTAATAGCCTGAAAAAAAGACACTTTTAAAACAAATCCAACATTAATCAATGACATCAATTACTGAGAAGATGAAAGTGTAATCCAAGGGAAATAGTCCGATGCCATTGAAGAAAAAGTAATGCTCCCAGTGTAGATATTGGAGAGTGAATCCTTTCATCCTATTATAGTATACATCGTTTCCAAGCATAAAGGCCGGCTTTTTCTGCATAATTTCGTGCACCAGCAGGGCAGATCGTTTCTCCTCGTCCATTACACGACAGCACAGCCGAAGTATCATGTAAGCAACGAGAAGGAATATAACACCCCAGATAATGTAGGAAGTGGCCAAAAGGTCCAAATACTTAACTCGTCCACCAACAATAAAAATAACCTTTGTTTCCAAGAATATTCCAAAAATGTTTAGAATGAAAATCGATGTCATATAAGAAACAATTTCAACGGCATATTCAGAATTTGTAATAACCGATGCTAAGCAAAGTTTATCGTGCAATTTGAAGACATCCACTAAATGCTTCTCTGTATCCTTCCTGTCCAAAACAATTGTTATAAGTGATCCTTAAAAACCATATACCAAAAAATTACCTTGAATTGTTTTCATCGTGAATAATTTTTTTTTCGGATGTTATAGCTTTTTCTTTGAGATCACTTTCAATATCGAATATTTTCAGTTGACCAGATCGTGAATCCGACTCTTCACTTATATTTTCCAGGACATTATTTAAGTCGTCGAATCGAATTGCAATTTCATGAACAACACCGATGAACTGTGCTTGAGATAAACAACCAATTAAAAAGGGAAACTGAGAAAAAAAGGATGCGAGGATTGATCCAGCTGAACTTGTGCTGAAAAAGGAATGCTTTCAAATAAAAAAAACAAACACATAATCAAAGTAATTCGCACACAACTAAGGTGTAAGTGTCGTAAATTGCCCCAATGATGAAAAGGACGCATCCAATGCATAGAAAAATCGGTTGGAATTTATTCTTCCTAGGTAGTAATAATTTCTCCTTGCATTTCTGAAGTTCTTCGTCGATATCCGACATGATTCGATAAAATTTTAGAAAAAATTTCTTTTTGGTAGGAATACGGATCAAAACCATTACGTAGAGAATGATTCCAATGTAGAGATAAAAGTAGTTTACAACATCGCAAATTATTTTACATTCGGTGTGTTTTGGAATTGCAAAATCGTAGATGTACAGACCGATGTAGCAACCGCAGTAGATTAGTGGAATCGTGACCACCAGCAGATAATCCGTACCAGAAGATGTGTGCTGTTGTAGATTAATTGGCAACAGTCCCATTAGCTGCGACATAGAAACGATAATTTGGATTTAATTAGAACTTTTCACACATTCACTTTGCAAGTTTTATAACAATCACATTAATTGTTTAATGACTCACTTTCGATGCAGTAAACAAAGGACGATTCATGTTTTCTATTGATTGGAATTCGAATTACGTTTTACTCTGCGAAGGATCTTTCCGTTTGCAGGAGTCAATCATTACTAATCTAAGTAAACAAATGCATTTCCCCATATCCCGTGGCTGGTTCCAACTTCCAATTTAATTAAGTAGAGTTGCTTTTATACATTAAATATATCCTTCTTTGTTCACCCACCCATATCGACAAATTGACTCATATGGATTAATATACATATCTGAGGTAATTAATTGTTGCGGGGAGGTGATGGGTGCACGCAAAACAGACAATTTATGACATTCATGCTTCAATGAATAGCTCGACACGTAATTTTTATTTGTGGAAAACGTTTTAAGATTATTAAATAATTTAGTTTTAATGAATTTCAATCGGAATTGATTTCTACTCGCTTTGAAATTAAATTAACTGCATAGTAAACAATTTACTTTAAAATAGATATTATTTGCCTTCGCCTCCAAGTAAATGCACCCCGGCTAATAGGATTTACATAATATGTGAATAAAAACTTTTAACTGATAGTCTGATGCCGATACCTTTTTGGGAAGAAAAAGCAACTAATTTAACTCTTCCCACAGAGAAGCTCTCATCTATTTTTAATGTGTTTATAATAAATTAAGCAAACATTTTAATTTCAAATGTCCGATTTCATGCTTCCACGTTCAAATGATTTAAATATAAAAATATTCCAGTGAAACGTACTTCAGTTATGTTTCTCTATCCATTCGAATGTTTTTGCCCCTCGCAATGAAGCCTGCCCTAAAACTGAGGGAATCTAATAAGCCTGTCGCAGAGTAGTGTTAATTAATACGAATGCATCCATGTGCCATATCATCGCTCCACCGACTAAACTCAATCACCTGATAACTCCGTTAAATGTGGCATGTCATGCTGCGTTATTTAAATTTCCATCAAGAGTTGGTTTCGTCAGCTGCAACTTCCGAAAATTTCCCAAATGGGGAGCACATGTCAACTGCTTCTATTGTAAAATGCTTTGGTTCAGTTTGTCCTGCAGCCTGAATTCAAATTATGCTCTTTCCTAACCACTTCCTTTTCACCCCCAGGGAGCAGATATATCGTTTGTGATCATCAACGGTTCCATTGCCGTTGGGGACAAGTCTGCGAATCAAGCCACAATATTCACATTCCGCAGGTAAGAATTCGAGTTTATTTGAAATCACGGCTTGAATGGAATTTGCTTTCAGAATTTTTACTTTAGCCGCTTTTTGTTAATCTTTGGGATATTCTTCGTCCTTGCAACACTCTCTAACACATTACGCAGCTAGAAACTGCTTGCCCTTTCTGCTGCTTTTTTCTGCTGATTCCCCTTACCGGGGCGGCGCGGCGTGCAACCGAGACAACACTTTCTACATCAGCTGGATTTGATTTCTTCAAGTATTTAATGGTTCCGATCTATGTAAACGGATTGACGTGTGTAGACAATGATTTAACCAAAGATCATTCTCTTTGATGCAACGTCTTGCGAGAAACTGCACCCGTAAAGAACACAGTAATGTTCATACGTGGCAACCGGGGCAGCTCTATGTCTCTAAAATTTGCTGAAAGTTCGCTACTTCCTCATTCGGTTCATTCTTTTAAGAATCAACGTTAATCTAAGAAGAAAATCAGTTTCAGAATTTTTATATTAAATTTTAATTAATTGTGTTACATTTTCTTTACAAAGAAAATTCACTGGCCAGAGTTTAGTGCTCCACAGAGAATTATTTGGTAATTGAAATATAAATAAGTAATAAATGAACGAAAAATGCATAATGGACTCATTGACAATAATATATAAACTTTATATTGCAACTAATTATGCCTCAATCATGATAGGAGCTCTTTTGACAATAACATCGTTCTGAAAATTCTTATGAACAGCTTTTTCAATGGCATTGATGAAATGCAATGTAGTTAAACGAAAACTAGTAAGGAAGCAATTGGTCGCACCAATTACGTGATACCCTAGATGTAGAAAAATATACTCATTCTTATATCAACATTTTTGTATAAAAACGTCTCATGCTTACAACACTAAGAAGGAGTTGGCCGATTTTGCTCATCTTCGAACTTGACCTTGCAATTTTAATCAAATATTATTGTACCAAATTACAAGTCTCTAGCTACAAGCGTTCTCGAGTTATCGTCTGGACAGAGAGACAGACAGACAGACAATATTAAATCACGTGAGCATTCTTGACAAAACTAGGTTCAGTGACAGAATGAATATATGTATAAGCTTGCCACGTTTCAGATAGATATAGCTAGATATATCAGTGTATACGCTGCCGTTTCGAATGTAAAGAGACCCTGGTTCGAGCCCAATGAAAAATGTTATTATATACATATTATAATAAAATAGATAATTAAAAGATTCTGTGTGCACTCCTAAGCCATAACACTGGGTAAATCGGAGCATTGCAAATGCCCTCACCACTAGAAATACAAAAAATTTATTGTTGGATGGGCATTGGATGGCAATATTGGCCCAAGTAATTAAAATGAAATTGGGCCATGGTTATCATTCAAGGTTGGCCGAAGGTTCAACCATATTAATTTTCAGTATTGGCCCAAGACTGTTCAGCGTTCACTGGTTCAGCTCAATGTCAAACCAATTATATTTTCTTACCTGGGACGAACGCGCTGTTTGCGACTATTCCAATATCGAAATTTGTTGGCTGAAATGCAACTAAATCGATAATTCAATTTAACAAACTTCCTCCTGCAGCAGCATCTTTTCAACATCATCCCCTGCTGATGCGTGAGTGTAAAACCAAATATTCTTTTATCAAATAATATTTTATAGGGCTTTATTACTAATAAATTACCTCCCCAGTGATACTTGTAAACTATAACCCATGATTTTGCGATAATAACGAATGCCTTCAATGGTTCAATCATATAACGCTCTCATGAATCCTGCAGGATTTCGGCGACCGTCCTTCAGTCTCCCCAAAAAACAAAAGCAATCAAACTGAAAAAGCATTTCATCCTGCTTAGTTTCGTTGTTTACGTATTACTTTCGCCAGATGACGAGGAGGGCAAGGGGGTTCACTGGTTGCAGGGGAAAATCGTTATCGTTTATGGAGTTTTGGATGATTTGCTCCGTGGGGTCGCATGAAAACAGAAAAAACGACTTGTCGGCTCACAAAATCTTTTATTAAATTTAACCGTACACGGAGGACGAAGTGGACTTTCCGCGATTATTTCTCGTAATTTATCTTCTTTATGGTTGATTGTTTTCAGAAATTTTTTTCAGGTATCACAGGATATTGATTTCAATTTGAATAAGCATAAATAATGATCCCACCAAAAACATTTTCATGTAAAGTAACGCCAAGACGAGTACATATGACTTGCACTGTAAAAAAGTTATCAGATCTTATGGAGAGCCAAGTTCCTAACTCTACACGCCCAACGTATCACTCTCTAACTGTCATCTTAGCGTTTAGCGTTCTGCGTGAATCCTAGTTTCAATTTCTCTGCAAACCCTACACCTAGGGTTGCCAACCGCCCTGCATTTCGGAGGACGTCCTGCATTTGAGGAGTGTTGTCCTGTGTCCTTCCAAGACCCTTTTCAGGACGTCAAATGTCCAGCATTTTAAGAACATCACAAATTAAACTAGGTATTTTAGCTTTTAGTTGGTGCATTCTTTGTTTATGTTTTGCATATATTTTTAAATTTTAATTAGTTTCGAAAATTCGGGCCAAACAGGAACCGCCTTGTACCTGTTACGTTGCGTAATATGCCATTGTTTTGTACGCTAAGTGTCTAATTGCTTTGAACACGATTCATACATCCACAATTTCTGGGATTTCTTTGCGCAAATTTAATTAAAATTCTACCAAATAATATTCAAAAAAATATAGTTATGTCATGTGTCCAATTTTATCAGAATGTTTAATGGAATCTAAATTTGATTTTTCTGATAATAACGCATTAAAAAAATTATCCATATTTTCATTGTGTAAGTCTCGAACTTTTAATGAGTTGTGTATGGTTATAACAGAAGGCTGGAACACAATTTAAACATGGATATTTTATATGAAGAGTATACTCAAATTAAACCAACTTTAGATTTAGCTAGATTTGTACAGAGGTGTCACCGTTAGAAGAATGGAACTTAATTTTTGCTAAAATAAACGAACTACAAAATTTTAGGATAATTTTGCAGTTTTTGTTTTAAATTTTTGCATCGAATTCTGATTCAGAAAGGAATTTCTCTATGTGTAGGCTACACTTTACTCAAAATGTGTGGCTTGTCCGTTTCGTTACTCAAGGACCTATTGGCACAAAGTTAACGCCTTATGAGTGAATTACTTTCTGATCATAAGCCCATAGGAGTGTCTATGTCACTCTTAAGAAATGATTTCAAATTAAGGACTTATTTGAAAAAAAAAAAAAAATTATAGAAACAAAAGAAATTTTAAATTAATATTGAAACCAATTTAAATCTTTTGTTGCTCGATTCAGAATTAGTTGTGAGGAAATATGAATTTATCTTTAGCCCCAATAAAAAAAAATCCTGTATTATTACCCAAAATTGCACTTTATTCATATATTAACAAGAATTTCGTAAATTTTAATAATTCCAATAAAAGTAAAATAATTTTCTCCTGATTCAATTACCGTGGAAGAAACGACACGAACAATGGATCCCAAAGGCTTTGGCATTCAATAATATATGAACGGAGCTGGAATACCGTCCTAAAATTCACCAGCTACTTCCATTTATCTCGAATAATGTGGTCCTAGATCATCAAAAACAGCATATCATATCATAAAAATTCCATAAAGCATTCCTTTTACCAGATATATTTTCATTTACAAAATCCTTTATACTCTGGAGGACATAAATCGCGGGAGACATGATATCAAAATAAATCATCATGAGACGAAAATACAGGAGTCCAGAGCCGAGATAAGAACTCTTACAATCATTGTCCTTGTTACGAGATAATATAGACAAGCGTTTTCAACTATTCCCAAGAACACCCGGAAGGATTGGCTTTTACTATACTTTCTGGTTTATTTTTGCTTTCCTTCTTCTGGTTTTGGTGTAATATAATTAATTAATATTAGAGGGGATTGTGTTTGGATTTCTAAGCATACCTATTAAGTACGAAAATCGAGAAATTAATTTTCCCGAAATTATTCAACAAAATCCCAATTGCTTCCGCTAAGAAAATTCTTTCTGCAATATGTAAGAACATAAGGTAAGAAATGATATTCTCAGTTATAAAACGATTCCCGAAGGTATGCAGCTCATCAAACTTTCAATCAATTCCCAGAATCGAAATCTGCTGGATTCCACCTGGACAACCAAGTTGTGATAGTGATACACGACGGTGCGGTTGTTATTGACGGGCACATAAGCACATTTCCAAGGAGTTACGTTTCCTGACACTCAATCAATGCCATTTAGTCCCTTTCCGTGAGAAGTTGTGTGCGAGTATTTCAACTGATTGTAAGACATATTCCTTCCGTGTTTTGTTCTGTGTTTTAACGAACTATTCTATAAATAGTGAATATAATCAGAAATAAATTGTTGAATTTTATACAATTATTTGAATATAACCCAATTAAGGATGAACATTTTAATTGTTGTGCTTTAAAGGTTGGCAGACATTATAATTGATTTTCGAGGCCTCAATAATATCACGGAACAAGTACAAAAAGAAAAGCGAATAAAACGAGGCTTGCAGGTGACCTGAATCCTTTTTTTTTTCTGAAAAGGGGAGAACCAATTTATTCAAGCTATCGACGAGGATATTTTTAAGAAGCAGTCTCTTGCTCCATTGCTGGTGGTTGTGTTCTGCTGTAGTTTAAAAATTGCTGGAATTGAATTCCACTCACAATCAGTGCAACAAATACAATGAAAGTACAAAAAATAATTTATGACGAATTATAATATAAAAATTATAAGAATTAAATTTAAAATTTTCCCTAACTCAGAATATTTCTTATTAATCAATTGCTTTTCATTTCAATCATCCGCTGACCCAAAATCCAAAAACAATTATACAAATGAAACTCCACCAGGATAATGCTGTTAAACAAAACAAAAAATTTCCTTCTTGTTTTATTTCTTCCATTGAAAAATTCCTTGTGAATGTCTAATGACAAGGCACATTTCGCACTTCAGTATCCAGCTTTCGTGTTGTCCCGGATAAAGGTAAAAGAAAACTAGGAATAAGCGCGCTCCCCTGGCATTGCATTCCAACATGATGGGGTAAAATGCATTCTTAGCCAACTTAAGGAGGTATTTCCGGAACATGTTTAATATGTCAACAAGCGCAAACAATCAATAAGACTTTTGCGGTTTTCCATTTGTTAAATGTAAATAAATGCAAGTGGAAGGATAATTCCTTGTTTATAAAAATTGAACAGGAAAAGAAATTAGTATCGCCCAAGGAGAAAGGAAAACTAATTCGCCTCGAAGGAATTGTTTGAAATTGATTTGTTCTCAGTTGAGCGTTGCTGGTTTTCTTCTACTTTTTCCATCAATATTTTTTTTTTAAAGTATAAGAAAGTGTCCTTGTCATTTCTTTCAACCAATTGCAATGGAAAACCTATATGTAAATCTTTTGCATTATTTCGCTCATTATTTTAGTTTTATTCGCTCTTAAATACAAGCAAACAGTTCATAAAATTACAATCAGTATTAATTTCACTTTTAGCAACTGTTTTAACTTCTTTCTTCTATTAATGTATCGTTACCAGTAAAATGTGGCGCTCGCATAAAAGTTCCCTACCCGGAGCCATGATTAAATTATGTATTATGAAAACAATCTTTGAGGTGAGTCAGTGAGTGTTATTGTACTCTTCAGGACTTTATTTCTTCCTTTGCATTTATCATTTAATGGGTTAGCATCATTAGAACTGAAAAGTGACGTCCACTTAATTAAAATTTTAGTGTGTTTTTAAGAATGAAAATTAATGTGTGCAAAATTTAAATAATTTTTAAATCATGATAAAAATTCTAAGTTTTTCAAACTATGATGTGTGTTCCGTATATCAAGAGAACATAGAACAAAAACAAAAATTAATCATATTGCACTGACACAATATTTTTTTATGAGTGCTGTTTTTCTTTTTTTTTCATATAATTTTCAGGAAACGAAAATAATTTCTTTTAAAAATGTTGTCAATTTATTTTTGTGCTCTCTACAAATTTATAAAAAAATAAAATATTAACGCATAAATTCTACAAGAGACAAAATTCTCCGAAAAATCGTATTTAAAAAAAAGATCCTGTACGCCAGCATGCCAGGATCAGATTTTCGTTGTAAACCGTATGAAGTTTACAGGCAACAAAATTTCTCCAAATAGCAATGCTAAGGGAAGATACACGAAATGACAATCAGTCCCATTTAATGTTTATTCATATCCGTTTATTCATAGCCATTTCCTTGAATAGTTTCGATAATTTATTTGTCTGCTCCTTTATCTGTCGATTTCATATGAAACAAAAGTTTGCCATATCTGATAAATAAGTTCAGATGAGGATGCATAAATTAACATACTACTATTCCTTTCATTTTCCATTTGAAATGGTTTATGGTTCCACTTTAAGTATCTACCATACATTTTCTTTTTCATCACTCCTTGAATGAGGGTGGCAAAAATCCTCGTCGATTTATATCTCAGAGAGTGCCTATTGACGCCATTGACTTGTTTAGACTGTACTCTTACTTTGATGGGACCCAGAAAGTGAACTCAACCACAGTTCCAATACAGGAAAGGATGCAGAAGGATAGCAGAAAAACGACAGAAGATAATTTTATTTTAGATCATTTAAAAAAAGATCTACCGAATTTGAGTGCTTAGCCAGCAAATACATTAATTTATTGTTTGCTTGATATGTTAAGGCTTCTAATATTTGTTAACAGTTGAGTTCATTTGTTAATAGGTTATGTTTGCTGGAGTTCGTCATTAACTCATTGCACCGTTTCTATTATGGTTTCGTGTGTACCTTAAAAAATTTAAAATTTTATATGCTGCATAAATTGTTGCGAGTTTCACTCCATTTCAATATAATTGGTAATCTGATCTGAAACAGGTAACAAATTTCCAAAATCTGAAACATATTATTAATATAAATCAAATGCTTTACCTAATGTCAAGAAAAAGTATTTGTTTAGGTTAAGCTATTTTTCAATTTAATTGGCCAAAGGATAGGGGGCGGGGGAGAGCAGCTCTTCAACTACATCTGCTGCTGAAAAATTGGCTCCTTTTTATGTTGTACATGGTAAGGGAAAACACTTTTTATTAAATGGTCTCGTCACTTTAAGGTGCTTCACTCAGAGTGTAAAGCTCGAGAGCCTTTTTCTCCCTCAGCTCATTTTAACGGATTAAGTTATAGAAAAAAGAGGAAAAGGACGGGTTTCCTCATCTTGGGAACAATGTTGTTAAAAGCCAGAAACATTTTAAGTGAATTCCGAAAGATTTGCGTCAAGTAACGTCATTTGATCCCTGTAGAGCGACAATGACCAATCCATAATTATTTACCAAAAACGAATCGGCTACATGTCCTGCCGAATGTCCTTCAGGTAGTTCTCGTTTTGCAATAGAGGCATTTAATCAAGTGAACGAGGCTTGTGCGTGTTTGTTCAGTTTTACTTGATTAAGATAATAATACAATGGCTATTGAGAATTGAATTGTGTTGGTGGAGGAGGGAGGGACACGGGGTTGGCTGGTGTTTGCGACAGACAACTTATCTGGTATTCTATTCTGCTATTGAAACAATCTCCAAGGCTTCATTTACCTAAAGAAGCAATTTAGATAAGATTTTGATATGGGTTAGTGATTCAGTGGCAATGTTTTGGGAACTGTGTCCACTTGGAGCTTTTTTGTTATGCAAAGGATTTGGAGAGGTAATTTGAATGTTTGCATTGATATTTGATTAAATTACCATTACCCACAAGCTTATTGTATTCGATTTGAACTTGTCTAGTTTTCTGAAGTTTAAATTTCATATTTGTGGAAATTAGTTTTTTGGTTTTTATTTTTATGTTATCAAAAATTTAGAATTTAATAAATATAATCCGAATTGTTGCTATTGAATACAGAAAAAATTTGATTTAATAATAAACCTCTGTTAACCTTTGGAAAAAGATTCCAATGCCAAAGTGAGTTAAAAAAGTATGAGAAAATTTCTGGAACACTTTCCACAACATCTGCCATTGGCTGCGTTTTTGTTTGAACAACGATAAATGATTTCAGTGTAATCCATTAAAATAAATACTATAGAAGATTATGAATATAAACTGAGTATAAAAATGAGTATAAAAAAATTTCGCTCGACAAACTTACATGTTCTCCGAGAATTCTTGTGCAATGGGACTAAAGTGGGTCACATATCGATAAATCATCCATTTTCCAAATAAGTATAAGTACATCCCTCGCACCTAGTTGTTATACGAGAATTTGGCAAACATTTTTCACAACCAACATTTTATGACACATCCACACACAAATTTGGGATGCCAAAATCTCTTTATCAAAAATTCTTATTTCAAAAAGAATGTCGGTTATAGTTTTTATATTTTGATGTGTTTCTCCTCGTCGTATTTTTTTTTTCGCTTTCCGTTTATTTTATAAATCATTTTGCCAAAACATACCACTATTAAACTTACACTGAACGTCAGGACTCGATTATGAAAATAGATGAACACTTTGTCAATTTGTCGTGGGCTCGACGCTCGAACGAGGGATTTTGAGGGGGAGAGATTGAGGAATCAAATATTTAAGAAATCATATTTGCAAAACTGTTCAAGGTTTACTCATAAAACTCGGATAGGTAATGCTCCAATACTACTGCTTGACTGCTCAATTAGATTTTGAGTAATGGAATTTTGAATCTCCATAAAATATTCCATTTCTTGGTAGGTGAAGACGTGAAAGAAATCTCTACACGTGATCACTACTGCCATCTACCCTTGAATTTTAAAATGTTAAATTTTATCTCCATCGTTTGCCGGTCTGCGTGAACAACGGTTGAATAAGTAGTGGAAACAAAAATTATTTTAATAAAATAATAAACCTTTATGAAAAATTTGCAGTGTTTTTTCCTATGGCATGTATCGCAATGATTATAGTTTTATTTTATTACATAGTAAACGTGTTTCCAAAAATAAATTATTCCACCAATAAATTATGGGCTATTGAATATTCGTTATAAAAAGCTAAATTTTGAGATTTTCATCTGGCTAGAACTATAAAACTTGGAGACTTGATTTTTTTCACGCATTAAGTACTCATACAATGAAAAATGTAACGGTAGTTTGAAAATCCTGGATTATCATTTACTTGGAGATAAAAATGGTTGAAATTTGATAAATTTCGGTTATTCGTTATTTCACCAACGGTTAAAATTGAATCAATTTTCCATATTTACGAAAAATCACCATGGAGTTGTATCTGTATTCCGGTATAACTACTGATTTATCTGATTTATCTGATTTATCTCGTAATTGCTGGTAATAACCGCTTTAAGCATTGTCTATGGTATTAAGTTTCCGACTTCTAGATCGATTGGTATTGCCCCTTCATTTTCATGATCTCCACAATCCGTCATGAATGACACCTGTATCTTGGAAACTAAACCACCTAGACGTATTAAATTTAAAATGGTGCTTCTTATATAGAATCCCAACTACTCAGAAATTCAGTGCTGTACCTTGATTAGCCTGGGAGATAGAGCATAGTTTATTGTGTAACGTTACATTATGTATCGTAATGTAACACTTACGGCCAACATGGACCAATTTGTGGAAGTGTACATGCGTTATTTAGTAGTACTTTGCTGGACCTAAGCACCAAAACCAATATTATGTACGTAATTATGCCCATTTATTATTTTTGAAAAAGATATTTTATAAAAACTGAAGTTGAAAAAATACAGAAAAATTTTAACATGCAGTAGTTTGATAGCGGGTGGTTCAAAAAGTTCGGTCTTTATCGCAATTAACGAAGAATTTGATGCTCTACAACTTTTATATGGGATACTTTTATGAGAAACAGATAATTTTCGAAGATATTTAAGGAAAACTAACGTTGAAACGAAATTTTTTCGTAAAGATGGAAAATTGGTCATACTGTGACCTACTGTACTTTGGTAGAGGCCGGTCCGAAAAATTCCTGTTTGATCTCATTTTCCGCAGAATTTATCGCTCTACGACTTTTATTTGAATTAATTTTTCTAAAGTTTTATATTTTATGAGATATAAGCGAAAAACCGTAAAAATATCCCTTCTTGACCAGAATTTTCAAAGATGGTGGCCGTTCCGTAACTCGGATTTCTTGGGACTTTGGGTTGGCCACTCCCCACTGGGGATAATATTCTGAACGTTTTCCACCATTTTTCACCATGTTTGTAATTTTGTTCGGCTTGATGCAATTTTTTGTCTAGTTGTAATGTACTATAATTAATTATTCCTTAGTATAATATCAAAACTAACATTTTTTAAAAATTATATCTCTTAGAGAGATGAAAATAACAAAACAGCACTAAATGGCCTGAAGTGACAAAGGTTGGCACTACATTTTCCGAAAATATTAGATTTTTATTTCTTCTCCCACATAAAATTTTTGGTAGGTGAAATGGACCAATTTTGAAATTTTTCAAATTTCAACCATTTTTGCCCCAAAGGAAATGATAATCTTGGATCTTCAAACTACCATTACATTTTCCATGGTAAGAATTACTTAATGTGTCAAAAAATCAACTCTCCAGGTTTAGTTGTTCTTGCATAGCAGCCAGATGAAATTCTCTATTTTTTTTTTATCAAAATCAAAAATCATGCGACACACCAATTTGTTCATCTGGAAGGACCAATATGTAAAAATTATTAATTGTTCACTATTTTTATCAGTTTTGTTGTGTAATATATTTATTTGTAAACGGTCGCATGTCATCATGATGAAAATTATCCCAATATTTAGTTAAACAAATTTTACGTATTTTTTTGGTAGTGACCGGAGATGTGAATTTGATGATTATTTATGATAACAACAGGGACCGCGTGAAAACCAATTGCAATTAATTCTCGCTCCCGATTCTTTCAATATTTTATTAAAAGCCCGGGATTTATTCAATGCTGCATCACCGTGTAAAGCACAGGGTTTCATTATTATTCGTGTTTTGGACTTAAAATTAATTGATAACAAACTGAGTTGAATTATTTGCCATCTGGATTCGTGAAAAAGTGATTAGGTGTGCACTGTGTACACTACATTCACGCTGCAAATTTTATTGGTTCGAAATCGTGCTTAAATTGAAATTTACTAATTTATAAAACGTTTGTTAAATTTGGGGCATGCGGATCAACTAAATTAGATTTCCATTGTCTTGTACAGATGCCACATTCATTTTACAGTCCTTTACAAACAGGAATCAGGATATTGTAAACATTTTCAAACAACAAATACTTCAAAATAATTTTCGTAATATTCATAACCAGATATTTCAAAATCAATTCAGCAATTCCATAGGTAACAGTTAATTAATTAATTAATCATTTGCCCAACCTTTTAAATTACTGGAAAGAAAACAGTCGAAAAAATCTTCCCATTAGTGGCATTACACGCTTCATCCATCAAAAAAGATATTCAAACAATCCGGAACACTTCAGCAAATGATAACCAAAAACTGAAGAACAATAATCCACTTAAACTAATATCCTAAAAGTTAATAGCAGAAATCTCTCCTCCGGGAGGGGAGTCAATCGTGAGTCGATCCAAAGTTTTCCAGAACAAAGTGCCCTCAGTGTCAACACCGCCGCAAACTCCGGCTGCTGTACAGTGTACTTGCACAACGCAATTGAAAGTAATCAACTGCAGTACACGACCTTTGATTTCCATTAGTTCTTAGTTTCAAACTTATCCACTTAATATGCAAATATTTGCTGAGTAGCATCGAAATTGACGGGATCCGACGAGCACTTCTGTAAAATGAAATTTCATTTGAATCCAGTCGTCATCGGCATCATCCTTACAGTTGTCGCGTACTGTTCGACGTTCGTCAATATATCCTCATCACTTGAGTTCGGTCCAAATGGCAGTGGCTGGATTTGCACTCTTTAAATCTAAATCGATGGGAAAGTGAAGATTTGTGATGAGTTCATATGAAAATCGGGTCAAATACAAAACATTCTATGGAGCCCGGACGGGACATGTGAATAAATAATGCTGCCAATGCTAACAATTTCATGGCGTTGAAGGGGAATATAAAATTCAAAACAAAAAGGTCAAAATATCATTCCCAGTTCAAATAATAATAAAAAAAAAAAAAAAAAAAAAAAAAAAAAAAAAAAAAAAAATAAATAAATAAATAAAATCAAAATGAAAGAAATTTAGTAACCCAACGATAAGACTCGAAGCGGCAATTTTTGATATTTTGGTGAGCAATGACTCCGTTGACTCATTACCTATTCAAAGGTTGTTCTTCTGTGGACTACAAATCACCGTCGATCTTGAAGCAACAAAACTTAATTTTGTAGCTTTATAAGTAGCGCAAATGGCTGCTGTAATTAAAACTGAAATTAGACAAGGCGTTTAGGCCGTATTGGCCGAAACCATTGTTTGCGGCGAGGTTATGCTTCCGTGGAACATTACATCATTCGGAATGCCTTCAGCACTGAGAAAAACTTTTATTCAATTTCTTAATATTTCTTGCAATGATTTTAATTAAAGAGATGAGCGAGGTTTAGTTAAGAAGAAGGGAGAAAATTTTTTAGAATGGTGCCTCACTTAAAATGACTTGTAACTTGTTAAGGACATGACGTGCCTGGAAATACAATTGAAAATCAGTTATAAGACCATTGAATTTCTCAAAAAGATCCATTTCGTATTATTAAATGCTAAACGAACACTGAATATAAATGACTTTTTAGCTTGACATCGTACCAATGTCAATTGCAGGTCATTTCGAATGACATAAACCTTTCAATTTAATGTGGTGCAGACCCACCCAATCAATGATGGGTTGAAATCCCGTTTATCCCATATTTATTTTTTAAACCAATTCTCAATATGTTCTGCAGAAAATATCTTTCATCGGACTAAATTCGGCTTTGGATCCTTCACATTCAGGCAATTGCTTGCGTGCTAGATCTAATTTACCAGAAATACGTGAAGATATTAATAAAATAAAAATAAAGTATGAAAAACGAAGACCACATTATGGCTTTAACTGCCTATTCAAAAGTTATAAACAAGACTTAGTAACAGCTAATTAGACCTCTATTAGTAAAAATACCGTAGTCACACGTTTTATCTCAATTCAGATAATTATTAATGTAGTAGCCGCACTGAATCTCGAGTAATATTGGGTCACAAAATACGTCAGTGAAATTTGAAGTAAATTTAATGCTCTACAACTTTCTAATAGGCCAAGCAAATTAGACTTTTGCTTTCGAATAACTGGTGGAGTTCTGGAAACTGCTTTAATATTTGAAATAGGTCTCAGATAAGTACATCCTAAGTTTACCCCAAATTCCGAATGGAGCTTCAGCTGATATAGACCAAAATCTTCCAAATTTCCGGTTTTTTCCAGTTTTTCGCTTAGAAAACACAAAGAGTCTAAAAAATTGTTCGTGAGACTAACGGTTCTCAAGATATCACGGAAAAACTTTTGCACCCCTTTTTTCAAAATGGCCGCCAAATGGGGGGGAGTTCAACCCCGAAAACCGAGATTTAGGTTTACACTGACGCCCCCTACACATCCTAAAAAAAAAATTTTGTCCTACCCAAAATGCAAGGTTCGGTCAAAATTTTGTAACATTTCAATGGACTAACTGCGCTAGCTTCGAACTCGATCCTCTGCCGGTGCCGTCACAAGCAAGGGTTAGATAAGTTGATTAGATTGTAATTTATAAGAAAAACAATTAGAGTATGAATAAAGTTTTTATATACGGATACCGCCGAAGCGTTTTCATTAAAACACCAGTGCACAACAATATAATAAAGCTGAATAATATGTTTCTTTTAGGTAGATTTCGAAGAAAAATCTACTTATTGAGATCGGTACCATGTTATGACTTTTGATGAAATCTTTCATAGTTTTTCGTTTCATGCTTCCCTGAGTTTATAACCACCCCCCGTACGAGAGTTTATATATCCGTACCTCAGAGCAGAAGGGTATTAAGTCACAAAATGTAAATTTTACAGGAGAGCGTAAAATACAATAATTTCATTGTTTAGGCTATAAAACATGAAGAAATAATAATTTGTCACTTGTTTTCTAGCCTGTACTATTCAATAGTTTAAACTTGATCTAGATAATACTTATTTATATTAAGAATAATGATAATGGGTGGTGTTTACACTTATCAAAGTTTTTAAAGACTAAATCTTTTACAGAACACATGGACTTAATACTTTTTTATTTTCAGAAGAATTTCATGACTGTGACTTAATATTTTTATTTTGCACTTTATAATTATGATAAAATAGAAGTTTTGAGATTTTATGCGGGGTAAAACGTGGGACACAATACTTTTTTTGAACATAATATGGTTTTGCCCTGGGTGGTATATGTCTATACTGGACTTAATACAGGTAATATAAAGATAATACTGTTTTGCTCCAGGACCGAGGTGGACTTAATACTTTTTATAAAATGCTATTTCCGTCATTTTCAGTCCAATCGTCTTCTATTGTAAACCTCTGAATAGAGCGTGAAATTTAAATCTAGGTGAGCAAAAAAACGAAAAATTGAAATTTTGGACTTAATACCCTTCTGTTCTGAGGTACGAATATATTTATATCGAAAGAGAGCTCGCCGGATTCTCTATCTAAATATTATATGGAATAGACGATTGAATTTACAGATCTCGAATGGAGAACAGTTCATGAAAATGTGTAAGTTAATTAATTCAAGAAGCTATTTTGTAGTTTGGTCCTGGTTCATCTGTCCTAAAACTGCGCCAAGTATTTCAGTTGAAAAAATCAGATTTGATTGGATCCTTGGATTAACCAGTACATTACTTTTAACATCGACGTTATGAAAGCTGATGTGTTTTCACTGGGTATGATAATGAAGCAACTGTCGATACCTTATGATTCGTATATCAAAGGGTACTTGGTCTGCTATTTGGATTACACTTATTTTTTTGGTATAAAGTTTAGTTTTTTGATTCATTTTATAGAATTCGTCGTTTCAGTTTTTTCATAAAATTCTTTTATCTGAGTTTTTCCAAAAATTATTTTTTGTAGTTTTCAACTTTTTCATGCTTGGCTCGGTTTTTTTTTTTACCTTTTTAAGGTTTGTTTATTTTGAGATTTTCATTTACCCTTCTTTTTTAGGGTTAGGTACACAAAGGGTAAAAACGGGACCCTATTACTAAGATCGACCGTCCGTCTGTCTGTCACCAGGCTGTATCTCAAGAACTGCTATAGCTAGGCAGTTGAAATTTTCACAAATTATGTATTTCTGTTGCCACTATAACAACAAATACTAAAAACAAAATAAAGTAAATATTTAAGGGGGGCTCCCATACCAAAAACGCGATTTTTTTGCCCTTTTTTGCTCGATATCAATAATGGCAACAGGTAGGCACTTGAAATATTCACAAATTACTTAACTACAAATACAAAAAAAAAGAAAAAAAGAAGAAATTTTTGTACCTACTATTATTTACCTAGTCAAAGGTACGGAACCCTTCGTGCGCGAGTCCGACTCGCACTTGGCCGATTTTTTTTTCTATATGATGGTCAAAATTTTCACACAAAGTTACCAATTCAAGGAAAATTTGAGTTTTCTTTCTTTCACATAACTATTGCTAAGTTTAACTAGAAATATATGCGAAATTCGTTTTCACAAAAATAATATGGAAAACACGTTAAAAAATAATCACGGTCTTATTACCCGACTGCCGCGGAAGGGTTATGTTTTTCGAGTGTATGTATGTATGATATTTCTACCAGACGCTCTGCAGCCTAAACGGCTTGACGGATTTTAACAACTGAGGTGTCGTTATATTCGTCTACATTGTAGGAGTGACATATGATATATTATTTCAAAATGGCATCTGCGAAAAAAAACTATTGAATTTATTTGAATTTTTGGCTAAAGTTGAGTTGTGGCGGATTTAAATGAAATTTTGTGGAGACATGTATTTTAGTTAAAAACGCAAAAATGTGTAAAAAAATTTTGTCGGACTCATATAGTTTTTGAAAAAAATTACGTTTTACGATGGAAAAATTCCATGTCATTTTTCGGAATTTTGCCGTATTTATATCTACAAAATTTATTTGCGAAAACCGAAAAAACTCACCACAAGTTCAGTTGAACACATTTACCATTTTTTTACGCTTCACAGCACTTAAACGAGAAATCCTTTTTTTATACGATTGTTTTCAATTTCACAATTTGATACACATCCGCTGGTAAATAAATGATCGTTGCAATTAAAATCTTATGTGTGATATCCGACGGATTGAATGGCCTGCTCTTAGGAGAGAACAATTAGAAACAGGAACGCTACCGCAAGCAGTGTACCAGTATTTATTAAATTTGACGACCCTACAATCAAAGGTAATCAACCAGGAGTATAGATGTACGGATCGAGCCTTGCACTGTCGACTTGATGCGCTTTAGGGCAAGGAAAAATTGAAGGAAGGATGTTGCCTTTAATACTTTGCTGGGCGGTAACTGTCCACAAACTACAAGGCACCACTCTCGATAGGGCCAATGTAGACCTTAGCTCACATGTCTTTGCTAAGGGTCAAACCCTACGTAGCTCTTAGCCGAGGAAAAACATTAGGTGGGTTGGCTATCAGTACCCTTGATCCCAAAAAGCTGTTAAATAGGCCATATTATGAGAATTCTTAAAAAGAGCTTCAACGTCTACGGGATTTGAACACTACAAAATAATATTTGAAGTACTCGTACAATTAACTTGACGGCTAAAACTTGCCGCAAGTTTAATCTATGTATAGCTAGAACATCAATTTCTTCTTTTATTCGACACCTATCTTGCTAATGTAACTTTATCGTCCAGCATATTTACTTACTTATTGTTAGCAATATTTAACTGAACAACTGTTTTATTAATAAAAACTAAAAAGCATGAAATAAAAAATAAATTATTTAAAAAAAAAAAAAACACCCGACTGCATTAAGAAGTATCAACCGAAAATCGAAAACAAGTTATATTTAATCTATAGAAATTTGTAAAAGTAATGTATAACACAATATGAAATGTTTATGTGTTCGATACCTCTTCAGCAAATAATAAAATATAGACTATGTATTATATAAATGCAACTTAATGTTTGAAAGGATATTGAAGGCGGGGACAAGCTAATAGTCCAAGTCTTTAAGTGAAAATATTTAAATTTTTTAATACAAATTTGTTTTGGAATTATTTAGTTGTCGCCGACTGCAATATCCTTTCCAACATTTTGTACTATTTTGTTTTGATCGTGGTGGAATGTCGAAGCCTCGACACTGCCAAAAATCGCTATAAAATATAACTCCACCATCCGACACTCGTCCGTTGGCGCCAACATCAACCATTATAAACTCCTAATTTGTAATTTGAGTTCACAATTGCCATAAGTACAATACTAAAAAGTTGTTTGTAATTGTAGTACAGTGATCCAGAATTTGGTGGTCTTCGAATTGCTATATTTTTCCGTCAATAGCTCCTAGGCAGTTAAAAAAATTTCACTTTTGTCCGAAATTTTTACTTTCTACCTTCCATTCTTCTACGCTATTGGCATCTGAAATACACATAAATATTTCTAATAACTTAATTCAGTGAAGTAGAATTAAAATAAATTTTTATATTTTGCAGTATGTTAGAGATGAAAAAGTGTTTGCGCCCACAACAGCCAAAAAGAACAAATCAAAGCAAGACGAAGCTTGTGAATATTTAGGACATGCAAAAAGCAATGATACGTTTGATTACATGGCTAAAACGATGTGCCAGTAAATTGAGAAGAGTACCAAATATGCAAAGATTGCTTGCTGAAAAGGCAATTAATGAAATCATATTTGAAGCGAAGATGGGAACCTCAACAAGAAATTTGGTAAAAATTAATGATCCTTATTTTCCTTGTCACAGTTCATCAACTCAACATCACCAGGTCAACATTTTTTTCTGCACCTACAACTTTGCCCCACAGTACAGCAAATTCCGCTTTCATGATTCCAGTACAATCGCCTTCTCCATCACCAATGTCCTTGCCACGAGCATCTCCTTAAATAGAAGAGCAGAATCAATCAGAATCTGATGTAATTTTTTTTCAAACGGATTCACAGCCGAATATGATTAAAAGTTTTATTGAAAACTTTCAAGGGTAAGAAAGAAAATGTTTTGTAAAATATAAATATTTGATTTAGTAAAACATTAGTAAAAATTTTTTTTTACCTGTATATATTTTTCCAATTATACAAAATTAATCGCTTCACAAGTTTCCATTACGGTTTCACCAACTGTGGTTTCACCCATAACACTACTGTATTTCATACCGAAAAAGTCCTTCCTATGGCCAGAAAACGAAGAGTTACTGCTAATCTTTCGTTAGCAGTTATGGCAGTTCTGAATTTCGTATTTTGTTTTTCTAATAATGGTGTAACCATTTTTAATAAGACTTCGTAATTCTCGTTACTCATTCTAAAGTAATTTTTATAGTCTCCTGATTCACTAATCTTTATTTCATTTAGAAGATTTATGCGCGTAAATATGTTGCGTTGTTGAATCCATTTTTTCACCCGCTTTTTTCTATTAATTTTTTTTTTTTTTTGTACTTAAAGCTAAGATAATGCAAGCGCAGGCTTTCTGCATATTATCCCTGTTTACACGTATTTTTTGATTTTAATTCAAATACGAACTAAACGGGGCGATTTTAAAAAGAAACTTTTAACAACTGACAGTTTTTGAATGATAGTGTGTGTTACTGAATGTCAGTCAACAAAAATCATCATTCACTGACTGTCAGTTAAAACTGATAATGTGTACCTCCCTTAAAAGAATCGTATGGCAATTTCTACCTCCCGCTAATTTTCATAATATGCGAAGAGACAGGTAGAGATGGATCAGGATCAGCGTTGGAACTTTTACACATCCCAGAATAAGATAATGCAGCAAAGAGCCCATTTCCTTAACACTCGTAAGTGGTTTATAATTGCATGTATTAAGTTCCTCCAGAGCAAAGAGATCCTCGTCAACATTTACTGAATTTACTGCTGAATTGTCTGTCAATCAAAGGAATATTTATGATTACTAAATTATTCTCCCTTCCGATCACAAAATTTTTTAGTTGTTAAATAACAATTCTTAAAATTCCCATACTTACTTTGCAGACACATCAATAAAGAGTTTCTTTAAACTTTTAAAAACAAACTTGTTTTGTATAAAACTACGATATATTTATATACAAGTTAATTTTTAGAAAAATAAAAAAAAAATAAAAACTAACTTCAAGATTAAACCTACATGTGCAAACTTGAGATAAAAAGAAAAAAATAATATTTTAATTACTTCAAAACAAAGAGTATTACTATTCACAATTTATGATCAGTTATTTTTGGAGTCGGTGTCAACCAAAACAAACAGTAGAACCAGAAGTATGAATAACCGATCAAAAAGAGAATCATTAAAATCGATTCATAATTGACGGAATAATCGCGTAACAAACATACCAAAAAAAAAAAAAAAAAAAAACACAATCGAATTGAGAACCTCCTCCTTTTTGAAGTCGGTTAAAAATACAAATTGTTTTACTTATATTTTATTATAAAAATCGCAACGTCAACCAAAAAAAAAATATATATATATTGTCACATATTGAGGATCGGCACAGTCATCTTGCGTAACCAACTACACATTGCTAACAAACTGTATTCATAACGGG
Source organism: Leptogaster cylindrica (assembly GCA_963082835.1). Taxonomy (NCBI): domain Eukaryota; kingdom Metazoa; phylum Arthropoda; class Insecta; order Diptera; family Asilidae; genus Leptogaster; species Leptogaster cylindrica. The sequence continues at coordinate 28,742,349 of OY720107.1, forward strand.
ATGACTGGTACAGTCTCACAACAATTCGCATCGGATTCATCGGATTGTTAGTTAGTCGGAGTTAGAAGTTGATTCGAGAAAGTAAATGACTACAATGTTTAATAAACCAATATACACATTTTGACTACAATGTTTAACTATGTTTAACTAACAATGTTTAACTATATCAATTTTTCGGAGATTTAGTATAGTGTAACCTTTCAATGTATTTGAATTGAATTGAAACAAAGTCATATTTGGGATTTCGGATTATATTAACATAATTTTTTTATTCTCTAAAACTAAAAATAATAAATATAAATATATAAATCACTTAAGCCGGAGGTACACGATACGGAAAACGTCATATTTATAAGCGATACGCCATATTTCATATCGTGTGACTCGACGATAAGCAATATGGTGTATCGCTTATAAATATCCCAAAAATTTCGGAATATTTTCGGCACATCCAAGCAATTTGCGGGGTACAAATTTCCCGAGTCACACCATACAAAACTTTATGAACACAGTTTTGAGATTACTGCTCTTACGGGCGGCACGGCGTCGCGGTAATCTGTGAATTGCAAAATACAGGTTACAAACTCATTTTTGCTTATCGTGTGACTCGATTTGTCAAAAGTGACATCCACAAAGATATTTCCTTATAAATATGACGTTTTCCGTATCGTGTACCTCCGGCTTTAGGTATAATATTATGTATTGCAAAAAATAGTCTTTCTCAGTTTTTGGACAGAAATTTAAATTATTGTATTGCACATTTCCTGTTGCATTTTGTGTAAATGATGGTGAATCATATTTATGGCCTCATTAATTTGATTATCTTCTATCCTGAGCGTTGTTGGTGATGTTCCAATAAACCCAAATTGTTGATGCTACACTATTCACAAGCGTTTCCACTTCACTCCGTAATTGAGCAGACCTCACTCTTTCATTTTGTGATCTTGAATTATGTAATTATTATTAAAAAGTAATTAGTATTTCAATGCAAAAATTCATACCGTACGATTCTATTCTGTTCGAGCGATTGCCTTGTACTGATTTGATACATATTTTTCTATACCACCGTAATAATTGATTTCGCGACTGTAGTTGCTCATGTGACTTGTACATTTAAATCTACATAAACAAATGTACATTTTCATCGTCGGGATTGGCGCACATGTGGATTATTCCATTCATATCCAGATACAAATTATCATATTCTGGAAACTTATCTTCTCTGACAAATTCACCTACACTTGGATATCGTTCGCTGATGTAGCGAAACAATTGTAGTACCTCCTGTTGTCAGTCTCCAAGCTGTGAATTCAATTTTATATCGCCAATTTATTATAAAATAGAAACACAAGGAGATTTTTAAGAAAACTTTTTAAAAAAAATTGAACCGACTTCAAAAACAACTTACACTTAAAAAGTATAAAGTATTGCCTATTGTTAATCGGTTGAAGAGCGACTCCAATATCTTCGTAGTCAGCAGTTGGTCGCCAGTGATGGGGTTGATTTGTCAAAAAAATACAAAAATTAATTAACAAACAAAATTTAATTATAAAAAAATCGAAATATACCTGAGAACTTTGTCCCACCCGGAGCTAAAGGGTATTCCAAAAATAGTATAGGAAATTTCGTTGTGGAGAAGAAAAAAACTTTTAGAAAGCTGATTTCTTCTGTTATATGCTCGTCGGTACCTCCCAACTCACCTCAGAAAAATCCCCTCAAATCCCCCTTGGGGAACATGCCTAAATTTGGAAAAAATGTCCGCCATCTTGGAAATTCTGAAAAATCGCTATAACTTCGGAATGGTTGATCGCACTGACTCGTGGTTTGCGTAGAATTGATGAGAAACAGATAAGCAACAATAATAGACCCCGATCTAACAATAAAATGCCTTTTTTTTTCTTTCTTTTTTTTTTAACAAATGTTCAAAATGTGTACTTGTTACGTAAATATGTGTGAATTGGTTAACGTACCATTTGGATCTCTTTTTTTACCAACTAAAGTACACTTTGTTATCGAATACTACAGTTCTGAATCATTTTGTTTTCGTTGCACGGTCGCCCACTTGCAGCCCCTGAATCACTACCAGGCATGCTTGAACCAACGACAGCGAAGGCTGCAGCATCGCAGTTTTTGTGGTACTGACCATCTGCAGCTACAAGGTCACACTTAATATTGATAATGTTCAAGACAACTCGACCCCAGTCATCATTCCGCTGTTGACATATTGATGGTATGGTATCCATTTTCTTCAGTGTTGCAACTTGACAAAGGCGAGGATACCTTTCAGGGTGTTTTTTCATCCTCTCGCGGTCAATGGTTTTACCACAATACCCTCAAAATCCCTCATGTTTTGAAATCAAAAGGATCTATTGACTTTCTTAAAAACACTTGTGGCTCTTTATCTATCATTCCACTGGCTTGGTTTGGATGATTGGTATACATCTTCCTGCACTGGAAGTGCACCAATACCCCTTAATTAAATCTACTATTCCATCATTCTGTTGACTGCTTATTTTATTTATGGTATTCAATCCTTTCTTAAGACTATCAGTAGGGTATTTCTCCAACTCTTCAGTGTAAAAAATACAGCCAAACCGACTCGCTTCCATTCTCTCTTACGTTCTAGTGCTACTTTTAAATACTCTTCTATGCTTCACCATTCACTTAATATGACAGAAGCGATAATACACAGTTATAACCACGTACGCAGACACAACTCACACTTAAAATCATAAGAATAAGCTTTAAGCTCTCAACCGGCAAACACGTGACGGCGGCGCTAAAGGTGCTAAAGGATTATGTTCTCCATACAGATTTCCAGGCTCTATTCTCGGTGCCGTTTATTTTTTAATTTACAGTCTGTTTTTTTCATTCTTTTTTTTCTTTTATTTCATACTAGCCGGTGTCTACCCGGCTTCACCCGAGGCGGTGAAAATTTCGTTGTTTGGGTTACAATAGTTTTTTCAATGGAGGGTAGTTTTGGGGGGTTGAATTAGGATAACGGTTGGTAGCTGTCATTGAGCTTTTATCTAACCAAGAAGGCGAAATACCTATTTTATTAAATGTTTTACTTAAAAAATGGCGGATTTTCATAGAAACTTTTATCCCCTATTTTACCCCGTCAGTCATGGGGAGTTTTTATTTTTACAAAACATATTTTAACGCCATTGGTAAAACAATTAAAACACGCGCATAGCGAAAGTATTTAAATATAGAAACAAAAAGCTGAGAACTTAAAAAGAAAAATGTTAACAAATTTTACCATGCCCATCATCATAATGGTATACCATATAATTATTTATCTGGGATAATAGTCAGTTGCGCATGGTGAAATAATTTATGCAAAATATACATGTATATAAAAGTCTAAAATTAGAACCTTTTTAAAAGAAAAACTTTACACCATACTTCTAACTTTCGAAAGTCAGAACCGAACATCTAATATACTTTCAAATTGCCCATTTTTTAGATAATTGCAAAGATGGTAAATTTAATAATTTTAAGAAATTTTTTACTGGAGCTATATATTAACAGAATTGTTTACTGATAAAATGTAGCCTGTAGTTCAAGTTGGAAATATATAAAATCATGTAGAAACTTTCATGAAAATCGATCTAGCCGTTTTCCAGTGATGCTCGGACAAACTAATTTCCCATTACAGTTATATTTATATAGATATGTTTAAGTTTTTTTTCCTTATGGTATGATGCATGATCTTATTTTGCTTTGATTGTATATAATATTTATTTGCTTAGTTTAACAGATGTTTTTTCCTCCATTTCATTAAATTCTTTTATTATCTTAGCTCACTGCTCAGTGATTACTGTCGCAGTGTCGCGGCATTTCACGCACAAGCCTAGCTTATGTGATTTTTTTAATTAAATCGGCATATTTATATTTGCATTATACATTTATATTTTATATACTGTCAAAGTTATAGTCAAAATAAAGAATTGAATTTGAATTTGAAACTTGTATATGGCGTAAAAGGCGTTCAGACACGCACCGTCAGGGAATTAATAATTAAATTTTTTTTTTAATCTGTGCCCCCATGTGATTCAGAACTGTATTATTCGATAACATAGTGTACTTTAGTTGGTAAAAAAAAGAGATCCAAATGGTACGTTAACCAATTCACACATATTTACGTAACAAGTAGGTACACATTTTGAACATTTGTTAAAAAAAAGAAAAGAAAAAAAAGGCCATTTTATTGTTAGATCGGGGTCTATTATTGTTGCTTATCTGTTTCTCATCAATTCTACGCAAACCACGAGTCAGTGCGATCAACCATTCCGAAGTTATAGCGATTTTTCAGAATTTCCAAGATGGCGGACATTTTTTCCAAATTTAGGCATGTTCCCCAAGGGGGATTTGAGGGGATTTTTCTGAGGTGAGTTGGGAGGTACCAACGAACATATAACAGAAGAAACTAGCTTTCTAAAAATTATTTCCGTCAACAGCCAAAATTTAGCGTAATTTTCCTATACTAAAAGGGCTTTAGGATGTTATTTTTAAATAAAATGCAAACGGTGTGTAATATTTCTGTTTTCTTTATTTTAAATGGCTATCCTATTTATTACAATTATACATGAAATATGATGTCATTCAAATGTCCACCACGACTACGATTACAAGCATCTATACGGACATCATAATTTTCAAAAACATTATGACACATGGTGGGTTCAATTTCTCCTATAACAGCTCGGATATTATTCTTTAGTTCTGAAAAGTTTCTTGGCTTGCTAACATAAACTTTGCTTTTTACATAACCCCAAAGAAAGAAGTCTAAGGGTGTTCGATCGCATGATCTGGGCGGCCAATTCACATCACCTTTTTTCGAAATAACACGTCCACTGAATTTCGATCGCAATAAGAAAAGCCCTTTTTGAAAAACCCTGTAGAATTGGAGGCCTCGATACGTATTCCATGCATGGAGGCGCATCTACCGCAGTTACGCAGGCGCACGGAATTGCGAACCGTTTTCAAGAAAAAAAATTATGTATACTCATGATGGAAAAATTTGGTATATTATTATAAATTATACCTACGTATATATAATATTCTCGACTTTGTTGATCATACATTTTGAAAATATGAAATAATTATGGCATCCAGAAAAGCACACCAGATTTCCGATTCGCCATTTCAATTTTTCTGCAAATTTAATAAATAAAATTAAAGGCAAAAACGAAAATATGTCTAATGTCTATGAAAAAAGCACACTACGTTAATGTTAAGCTTTCTTATTCAAACCCTTAATCAAATCCTTTGAAAATTGCCCATATTTCACTCGAAGTGAACAGAATGAAGGCAAGATTGGGAAATCGTTTAAAATATTTTCAGGGATTTCGCACAAATGCGTAATGTAGATGAGATTGGAAGAGTCGGTTCACTCCCTCCATCGTCAACTCCAGGATTTGCAGGTTCAACATTAACAACTGCTGAAAACTACGTCTACTTAATAAATAGTTTCTTCCGTCTAAAAGTAGTAAAGTTGAAATCCGAATTTGTAATTATTATAGTTATAGTGCCATTGTACTTACATGATTAAAATACATATTTTTCCATGCCCGTTGGATATACTGGCAGTGGTTGACTGAGGGAAATAAATTTATTATATTTCCTCATTTTTAAATTGGGCAAGTTTAATTTATAAATTATGTAATAACAAGCAGCCCCAATTAAGCGCGTTACATCGTCCAAGTTAACAGACAATATGTTTTGTGAAATTGGAGGCCTCCTCTATGTGGCCTCCGATAGCCCAAAAATTTTCCATACTCCTTTAATTGCCACACAGATCCCCTTATATTAAAATTCTAGAAAAATTTACTTACGTTTTAACTACTTTTTCTCCAGTGAAAAAAAAGCCCTTGCGCTCACTTGCAAATGATCTGGTCCTCTGTTTCAGTTCAGGATACTTCACTTCACTTCAGGATATTTACCACGTTTGTTACAAAAACTACACCACAAATGTACGACTGACTGTATCCCTGTGATTTGCCCGCCTTTTATACAAATTTTTGTACATCAAAAAGTAATTGGCTAAAGACAAATTATCATTTAGGAATTTTTAACATCAAATCAACATAAAAAATATAATTCAACAACTTTCGAACATGTGCTAACAAGGGAAGGTCACGAAAGTCCAAATCGCTTTGCTCAACCAGACTAATGCCATTTTGTTGAGAGTCAATAGTTATGATAAACTGCAAAATTTTAGCTGCTGAGAGCAAGAAACAAAAAAATTATAGCCATTTTTGTCTGCCATAGCAGTATATGGGAGTAGCGAAGGAATTTTAGGTTTTGATCTGGAAGTAATTAATACAAAGCTGAAAATTGGCAGGTAGGAAGTATTGGGCAAGGAGAACACAGAAAAAAATGTATCCGCATCTCCCGCGCCCGCTTCCCCTAAACCACCCCTTCGAACAACGATTTGCAGTCTTTCAGGAAAACAGCTGTAACTCCTAAAATTACAAAGCTAACCCTTCCAATTTTTTTTTATTTTATTTGTCTTTAGTTTGCCTAAAAAAAATATTATTACAATATTTTTCCCAAAAAATCGAGTGTTAAAGAGAAAATTTGAGATTTCGCCTTTCACTTTTTGCCAGCTCGTAGAAGTATATGCAAAAGACATGTAAATTCGATTGAAAATTTTTATTTTATTTAGTTACCTAGTAACCCTAAATTCATACCAATGCGATGGTATGAATTCCGCCCATGGTGCGACTATGAATCAAAATACCTATTCAAGTTCAAGTTCGTCTGAACAAGTTATTATTTTGCTATAACTGCCTGCTGCAGGTTTCCGCATCGTCGATAAATATTTACTACGGGGTTTTTGTTTTCACACAACGATAACCGGGTTTTTATAATTCGGCCAAACAACGACCTCAAGAGCAGGAGTAAAAAAACATATGGCTGTTGCTTTAAAAATAAGAAGCTTTGATTTTTGGACAAAAACTTGTTCTTTGCATCGATCGCGTGCTTTTTTTAGAGACGATCGATCGTTCGCACAACAACATTAGTCCTTTTCACACAAACTGCCGATTTTCATACACCATACTTTGCACTACTCAAATCAAAATGGACTTGACCCCACCTCTACAGCCGTTCTTTCCAGTTTCCAGGCAGAACGAGAACACAAAAAGATCCCACCTCCCGCCCGCACTTAACACGACATCATTTACCAAGTGTCACGGTCGTCAACAGTGGGATCACAACAAAAATTCTTGCCTGAGCGAGAATAGTTTGGCTTTATCTTGCTTTAAAGGTTTCTGATCTCCAGTGTCAACCGTCGACCACTTTCCAGATCACTCACTACCTGTTACTATCGCACCTGGTAATTTTTGATAGGTAGGTGGCTATATACTACTTTGGCATCACCGTTGGAACCCTGTGGACCGGATTGCACAAAATGTTCCTTGAAATTAACTCTTGGAAAAATGAAAAATGGAGGAATAGCATTTCCCCCGGCCGAGACGCAAATAGCTAAGGTAACAAGGGTTCCTCTTTCAGCAGAGGTCATCTGTCCAATTTGCTTAAATCCGTGCTATCACCTTGTCTGGCTTTTGAACTGTTGTAATGCCAGTTTCGTCCATGTTGTATATGTCATGTGGCTCGATTCTATGTCTGTTTAGCACTGTTTGAAGTAAAGTAAAAAAGTTTCTGACGTTAGTCCGGTTAAAGCTGGTGGCTCTACCTAGGCTAGTCGCCTGAGGTGTTCGAAGAGATAAAACATAGCAAGCCAATCTGGCCCAGCCATCTTGTTATTTTCCCAGGACTTCGGTTTGCCCACGTGATTTTTCTCCGCATACTGGTAAGCAAATTTCCGCACTTCTTTTGTTGAGAGACCAAAGTAAATATCCGACGCTTTTTTCAAATACTCACTCAACTCAAATTCTTGTTGAAGTGTAAACACCTGTAAAAGAAAAAAAATCTGTAGATGTAGTTATTATGTAGGTAAATTGAGCAGACTTTTATGAATCATTATCATAAATAAACAAATCTGATAATTCGTAGACCTACCTGACCTGTGGCTCTATATACACTTCCAGCAGTTCTAGATCCGCTCAGATTTCTTGATCTATTTGGTTCCTCAACTTCAACTGCAGGGGTGGTGGTAACAGCAGCATCCCTTGCCTTCTTGCAATATCTTGCTAAGCTCCGTTGTGGTATGTTAAAGTCATTTGCGACTTCAGTCAAGCTTCTGCCTTCAACATTGTGAGCGTGAACGGCCTTTGTTACCTCCTCAATTGATCGATTTGCTCGGTCTGTTTTTCTCTTATAATTCCTCATAGCTACCTAATAGGTAGAACATAGATTCTCTATAATTTAAACATAACAATATAATTAAATACAAGAATAACGAAGGAATTAGTTGGCGTAGGTGTGAATGAGTTGTCATAGCCGAGCCATGCCAACTGACCCCGTACCTAACCATGCCAACTCGCCCCATAGCGGTTTCCAAAATTAGATAGATGCCACACAATCCCAAATGTCAGCAACAAAAAATGGAGAATACATGCATGCAATCACAATTATTCACTCTTTGTAAAACCACCGCCAGCAGCACCGCAATGTGATCTATATGTTCACTATAACAAAAAAAAAAAAAAGGAAAAAATTTACTCACCAATTAGAAAAATGATAGGACAGGGCTCCTTCTTCCGTGCTACTTTTAATCGAACTAAAAACACAATGGATGGTGCACTGTCACATCAACAAGATGTCAACGCTCTAGCCATACGGTGGCAAGAAATAGAAACACTATGACAACTCGCCCCTTATGCCAACCCGCCCCGGTCACCCCTATTCTGGCAAAGTAGCTTTTGTTTTCTCAGATTAAAACTCTGAATTTTTAATGTGCAGATTACAACTCTGCGTTTAGTTTGGTAAGTGCATTGTCGTCAATAACATAGAATTTATTAGGAAATATAAAAATAAGCCGGGCCAAACAAATTTTAACGAAAAAGTTAACCATAATACAAATAAGGTAAAAATTGCTAGGGTTAAGGATGGCGGTTGTGGCCAAAATAACCGGTTTTCTAAATCACCGGTTTTTCATTGACAAAATATGTTCAATTTTTCTAGTTTTTAAGCCCAGGGCGGAACGCCCAAGTTACAAAAAAAGTATAAAAGTATGTATGCATATTCAATATTGATTATTGTTTAATTTTTTAAAAGTAGGATATACCTAAATCGCGAAATTGACCAAAGTTGATACCAGATAACTCCTTTATTTCTGAATGGATTTCAATGAGAGATACATCATTTGATAGATTGAGGGTTCGCATTTGATGTGAATAGAGCGATTTTTAAACAAGGTCCTAGATTTTTTTTTATAGCAGTTTAAAAAAAGTGGTTTTGCCAAATTTGGCAAATTTTGTAAAAGTTGATACCAGATAACTCCTTTATTTCTGAAGGGATTCCAATGAAATATAACTCATTTGATAGATTGAAGGTTCGCATTTGATGTGAATAGAGGGATTTTTAAACAAGGTCCTAGATTTTTCATAAAAGACATTTTTCTAAGAGTAGTTTCTTGAATTTTTTAAATGGATTTTTCCTCTATTTTTGGACGGATTTTTTCAGATTCATGCAAAAACAAATGTCATTTCGTTTATTTTTTTTAACATTTTTCAATAAAAGGGTGCATAATATTAGTAATATTTTGATGTAAAATTCAGGGAATTTACCCTAAAACGCCGGAGAATAGGCAAAATTTCACACTTTTTGACCAACAATTTCTTGACAACATATACATTTAAACACTTTGTGTATCACCAAAGAATATCTAAACTAAGAAGGGAAACTTGGCGTAAACACTGTCTGTGAAACACGGTTGCTTAGTGGTAGTCTGCCGTCAGTAAATAGCAACAGAATAGAAGTTGTGTGAGGGAGAAATGAAAAGGCCTGGCCAGTCGCCGCACATTTTGCCGTGACCAAAAACGAAAAGCAAAAATCAACAGTGGGGAAGATTGGTGAGGAATGTAAAATCGTATTTATAAAAAACAGTGGCAAAAACAGATGAAGCACGTTGTGGCAGAGCAGAAATAGTGCGCGCTCTTTCGCCCTTACGTTCATTTTGTACTCTTCTACGTTTGAACTATTCTAATTTTTTTGTTAAAAAAAGTTAGAATACTTTTGCAGCAAAAGTTTCCCTTCTTAGTTTAGATATTCTTTGGTATCACATGGGCGTGCCGTTCATGTACACGATTCCTCTGAGAGAAATTTCAGCGACGTTGCGAGTGACATAGGTAGAGAATGTAAAAAACAAGCACTTCGGGGCTGCGCTGCGGCGGTGTAAGATTTCAGGAGTCCGATGTGAGTAGAGAAATGTAAATTCGATTTTTGCCTACACGCATTTTTCTTGTTCAGGCAATTTAGCCAGTTAACACATTTTTAGGGACGGGGAGGGTAGATAAAGGGGCAAAACGATTTCTCATTGGGATTTGTATTTTCAATGAATTGTAAGTTTACGTTTTTTAGGACGGGGAGGGTGACGTATCCAGCGAATACATTTCGTTAGAAAACTTTCATTCATAACTTTAGAATTACGCATCTTCGAAATTCAAGCAAAATGTCACCGAAAGGTGTAAAAATTACCATGTTTTCTTTCTGTTTACAAAACTTATTTTGCCGGTTTTTTAATCCGGTTATTGCATTTAAAAAAAATCACTGGTAAAAACCAAACCAAAAAAATCACCGAAAAAACACCGGTTGCAACCAACCAACTAGAAACCGGTTATCGGTTTAAGCCGGTAGGTTTTTCCCATTCATAACTCGGGTACTCATTTTTGTTAAAATAAGAATTTTATTTTTGTTTGTTTACGAACCGGGCAGCAAATGTCACATTTTAATGTCAAAATGTACGTATGAAAACAGTGAGGTGAGTGTCCCTTGCAAATATTGATAATTTCTAATGCAAATCGTTAACGATAGACTTATTTTTATGTATAAGACATCTTATGTGATATTAGAGTGTAGTGTTACTTTGAAGTGTAATTTTAGTTGTTCATAATGCACATTATTTTAATCTATTAAAAGTTTTTGGGTTATGTTGTCAGGAGTCGCACTTTGGACGGTGTCAACTTCCAAAATATAAAGTACTTGTTTTTTAGAAATTGACCAGACGTGGTCAACTTTAAAAACAACGCAATTAAATTTGTTTCATGTTAGATATCTAATTTCTTACTTGAATTTTATTACTTTTTAGAGTATTATTTTCATTTGCCTTTAACTTGAAGTTTTTCAATAGATGACCGTATGGTCAAAAACTGACTCACGGTGTGGTCAACTACTAAACACAATTTAAGTTTCTAGATCATGCCCCCAATAAAAGGAAAATTTCGGCATTATACGGCTGAGGATATGGAACGTGCAATTCACGAGGTGAAGAAAAATAAATCGTCCATAAGAGCTGCTGCCAGGAAGTTTAATGTTCCGCGGACCACGTTAAAATATAAATTAGAGGGGAAATCGCCTATTAGCAGGTACGTAATGGGTTTCCTTACTATGTATGAGTTAGGATACTTCAATCACTTGAAGGTCTGATCTGGCGCACTTCTGTTTTGCAATTCTCTCATTAAAAATTTTGCCTTCTAGGAAGAACAGTCTTAAAAAGGTTTTTTGTAAATTTCAGGAAAATGGGCCCTGATCCAGTTTTTTCAGAGGCTGAAGAGAGAATTATTGAAGAGTGGATATTGAAAATGGCTTCATTGGGATTTCCCGTGACTATGCCCCAGCTCACCTGCAGTGTTCAGACCTTAATGAAAGAAACTAAAAGGCAAACCCCATTCAAGGTTGGACGTCCCGGCAGGACTTGGATTAAGGGATTTTTCCACAGACATCCAGATTTGGGTACAAGGACGTGCCAAAATTTAACAATCAACAGAGCTTTTGTAAAACCTGAAGATATCATAGCGTGGTTTGGCGAAGTTGAAGAGAATTTACGTGGACACAACCTTGCCGAGGTCCTGGAGAACCCTTCAAGAGTTTTCAATACAGATGAAACAGCCTTCTTCATCAACCCAAAGTGAAGCAAGGTCATTGCTAAAAGGGGTGAAAAAAATATTTACCAAGTTGTTAACAACGACGAGAAGGAATGTGTAACGGTGCTTGTGACTGGAAGCGGTAGTGGAGTTCTGGCGCCTACAGCAGTACTTTACAAATATAAAAGAGTCTCATCTGAAGTATTGGACGAATTTCCTCCAGAATGGGACTATGGTTCTACAGACTCAGGATGGATGACATGTGCTGCCTTTTACGAAAATGTGGCTGGAGTTTTTTATGATTGGCTACTAAAAGAAAAAATTAATCTGCCCATCATCTTCTTCGTAGATAGGCATACTTAACATATAAGTTTCCAACTAAGTCAATTTTGTGAAAGCAAGGGCATTATATTAGTTGCTTTATACCCAAATTCGACACATTTATTACAGCCCATGGACGTATCTGTATTTAAAAGTTTGAAACCAGCTTGGAGAAATAGAATCCATCAATGGCGGCTTGATAACATTTTAAAACCAGTGTTAAAAAGGAAACATTTCGCCAAACATTTAAAGGAAGTTATAGATAAAACTGTGACAGCGTCTATTTTACAAAACGGATTCAGGAAATGCGGATTATACCCCTGGAATCCAATAGCATTTGATCAAAAAACGCCACAAACCTCTTCATCTAAAAGAAGTGATGAACGTACGCAAACCTCTTCATCTCAAAGAAGTGATGCACTACTAGTGTATGCACTACCTGCTGGGAGTACAGAAGTTTTTTAATGAAAATATAGAAATTCAAAAGCTGGAACAATTTCGGAATCGAGATACTGCGTCTATTGATGATCAGGATGACTCTTTGTTTTTGCTGTGGAAAAAACTGTGAAATCCGAAGATGAGGTTAATGAAAATGAAAATCTGGCTGATACATATATCTCCTCTGAGGCTATGAGTGCAGAGCCTGGCCCCTCCATCTCATCCAATAAAGAAAACATTGTGCCAATTGTGCGGAGTCTTTGTGTTTCTCCCATTGAAACATCGCCGGGGTTGCATAGAGATCCTTTAGTTCCCAGTCCATTCAAGAGGCATTTCTTTTTTCCTCCAAAGTTAACTAACGAAGACTCTAAAAAACCTAAGAAGGAAAGAATGCCTACGGTCATATCTGTAAAATTATGCCAAGAATATTTATTGAAGAAGAAGAAAAAGGATTTAGAGAGGCTAAAAATGGAGCGAGCTGCAGAGAGACATAGAAAAAAAACAAAAAAAATTGATGAAGAAAAGAAGAAGGCAGAACAAAACAAGCGTAATAATTTCTGAAGGTGAAAGTGATTACTCCGAATTGCAATCCGATCACAATTTGAAGGAAAACGAGTGGTTACCTGTCCAAAAAAAAGTCAATGAAATTGTAATATTCCTCTACGAAGGTGAATATTTTCCGGGGAAAATTGTAAAAGTATCCTCAGAAGCTACAATTTCATCAATGGCAAAAACGGTCATCTATGGAAGTGGCCTGAAAGACCAGATATACTTAACTATAATTGGAAGGATGTTGTCTAACATATTAATCAACCGAAGCAAGTGAGCAGAACTAGAAATGTTTATTCTGTTCCAGAACTTGATTTTATTTGGAAAATTTAAATATGTATTTACTTACCAGTATGGTTTTTCTTGTAATCTTACTAAATATATGTGTTTAAATTAAACTTATCGTGATGTACTGCTTTATTAGTATGACAACATAAGGCTGAATTAAATAATTTTCATTTTTTGCGGTGGTGAAGAAGGGAATTTTAAGGGTGTCAATTACTGAAACAATAGTGGTCAATTTCTGAAACATTTCATTTTCAGGGATGTCAACTACTGAACTTAAAAATTGATTTTCTGATTTGGAATAATTTAATACTAAACGAATTTAATAATTCACTTTGGATTATAGTGCTGTTAAGAATAAGTGGTTCTATAAATTAAGGCTCTTCTTTTTGACATGACTTTACATATAGCACCAATCGGAGTGTTTTTGAAAGAATTTCCCCCTAAATGTGTCAACTACCGGTACGTTTACATTTACCTTACGTACTAATTCCTGATCCTTTTTCCTCGGATGTAGAAAGGGATGGCAGCTACGAAGGAAGGAGAAGCGCAGTCGCGAAGTGCTAGTGAAATGTGTTTCCAGGAAAGTGCGATGAGATCGGGGGTACTGAGTGAAAGGGCGCATCGTCAGGTTCGCCACCAAATGTCAACTTGGGTTCCAGATAAGTATTTAGTTGTAAGATAAAGGAGTTAATTAGAAAATTCAACGAAGAAAAAAAGAGATAAAAAGCAAAGATTCAAGGTTGGATTTTAGTTAAATATAATTTACTATATTACTGTTTATGTATCTCTTTAAATATAGCTTTGGAGAATGATCAAAATGAAAACATCCCTTTCGGCAGGCCTATAGGCTGAGGTAGAATTCGAAGTATTTTGATTGCGTTTATTGGGATAATTTATTTCTAAATCGAGAACTAATTATGGATTTATAAACAACTCATCGAGAGCTTTTCAACGATACCCCACAAGACGTGGTTTAGAAAAATTCGAATTTCCACCCCCACCCCCATTCGCACCCCACCTACTCCTAATTTGGTGGTGTCACCGTGAACCTCACAGAGAGTACTCTTATTTATGCAAAATGAGGTCTCTCTACACTACATAGGGGCCGACATATAATTTTTTCAAAATTTCAACCCCCACCACCGGCCACCCCCGTGGGCCGATTTTGCTCATTAACGAACTTAACTGTGCCATTAACCCCAGAAATAACATATTAAAATTTGGTTCCAATATCTTTAAAAATACGGCCACTAGCGTGTAAATATATGTATATATATTTAAGCATACGAGTATCTCCGAAACGGCTGGAATGACTTCACTATAACCATCTATACATATTCTATGTCCCAACACATAGTAAAAATTTAATAGCAATTGGAGATGGGGTTCTTTAGTTATAAAGTCACAATCAAAATGTACACTTCTTTATATATATTATATATAGATGAAAGTTCCTCAAAGTCAGCTCGAACGAAAAAACACGAAGCCTATCGATCAAAACATTAATGAAAGTAGTGTCTCCATGCAATAGAAAGCGAAGGGACTCTGAAAATCTAGCGGAGAGTGTCAATGACGTCAGGGATAATTATAATGATGAATTAAATGAACATAAAAAAAGCACGCCCAAAGAAAAGGTTTGCTGATCCAGAACAATGGGAAAGAAATATTAGAAAAAAACAGCATATGTGACTACAAAGGGAAAGACAATGCCTGAAAATTTTTTTTTACCAACTGATGATGACGCTTTTACACAGATTGTCAAATGTCAGCCAATTGGCAATTGTGTTGGAACCATTTAAAGTTTTGAAATTTCATTAACAAAAGTTCAGAGATGGAGGTGTATAAAAACCCAGGAGTTTTTATGTATTAAATTTGTAGTGCGTCTGTGACGCAGATTTTTAGTCCAGTTGCAAGGCTTGAAAACCGAGATGTGCTTTTAGGAGTAGTCGAGAATAGATATAGTCCAGAATCGAGAGTCGAATATTGAGATAACGCTAATGTAAATTGTAACGGAGTGTCGAGTTTAAAAGATGAATAATAAATGTGGGTTTTTTATCGTGATTCGTTTTTTCCCACGGAAAAAATCTCCTTGTGTTTCTATTTTATAATAAATTGGCAATATAAAATTGAATTCACAGCTTGGAGACTGAGTCATCGAAAACAGGAGGTACTACAATTGTTTCGCTACATCAGCGAACGATATCAAGTGTAGGTGAATTTGTCAGAGAAGATAAGTTTCCAGAATATGACAATTTGTATATGTATATGAATGGAATAATCCACATGTGCGCCAATCCCGATGGTGAAAATGTACATTTGTTTATGTAGATTTAAATGTGCAAGTCACATTTCGATAGACCAACAACATTGTCTATTTAAAGAGCATTGGAATCTTGGTGATGCCTGTCTCCAGAAAGGATTTATAATTGTTAATATATAACTAAATTTAATGCCATCTATGAGAATCATAAGTAAACAGAATGACAGCTAAGCTATAAGGGAAAACAAGTTCACTCTCTCTCCCTGAAGACGTGAACGAAGGAAAATGTATATTTAAAACTTAAAGGAAATAAGTGCAGGAATTCAAAGTAGTTGAGAAATAGAAAGGTAAATAAACAATAACTATGTATTAACTTAAAATGAATAAAGAAGTTAAAACAATATAAAGAAACTTTAACAATAATACAGTATAAATATGAGCTGCAAAATGAGCTTACTTTTGAAGAGTTAGATGTCAGGATGGGATCTGATCATTCACTTACTTGGACATGATCGACTTGGTTAAGAAGTACACAACGTCAACAAACAGGGGTTATACCAGAAGCATACAATCCATTCATCTCAAAACTTTCAGTTTCTGACAAAGCAAAGGATTTGGCTCCATATTCTAGAGAAGAACAACACGAGAAGCTTAGCTTAACTATAAACAAAGAAAATGTTAAGGTAGATAGAAAATTAAAAGTACCAGAAAAAAATTGAAGAGAACTGATTTAAAAAGAGTTACAATTAAAACTAAATAAGTACAAAAAAAAAAAAAAAATAATTGATACTTGTTAATTTTAAATAAAGAATCTAAATAGTTTTAGTTTGTTTTTAAGTTCTTCTGAAATCTTTTTGAAAACATTAATTCTTTTATTATAAACTAGTGTTAAAAATTTGGCACATCAGCATTTTACAGTTACTCTTTTAAATACTATAAATTTAAACACAAATTATCATATTGCACAGATGTTCTATGTCCGGGAATCCAAATTTTTCTTTGTGCACAAGTATTATATGTCCAACTTCGTCATAAGTTCGATTTTATTTTTTGTTTCATATACCTACATAATAACTTAATAACTTAATGCAATTACTGAAAATATAAAATATACTAAATAGACAATGTAACAGTGCAATAGTAAATAAATTAAAGTATAATAGAAAATTAGTAGGTATAAGTCATAAGCTAAATAAAATTATATATTAGAAGGCGGAAGTAGAATAAAATTGTATGGAGTAGGCATAAGTTGTTTAGGCTATAAAAAGGAAGCAAATAATGACGTGAGTCAGTCGGAACTCGAATGTAATAGAGTAAAGAACTATTAAAGAAATAAATAAAATAAAATCGTATTAATAACTTTAGTTGTTATATTGGCGCCCAACTAGAAGCACGAACTTTGAACAGTGAGCACTGAATACAGTCTCTCCACCACGAACATCGAGCACTGAATATAGTCTCCTCTCAATCGTTTATTATTGTATTGTTAGCAGTCGTAGTCCTTTCTGCAAAGAAGAATCATACAATATACTTTCAATATGCGTCGAAACCGACAACGACGTTCCGATGTTCTTGATATCCAAACCAGTCCCAGCCTTGTGTTTACTAACGATCAATTTAGGGAACTAATGGTTAGCATTGGTACACCAAATGAAGTGCGTACCGAGGGTAGCTTTTCAACATGCACGGCACGGTACAATGGTGCACGTGATCGAGAAAAAGTTGAAGCATTTATTGAGACAACAAGTGTCTTTAAAGATATTGAGCATATCTCAAACACAAATGCGTTGCGAGGATTACCACTTCTCTTGGAAGGCGAAGCTTCTATCTGGTGGCAGGGTATAAAAAATAACATTTCCGAATAGGAGCAAGCAATGAAGTATTTAAGAAAAACGTTTGCACCCCGAAAACCGGCATAAAAAGTTTATCAAGAGATTTTTATGGAAAAACAAAATTCCACTACACCAACCGAAGTTTTCATTACACGAAAGAGGGCTCAAATTTCGGAACTTCCAGCACCAACTCATATTGAAGCAAAACAAATAGATCTTATCTTTGGTCTATTACATATTTCAATCAGGGATAGAATGCCCCGTGACAGCGTTTCAACTTTTGATAATGTTATTAAAAGAGCTAGGGAAATAGAAGACGCTAGAAAGGAACACTACAGAGATTCTTCAAGCGGAAGAAATCAACGTAAGCAGTGTTTTTCGTCCGAACTTCGGCCACGATTATATGGAATGTCGCAAGTGACAGAATACTCACAAAGTGCAACAAAAGACAGCACCAAGTCAACCTACACATAGATATGCGAATACTCCAACCCAAGAAGCAAATAACAAACTTGCTTGTTACGGCTGTGGAAAACCTAATGTAGTAAGAAGCAAATATCCGACATGTAACCCCAAGCCCACTGTTTCAGCAAATGCTTTAGATTTTTGCAGTCTGCAGATCGGAAATATCCAAACAGTAGCAAATCGACTTCGCCCCAAACTAACAACCAAAATAGGAAACTATTTGGGCAGTGCTTTTGTAGACACAGGTGCAAAATCTAGCGTAGCATCACAAACATTGTATACGAATGTTTAAAGAAACAGGGCCACAAGTTTGAAGAAAATTATGTACGAATTATTATGGCAGATGGAATTCCAAGACCACAAAAAGTGTTCAGTACAAAAGATGAGATACAAATAATGGGACGTACCATCAACACAGAATTTATAATATTGCCAAGATATAAAGACAATAAAACACTTCTGTGAGGCGATTTCATGGAAGATGCTGGCATTATTTTAAACTTACCTCAGAAAGCATGGAGTTTTGTTGATAACCCCAACATACATTTTGACTTTAGTTATGAAAATGTTGTAAGCTCTCCAAAGACAAGTAGTCTTATTTCACAAAGAAGACTTTAAAGCAAACCTACACAAGATGATGAAATTTTAGAATATGGACCAGAATATTCGGTTACTTCTGGTAATGTAACAGACGCGTTACCACGAACACCAGGAAAAGATTTAGATTTATTGTTTTTGACCTTCCCAAAATGAAGACAATAAAATCAAAACGAAGAAGATCGTTTGAAGACGCAATTCCTATATCCATGACTAGCCGGTCTACCCGGTTTCACCCGGTCGGTTGGTGGAATGATTGTTATTAATTATCGTGCCATTGATTCATCATCGTTTTACATTCTTATTGTTGTTCGCCTCTTTATCTATATTCATTGCTTCTTCTGTGCATGAAAACAGGACAAACCTTTCGTATTATAACAACAATATGAAGTATAATGAAGTATAATGTAATTAGGTATAATGTAATACGAAGAAAAAATTTTAAAACAAATTAGTTACTTATTATTTAACTTCACATTTTTACAGAACTTAGTTGATATAAGTAGACAGCCTGAATTTTCTATTTTGTGTAATAATTTAATTTAATTATTGGTCTACCAAATTTCACCCACGATGCCAAAGTGAATAAATATTCAGAGGACTTCCTTATAAACAATGTTTTTTGTTTTTTTATTGGGCGACACTAATATTACCAGCCTCGTGGGCGGACTTACTCGTGAGCAAGCAACATAAAACTGACTGTGGGGGAAACAATCTTCCCTTAAATCTACGCCGGCATATTTTAAAGTTTGACCCTGAGACTTGTTAATCGTCAAGGCGAAACAAACTTTGATGGGAAATTGTAGTCTCTTAAAATTAAAGGAGTGGTCATTAGGTATTAAGGGAATACGTGGCACCTGGCACGACAGGAACGACAGTTTGAGGGACATATTCCCCGTCAACAAATAAAATTTCCTCAACCATTTTCTTACTGATTAGCACCAAGTCACTCACGCAAAGGATGCCAAATACGCGGCTGTCGCCCACTTTACCCCTAGTTATTAGGCAGACACCACAGTCAATGATATATCATTCCACCATGCACGCAGTTATGTTCGCCCGTTCGCCGTCAGCCGTGTGCATGCCGCTGGCCCGCATCTTCTCAATGAGGGATCGTTCTCGCCTACGAAGATCCGCACAAAGAAGAGACGTGGAAAAGAATTTCTGTGACGTCATGTTAAAGGAATTTCCGTTATTCACCCCTTTAGGGGCGGAATTTTGAAAAATCCTTTCTTAGCGGATATCTAAGTCATTAAAGGAATGCACTGTAAAATTTTCAGCTCTTTAGGTCCAGCGGTTTGGCCTGTGCGTTGTCTGTCAGTCACGCACGGTTCTTACTGTTTTATAGGTAAAGATTAAAGGAATGCACTGTAAAATTTTCAGCTCTTTAGGTCCAGCGGTTTGGCCTGTGCGTTGTCTGTCAGTCACGCACGGTTCTTACTGTTTTATAGGTAAAGATTGACTTAGAAATTTCCTTGCGTAGTGACGAAGGTCAAGATCAAATTACATCGTTTCAAACTCTTACAAGATTATTGACTAGTTCACCGGGACTAGAACAAATTGAAGAAAGTGCAGTTTTAGTGCAGGGGGAGGGTTCGGAAGTACACCCTGTGGAATATGCCAGCCGTCTATTAACCTCAGTTCTCACTCCATATATTGGACCAGGACCATCAATGATAAAACCTATTTCCCAAATACGGCGACGTGGACGTCCCAAGAAGGATGACCAAACAGAATTTGCTGGCACCTCGTCGAGACGACAACGGAGAAAGAGGGGGAGAATGTAACAGTGCAATAGTAAATAAAAGTAAAGTATAATAGAAAATTAGTAGGCATAAGTCATAAGCTAAGTAAAATTATATATTAGAAGGCGGAAATAGAATAAAATTGTATAGAGTAGGCATAAGTTGTTTAGGCTATAAAAAGGAAGCAAATAATGACGTGAGTCAGTCGGAACTCGAATGTAATAGAGTAAAGAACTATTAAAGAAATAAATAAAATAAAATCGTATTAATAACTTTAGTTGTTATAACAATTAATATTCACCATAAAATAGTAGGTAGTAGTAGATAGTAGGTATACGTTGTTTCCCGAAAATTTAGTAAAATGGACATACAACATGTGTGCTTGGAACCATCGAATTTTACTGATTTACTTTACCTACTCGTAAGTAGGTACACAAACATAATATTATTTATAATTTCCTCTCAGGGCATGGCACCAGTAGCAAGGGCGTTAGACTTAATTCAGAGTGAAGCTCAAGCATATCTTGGGACTCTTCTACCAACTATTGCGACAACAGTGTTTAAACTGCAAGAGCTTTGCCACCTGGTGCATTGTTGTGCCCCTCTGGCCAATGCCCTAATATCTGGGATAAAACAAAGATTTGAACGATTTATGGAAGACGAAGAATGCCAGCTGGCTGCAGCTTTTCAGTCGAAATTTCGGCTACTGTGACTGCAAAAATATGATAGTGCAGCAACTTCTCAAAAGTCAAGAAGCTTATGGAAGCAAAAGTTGCAGAGGTTCTGAATAGAGAAATAGATGCAACCGAAAAAGAAACTACTAAGGAAGCAATGACGTGATGCCCTAGATGTAGAAAAATATAGTCATTCTATGTAAAAATCTAGACATACATTTTCTTATGTCAGTAAGGCTAGTTGTCCGCGCCTGCTTAGTTTAATACTACTCAGCAAAAGCTTTAATTTTATATCACACACAGCCCAAATTGGACAACCTCAAGGAAAATGATTACCAGCCTCACCACAACTCAAAAACATAAAAAAAAAAAATTACCCCACCATTCATTCATTCTAAATTAAAAAACCCCATGTGAATCCAACCACGTTTACCACCCTAAAGCTGCAGAAGTTTTCTTCCTTTTCTACACAATATTAAAATAATATTAATATCGTGTAAAAAAGACTGTGTAAAAAAAAATTTCTGCCAAATAATTAATTATAATAATTATTTATAACAATATAACGAAAAAACTCAAAATGTAAACATTCAGTAAAAAAAAATCAACATTTTTGTATAAAAACGATTCAGGCTTATATGGCAACACTATGAAGGAGTTGCTCGATTTTGCTCATCTTCGAACTTGACCTTACAATTTTAACGAAGTATCATCGTAATTTACAAAAATTTAACGCTTTAACGTTTATCGAAGTTAAATTATTAAGTAACGAACTAACGATTTTATCGCAGTTAACTTTTGAATTAACTGTGCCCAGCTATGGAGATAGGTATATCAAATTGTAATTAATAAGCACCTGTTTCATGCAAATCAAATGCAAAGTTTAAATCAAATCTGAGCTCAAGTAAATCCATTGCAATTGTCTTTTTTTGTAATTTGTTTTAGGTAAAGAAATCATCTGTATTATTAAATTATTGTATTCTAGCAAAATTTCTTTAACAACTTCACTGATAAAAATGTTTGAAAATTAGTCCATGTGGAATATATAATTAAACTTATTAACATTTTGATTAATTACAAATTTAATTTCTTATTATTGAAAAATGAGGTAAGTTCTTTTTAATTATCTCTGTGATATTTTCTTATAATAAATTGTACAAAGTCCATGAGTTACAATACAAATAACAACATTAAATATAAAAAAGTACATAATTATTTTTAATATCTAAAAAGCCTACATCAACATAAAAACTAATTATTTTTATTTGCATTTTTTCTCTGTTGAGTATTTCTTAACAATTTCAAAAATCAATATTAAAGAAGCTTACAATAAAAAATGTAAGTAAAATCACTCAATTGTCGTTGTACTTATTGTCATAAATAACGCACTGTATGGCAGAAACTTGTTATATTCATTAACATCGGAAACATTTGGAAACTTTAGTGTTCAGATTGAGTCAGTTTTAAAAGTTCTTGAAAACAAAAGTTGTTCATTGCAGATCGATTGTTTGACACTAATGTTTTTTTATTGCATGTAATTGGTTTTTAGTTTTTTTATATTGTTTTTAGATCTCACAATTTAGTCACTTAATTTAGTCGATAAATTTTCTTGAAAGGTTGCTTACAACAAAAGTTGTTCATGTTGAAACAATTGTTCGCACTATTCACTTTTGATGATTTTGTTTAAAACGTTTAAAACTGTCTGCTTAATTATGGTAAAAGATCCGATGAAATAAACACTTCCTTATAATTTGTCCATAATTTTCACCATCACTTCCAAATATGTAATATACGGGTAAGTATACACAAAATCCACTTTGCATGTCGTATTTCAATGCATTTCAAATTAACGATGTCTAACTGTATTTTTTTAATTTATTCTCTTTTCACTTGCGGGGTGTATTCCCAATAAATTTGTCGTTTCATCCAAATGATCCATTTTGGAGCACCATTGATGAACTGTTTGCTCAGTAATTTCAGCGGCCATATCAAGTTGCACTGGAATCAAACTAACAATTATGGAACACTCTTTCATTAAACATTAAGACGAATGTTCGGCTTCACTAACTGACTAACACAACAGTTATACATTTCAACAATACTTATTCCAATGTTTTTGTTCATAATCTTGTAGTGAAATATTTTTTCTTTTGAGGTTCTCACAAAAACGGCACAAAATAATTTCTCCTGGAGGAACAACAAGAATTAATGATTGTTGTTACAAATTTTCCTGATGATGCAAAAACGTGATGGTTCCATAATTCAAGTGGCTTATAGTACGGTAGAGCGATGAGGAACTGATAAATGACTTTTAACTACTAACTACAATTTTTTATGAAAATGTTACAGGTTGATTTCAAACACGTTTGAACAATTTAGTCTGTTATAATTTGCGGTGGAACTACACACAGCATAGTGTAAGATATTAGCTAAAGTATAAACTTTCAATTATATAATAAATTTTAGTAATGATTAAACTTTATTTTAATTCTGCAAAATTCATGTTTTTGTTTTTATATACAAAATAAAATTCAATTTATTTTTTCATAATATGAGTGCGTGCTATTCAAAATGCTTGCGTCAATTTCAACAGTTAACTAGTAAGGAAGCAATTGATCACACCAATTACGTGATACCCTAGATGTAGAAAAATATACTCATTCTTATATCAACATTTTTGTATAAAAACGACTCAAGCTTATATGGCAACACTAAAAAGGAGTTGCCCGATTTTGCTCATCTTCGAACTTGACCTTGCAATTTTAATCAAATATTATTGTACCAAATTACAAGTCTCTAGCTACAAGCGTTCTCGAGTTATCGTCTGGACAGACAGACAGACAGACAGACGGACATGCATAAAACGGTTTCTTTTCACTTCCCAATCATGAATATATAGTTCTTTCTTTTCTGTGACGATTATTTCTTGGCGTTGCAAACGTTCGCTCAAAACTAATATACCCTACATCTAGGGTATAATAAAATCGATGTCGACCATTTTTGAAAATGGCACCTAAAATCCGTGGTCCAGCATATGGTGTTGTCCCCCTAACTTTTTCTAACTCTCCTATATGTACTTCACTCGATTCCATAAAAATCAGTACTAAAATGTTTACGGGAATCCTGTACAGGGACAGTCAGTGGCGTAGCTGTTTTTTTCTGGCCCCCCTGCAGACATTGGTTTTTTCTGGGCCCCCCTGCAGATATTTTTTCGGGCTCCCATATTACCGTATCTATTTACCCTGTTCAATTAGTGTCTTCAGTAAAAGTTATACAGTTCACACATACAAACATTTCTTGCATTAAGCCGGAGGTATACGATCATGTTTATAAGCGATACGCCATATTTCATATCGTGTGACCTGACAGTTGACGATAAGCAATATCCCAACAAAAACACTCCGTGTAAAAAAGGTGGCCAAGTCCCCTCAATCAATCGATCTTGCAAAAAGTTTCGCCATCTTATGTATTGAGATAAAAAGAGCCAAGTTCTTTAGCCAAACAAATTACTGAAATAAAAGGAGCCAAGTTCTTTGGCCAATGAAAGTAGTGATATGAAAGTGGCCAAGTTCTTCATCTCATAAGCAAATTTTAACTTAGGTACGAAGACACTTTTTCCAAATTTTCGTTTTTTCTCAGTCTCGCAGGGTAGGGTTCTACATTTGTGCAAAATTTCATTTTTCTAGGTATCATGGAAGTACCCGAACATTTGTGTCAGTGAGTCTCTGTCTATATATATATATTATGAATGGTCGATTCACATTTTTCGCTAATTTTAGGGTGCTCTATTTTGGCCCCTAAAGAAGCCAGAAAGTTGTATTTGCAAAATTTGATAGATTGGCCCCAGGCTAGGCCAAGACAAAAATTTGGTTGACCTAGGTCCAACAGGAGCGCTACAGCAACAGCTCAAAAATGCCAATTTTGCGGTTTTCTCTGGTTCGAGAATATCTACTGGGCAGCGCACGTTGATGGTGTATCGCTTATAAAAATCACAAAAAATTTCGGAATATTTGCGGCACATCAAAGGAATTTGAGGGGTTCAAATTTCCTGAGTCACACCACACAAAATTTTATGTACACAGTTTTGAGATTACTGCTTTTACGGGCGTCGCGGTACCCTGTGAATATCAAAATACAGGTTGCAAGCTCATTTTTGCTTATCGTGTGACTCGATGTCACAAAAATATCTCACAAAGATATTTCCTTATAAATATGACGTTTTCCGTATCAGAAACACAGAGTTTTAATCTGTACACAATCAACAAATCCTTTCAGAGTTTTAATCTGAAAAACACATAGTTTTAATCTGTACACCAAGCACTCAGAGTTATAATCAGAGGCACTTAACAAAACAGAGTTCTAATCTGTTAGCATCACCGAAACCCTCAGAATTATAATTTGAGGTATAATACTATCAGAATTCTAATCTGATTATACTTACAGAGTTTTAATCTGTCTCCTATTCCCACAAATCTACGCAGAGATTTAATCTGCAGAATAAAAACAGAGTTATAGGGCCCGATTCTAGGTAAAAGTTAAGAGCTCTTAACCTCTTAATTGCAAAATTAAAAGAAACGGTATTCCAGGTAGCCAGTTAAGAGACGTCAAGAATCAGCTGATCTCTTAACTTGAGTGGTGAGTTTTAATTAACAGATTTGGTATTCTGCGTACAAAATTAAAAGAAATATCTAACCTCAATCGTCTCTTAACTTAAGAGGGTCAAATTCATATCTCTAAACGTCTCTAAAGTGAGACGCTGCTGTAAAACGCTTTCAAGTGTCAACAAAAAATGGAAAGTGTTGTGCCAGAAATAATTTCATGGATAATTGAGAGTGCGTGAAATCGAGGAGAGAAACAACATTAAGTAAGGCAAAAAAACGGATAGTAAATGTTTTGCTAAATAATTTTTTTTTAAGCCAAATCCATCGTACAGTAATGCGAAACTTGAGGGATTATCAAAAAACCCTTTCGAGATTTATAGTGTGGTGCACTTTATCAAAAATTTGTTCGACAGCTCTGGTGAATCTCTTAACTTTTAATTTTAAAATTCACCAAATTTCTGCTACCTAGAATACCATCATCTCTTAAAAACCTTTAAAAGATATTAAGAGATCTATTAAAATTCTGTTACGTAGAATCGGGCCCATAATCTGTAACGTTTTAATCACAAGTTCCTTCTGAATCTACTAGAGTTCTAATCTAGTTCACAAACCCTTAGAGAATTAATCTAAGGTAACAATCAAAACCAAACGCAGAGTTGTAATCTCCACATCAAAAATTCAGAGTTTTAATCTGAGAAAACAAAACTACTTGCCAGAGTACTAATCTGGTTAATCTATTTTCAGGAGTCAAAAGTATAATATAATCAAATTGAAGTACAAATCATTAGGATCAACTATCAAGTGCCTTTTAGAACTAAGTTATAGAATCAGTCTTTTAGATTTAATCTTATTAATAAGTGAAATAATAAATTTAAATATTTTTTTGGATTCTGTTTTTTGATTGGACCTTTAAGTATCCGGCAAAATTAAAAAATATATCGTTGAGGTTGATACCCAACAATGCCTTTTTAATGTCTTTAACGTGGTCAGCACCCTAAAAAACATTGAAAATGGTACCTCACATGCCTATATGCATTGCATTTATTATTCTTCAAAAAGCATTAAAGATAGGGTCCATTTTCCAAAATGGCCACTCTCACAGACTATCACCCAACTTTTTTTCTATCACTACACTATTACTAACAATATCCAACTGAGTGATTCTCTTGTAAATGAATGACATACAGAAGTATTGGGAGCGGTTGTATTATGAATTGGTTTTAACTGGTAATTTTTAAGAAAAAATCGATGTTGCGAAATTGTATTTAAATATTTTTGAGCTGCAAATGATCTCTGAACTCCAGCGTATACAGTGTACATCAAAATACAGGGCTGCCAACTACAAATTACGCCCACCAAAATAGAGTAGAGACTTTTGCAGTGCAACAGTTGGTAGTTGCAGCGTTGCAGGTTGAGATTGCACAAAAGGAGGTAAGTTAGCATAATTTTAATGTAAACTTATTTTAATGCAAAATCAAATCTTTTTAATTCTTTTTTCAGAATAAAAATGGGCTCGAAGATTACTGAGAGGATGAGCACCGAGAAGACCAAATGCTCCAACAAAAAACCGGCACCGACGCACAGTGGGACAGAATCCCGATTTCCTGGCCAAAATTCAAAAAATGAAATATCGATTTCATGAAAATGAAGTGGTGGATTAGAATTAGTACAAAACCGACTATCTTATTTTGATCAAGAAATGGTTCTGCTCTTTATACCTGCGTTTATATTCCACTTCAAAATAGACCCTCGCTCAAGCAAAAATTGCCATGTTTTCACACGATTTCTTACAGGTTACTTTGAGTGGCTAGTAAAACTATATAAGTGAACCAATCTGAAATCTAAAAAATGGATTCGAAAGCTTAAAGTAAGTAGAATATTATCACTTATAATAAAATGTGACTTAATAATTTATGTAATAGCAACAACAATTTTACCGGTACCACAATTAGTGTAAAATTTCAACCGAAAAATTTTATAAACATAAGGAAAAAGTAAATTGCTCCACAGTGTTCTGTGACCAGACCTATTGCAGGATATAGCTTGAACCCTTGGTATATGAAATCAAAAAAAAAAATCTGCGATTAGCTGCGATTCCGGTATTGGCACAAGTTTTTGTTATAGAAGACCAATATTTCTGAATTTATTCTGAACATTAAGAGGTATAAAACTACTCTGGCTACCTTAATTTTTGGTAAATTTTCATAGATACAAAATGGAATAAATATAGTATTTCTTTATGGGGCTTTATAGTACAACTCTTGGGGAGTATAAAAAAATTTTTTTTTTCCAAAATGGCCACCTACGAGTTCGTGAAACAGCTCCATTTACAGTAGTTTCCTCTCTGCGGCAGCACCCGTATCCCTGAAAATTCTCAATTAATTATTATTAATTAATAAAAACTCTAGATGAGTAGTTTATAAATCAATAACTACTTTCTAAATTTTGAAAATTGTAATTCCTGAGAATGTAATTAAAAACATTTCGAAATCTACCTTAGCCTGTAGGCCTGCCGAAAGGTTTTTTTACACTTTTCAAAACGTGTACTCTTCTTGTCCTTTACATAACATACTCATACAAATTAATATGAGTCTTTTTTTGGAATTGTATTTATAATAAGGTATTTCCGAGGATATAGATTCTCGAAAATATTTTTGAGAATTACGAAATTACTTTTATAGCCCTAAAACCGTAAAATTGCATCGGCACGCGCGTGCATTTTCAACTCGTGAACAATAACCCTTTTCAATATGTGCTGTAATTCGGAAGCGGTAAACAAAACACGGATGGAATTTTAGTTGTAAACAATTTAATTGTTATGATCTTTTCTACGAGTAGTAATAAGGCCTTGCAAGAAGGAGGGTGAGGGAAGAAATTACAAGTCAGGACGAAAATGAAGATGTGGTTCAATTGGCTGATGCAAATCAACAGTTAAAGAAGTATTTATCCTGGTGAAAGTGATTGTGTAAAATAATTTAGCTGAAGTCTGTGCAAGTAAAATCGTAAGTGTCGTATTAGAAATATATGAGTTCGAAAAGATTATGTAAAATTGTTTAATGTAGGTAAAATGTAGATATAACATTTTTTTTAAGTAATCGATAAAAACTTTTCGCCATATTGGATCGGCCATTTTGTTTTTTTCACATTTTGACTTAGGATTCGTAATCAGTGGCCCCGAAAACCCCCTAGGAATGAGTTTCAGCCGAAACGGACAAAATTTGAAAAAAATTTCCGTTATATTTTCTCCGCCATTTTGTTTTTTTCTAATTTTGACTTCGGATTCGTCATCAGTGGCCCTGAAAACCCCCTAGGAATGAGTTTCAGCCAAAACGGACAAAATTTGAAAAAATGTTCCGTTATATTTTATCCGCCATTTTGTTTTTGCAAATTTTGACTTCAGATTCGTAATCAGCGACCCCAAAAACCCCTTAGGAATGAGTTTCAGAATTTTGGCCAGGAAATCGGGATTCTGTCCCACTGTGCGACGCCGCCGTCGCCCTGGCACGGTGGCATTACGCCAAGTAAAGAAGTTGCAAGGTAGTACGCAACTATTATAAGCGTTCCAACGCGTGGTCCGAGAAGTCGCTGCGGACTACAAGGCTGACCTCCGCTTCCAGTCTGCCGCTATCGCAGCAGTACAAGAAATAAGTGAAGCGTATTTAGTTAGTCTCTTTGACGCCAATTTTTGCGCGAAACACTCCAATCGGCAAACGATTTTGCCGAAGGACCTTCAGTTGACCAGACATCTCCGTGGTGAACTTCCTTAGATGGATATTGTTTCGTGTCCTTTTGTGTTGTGATTTTTTTTTTAAGTATCTGGATTAAACAATCTAATTTAACATAGTATGTATTAGGTCAATCTATTATTAAGTCAGTCTATTTAAAACATAGAAGATTTTTAACCCTTTGCACTCGAGGTCTCCGGAGCGGAGCCATTTAAAATTTGTCTTCAAACTCGAGGGCTCCGCTACGGAGACAATGCAAATAATTTTCAAGTTTTTAAAATATAAGGACAAAAACAAATCGTAAAAACTATATGTTCTCGATAATAGCAGACAATCGCGGTTTTTGCAACATTCTGCAGTCCGCATTTGGATGCAAATGGTTAAGTCCTGTTATTCAGCAGTAGAGTGCATCAGATTCGAGTTTATCTGTTGTTTTGATATTTTGATTTCATATTTATATCCCCAATATGGCAAATAAAAGAAAAATTTGTGAAAATTATAGTGATATTGACAGTAGTAGCGATGAATTAGAATTTGAAGTTTATAGTGAACATAATCTAAGCTATAAATCCGATTCTAATGATAGTGATATACTTCCTGTTACACGACGAAACATATCGAGAATTGAAAGTGATATTGAAGGATCTGAAAGTGATACAGGAGAAAATATAGAAGACACAGCAGAATCAACTGAAAATGACGAATGGATAGATGTTTCGGAAGCGGATAATAATCCATCTCCTATGGATTTCGATATTTCACCTCGAATTGACAGTAGTAGCGATGAATTAGAATTTGAAGTTTATAGTGAACATAATCTAAGCTATGAATCCGATTCTAATGATAGTGATATACTTCCTGTTACACGACGAAACATATCGAGAATTGAAAGTGATATTGAAGGATCTGAAAGTGATACAGGAGAAAATATAGAAGACACAGCAGAATCAACTGAAAATGACGAATGGATAGATGTTTCGGAAGCGGATAATAATCCATCTCCTATGGATTTCGATATTTCACCTCGAATTGCCGGACCACAAATTTCCAACGATATAAAAGAACCATTACATTTTTTTCGATTATATTTTACTGATACTTTGATTGATTCCATAATAAAACAGACAAATGATGAGCTTAGCCAAAATTGCTATGGTTTTTCTAGAAAAATGATTACGCAAATTCGAAAATACGAGGAAAGCAATTGTCAAAGAGATCAATATGGAATACATGGAGTGATGTTAATCGGAAAGAATTTCTGGCCTTCATTGGAGTGATCTTGAATATGGGAACCATGCCGGTTGCAAATCTTCAGGAATATTGGTCTACCAAATTCACCAAATTCTTTTCACTTTTCAGACATATTTACAAGAGATAGATTTCAACAGATATTTTGGATGCTTCATTTGCAGCAAAATGCACCAGTAGGCAGAAATATGTGTTTAAGGACCCGTATTCAAAAGGTTAATGACTTTTTACAATACATCAACTCAAAATTTTCCGAACAATTTATACCTTATCAGTCGATTTGCGTTGATGAATTCATTATAAAATTTAAGGGGAAAATATGTTTTATGACATATAATCCAGCTAAACCCACTAAATGGGGAATTAGAATTTACGTTCTGGCCGACTCAAATACCGGTTTATGTTTATTCGGTTTTGCCTTATTACGGCAATATTACTACTGAAAATCTCATAAGACCTGATCTGCCTGTCAGTTCCAGAATTCCCTTAGACCTGTATAGAAAACTGTTGGACAATGTTCCTAATGCTAAAGGTTATCACATATATACCGACAGGTATTATACAAGCATACCTTTTGCTGAAGAACTGCTAAAAATGAATTGTTTCCTCATCTGCACAATAAAAACAAATAGGAAATATTTACCAATGGTAATAAAAAAACCGAAATTTGTAAGGGGCAAGAAAACAGTGGCGACGAATACTTAGCTTTCGGTTTCACAAGTACTAATTTAAACGGTGAAGAAAGACCTCAGTGCGTCATATGCTATGAAGTTTTGTCGAATGAGTCGATGAAACCGGCCAAACTCCGACGTCATTTAGAAACAAAACACCAAGAACATCGTGAGAAATCTAAATCCTTTTTCAAAATTAAAGCCTCGGAATTAGAACGAAGCAAAAAAAAACAATGATTAAGACTGCTACTGGGACCAATAACGAAAGTGCTGTATTAGCGTCTTACCAAGTATCCTTGTTAGTTGCAAAAAGTGGTAAGCCTCACACTATCGCTGAAGAATTAATATTACCGTGCGCTAAAATTATGGTTTCTGCTATGTTGGGAGATAAAGCTTCAAAAGAATTGAACACTATATCCTTATCCAACAGTACAGTGAAGAATAGAATTAATGAAATGTCAGGAAATGTTAAAGAGCAGTTGATTATGAACGTTAAAGCGAGCAGATTTTATGCTTTGCAATTAGATGAGAGCACAGATATTAGCAATGACGCAAACTTGCTTGCATATGTTCGTTACGAATACAACGATAGTATAAGTGAGGACTTTTTATTCTGTATGCCGCTGCCTTCGCATACTACAGGTGAAGGAATATTTGAAGTATTGAAAAACTTTATGTCCACTCATGAAATACCGTGGGATAAATGTGTGGCAGTTAGCACTGACGGTGCTCGCGCTATGACCGGTACGCGAATAGGACATCAGGCGCGCGTGAAGAAGATGAATCCATCTATTATCTGGCATCATTGCTGCATTCATAGAAAGGCATTAGCTGCTAAAAATATGCCAGAAAAATTAAAGGCAGTGTTAGACGACATAGTGCAGGTAGTGAATTTTATTAAAGCTAGGCCTCTAAATTCCCGTATTTTCGGTAAGATTTGTGAAGAAATGGGAAGCATTCACATGCAGTTGTTATTGCATGCTGAAGTGCGCTGGTTGTCTCGTCGCAAAGTTGTGTCGCGTGTTTTCGAGCTGAGAGCAGAATGTTCTTTTTGAAGAATTCTACACGCGGCGTCAATAAACATGCTGATCACTTCAATGACTATGAATGGCTCACAATGGCAGCATACGCAATTAAAAAAACTTCGAAATTTACCTCAGCCTGTAGGCCTGCCGAAAGAGATTTCTTTCATCTTTTTTATTTCTTTGTTCTTCCGTAGCATTATTTTTGAAGTGTGTAATATGGAGGACGTCACCCTTATTATAACCGAGAGAAAGTCGGCGGCCCTCGTCGTAGAAGAAGGCATACAAAATTACCTTGATAAACAGCGTTACGAGGTTTTCTCACTACATGGGAAACCTCCTAACGTTCGAACTAGCTGGTCTAAATGAATCTAGATGAAATGATACAAATTAATTATTGGACTGCAATATGGGGTAAAATATTTTTCGGTTGAAGATTTAAAAATCATCAATTATGATAAACTGTTGGTAATGACGGATAATGATGTAGATTAGGGTGGTCCAGAAAACTTAACTTTTCTATAGGTGCCTAGGGACCCTCTCATTTTGTTATACCTAATAAAAGAGTAGGCCATGCAAATTTTTTTAAGTGCTCAACAGCTTTTAATTCTGTTTGGCTTCGGTAATAAGGGTGGTTTACCAAAGTTTTTTTGTGTCGTTGGTGGAAAAAATGGTGCATGCACTTTTATTGAAAATAAATTAGGAAAAGAACTACTGTGGTTTGCGTGTCGCCATCATACAATGGAAATAATTTTAAGCAAAGTATTTACATTATGTTTGGGCCCTTCAAGCTCACCTGAAATTCCCATATTTAAAAGATTGAAGGATACATGGATTTCAATTGATCAATCTGACTATACACCTTTAAGGTTTTCTCCTGAAGAAGAGGAATTAAGAAACTATGCTATTGAGTCACTGCTATCAGTTCTTATTAATAAAGCCCACACCAGACTCCCCAGAGATGACTATTTGGAATTAATTGAACTGTCGCTCTTGATGTTGGGACAACCGATGGAAGTTGTTCATTGAAGATCACCCGAACCAATCCACCATGCTCGGTGGATGATAAAACTAATTTATGCTTTCAAATTGTACCTTTTTCAAGGTCAAGGGATATTCCATCTCACTGAAAGAGAAAAACGAAATTTGGAAAGATTTTTCAGGTTTGGAGCACTTTTGTATGTTAAAAACTGGACTGCGGTTCCAATTAGCGCCAATGCTGCGATCAATGACCTAGTTTTTTGGAAAGAAGCTCAAAAATACAGTGCTGTTGACAATGATGTAGCTAAAACCATCAAAAAAGCTCTACAGAATCACTTATGGTACCTCTCGGATGAACTAGTCGGATTATCCCTTTTTTCTGACAAAGTAAGCTCCGAAAATAAGCTGAGCATAGTTAATAGAATGTCAGTTCCACCACCACCTAGAATGATCAGAGGAAATCCAATTTTACTTCACGATGATTGTAACTTGGCAGATTTTGCAAATAGCAGAACATCACTGTCGCTAAGTAAGTTGAACATTCAGCAAAGCTTCCTTACTCAGCATCCATGTGAATGGGAACAAGATCCCGC
Organism: Leptogaster cylindrica; assembly: GCA_963082835.1. Lineage (NCBI taxonomy): Eukaryota > Metazoa > Arthropoda > Insecta > Diptera > Asilidae > Leptogaster > Leptogaster cylindrica. Next base: position 28,776,355 of record OY720107.1, read on the forward strand.
GTTCATAGCAGCTAAAAACACAGTAAAAGATCTTAAAGAGGTAAACGATATTGCAGAAAGAGGAGTTAAACTGTTCCAGGATTTCAACAAACTAATAACAAATCACGAAGAGAAAAAACAGCTACAGCTAACCACTCCCAATCATCCAACGTGTCGAAAAAAATACTTCACTTCGACCTCGAAGGTTGTGAAACAGTACTCCGACTAAATAGAGCAACATAGAATTCTTTTTAAATATGAAGGCAGAGAATATGACGCTAACATTGTCATGGCTTTCTTCGCAGGCGCCACCACCAATCAACGCAAGAAGTGCCTTGAAAACTATTTGATAGAAATAGAGCACTGGAAGGCATTGGGAGTAAACGTGACAACTGAGAAGTGAGTAATAATTTCATTGTACAATAATTGTAATTAAGGACCTAATAACAATGTAGAGCTATTGTATTAATATTATTTTCAAGACAAGCACGCATTCACATTATTATATGAATGAATACTCTAATTTTAAGTAAAAGTGCGTGGAAAGAATAAAACCGAATGAACCGACATGACAGTTGAACAAATTTTGTTTTGAAATTTTGTTTGTTCGTGGCGCGAGTTTTAGTGGACATGCTAAATTTTACGTAAATAAAGATAGTAAAAGTGTTTTTATTGAGAAATAAGGACTCAACATTGTTATTAAGTCCTTAAAGTGATAAATAAGTGTAAGTCAACCAGTTGCCAAAGGATTTTGGGAGCCAGTTGAACTGAATCTTTTTCGAAGGATATCTCGTAAAGGGTCCATCTGGGATTTTTTTATTATTTTTCCCGTGACCAGCGACCCAAAATCCTTCCTGCGCCGCAATCAAAATAAGTTTCCGTGTGTTAAAAATTTGCCTTATACCCTGGGCACACGAGAGCACTGAAGTGAGTTCGTGACGTCATAGTGACGTAGCCCATGTAATTTCCCACAAGAACTCGCCATCGAAACCCACCCCCGGGAACTCACTTCAACTCGGCACACTACTACCAGCGCCGTAAGTTCCACATTTGTAGAAAATCTTTGTACTAAAAAGTAATCAGCTGTGAAATGTTATTTTGTTGTTTTCCTAGAATTTTCGTGTTATCGTTTTAATTTAATTTGAGAAAACACATCAACATTTCACCTTGTAATCTCAAACTCGTTGCAAGAAACTCACTTGATCGCTATTGCGAATCCATTTTATGTTTACTTTTCGCCAAATGTCAACAGATTTTTAAACACCGATTTTAGTGGGGTCCGCGCACGGCAGCGGAACTCACTTCACGTGACGTCACGAACTCACTTCAGAGCTCTCGTGTGTCAGGGGTATTAGTATGCGAATATTTCGTAAGGTAGTATTACACAAGTTCCACATTGTATGTGGAATTAGTTTGCATTAAAAACTCAAAAAAACTATATTTTTAGAATTTACTAAAACTTACCGAGATAAGCGTGAACAGGAAAAATGTTTGCCACCATTTTAAAATGAACTAACAACGATCTGCAAATGTTTTTAGGATGCGGTAAATTAGCAAGCTACGCGGGCGGGAAAGTTTTGATCATAACCTAACACATAAGCGTGGCGGGATCCAAATCCTTTACAAATGAAAAAAGAAAATTTTCATTACAAAAAGCAGAGCTCTGCATCACACATTTTTCTGATATCGACGATTCTTCATTGAAAACACTTTGCGTCATTTCAAAACACTTGCAGAAGCGATAAACTTGAAGAGGAAACATTTTAAAACTGACAGAAATCTGCAAATGGAAAACTCAACTCCAACTTCTTATAGGACGCTCTGAAATTAAGAAACAAAAACACAACTGCACAATAAGGCAACGCTTAGAAATGTTGTTTTGCAAACATTTGAAAAGTTCTTAAATTATTCTCACTGAGTTAGAGATATATATAGAGATATATAACTTGAACAACTGTCTAAATAAACTCAGACAACAGAAGCAATAACTTGCAGCAATGAACGCTTCTCTAAAACTATCGCCGTGTCAAAAGCGAAGTTGCCATATGCGATGTTTCTTGAGGAAGTACTTCAATAAGTTCCATGACTTCCTCACTGTGGATCTAGATCAATTTGCATTAAAAATTTTAAAAAATATATTCGGAAAAAAGAGAATCCTGCTAAAAAGGTTCTTAATCGGATCGATAGTCCCGGAAAATTTAAAAATAGAAAACAAACTGTATATTGTAATCAGCAAAATATTGTATTATTACAATTGATTGATTTTTTAATCTTAAAAAAAAAAACTCTTTCGCCTCCATAATACGCAATCACTAAGTTGCTGCTGTCGTTAAGACATAATTAAAAATGTTTTTTTACAGCGTATCATGTTATTCTGGCAATTTTTAATATGAAATGTGACCTAGATCAGTACCACATCCACAGTGTGGTACTAGTGGCACTTTGCTATCATTTCTCCTGGCTTTTATGTAGAAAAAGGCGATTTAAAATTTCCCGGAAAAATTGGCGCCTCAGTTGAGCTGAGATTAGACACGTTCAAAAAACAAAATTCAAATTTCAGCAAATTACCCACGCAAGGGAAATTCTTACTTTGAAAAATAATCTGGTTTGTCCGGGTAAAAGTTTTTCGATAAATTCGATTTGTCCTTTGAATAGAGAACAGTGAGTTTGTGAAAAGTTTCAGAGTGTAAAAGGCAAGGTTATTACGAACCGTAAAATTTATCTGTTGTAGAAGATCCTTCGTATACTTCATTAATTTACAATTGTCCATGGAGGAGGATCTCATCATCAATTTTCCATCAAACTAATGTTCATCCATGTTGCATTTCACGGTAAACTTTAAATTTCTTAAAAAGATACAATTAGAAATTGTGAAAACATTTAGAAATTAGGAAAGTTAGGAAAGAATTTTAAAATTGGACACCGCCGATCTTTTGAAAATTGAATATAATTTAAATATAAATATGATTGGGTTACCAACCAAGTGGGAGTTTCTATTCAAACGGTAAACCAGAAGAAGATTACCACGTTTGTTCAGTATGTAAAGACCCCACCCTGTAGGAATAAACTAACTCCTTATAAAAAAGAAATAGTCTTCTGACTAGTCAAAAAGAGACAAGTTCCACGACTGATTTCAAAGTTATGCGCAAGGGAGTTAATTTGTATAATGAATTCAACGGCAAATACGCAAATTCTAGAGAAGTGAAAAGTACTCTAGTTCCACAACTGGTTCCAAAGTAATGCACAAAAGAATTAGTTCGAATAACTAACTCAACGGCACATTTCGTTAGAATTATTATGTCATTTACATTAGAATTTTCGAAATAGCGGCTTTTCCATTCCTGTGCTCAGGGAGGAAGGCATTGTGGCTGAGAAAATTCTCTATGCTTAAGCTTGTCTGATCGCAGTGGAGTGAAGTCACGTTTTTTGGCAGTGAAAATCTAGTGCTTTGGATAAATAATATTTGAAGTAAGTACTCGATCTTGTTTTTAGTAGTTGATAAGTAAGTAAAAGTTGGACATCCAAAAATTCCTTATTCTTTATTAATTTCTTTAGATTTTGTTGTGTAGATTTTTAAAAAATACAATAAAAATATCTTTTCTAAAGCGGGGAGTAGGAATAATATTAGGAGATTAATTAAAAACGAAAAGGAGATTAATATTAAAAAATTAAGCGCTAATCAAGTAAACACAATCGAGAATGTGTATGTAAACTTAGAGAGTAGGAGTGATGGCAGACCCGTAGTAGCTAGGCCTTCGGGGGCCCTGGGGCAGAAAGTGCTTTCGGGGGCCCTAAACGTTATTTATATTAGTTTGTTCGAACTTTATAGTGGAATCATTTTATAAGAAAATGCGGTCTAACCCCAACAAATTTGCAACACGAGAGATTTTTTTTTTAAATGATAGCTAAGAGTGCCCTTAATCACCCCTCCAAAATCGCCACAAATCGCACCGTGGCAACATGGTCAAAATGGAAGATGCCCGCGAAGATTGCGGCCAAAATTTTCAATTCACCTAATATCTCGAGAACGGTTCGATGTATTGAAAAAGAAAATAAATTGTAGCTCTTTCGATGCCGATTAATTTTTATATCTACACTTTTGCTGTCGGACGTACGGTATGGCTGCAATCTGCTTTGGCGTATTTGGTTGAAATCTGCATTTTTCAAAAAAATTCAAAATTTCTAATTTCGGATTGCTATGCAGGATGTAATAGCAAAGATGGTCAACCTAAAACAGGGTGATAGGGGATCTCGTGGCGATCAAAAAATTGTACGAAAAAATTCTATCTCCATCCCTTTCCGATTTAGAGGGGATTTTCTAATTCATTGATCATGGACGCGGTTGTTCCAATAAAATGCCCATATCTCCGAAACTACTTGAGATAGCTTAATGTTTCATACCTTATTGGAAAGATATTAAATAAGCGTTTCTAACAATGTTATACACTAAAAAATCTAATGAGCCACTGAGTGTGATTATTTAATTTTAATTTAATTTTTTAACGTTAAGTTAAAAATTTCTGTTAGGCCTCCCTCTTCGGGGCCCTTTTGGCTCGGGGCCTCGGGGCCTTGCCCCGGTTGCCCCAGCCTAGCTACGGCCCTGAGTGATGGTTTTGCCGGCCTAGAAACTATTACTACAAACGATTTTGTAAACTTACATCGTAAAAAACCTCTTGTAGAGAAACTAAAGGAATGGTTTCAGAAAAGTAGGCAATGCTTTGACGAATTGTTATATATTTTACGCGAGGAAAATTTAGACGTGCCACTTCGTTCAGAGACTGTTTTTCAGAACAAGGAAAAGCTCGCAATAAGTAGAGTTTTGCCAGGTAATTATTCTCACTTTGGAATTGAAAAACAAATCAAAAAAATTAGCAGTATAATTTTTTGATTATGAAGAGGTTATTGTAGACATTAATATTGACGGATTGCCATTATATAAAAGTTCTAGAACTCAGTTGTGGCCCATTTTAATGAGAGTAGTTAATATTAAAATTATTAAGATATTTCCTATAGGTGTTTATTTAGGTAACAAGAAACCAGATCACGTAGATGAGTTTTTTTCCAAATTTGTGGATGAAGTAAGATATCTTACAGAAAACGGAATTAACGTTGAAAATAAAGTACAGGGTTGGCCATTTAAAGTGGAAGCATTTATTTTTTAAAAGAACATTAGAAAAAACCAATTATTTTTATGTTCGTTCTGAAAATCATTTATTTTAGTACAAGGAGGTATGATTAAACTATTTGTGGAATATTATGTCACGCAAATGGCGGCCCCTGGCCTTTACTGCCAAAGTCGTCATGTCGGACGAGGCACATTTTTCGTTGAATGAAGGCGTGAATAAGCAGAATTGTCGATTTTATGCCACGGAAAACCCTCAATTAATTGAAGAACAACCTCTATACGACCAAAAAGTTACAGTTTGGTGCGGTGTTTGCGCGGATATGATCATCGGTCCATATTTTTTTGAAGACGACAATGGAGCTACCGTAACTGTCAATGGTGACCGTTATCGAGCCATGATAACCGGATTAGTCGGGCCCATCGTTCGTCAAAATCGATTGAAGGACTTCTGGTTTCAACAAGACGGAGCCACATGCCACACAGCTCGAACAACAATTGAGTTATTGCGCCCATTGTTCCCTGGACGGTTAATATCGAAAAATGGAGATTTTGACTGGCCACCGCGATCACCCGATTTGACACCACCAGATTTTTTTTGTGGGGCTATTTGAAGTCCAAAGTATACAATGACAAACCACGGACTCTAGTCCACCTAAAAAATAGCATACGAAGTGAAATCGCCGCCATATCGGCCGAAACTTTGGCCAAAGTGATGGAAAATGCCGAAAAAAGGACGACTTTGGCAGTAAAGGCCAGGCGCCGCCATTTGCGTGACATAATATTCCACAAATAGTTTAGTCATATCTCCTTGTACTAAAATAAATAATTTTCAGAACGAACATAAAAATAATTGGTTTTTTCTAATGTTCTTTTAAAAAATAAATGCTTCCACTTTAAATGGCCAACCCTGTAGTTAAATTTCAAATAAGATGTGTTATAAACTTATATGCGACGCTCCAGCATAGGCTTTTGTATGTGGAATTGTAGGTCATACCTCCGCTCATGGTTGTCGAAAATGTACCCAGATTGCTAAAAAAGTAGATGGCGTATTAACTTATAGCGATCAGTCGGGTATATTAATTTCCGATGTAGATTTTAGAGACAGGAAATATTTGAGCCATCGTCAAAAAAGGTTTAATAACAAAGAGACCCCTTTAGAAAGCATTGATGTTAAAATGAGTAGCCAAGTTCCATTTGACAGTATGCGTCTTTTAGATCATGGCATTATGAGAAAATTTCTGTTGAGAATGATTAATGATAAAATAAATTTTAATTTTAAAGTAAATAAAGACAAAAAATAATAATATCAAAACATTTAGAATCACTTCGCGTTTATATTCCGAAAGAATTTGCTCGTTACCCTAGAAGTTTTGATGAAATTTTAAAGTGGAAGGCCACTGAATTTCGGCAGTTTCTAATGTATACTGGGGTTGCGGTTCTTAAAGATAGAATTTATGATGACTTTTATTACTTGTTTTTGTTACTTCACTGTTCTTGAAGGCTATTATTATGTCCCGAATATTTTGAAAATAATATTAGTGTTGCTCAAAAAATGTTAGAATTGTTTGCTATGCGGAAATCCTTGTGTTAGAGATTCAATAGATTTAATAGACCATATACAAACTGTGTGGCACAAATATTTCATGCATTTAACTGAGAGACTGTTCCTTCCTACAATAGCTCGAACTAAAACTGATAACGGCAAGATTATGATGAATTGAATTTACTAACTTCAGACGATTCTTTCTATAGAACTATCTAGTGGACAAATTCGTGATGACCATGACGGTACAACTCTAAATTTGGGAGAAGGAGGAAACGAAGTTATTCAGCAACCACAATATAAGGTAATTTATAAAAACTACTAAAGGGTATGTTCAGAGCCGAACTATATTTTGCTAATTAATATTTGATTCAATTTATAAGCCACTGTAAATACTGTAATTCTCATTTATAAAGCACTGTAAATACTGTAAATTAATTGAAAATCAACTCTTCCAATAGATTAATTTACCGTAGCTACTAGGCCTCCTTCGCTTCTTATCTTAGTTCTCGGCGCATCTCTTACCTCCAAAAATCTCGGAGTGACTTCAATAATTTGTTTTCGGTCCTAACTCTTCAGGTCCGGTCTGTTCCATGTCTCCTGTTTTGCCCATTGTTCCTTCTTTTTCCTGTTGTTGTAATGTTACGTCTTCCTGTTTGTCTTTTTATTATCAGAACGTTAAGCCCGGTCCAGACGCTCAGTTTTGAACAACGATTTGTCTGCGCAGTTTTATGACCGAATGAAATCGTTGCGATTTTTAGAGCGTCCACACGGCAACGACATATCTGCGTATTTCGCTCTGTTTTGTGTGATATGAGTTCAAAGTTCATGGAAGTCCGCACAGATTCACGGATATCTATGCTTTTTAGCTCAGATATCGTTGCAACTGCGCAGACTTCAAATCGTCGCAGTTTTCCAGTCCACACGCAACGAGTTGTCTGCAACGATCTGATCTGCGCAGACAGGTCGTTGTTCAAAACTGAGCGTCTGGACCGGGCTTTAGGGGCTTGCGTACCAAGGCTCATGCAGTTTTTCGCAACTCCTTTAATTTTCCGTTTGATATTTTTGCCCTGACCGAAACTAATCTTTCCCCGTGTATCCATAATAACGAACTTTTCCCTCCTGACTTCGAAACCTTCCGTGTTGATGGCTGTGGAGATGTTGATCACCCCTCTGGTCGTGGTGTTCTTTTGGCAGTGCATAATCGTTTTTATGCTTCTCTTTTTAAGACCTCGTCTTCTGCTTCTTGTGAATTCGTTTGTGTCAAGCTATCTTTGCATAAGCGGTTTCTCTATGTCGTGTGTGTTAACATTCGTCCTTCCCAACCAGTGGAGGCTTATTGTATCGCTTCGGATGTTGTCAATTCTATTTTTAGCCTTATGAAGCCTGTTGACGAGCTTGTCGTCCTTGGTGATTTCAACCTCCCTCTCCTTCGGTGGTCCCCCTCTGATGAGTCAAACCATTTCGTTGCCCTTAATGCTACATCGGACAAGGAGGTCCTGCTTACTGACCGTTTTTCTGATTCTGGCTTGTTCCAGGTTAGTGGCATTTCCAATAACCTCGGTAGACAACTTGACCTTGTTTTCTCGTCTGATCCTGAGAACTACATTGTCACCGAGAGCTCTCATCTCCTTTCCACGCTTGATCGTTTTCATCCTCCTCTTTCTTTAGTTTTTTCCTTTGATCTTTCTCCACCCCTACCTTGTACGTCTGAGTCTTCCTTCTTTAATTTCCGTAAGGGGGACTTTTACAAATTGAATGAGGTTCTTTGCTCCACGCCTCTCGTTCCATCCTCTTTTGATGACCACTCTTCTCTTGACAGTGTTCTCTCCTTCTTTTACAGCAACCTTTTTCCTTGCATTTCTCAATCAGTTCCATACCATCGTCGTAGAACGGGGTCCTCTTCCCCTTTGGTATAATAGAGAACTCCGTTCTCTGCGTAATAGACGCAACAAACTTTGGAAATCCTTCCTTCTGTCGCGTTCGGCTGCCATTTACTCTGAATATCTTTCAGTTTTCACCCTGTTTGCTGAAAAATTTGAATCCCTTTACCTTGAATACCGGAACTGTGTTGAAGCTGCTTCCTAAAAGCTACTTCCAATTCATCAATACCAAAAAGAAGTGTAGTGCTTTTCCCTCGACTCTTTCTTATAGCGATTCTTCATATTCTGATCCTATTACAATCTCCAATTTCTTCGCTGACAATTTCAGTAAGTCGTTTAGGGATCAGTCGCGCTCGCCTGATTTATCTTTTTTCAATTACTTGAATTGTCGCCTTCAGACTTCCTTGTCTTCTATTCATATTGTGTCCTCGACCGTTTCCGATGCGATTTTGGGCCTTGCCGATGACTTCTGTCCTGGCCCTGATGGTATCCCTGCCATTGTTTTAAAAAAATGCGCCTCTCATTTGGTTGCTCCCCTCGTCTCAATATTTCAACTTTCTCTTTCTTAAGGTAGTTTTCCTTCGCGATGGAAAGAATCCGTTATTATTCCTATTCACAAAAAGGGCTCTCGAAATGACATTTGTAATTACAGGCCTATTGCTAAGCTCTCCTGTATTCCCAAGCATTCCGAGAAAATTGTGTATGGGTCTATGTCCTTTCACTGTAAATCCATGATTTCCCAATCTCAGCATGGATTCATTAAAGGTACTGTAGATCTACCACGTCTAACCTTGTTGAGTTTCTCTCGAGGACTATATGTGATCTTGGAAATGGTCTTGGAAATGTCGTTGCTACCGACTTCAGCAAGGCTTTTGATAAGATTTCCCACAAAATTATTTTACTTAAACTTAGCTGCCTTGGTTTCCCACCTCGGTTTCTCTCTTGGCTTCAATCTTACCTTCATCTTCGTCAGTATAGAGTCCTTTTTGGCTCTGCTATCTCCTCTCCTTATGTTGCCTTGTCCGGATTAAAAAGCACTGTTCACTGCACGGTAAATATTCCAATAATTGCAAATGCCTTTTTATAAATCAAATTCGTTTAGCACGCAATAATTAATTAGCAATAAAACAGCAGCGTCATTTATGGAGTGCCAAAGTTGAAAAATTTTCGCTTTCATTGGCTCTTATCGCGCTGAATTGACTCGTCATTGAATATTGCCGACAGATTTAATTATCAAATAATATACCTTAATACCTTAATCATTAATAATCATCCTTCCTGAAATGGTAAAATATTGATATATATTGTAAACTGCCTCAACAAAATTTAAATTTCCTAAAATCAGGTAGAATATTATTAGAAGTGGTTTAGAACATTTAACAGTTTTTGAATTTGATTTGCAGCAGATACTTTGGCGTTGTGAAAACTTACTTCTGCTCATATGAACGTACCCTTTCGAAAAAAAAACAGCCCTGCACACAATTTAATTTCATCCGATGGCGACTAATAAATTCCCAGTTATACTCTCAATTGTTCTCCGCAACCTGCAATGCTTCTTCGTGTTTATCTAGTCTGACCTGATGGACGAGTCAGCTACAAAAATTCACCCAAAATAGTAATTTTCCTGTAGGTTCTTTCATTCACAGCATCAAAAAGCACAATTTTTCAGTGTTTGCACAGTTCACGGCAGTGTGTCATTGCCTGCTAAATGGGTGTGTTGCTCCGAGGAATATAATATAGTACCTACCTACATAAGTTAAGATGATATTACTCACAGCGGCTTTTATAGTCGTCCGAGAAGACAACAAAGGTAAAAAGAAAATTGCTCGCCCTATGGTCATACGGATATTTTGTGTTCCGCCGTTTTGTATCAGGTGGAAACTGACCAAAGGAGCTTTCATAAATTTCCTGAACCGAGGAAGAGGAAAATTTCTTTATTGGAGGTGATTAATCATTTATTTCCTTTCGGTGTGGAATTCGCATAGTTGACAGGCGGAATGTGTTGCCGTGTTGGAATTGTTGGATATGATTATATGAACTGTTTTACATCAACCACTTTTTACTGACTAAAATAATGTCCTTTAAGTTTTTCGCAATGAAAATTTCACGTGCTTTAAAGACAAAAGAAGCCGACAAACAAATATCCTCTGATTGAGTTCATTTTGGTAACAATTAATCAATGTAAATAAGAAACTGCAGAACTTAGCACATCTAAATGACTTTTTAATTTGTAGTTTCTCATTATAACGGCACACATGCTTGAAGGCAGCATTCAAATGGCAGATCAATATCTTTACAAACTCTATTTATTTAACCTCGTCCTCGTTCTTGGCCAGATTAGATTGCAACTCGTAAAACTCCCCATTTTGGATTATTTTTTTTCATTCTTAATTTCTTGGATATGTTTAAGAAAGGAAAAGGTCTTGGAACCTCTGGTGAGCAATTTACCTCTTTTACAACTTTGGTAAGCAATTATCCCTTTTTTGGATAATCCAGGCAAGGGTATCACATGTTAGCACAAAAACAGATTACCTGTAAATGACTAATCCTACCTATCAACTTATATAGGATTTTCAAGCAGAATCTCCTCACAAGTGCTGATTGCTTACTAATTCCAAGTTGAAGGTTATACACACGTCTAGAGAAGTCGAGATTCGAGAAAGGGCTTTAAGCCGACTTAACTCAGAGGCACTCAGTGTTATATAAAATGAAAGATTTTTTAAGGACAAGGATAAGTCTTAAAATGGGCAAGCTAAGAAAAACTTTTACCATGGAACAACATTTTGTGGTGTTAAAAAAATTATACGAAAGCATTTCGTTAAATAAAATAAAATATTATTTCAGAATTTTTTCAAAACAAATATAAATACCTATCTACTTAAATTGTTTTAATAAGTTTATAACCTTCACAGTTCAAAAAAAAATAAAAAAAGTTCCGTTGTGGAGATATAGTCACACGTTACTTCCATGTTCATCATATTGTTGTAGCTAGACAATGTTAGCGGCAAAGGCAGCTCATTTTCGCATGCCACGATCATACTCGTATTTAACGAGATTTTACAGTGTGTTGACTTCTTGAGCGTTAGTCCGGACGTTAAGGGTCTGAACCTTGCACTTTGTGATAGAAGCATAAAATTTCGCACAGATGATGTTTATACTACCCTCTTCGAAACCAGATCGAACCAGATCGATTGCATATCTCTAGGGGGCATATTCAGAAAAACCGTTGTCGATCGCAAATAACTGGACCTATATGTTTCGTTCTGGTGGCAAAATACTCCTAAGACCTTGGCCTTTCATTTGGTCAATACACAAAAAAAGTAGTACAAAAATTACGTCGTCTACATGTCTCAAAAGTCAAAATCTTCATTCAAAATCATCAAAATTTTGAATTCTTTCGTGATTTACGTCTAAATACGACGTCGTATCGAAAAAATGTCAGAAAGAAAAGTTGTCGAGCACACAATTTTCTTTCTGAATCACACGCACATATGCACTTACCTTAAAAGCTGACCCAACAACACGTGTTTTCCCGTGTTTTTGCGTTGGCCGCGCTGGCTATCGTTATAGTCCAGGTAACGAAGGAAAAATAGCAGAAATAATTCATATAGAAGCCAATTTTGGCACAGTTGTAGGAAAAAGTGTCCTGAAAAACATACTAAAAGTACTGATTGTTGGTAAGGGAAGCATCCAGCTTAACTCAAAACACTTTTATTTTTAAAAATTTCGCTGTAATTCTCAGAGTTTGATATAGTTGTTAAATACTAGTTTCTTTAAATTACAAATATTAATTTGTACTTTATACTTACGTTGGTCTAATTACTTTTTAATAGTAACAGTGCCTCGGTAACCGCCTACCACCCACTAAATGGGGTAGGGCCGCGGGAGAAGTTGGGATCGTCCTCCCGTTACCCTGAACGATCCTGTGCCACCAAACTACGTTTTGAACATGATTTCATGCCGATGCACTACTGGGTATGTGGTGCATTGCGGTTCCCCAAAAGCAGGGGTTCTCTGCTCCCGTGCCTGCGGCGCGGCGTGTAATTGCGCTCATACATGAACGGAGCTCTCATCGAACGCAGCATAGGTTTTGACAAAATTTATTGTTCTTACAAGCACTTAATATTTCATTTTTAACAATAAGCATTTCATTTTTAAAATAAACATTTCTTTTTGTGAAATAAAAATCGATTTTTTTATAATTTTTCATTTCCTCCCCTCGATATCTCCTTAAGTACTGATCCTATCAAAAAAGTATTACTACCTTTTTTGTAGAGAATTTACTGTAGATTAATTTCGTATATGAAAGCTGATGCGCTAGAGGAAGTAGTTATTAACGAAAAACTGGAAAAAAGGTACCTACTTATAGTATATAGAAATTTCGAACACTGATTTTTAAATTTTAAAAAAAAAACGGAGCGACGTCATGCTAAAATATTCCAAGTGTCTTTAGGCACTTCCGACAAAGATTCCATGATTTTTTTCGTAGTCCCATTTTTCGCAGCATAACCATACTTCTATTCCTTATGATAGGAACATGGAATTAAAAAATGGCTGAGCGAAACTAACAAAGCTTTTTCTTTGCTTAAGTATAACAATTTCAAATTGAAAATGTGATGAGACTTCAGAAGAAGCTATAAAACCAAAAAACAAAAACTCGTGCACCGTATTCTGGTCAGTGGAAGTACATTTTTTTCATAGGGGCTCGTAAACAATGATTATTTAATTCCACAAACAAATTACTTTTTAGTACAAAGTGGAACAAGCCACCAATGTGACCGATAAGATAGTCCACACAGTGAACAGCGTAATAGGTTTCCGGTAAGACAAGGAACAGCAATCTTGTTGAAAAGGTGTTAATGGCTGCAGAGTTTATAAAGCCATACAAAAGGGATAAGGCCGGGTAATAGGATATGATCTTCGTAATTATTTAATTCGAAAACTTTGCTCCGCAGCTCTACTCCTTCAGCGATTGAAACCCTTCCCGACTCTGGGTGGGGTACATGTGCCATATGAAGGGATTGCAGCTGCCCTGAATGTGTTCTTGGGCATAGGAAAACAGAAGGAGAATTGGTCCAGTAAAGTATAAGCTTTGTATGAAGTGGATTGAAATTAAAACTTTTTCGTGAAACAGAATCCGAAACAATATTCCCAAAATTGTTGAAATATTTTATATTTCCAGATAATGATCCTCGACGAGTGTTCAAAAGGATGTACACAACTCGCATCCACTTCACCTTTCATTTACAAGTGCTTTCGTCCTTTGTGTAAATGGATATACACCCCATGGAGGAAGAATTATCCTAGAATTGGAATGGGAATTTTTCGCTGTATGATAATGAGTAGCTAGCAATTTCTAATTTCTTTTGTTTTCAGAAAAAGAACGCTGATAAGGGATATTTACGAAGGAATATCTTTTGACCCGTTTGTTTTTCGTTGTGAAGATTAATGCTTTTGCAAATATATATTTTTGTTGTTAAATAAGGTACTGTTGTTTTACAAAATAAATCAGAACTTCTTGAGGAGAAAGAACGAAATCAAATGCTAAGAAACAATGGTGTGAAAGTCAAATATATGAACGAGGAAATTCTCAGAATCCAACGATTTGTTATTATTCTTTCTTTTTTTTTTTAAAAACTATAAATAAAATTATTTGATTTAAAAAAAAGAAGAAAAATATTCACATATTATTATAATCGCAAAATTTTTTTATTTTCATCTAATTTAATCATCTCTCAAGAAGATTCTTTTGTCAAAGTAATTTAACAAAGAAGAATGCAAGTTGATCCGGTTTTTATATCCAATTCCGTTTACGAAATGTTTATTAATAATTTTTTCAAGGACGCAATTAAGTATCGTTGTGGCTTATTTCAATCACATCTCTGTCGCTCATTTTTTGTCTCTTTTTATTTCTTGGGGAGAAATCAATTAGTTTAATATAAGTCAATCCTTAACTACAAAAAAAAAAGAAAAAAAGAAAAAAATCAAACAACTAAAAATTACACTTTTGATTACGTTGAATTGTCCACTTTAAAAAATTCTCTTTGAATTATACTTAAGTAATTAAATTTTTTTTTTTAAGATGTCCTTGAAATGTAAATTGCGGTTCAGTGGGTGGTCGAAAAGTTATATCAGGTCTAAAAAGGCAACTGTAACTGGCTTAAACCAATTTTAAAATATCCCAGATGTAGTACGGAAAATGTTTCTAATCTATTTATCTATAATTCTATACTAATATAATAAAACTGAAGAGTTTGTTTGTTTGTTTGCTTGTTTGCTTTTGCTAATCTCTAAAACTACCAGTCAGATTTGAATAATCCTTTTTGCGTTTGATAGCCCAATTCTTGAGGAAGGTTATAGGCTATTTAACATCACGCTACGACCCTTAGCAACTAAGCAAAAAGAAAAAGCTATATAATCTATTATCTATCTCTATATATTGTGGCATTTGTCTTGACTGACTGAGAGAGAATCAACGTAGAGCGTAAACTATAATAGATGGAGACTTGAATTTTTGACAGAATCTTTTTTTTCGTAATGTAAGTGCTTACTAAAAAACGGTTTTTTGAAATTCCATTCTTAAGGTGGTGAAAAGGGGTGAAAACTGTTTCTCTGAAACGACAGAGCCGATTTTCATGAAATTTGGAATACTTCTACCACTTACTTCATAGGTAATCGCTGAGAAGCAGTTTTTGGAAATTCAACCCATGAAGGTGTGAAAAAGGGTGAAAACGGTTTTTCCGGAACCACTGAGCCACTTTCCATGAAATTTGAAATACTTCGTCAACTTGCCTCACAGGTTATCCCTGAGAAGCAGTTTTTTTTTAAATTCAACATTTAAGGGGGTGAAAAGGGGTGAAAACGGTTTCTCCGGAACCACTGAACCGATTTCCACAAAATTTTGTATGTATACTTCTTCAATTTATCTCATTGGTCCTCACTAAGAACCGGTTTTTCAAAATCCACCCTTAAGGGGGTAAAATAGGGGATGAAATTTCTTATGGAAATACGTACCATCTTTGAAATACAAAAATTCATAAAAATTTGAATAGGGCCTGTTTCTGCCGAAACCTTAAAATAAAATTGTTGCTGAAACGGATGCCGGTTTTCAAATAAAAGTCAAAGTTTTTTCAAAGAAGAATTCACAAATATTTTTATTTCAACTCTATGTATCACAGATAGAATTTTTCCGTTGCAATTTACTTCAATTTTAATTTATAATTTTAATTCACAATTTTAATTCATAATTTCTTATATCTAGATCCTTAATTGAATTTTAAAATTTCTTTAATTCAAAAATTTTAATCTATTATTAGATATTTTAACAAGGTTTAATTTGATTTTGAAATGTTGCCGTGTTTTTGTTTAAGTTTTTCGCCGATCTTTCGCTTTTTCGCCTCGAATGTTTCCTTCGTTGGATTTTGGCTGAAAAGAGAACGCAAAGATCAGAATCACTCAGATTAGTACTCTGACGTGATAAGAACAAATTAGTACTTTGTTCTGAATTTTTTGTCTTATTCAGATTAATACTCTGAAGTTTAAAAATGGTTAAGTTTCAAATTAATGCTTTGAAACTTTTGTGTTGTAAATTTCAAATTAATACTTTGAAATTTGGTAATGTGATGGCTTTTTCAAATTAGTACTTTGAAGAAGAAATAATGTTTTGAAATTTCAAATTAATACTTTGAAATTTCTTGTAATATGGTTCAGATTAATTCTCTGAAGTATTATTTCTGAATTAGTGCTTCAGAATTAGTGCTCAGATTAATGCTCTGAGGCTCAGGCTAGTAGATTAATTCTCTACTAGGGATCGTGATGATCTGATCTGCCAAGTTTTGGAAGTGTGCCTTTATACTGTTTTGGGAGTGGTGTGAAGTTGTGTCTCGTTCTGACGGAGTCAAACAATCAGTCTTTTGGTGAAATTCATTGATCAGCTGATTCGATCAATTTAGTACTTCTCGATAAATTCTGACTGACAGTTTGACTTCTGTCAGAAGTCACAACATCCTCCCGCCCCAAACAATGATGAAGTGTTTTGTGTATTTACCTTTTTTGCGGTTTTGTTACTCGGAATTTTCCATTTTTTCCCTTTTTGAATTTAATCCGGCTACCATCTGTGCAGATATGCAGATAATATGTCTGGGCGTTGAAAATTCGGGTCCACGGAAGAAGTTCTTGTGTTAGTTTTCTTTTAATTGCTGGGTCGATCGGTTTTTCCAATTTGTTCCAGTAGTCCTCCTTAACTAGAATTGGTGTAGGAGGTTTGGTAGTTTGTATTTGCTCTGCCAGATGTTTTTCTACAATTTCTTCGTAGTTAATAGCCTTTATTGCAGATTTGGTGGTTGGAGGTCGAGCTGGTCTGGTTGGTTTCCTGGTGGTGATGTACTCCTCCCATGAGATCTTTTTTGGCGTCGGTGGCAATGGAGAAATGGGCCGTGGGATGTTGTAGCACGGGATGTCGATGTCTTCTTCGATGGTCAGAATATCGTCCATGGTAATTGTTTTGAGTTTTACTGATAACGAATTACTGATAGTGAGTTCATGATTTTGTCGAGTTTATATATGGTGATTACGGGATTTTGTTACAACGGTTTCTGTTCTTGGACATTTGGTAACGGACATATTTTCGTGATTGGGCGCGTGAATAGTCGTCCTTTTGTTCTAAGCTGGACTGTTCTAACCAGCTGATCTTTTCCCGGGTATACTTCTGTGATTCTGCCGAGAGGCCAATGTCCGGGTGGTGTATTGTCTTCTTTGAGCAGCACCAACATTCCTGGCTGTAAATTTTGCTTTTCGCTATCCCATTTGAAGCGTTGATGATGTTGATGGAGATAGTCTGTTGACCATTTTTTCCAGAAAGTTTGGTGCAATTGCTGTAGATACTGCCAACGGTTGATTGGATGTTTTCCTAGGTCTAGTGGTGTTTCTGTTACAATTAGTATATTTCGTCCGGTTAAAAAATGTCCCGGTGTTAGAAAGTTGTAATCTTCTGGGTCATTTGTTAGAGGACAAATAGGGCGTGAATTTAAGGAAGCTTCGATTTGTGCTAAAAGGGTTGTCATTTCTTCAAATGTTAGGAATGCGTTTTTAATTGTTTTGTATAAATGTCGTTTAGCACTTTTCACTCCTGCCTCCCAAATTCCGCCGTGATGTGGTGCTGCTGGAGTGTTAAATTTCCATGTTATGTTGGTATTTGCGATATGTGCTGCAACTTCATGTTCGACCTGGTTCAGTACTGTTGTAAAGTCCTTTTGTAGGGTTGTTGCTGCACCGATAAAGTTAGTTCCTTGATCAGAATACATGCAGGAGGGTAGTCCTCGTCGACTTGAGAATCGTTTGAACGCAGCGAGAAATGCTGGCGTTGATAACTCTGTAGCTGCCTCCAAATGTATTGCCCGTGTTGCTAGACAGATAAATAGCGCTATGTATCCTTTTATGCTTTTTGCATTGCGAATTTTTGATGTTTTTATGTAGATAGGGCCAGCGTAATCAACTCCTGTGTGTTGGAAGATGAGGGATGGTGTTACTCTGATTTCAGGCAATGGACTCATTAGTTGGGTCATTGGCCGTGCATTGCATCTGTAGCAGTCGATGCATTTATGTATTATTTGACGAACTGTGTTGCGGGCGTTCGAAATCCAAAAGTTATTTCGCAATGTATTTAAGACCAATTGTGTTCCTCCATGTTGTGTTGATTGATGTATGTGATGTATTAATAGCTTTGTAAAGTGATGTTTTGATGGTAATATTATTGGAAATTTTTGTTCATATGTCAAGTTGCTGTATTCTAATCGTCCCTTGACTCTGAGTATTTTAGTTTTGTCTAGAAATGGATTAAGGTTTTTGATTCTGCTGGTCCTTGGGATATTTTTGTTATCTTCAAGTTTTTGTATCTCTTGTGTGAATTCTATGTTTTGTATTATGCGAATGATTATCATTTTAGCGTTTTCTAATTCGTTTGCAGCTAAGTATGGAGTTGTGGCTGTGTAAATTCGTCTCGTGTGATTAATAAATCGTAAACATCTTGCGAGGACACGTATTGTTTTTATGTATGATGAAAATTTGGAGAATATAAATGGATCTTGAATTGTTGTCGTCATTGTTTTAAGTGTTTTGATCTCGGTGTTGGTTTTGTATTCTGTTGGTTGTTTTGGCCAGTTAATTTCTGTTTGTCGTAACCATGTGGGCCCTTTCCACCAGATTTCTAATGATGGAAGGATGATGGGTGATATTCCTCGTGAAGCATGATCTGCTGGGTTTTCTTTCGTAGGGACGTATCTCCATGCTGATTGAGGAATATTTTCCTGAATTTCAGCTACTCTATTGGCGATAAAAGTTTTCCATCGAGAAGCATGAGCTTTGATCCAAGCTAATGTTATTGTTGAGTCTGTCCATGCATATATTTTATCGTAATTGATTTTTAATTCATTTTTCACTTCTTTTAATAATTTTGATAACAACACAGCACCACATAGTTCTAATTTTGGAAGTGTTATTGTTTTAGTAGGTGCTACCTTTGTTTTGGCTGTTATTAGATGGGTGTGAACTTGATTGGTGCTGTCTATGATTTGAATATAAATCGCAGCCGCATATGCATTGATGGAAGCATCACAAAATCCGTGTAGGTTGACCTTTTTAGCTGAAGGATGGTACTGAATCCATCTTGGGATTTGAATATGTTGGATGGTTGTAAGTTGGGTTTTCAGATTTGTCCATTCTGTTACTAAATCGTCTGGTGGTCTATCGTCCCAATCGCAACCAGCCAACCATAGTTTTTGTATGATAATTTTTGCCGAGACAAGTGCTGGGGCTAACCATCCTATTGGATCAAATAAGGTAGAAACTTCGGATAAAATGATGCGTTTAGTGTATTGCTTTGTAGTGGTTGGTATTTTTATGGTAAAACTTAGTACATCTTGTGTAGGCTGCCAGTATATTCCTAGGGTTTTTACAGTGTTTTTTTCGAAAAGTTGGTGATTTTGAGTTGTTTCGAAGTCCTGTAAACTCAACTTTCTCTTGATTTCTTTCGAATTTGTATTCCATTTTCTTAAATGGAATCCTCCTTTGGTCATCATTTCATTTAGTTCTGTCTGTAATTGGTTTGCTTCTGACACAGAATGATGTCCACTAACCAGATCATCTACATAAAAGTCGGTTAATGTTCTTTCTGCGGCCAGAGGGAAAGTGTCCTTTTCGTCATAAGCTGTCTGGTGGAGTGTTCTAATCGCGAGAAAAGGAGCAGGTGTTGTCCCAAAGGTGACCGTTGTTAAGGCGTAGTCCATGATTTGATCGTTGGGATTACTTCTCCACAGAATCCGCTGATATCTTTGATCTTTAGGATGTATGGCGATCATCCGATACATTTTCTCGATATCAGATGTTAGAGCGATTTTGTACTGTCTCCATCTTATAATGATTGCCCATAAGGTTGCTTGTATTGTTGGGCCTGTCATTAACTGCTCATTTAAGGATTTTCCGTTGGAAGTTTTTGATGAAGCGTTAAAAACTACTCTTAATTTGGTAGTGATACTATCTTTAATGACTGCATGGTGTGGTAGATAGTATGTATTCCTGAGGTCGTTCTGTTCCTCTAATGTTAGAAGTCTCATGTGTTTGAGCTGAAGGTATTCTTTAATACATTGAACGTACTCCTCTTTAAATTCTGGATTTTTTTGAAATTTTCTTTCAAGTTGTTCGAATTGTCGGAGTGCTATATGTCTATTTTGTCCAAGATCTGGTTGTAAGGAATTTTTAAATGGAAGTGTTACTTGATATTTGTTTTCTAATTTTTTGTGTGTTGCTTTATAAAATTGTTCACATGCTTCTTCTTCTTGTGTGTACTGTGTGTTTTTTGGGATCTCTTCTATTTCCCAGAATTTTTTAAGAGAATTGTCTAAGTCCTGTGCTTGTGTTGTGAATACGGAGATATGATTTAAGTTTGTAACTGGCCCCATGAGTATCCATCCTAAATACGTATTTTGAGCCGTAGGAGTATTTATTTTTCCTTTCCGTATTCCTTCGGTTAGTATTTGTGCGTAAAGATCGGCTCCTAACAGCAGATCTATATGTCCTGGTTTATAAAAGGTAGGGTCTGCTAATGTGATATTTTTGATATGATCCCATGATTTGTATTCGATTGTATTTGTTGGAAGAATGTCGGTAATTTTTGGAATAACGAGTGTAGATATTATTTTTTCGAATTTAGAGTGTAGTGATTTAATTTTAGTCGTGATTTGTTGTTGTGCGTGTGCTGTGTTTGTTCTTCCAATGCCGGTAATTTGTAAATTGGTTGGACATCCCTTGATTTGTAATTTGTTATAAAGGTTTTTGGTAATAAAGCTTACTTGAGATCCGGAATCAATTAGAGCTCGTACTGGTAGAAAATTTCCTGATTTTGTTTGGATTTGTAATATAGCTGTGGATAAGAGTGCTTTAGTATTATTTGTGTTAAGAAATGTTTGACTTTGGTGTGGAATTTCAGTTTGATTTTGTGTTGTATTGTTGTTATGTATATGTAGTAATGTGTTATGTGATTTATTGCAATAATTGCATTTTCGTTTACTGAGGCATGGGTAAGGCAAATGTAGTGCTAGGCAATTATTACAAATGTTATGTTTTTTAACGTATTCATTTCTGTTTTGTGTTGATAGTGCTTTAAATTCTGGGCAATGGAATAGTGAATGTGATTCTTTACACTTGTGGCAGTGTGATTTATTTTGATTTGTTTGAAATTTGTTATGTTTTTGGTGATTATACGTATTTTGTGCTTCGTTATGGAATGCTCCGTACGTAGTTTTTTGTAATGGTATTGTTTTACGACTTGAATTAGGATCTAGACATGCTTCTAGGGTTCGGAATCTTGATTCTAGAAACGTCATTAAGTCGGAATATTTAGGTAGCTCGGTGTTATTTTGTAGATTTTGTTCCCATTGGAAATGGGTGTCACTGGGTAATTTTTGAATTATAATGTGAATTATAATATCATCCCAATGTTGGACTGGAACTTGGAGAGCTTTAAGTTCATGGAGATATTCTTCTGTCTTGTCCATTAGATTTTTGAGTCCTTGTGGCGTTTCTTGTTTGAGTGTTGGTTGGTTTAAGAAATTTTTCAGGCAGGTGTTTATTAGTACTCTTTTATTGTCGTATCTTTTTGTAATAAGTTCCCAAGCCTTTTCGTAATTTGCTTCGGTGATATCAAATTGCTTTAACAAACGTTCGGCTTCTCCTGTGAGTGTGGTTTTCAGGTAGTGTAGTTTCTGTACGTTTGGAATATTTCTGTTATCATGAATTAAGGATTTAAATAAGTCATGGAATGATCTCCATCCTTGATAATCTCCGTTGAAATTTGGAATGTGAATGGGTGGTAGCGGAATTCTGGAACCTTGATGTATTTCCTGGTGTTCACATGTTGTGTTGGACTTGGAGTTTTCAAGCCTGTTTAAACTTTCGTTTAGGTCTGTTAATAATTCCATATAGGTTTCTTCTGTTTTTGCATAAATATCCTTGTCCTTGTATCTTTGGATGCCATCAGGTTCGTTGATCATTATTTCTTGATGGTTTAGGATGAATTTTTCCCACAAGGCTTCTAGATTGGTTATTCGTGAATTGTGATATGCTATTGATTTTTTGCATGTTTTATTTGCTTTTTTGTGATTGATTGCAGCCTTTCTTATTTGTTCGTAAAGAACGCTTTGTGTCTTAATAGAGTTTGCCATATTTTTTTTGTAGGATTCTTCCTTGTATTCTATCTTTGACTTTTATCCGGCTCGAAGGACCAAAATGTTTCTGCCGAAACCTTAAAATAAAATTGTTGCTGAAACGGATGCCGGTTTTCAAATAAAAGTCAAAGTTTTTTCAAAGAAGAATTCACAAATATTTTTATTTCAACTCTATGTATCACAGATAGAATTTTTCCGTTGCAATTTACTTCAATTTTAATTTATAATTTTAATTCACAATTTTAATTCATAATTTCTTATATCTAGATCCTTAATTGAATTTTAAAATTTCTTTAATTCAAAAATTTTAATCTATTATTAGATATTTTAACAAGGTTTAATTTGATTTTGAAATGTTGCCGTGTTTTTGTTTAAGTTTTTCGCCGATCTTTCGCTTTTTCGCCTCGAATGTTTCCTTCGTTGGATTTTGGCTGAAAAGAGAACGCAAAGATCAGAATCACTCAGATTAGTACTCTGACGTGATAAGAACAAATTAGTACTTTGTTCTGAATTTTTTGTCTTATTCAGATTAATACTCTGAAGTTTAAAAATGGTTAAGTTTCAAATTAATGCTTTGAAACTTTTGTGTTGTAAATTTCAAATTAATACTTTGAAATTTGGTAATGTGATGGCTTTTTCAAATTAGTACTTTGAAGAAGAAATAATGTTTTGAAATTTCAAATTAATACTTTGAAATTTCTTGTAATATGGTTCAGATTAATTCTCTGAAGTATTATTTCTGAATTAGTGCTTCAGAATTAGTGCTCAGATTAATGCTCTGAGGCTCAGGCTAGTAGATTAATTCTCTACTAGGGATCGTGATGATCTGATCTGCCAAGTTTTGGAAGTGTGCCTTTATACTGTTTTGGGAGTGGTGTGAAGTTGTGTCTCGTTCTGACGGAGTCAAACAATCAGTCTTTTGGTGAAATTCATTGATCAGCTGATTCGATCAATTTAGTACTTCTCGATAAATTCTGACTGACAGTTTGACTTCTGTCAGAAGTCACAACAGGGCCTTTTGGTTAGAAAAAAAGCTCAATGAGAACTACTACCGTCTATCCTAATTCAGCTCCTCAAAACCACACTTGACTGAAAAAACTAACCAACTATTATTGCAGCCCGATCTAGCGGAAATGGTTTTATGTATTATACGTCGCGTTGGGGAGTAGTTATAAATTTTAATGTAATATGATGCACATTATATTATAATTTTCATCGCCCGAGTGTAACCGGGTAGACCTGCTAGTATTTTATAATAAGACATTCAAGCTTAGTTTTACTTGGAAAAAAATTCTTAAATATCGTGCAAGAAAGGGAACTTTACGAAGCAATTATAATAAATTTCTAATACTGTAGTTGTTGTTTGGACATATAGAAACTTAATTAACAAAAACTTAAGTTAATATAGGTACGTCAGAACTGTATAACTAATTTTATTGATCATTAATTTCATTTCACGTTTAGTGTAAGATGTTAAAATTGCAACTGTGGAATAGCGATATAAAGAGAAAAACTCCAAAAATTTCAATAACAATAAAATGAAAAGATCAATATCTCTGGTGCTTAGTTCCAGCATCGAGTAGATTTAGCCCATCATCATCGCGTGCAAAATGTGCTACTTTTCGTCCTGGGAATACGAGGATATTCGGGAATATTTCTGGCTGTGGGCATAAACTGGAAAATGGAATCAATTACAATCCTCGTTAAAAGTTGTCAGCTGGAAACAGTTTCACAACCCTTTACAGTTAGATTGCTTTTGTTTGTTAATAAATACTTTGAGTTCTGCATACGTTTTAAATTGAAATGGGAAGTGATACCGACTCGAATAAAAATTCCTTTGAAAGTGATTTTATAATTTGCATTAATTAAATGTGAGACCATCTGTGTACAAAAACCATAGAAGAATTAATTTCTAACATATGTTGTATGGCATTCAACTAGAATTTTAAACGCGGATTAAGTCAAGCGTAAACCGTGTTAATTTATAATATAAGATAAAAGGAATGCATAGTCTGGAAAACGTTAAAACAAATTATATCCGGCACCAGGTGATTAAATTAAAAGTCTAAACACAAACTTTATACAAGAATTTCCCGCAGGCAGAGCTTTCGCATATATTTCGGGCAAATATTTTCACGGCATTGAAAAAGATGTAAACCAAAAAATATTACGAAAAATGGCCCTCCCATCCAACTAAAATGCTTTACCGTTTGCCATCCACTTCGTGCTACTGTCTGCTCATAATAAATGGAAATAAGCTCGTCATGTATCATAATTATTCACCAAGCTAATGCTGGTGAAACGTGAGATAATTCAAATATCTCCCACGCCCACCTCCACTTTTTCTTGAGCACCATTATCCTTTTACCTATTCAGCCGACCGTGGAATCCCTTGTCCTTAAGTAAAAGCAGAGATTGTAAAATTATTTTGGTAAAAGGCTTGAGCTTGGCAGATTATATAGAGCACTCCATTTACATGAATAGAACTCATGACCTAGGGTCATGCCAAAGGGTATTGGTGGGAGGGGGTTGAGTATATGCAAATACATATAATGATACTCATCAGGGTCTTACCGAACTATCAGTGGGTTGATTGGTAGATCGCGATCGGTATAAACGAAAGAAAAAAGAAGAAATTGGTATTTCAAAAACTTCCAAAAATTCAACCTCGTTCTAGGTAGATTTCGAAGAAAAATTTACATATTGAGATCTATACCATGTCACGACTTTCGAAAATTCTTTCATAGTTTTTCGTTTCATACGTACGAAACCACCCCCCGTTCGAAAGTTTTTATATATATATTATATATATAATGTATAATGTATACCTATATATTAACACACTAGCGGCCGTATTTTTAAAGATATTGGAACCAAATTTTAATATATTATTTCTGGAATTAATAGCTCGGTTAAGTTCGTTAATGAGCAAAATCGGTCCACGGGGGTGGCCGGGGTTGGGGGTTGAAATTTTGAAAAAATTATATCTCGGCCCCTATGAAGTTTCTCTCTAAACTCAATAGGGGTCGAGATATAATTTCTTAAAAATTTCAATCCCCTCTCCCGCCCACTTCCTTGGGCCGATTTGCTTCATTATCGAACTCAACCGAGCTATTAACCCTTGAAATAATTTAAAAAAATTTGGTTCAAATATCTTTGAAACTACGCCCTCTAGCGTGTAAATATATATAAATATATATATCTATGTATATAAATATATATAAATACATGTAAACTGTTAAAATAGGGGGTGGTTTCGTACTCAGGGAGCCATGAAACAAAAAACTCCGAAAGAATTTTTGGAAAGTCATAACGGTATCAATACGCAGATGTTTCTTCAAAATCTTCCTAAAAAAAATTTTATGATGTTTTCGTGTCAATATCCTGAGCTAATTATATCGATTGTAGGCTTATTTGTCCCAGATACTTTTTGTAGAGAATTTTGTCAGCTTTAATTTAGTATATACATATTTTAGTCGTACAATTGATATTTGAAGAGATATTCGCGAAAAAACAATTTTCGAGCAATTTTCACCCTTAAAATTTAAGCACATGCATAATCATCGGGGACTTTTAGGAAAATAATGAAGACCCTTAAATATAACGAAAAAAAAACCTTTTGTCTGAATTATTCCGAATCTATATAAATATTAGTTTGCCCGAGTATCACTGCAAAACGGCTGGATCGATTTTCATGAAATTTTCTACATTATTTTATATACTGCCAAATTGAACTCAACGCTACTTTTTATCAGCATAGAATCCTGTTAATATATAGCTCCAGTACAAAATTTCTTCAAATTATTAAATTTCTTATCTGGGCAATTATCAGGGAAATTTGAAAGCACATTAGATGTTCGGTTCTGACTTTCGATAGTTAGGAATATGGTGAAAAGTTTTTCTATTTGAAAAGGTTCTAATCTTAGATTTTTATTTACCTATATATTTTGAGTACATAAATTATTTCACCATGCGCAACTGACTATTATCCCAGATAAATAATTATGGTATACCATTATGATGATGCGCATGGTAAAATTTGTGTACATTTTTCTTTTTAAGTTCACAGCTTTTTGTTCCTATTTGCTATTTTCACTATGCGCGTGTTTTAAATGTTTTACCAATCGCGTTAAAATATGTTTTATAAAAATGAAAAATCCTCATGACTTACGGTGAAAAAAAAGGGGATGAAAGTTTCAATGAAAATCCACCATTTTTTAAGTAAAAATTCAATAAAATTGGTATTTCGCTTTTTTGGTTAGAAAAAAAGCTCAATGAGAGCTACCACCTTTATTCTAATTCAACCCCCCAAAATTACCCTCCATTGAAAAAACTAACCACCAATTATTGAAACCCGACCTACAGTATTTTCACCGCCCCGAGTGAAACCGGGTAGACACCGGCTATTCCGAATAAAGCCCCTTTTTTCGCCTAACTTCCGTGGACTATAAACGGATCTGATTTATGTGACATGGAAATGATTTTGTAGTAAACATGATAACAAGGACATCGATGGCCTATTCATAATGTAATTCGAGAACATTGCTTAACTGTTGATCCTCATTAAACACCACTACACTATTTTAGGTTAAACCAAAATAAGATAAAAATTTTTCTGCCGCTGCGGGGATTAAAATATTGTTTAAAAATTCATGCACATGCCATCAACAAACTTTGTAAAGTTTGCTAATTTGTATTCCAATTCTTTCGATTTACTTGAGGAACGTGCAACGGTGGAATTTATTATATACGAGTATGACTTCAGTAGCTCTTAGTCGCAATTTAAGTCTTTTAAGAACAACCCAACCACAATCCATTAACATTTAACAACAATATTATGCTTCTCACGGATTGGTTGGAATCTTTCCGATGACGAGCGATTAAACCAATATTGAAATTTAAATTTTTGATTACCTTTTATATTTTGCAAGGACTCTTCTAAATAAATTATTTTTTAAATTTCTAGTATATAAATCTTATAGGGACAACGACAAACTCTTGAAAAATGTCCAAATACACTCTTCTTTCACAGTAACTGTGTTCATATTTGTAAAGTTGATGCAAATTTTTCAATCCCGCTTGATTCCTTCTCATTCAACAACAAATTATGAAAGAAAGTTCTACACGCGTTGTTTTCCAATCCTTTAGTAACCAACTCTAAAAGTATTTGTCAAAATCAAGAATAATTCCAGATGCTGAAAAGATATAACATTTATTCTATTGGAGTTGAAGTAGTGAAGTAACTTCATCTAATATGCAGGAAACATAAATAAAGCCCACATAAAAATGAACAAGGGATCCTCACTTCATGTAAATACGAGAAAGAAATGTCAGAAAGTATTCCTGCTCAGAGTTACTTATTACCTCCATAAAACTTTACTGATGTTTCTCCGTTTAGCTTTCACTTTTGTTCTGGCTTAAAACGGAACACACATGAACATATTCGCTTTTGTTTGTACCTTTTGTATTTATAGAACAAGCATATACTTTTGTATCATTTGAAATACGATGTATGGATTATCCACAGTCTTAGAAATAAACATTACAAAAACAGGACGAAACATAAAAGTTTCATATGAATTTATTTTGTTTATAATATTACGAATTCATAACGTAATCAAATGTAAATAGATAAATTCATGAAATTTGTATCACTACATTGGACAGTTCATTGCATACACAACGTGTTGAGAAATCCTGTTTCATTTTACGGCTGCCATAAAAGCACAAATATTTGTTCCTATTACGGAAATGCTGTCTCCTTATGATTTTCTTTACCTCATATGAACACGATATGGTTTTGCTGAGAGAAAATTATCCTTACACAAGATGACAAACATTTTTGAGTACTCATTGTACTTTTACCACATGATGTCCTTTGCACACGGAAGCGGAGAATATGTACACATAGGTACTAAGAATATGTTCCCTAAGTATTGTATATAGTATATGCCACCGAAATGTTGGGAAGGGATTGTAGATTATTTTCAAATTTTTTAATAGTTGTTTCAAAAATTTCAGTGCATTTATTCTTGATAAATCTAATTAAAAAGTTCATGTGAAATCTAAATGCAAATATGACACAACAGGACAGAATTCAGGTTTCAGGTTTCAGGTTGTACTATAGCCCATGTGTTCTATCTTTTGTTTGAAACTGAAACATCTACAAATTTACTGATAATTTATTTATCCCTTTTAAAGCTTTACAGTCCGGATTTTTTATAAATTAATTTTTTTTTTTTATATTTTTTTATATTTTTCAGCTATTGGGTGTTAAAATCCCCTCTGCAAGACCTAGGCGTCATTTGTGATAGCGAACTGAATTTTCGTTCACAAATCGATCACTTCGTTGCCAAAGCAAACTCAATGCTTGGATTTGTCAAACGGTGGTCCCGTTAATTTGCCAAACCATATCTTTTCAAAGCTCTCTTAGTATGGCTTGTGCGACCCATTCTTGAACCCTTTCTTGAATACACCTGCCTATAGTGTGGTTCCCTATTTAATCCCATAAACAAGATTGAGTCGGTTCAACAACGTTTCTTTGCTTCGCCTTTTGTAATAAGTGACTTTCAAAGCTATTGTATAGTGGTGTTTACTTTAAAACGAACTATAAATAAGTAGGTTTATTTTTGTAAATTAGTTGTTATTATTAAATACTATGATAGTACAAATACGTAAACGTCGAATTCTAATTGAAGGAACCTAACCAAAGGTTTGACCACGTGTTAAAAGGTTGAATCTACCAAAGTGCTTAAACTATCTTTATATTAATGGGCCAAACTCTAAGGAAAGAAAGTCACAAACTAAATCGACCCAAACCCAAAATTAATGATGGCAATTCAGTTGACATAAAACTATGTAGAAGGATCATTGTATTCTGGAGCGAGAGTTGCTAATGAAGACATTTAGCAATTTAACCTGTAAAACGTGCCATTCCCAGGCATTCGGGTTAATGTCAATACTTCAAACGAAATGGCTGAAAGTACTTTTGCAGAATGAACCAATTCGGTAGTACATATAATATATATATTTGGGGTCTATGGGGCTATATTTAAGAAGACAATTTTGCCACATCTTCCAAAAGTTTCCAAAAGATTTAAAAAATTTACCTCTTTCGTCTCGTAACACAATTTTTTTTTATTCAAGCAGTAACGATTCACGAAAATAATATTAAGTACCACGTAATTTTTCACGTCTGTTTCTGCATTGCCTCAAAAGTTCCTTTGA
The DNA here is from genome assembly GCA_963082835.1 of Leptogaster cylindrica. Classification (NCBI taxonomy): domain Eukaryota; kingdom Metazoa; phylum Arthropoda; class Insecta; order Diptera; family Asilidae; genus Leptogaster; species Leptogaster cylindrica. Next base: position 28,805,830 of record OY720107.1, read on the forward strand.
GCTTGTTAACTTAGTCTTCCAAAATTTTTTAGTTGTGATGCAAAGAACCACTTTTTTCTGTTCAAAAAAAAAAAAAAAAGGAATGAGGAAAAAAACGGAATTACTGCACCGACAAAGTTTCTTTAATAAACAACTCCGCCTGGATCGAAGAAAAATGAAAATAGCACTTTGACCTACCAGTTATCATAGGCGTGCGCACGGGGGTCCCAGGGGGTACCGCGGTACCCCCATTAGCAAATTGTTTAATTAAAATTTGTTGCTTTATAAATCATATTTTTGTAGAATTGCTAAACATAAATGTATTTTCTACAATCAGGTGATCGCGAGAAGGAATGGAACGTAACGAAATACACGTTTTCTTTATATATTTTATGGTACTATGGTTAATCAAAGTTAATTTATCTTCTACGTGAGAGCGATGTAAGCGTGATACGTGTGCCACCCGAAGGCACTGACTGCTTCCCGCCACACGGAGGTTTGGAGTGTCTGTCCGCACGCACGCGCACGGGGTTGTATGTTGTGGTTGAAACGACACGGTACGGTCCCGACTCTCGACCGCTCTCGACCCCTTCCTCTCCCCTCCCGGCATCCATTGCGCCGCCGAATGGGGATCAGGTGTTCTATGAGTCATCGACCTGTCAAAACCTGCAAATCTAACTCGATCACTTCTTTAGATTTATTTGCATTCGCAACAGTGAATCGAGAACAGTGGTTTCAGTTGGTTTGATACCGAAGTTTTAATTGGTGACATTGTTATATAAATGTCACTTGAGGCAAGTGCTGAAGACATAATTGATGAATTTAAAACTATGGTTCCCTTCAAGAGGAGAATGACACTGTAATGATGTAATGTTGTATTTGTTCATAGTAATTTTGCGTTTAACTTTTTAATATTATTAAAACTGTTTATTTGAATTTTGAGTTTCATGTATTATTTTTTATCAAACTAATCAAAGTTCCTTTCGATTCCCAGTTTCCATTTTTATTGTATTTGAACATGAAAAAGCACAATTCTCGCAGTCCTTAGGTATAAAAGCTATACTATTTTTGTGTTTTATATTTGCTAATTTATTACCTTGGAGAGCATTCAAAATGCCTCTTTAAGGCTTGAGTTTATCAAAAATTTTCGGGGGAGGACCCCCGAACCCCCCTCTTACTGGGGGGTATTCCACACCCCCCAGACCCCCCGGTTCGTGGTACCCCCATAACCAGAGCTCTGCGCACGCCTATGCCAGTTATTAAACTCCATTCCAATTTCCAATATCGTTCAGTACACCGAATGGAGGAAGTGCAGTATATAAATGCATTGCACAGTTAGTGAAAGGTTTCATATACGAATTTCAGATATGAATTCATGAACTTCATCATAACTTTCATCATCTTCAAAATGCAAGAAGCATATAATACATTTAAATGCAGAATTTATTCAAATTCAATTACGCTCCTCAACTCAATGGCATCAAACACTTCTTTTCAATAGCTCCGAATACGTATCCTTGCTGTAAAAGGATTTCATTCTTGAAGTTTTCACTGGATATTCAACCAAGAACACATGTGAAAAAAAGCTTTTTAACAAAAAATTAAAAAGATGGAAAATAGAACTGAAAAGTGAAACATAAAAATGAACCTTTTTAGTGTTAATAACTAACCTTCTAAAGTCTAAACTAATGTATGTAACTAATTTTGAGTCGGCGCGGGACGTTAAGGCTGAGGTGTTTTTATCTCATTCGCAGTTAAAGTAATTTAATGGTCTTCGTTGTTTGTTTGTTTTGTGAGCAGTGAGCACATCTCTAAATATCTGGAGAGCATCCTGTAATTATATAGAGGCAATCCATGTCAAGAGTTTGCGGAAGAACTTACATATATCGAAATGAACATTTATCTAAAACCGCCCTCAACTATGGGTTGACTTCACCCGAGGATGTTTCAATACGTTCAATTTCACCCAAAAGGCCTCATCCGAACACCAGGATATATGACTTCCCGGGGAGATACTTTTCTTTGCCATCTCATAAAAAGAAAATTTGCAAGATTCTCGTTCCAAATGCATGCACAACGAAAACTGCAGTTTGTTTTAGTCGGGCTGCTTCCTTGACGGTAAGTTATTTAGGTGCATGTTCCTGCTGGAGAAATTATTCGAAATGAAAGATGTAAGTCCTTAGTATGGTTCTGCTCTTTATTGTAACATCTGGGATATAAAGGACTAGTGGAAAACACCTCTTAGTCTCGGGAGAACACAAGATCAACTGTGAATAAAATTTGATTATCATGTGACGTTCAGTCGGTTAAGGGATTTTAAATCAAAATTGCAGCCTTGCAGGAGTTTTAATCGAATTAACTGGGATTTATGTAACTTAAATGGTTACACGTCATGGTGGGATCCTTGTACGTCGTAATTGAGGAGTATTTAATTGCAGTGTCATAAAGGATAGAAATCGTTCTCGCCATCAGTTTTATGTACAACTAGAAGGTCTACCCGGTTTCACACGGGACGGTTAAAATCATAATAAATGTATGGTACATCAAATTACATTTTGAATAGTTGAAATTATCCCCAAACGGGACGTATACTTATAACATAGAACCGTTTTTCGTAAGTCGAGTAATAATAATATAGTTGGTTAGTTTTTTCAAGTCAACGGTGGCTTTGGGGTATTGTATTAGGATAGCGGTTGGTAGTCCTTATTCAGCTTTTTTTCTGACCAAAAGCCAAATATAAATTTTTAAGAATGTTTAACATCAAAATTGGCGGATTTTTATACAACCTTTCGTCCTCTATTTTACCCCCTTAGGGGTGGAATTTCAAAAAAACCCGATCTTAGCGGTTCCTTACACCGTAAAAGGAACGTCCATGCAAAATTTTCAGGTCCTAGCTGAAGTAGTTTGGGCTGTGCGATGATTCCAGTGAGGGGTATTTGACAAATATAATATAGTAGAAGATAGCAGGTGCCTACCCGGTTACATTCGGGTCGTTGAAAATCATAATATAATGTACCCGTATGTACATTGGTTAGTTTTTTTTCAGTGAAGGGTGGTTTTTGAGGGTCGAATTAAGATGAAATTGGTAGTTCTCATTGAGATTTTTTTCTAAGCGTAAAGGCGAAATACCATTTTTTATGAATTTTTTACTGCGAAAATGGCGGATTTCAATAAAAATTGTGATCCCCTATTTTACCCCCTAAGTGGTTGAATTTCAAAAAACCCTAATACATATATGTTTCTTTATTTTCAACAAAAGGCCATACAACAATTTGTAAGAATGTTTGACTTTAAAAATGACAGATTTCCATAAAAAAATTTCATCCCCTATTTTACCCCCTTAGGGGTGGAATTTCAAAACCCGGCTCTTAGTGAGCAGCTATGTGATAAACGGGAGAAGTATACAAAATTTCGTGGAAATCGGTTCAGCGGTTCCGAGAAACCGTTTTGATCCCTTTTCATTCCCTTAAGGGTTGAATTTCAAAAAACCGTTTCCTAATGAAATTTCAAGTCTCTACCTATTATAGTTTAGGCTCTATGGTGATTCTCTGTCAGTCAGGACAAAGTCACTTATGTACATATATAGAGATTTATAAATTCTCCTGATTAATTTATTATTGGATTGTTAATCTATACAGGACCAACCATACTAAACAATTGTAAACAAGATGATAATGATAAAGATGAACATAAAACATAAGTTTTTAAATGGTAAAAGCCAATACCGTCTTATGTTTTAATTATTTATTTAGATAATTTTACGTTTTTAATCCAGACTCTTTACCAGTAAATTTCTAAAAATAATAACAACAACAAAGATAATATAAAAATTATTTTTAAATTTTTTTAGAACACTTACACTTACACAATTAAATTTAAAAGATGTCATCCAGGACATGTCATTTATTTAATTATAACATAAGACTGTATTGGCTTTTAACATTTCAAAATTACATATCAGTCGACAGGTATTTATAAAACATGAGTGTTATTAAAATTTAAGAAAAGTAATAACTCTCCAATCTCCATGGACAAAAACTGAAATACGAAATTCAAGGCTCCTAGATATCATTGAAATACTCTCAAAAATGGTAAATTGTATATCAAAACACAGAAGTTCCACTCAAACCTATTCCGAGACTTGAATTGCCCATCTAATATTCCATCAGTATCAGGTTCCATCCTGTAAGGATCTAACTAAATACTTAGGCCCGCTATACACTTTAGCTAAGCTAAGAACTTTTTCTTTACACAATCTTAACTCCTACTATGGTAATTTTGGAAGTAGTCAGTAATTAATTTCATGTATTGATTTTATTTTCATACAAGTTAGTAGTCAGTTCCTCACTCACAAGCTTGCTTATGTGAGGTTTAGCTTAATTAATTATTGTGTAATATATTTTGTAATAATTAAATTAAATTAATTAGCACACACGTAATACAGGATTAATAACACAGAGTGCAAACAACGACATAACAAAACATAAAGTTTACACAACAAATATCCAACAATACAATACAAAGTTTTGCACAATAAATACAAATAAACACTCTAAACGTAAACAAACCATAACCACACTAAACATAAACAAAACGTGGGAATACACAAAAAAAATCACGTAAAATCACAAAGAAACGCCACAGAGAACGATAAGAAGACACAATGCACACAATATAAACACCAAATTAAACGAAATACACGAAGAAATTGCACAAAACAATCACGGCAACATGATAACTGTCAAAACACACACATCACCGAAACTGCGCGAACTCCATGATCAGCTGCTTGAAAGGATCATGGCTAAAACGCAAAATTCACCGAGAACCCGAAAACAACAATATTTTTTAGCTCAAACATACGGTTTGGCTAAAAATTCAACTTATTATAATTTGAAATTTACCGTTAAAATTTTGGTAAATTTCTCACACTTGTGGAACCCTAAAAGAGAAACAACAAACAATGCTACCAGTGTGAAATAGTAGTAAAACAAAAGTTGAATTAAAAATATACTTGGCACTTACATAAAATGGAGATCACAACTAGCAAAACGAATCAAAACAGAATAACACATAATTTCGGAGGAAATTACAATAAACTAGAATTTACCTACTTCAATGCGATCCACAACAATGAAGGCAGCTCTAAATATGTGAGACGTAAGAGAAAATTTTTTTTGGAAATTCCGCTCTTAAGAGGGTGAAATAGGAGATGAAAGTTTGTATGGCAATCCCCCATTTCTAAAGCAAACAAATTGAAAGAAATTGATATTTGACCGTTTGTTAGAAATAAAGAAATAGTATACAATGAATTTTTGTTATTCAACCTGTAAAATGGTAAAATAGGGGATGAAAGTTTCTATGAAAATTTGCCATTCATGAAGGAAAAAAATTTATAAAAATTTCTATATTATGGACTTTTGGTTAGAAAAAATGTTGAATGAGAACTACCAAACTCTATCCTAATTCAACCCCCAAAACTACCCTTGACTTAAAAAAACTAACCAACTATTATTGTAACCCGACCTACGGGAAACGGTTCTATGTAATATTCGTTGCGATTAGGGATAATTACAATTATTGAAAATGGAATTTGATGCACATTTTGATGATATTATGAATCCATGAATAAATCAAAAATTTACTGTGGACATTTGTATGGAGAGCAGAGGAAAAGGATTCAACGACGAAATGTAGTCTGTTTTCGATAAACAAATTCTCTTAGTCATTAAAGAGCTGTTAATTTCTATAGCAAAACTTCTAAAAAACCAACGTTTACTCCATTACAATTTAAAATTTATGTAACAATATCTTATCCACTTCGCTCAATAATCCTCGGAAAATTAATCAAAATCGACAAAATAAATACATCAACAAATTTAAATACTTTTCTCTTCGTGTATCACCAGCAAGCAGTGGCTGAAGCTCGCAGCACAGAAGCCTATGGAAATTTGAAAGATTTATTTATACACTCTATCACAAATGACGTAGAAAAATTGCTGTGAAATTTCCCCAAATGAAAAATATCTCGCGTCACTTTCTTTTTCCACGGGTGGTTCCAGGACACCCCAAGACGTGCCCGCTAACCATCACAACCTCCACCACCAAGGAAGTGTGAGCTTGGTTTTCTCTTCTTCTTCTTCTTCTTTTTTGTATTTTCCGTGGTAGAAAAATTTTTTGGCTCTTTTGCTGAAAGATCATAATCCGGCATTCAGCAGGGTCACAGTATGATGAAAGTATGAAAGTTTAAAAAATTAAAAAAGTTTCTCGAAGGTGCTTATGTAGATAAGTTCAGCCCGCGATGAAAATACGGTTTGGTGGTATTGTTAACATACCTGACATGAATTCGCACGTAGCATTCATAATGTTCGTGATAGGGAGAGAACTTTAACCCAGTTCTGGTCTGCTTTCGTCCTGATAACTATAAACCGTATAACACCCCCATGTGAACGAAAGGACACAAAATTTCCCCAAAGAAAAGGATTCCATGTCTTTTATTTAAATTATTTTCTTACCATAGAAAAAATCTATAACAAGTCGCTTTGAAAGAGTTTACTTGACGTACTTATAGATAGCTAATTAACGCTCGGCAATTTAAATCAGAAACTCAATTCTCGTTCTTAAGTTTAAACTATGCAAATCCTAAAATTAAATTCAACTCGTCTTGAATAATAAGTTTGAGCAATTTCGAAAACTATTTTAGTCAAACACTCCTTCTATCCTTGAGCAGAAGTGTGAAAATCAATTCCATTTCGGCTTTATTTAAATATCAAAGAAATTTTAAACATTATTGAAGGATTCAGGACGAAGTGGCCGAGATGAATTTCGTAACCAGAGACTAAAAATTTCATTCTATACACATTACACAACTATATTGTATCACTTTGAACAAATAAAATTCTTAAGGAATTTCATCTCTGAAAACAATATTAGGAAATGTTCCTGGAACAATAAATCTAAAGGGTTGTGTTATAGAGTTTTAAGATGTGCTTTTGTCTCAAACTCTCAAATATTCTTCAAATATAAATCAGTTCTATTTCTGCAAAAAATACAGACAACAATTACATAAATATATCAGAAAATGAAATTGCAAATTAACAATTATAGTATGTCTTTGCAGAACACAGCATTAAGCGTTTCGTACACACACCGTGAAATCCAATTTGATTCAATTTAATTTAAAGTCAAGGAATGAAAATTGCTATTACCACATAGGAACATGCATTATGTAATTCAAATTACAAGTCCTGATAAATTCTACTGCACTTGGCTACTTGACATACCAATCTGAGCCTTTCAGCACCCAAAAGCTTCCTCAGGGGACACGTAAGCAAATAAGGGTACTTCCGTTAAAGGCTATCCATTCATGTAGGCTGACAATAACATCTCCAATCAAATCATGAGATTGAGGTAACGAGATTAAGTACAATTTTCCCTGTAAATAGCATAACAGGAGTCCCTAATGGAACTGGATCTAAAAGGAAGTAGTGTAAAAGACCTTTCTAGCTGTGAAGGACGCCTATGGTCCCCAAATTATCATATTTTACGCTCCCAGAAAGCTAGTTTATTTTCTGCAATTTTTATTGTCGCTCTGAATATCAAAATGTTTATTCCGCTGATTATATTTACATCCGTCCTGATGGACATTTTGAAACGTCTTATCCAGAATTCTGTGAACATTCATAAAATTGAAATGCGCAAAAGAAATTTGTATTATTATTCTACCTTTTTTAAATTATATTTCAGTTGTTATTTACAAATTTTGTATATTTTGAACAATTTTAATATTTATTTTGCACGCTGTACTACATAAAGAAAATTATGAAATGTTAAATTTTAATAAGCAAATATTAGCAATTAGAACACATGATTGAAAAACATTGATCCTGTTTTAATAAAATAAAATACTATTTTATTTACATACTTTTTTACTTTAAAAACTGTTACATTATTTTTATATATATTGTACAATATAAAAAAAATTCTAATAATTTTTACCAGCTATAAAACTGTTATCCCTTAATTAGATTATATTACAATTTTATTTATATACTTAACTAATACGAACCATTATATTTTCATTTATCTTCTTTATAACCATAAAATATTTCAGAGTCTTCCACAAATATATCACCCCCGTCCATTTATTTTCCACTTACCAGAAACAAAGCGATATGTTTATTCCTTAAAAAACAAATCTTGCAAAAGTCCGAGTAATGGTTTTAGCAACGATCCTGGCCTCCACTAATGGCCACGAGGATATAATTCTTTAACATAATTGCTCTTAAATGTAAATGTTTTCCGAAATACTCCAGGTATTTCCATTAAGATCCTTTGTGGTATTTAAAACTGCGCATCCATTTTCATTTTCTAAATTCCCAGAACGAAAAGAGAGAATTTTTTGGCAAGATGTTTCCACTTTAAAGAATATCAAATAATATTTTTTTTTTCAATAGTTTCTTTAATAAATCCGATTTTCTTCTTTTTACTTAAATATTGGAAAATCTTTGATATTTGTATTTTATTTTAATTTCATGGAAAAAAATTAAATAGAAAAACCATCATCGATAATTTTACCACAAGACATATTAACAAAAAAGAACATATTCAAACAAATGCTGCTGACTTTTGAAAGAAACTTTCACCACATACCTAGATCTACCCATTTATAGAAAGAAAAAAATCGTTAACATGAAAAACCGAAAAATTTTCCAGCCAGCCATTAAAACTGCAAAAAAAACCATACTAAAAAAAATTCTCAAAGTAACTGTTTTAAAATCACTAAATTGTAAAAAATTTTGTTTTTATGAAAAACAACTCAAAATATTACTGATTTATTCTAAAATTACTTTCGAAGATCAAATCCAAAGTTTACTAAAGCCATGCTCCAAGAGAAACGTTAAAGACTAATAGCGAAAATGTTTTTACATTCTTTTCACTCAAGAATAGAAAAAGGATAAAAAAAAGACAAAATTTTCATGTCGTTGAACAGCCTTCCGCTTTTTGTTTTTTGCATACAAATATAAATAGTAAAAAAGGATGTATATTGTGTAACCAACTCAGAGATGTAAATATGGATACAGACATAGAAATTCAGTTGAATTTATGTAATAACATCCCGTTTTTTGTCTAGCCAAAGATAAAAGTCATATGAATAATATGGAATGATATTTACTTATTCAAAAACTGAGTACAGAAAATATATCGTCGGAGATGCTGGAAATAAAATCAACTTCTTCAAGGTACATTTATCTATGCACTGATTCGTACATATTTGTTATTGGAATTGTATTTGGAATTTAATAAGTAAAAAGAACTTTCAATTTCCTTTTATTCATTGCAAACATCAACCTTACAAAGCTGTCTTGTGCCTTAATAATTGAAATATCAACAAAGGTAAAATAAAATATTCAAATTGCATTCATGTGTATTGTCTCAGCACCGTAAGAATACACATCCTAAACAAGGATAATGCTATGACAATTTATGTTTTAAAATAGAAATACATATATTTTCCAGGAAATTCAAATAGCCGTACTTTAAATTTAATTACAGTTAAATCATAAAAGGAAAAACACAATCCAGATTTAAATGAAATAATAAATTTAAGAATTTTAAGAGTCCTTTTCAAAAGATGGCGACGTTTTTGTATTTTAAAAAAATAACTTGCCCAACATTTTTCAATCCTCTGATTGATGACTCGATTAATGAAACGCATAAAACATTAACTGAAACTATGCATTTTTCATCACTTCGGTCAGGACATTGTTAATAAATATCGTTTTTTGTGTAATTGCCGGAGAGAATTAATATTTTTTACACACATAAATCGGGACAGCTATAGTAAAATATATAATAAATAAAAATGCACAATTCATTTAAAAACAATATATTTTATCCCGTTATGGGCGCCATAGTACCACTGAGGTCTAGTTCACCTGCACTGGGAAATTCATTACCAGAGGTGCGCCAAACATTTTTGAAGCACGTGTAATTTAAATGGACCATTTGGAAAAAAAATATATCGTTCTTGTAACAGCCTTGTCATCGATGATATATGGATTCGAATATTCCACGTTCAATTGAGTAAAAATGACTAACAATAAGTTTGTTTTACAAGTTTCCCTCGCAGCTTTACCTTGTTGATAATGTGTGCAACTTTGCTCGTAAATAGCATTTGTAGAGATCCTTGTTTCTTCCAGAATAATATTTTCGTGGTATAACCCATGAACATGAGTACCATATTTCAGTTCACAATAAGAATATCAAATATTTGGCTTGCGGCCATGAAAACTCAACTCCGTAGCATTTATGGTTTCATGAAATTTTTACCTTATTTTTCTTTTCCATTTGATTTTAGCCGTTATTTAAGCTCCATTGGAAATTTTATGATTTAAAATACTTTTCAGTTGTTTGCAGATGAACTGTTCTAGAATGGGGGAAAGAGTGTGTTACGATGCAGCATGCAGTGTCACGTAAAGAAAAACGTTGAAGTTCTTGTTAAATGATCCGAAAGAACTTCGTCTGAATTTGCACTTTCTGTTGAAGGACATGAACTGGCATTCAATAAAAATATTTCATGAGACTTTTATATTATGGTTGTACGTACGTGTGCTTCTTTTAACAATCATACGTTCGATTTACTTCGCGTATTTGTATTTATGTTTTTCTTGGATGAGGGAAAATCGTAGAATGAAAGGATTCCGAATTACTTTTATTGGTTGTATTCAATTTCATTCCAGAATGAAATTCACTTCAATATGCAATTCGATGAGAAGTAACAAAAGTTATTGCACCCAAGAAGTTAGTTTCACTACATTTTTGAATAACAAATATTAAAAAACGAAACTCGAAAATTTATTGTAGATTGATTCAGCATAATTCTGATTGTTCATAGTAAAACGAGCCTTACATTTGTACAATAAAAAAAATTATACCTACATATTTTATATTATAATATACCAAAATTTTATATATACATTTTTACAGTAGGAGTCCTTAATAAAATTTTACAGCTTTTTGACATTAAAACAATGGAAAAATCTAGCATATCATAATCTTAATACAGTTATGATAGCGTTAGTACCTACAAATATTTTATACAGATTTATAGTACAGCTTTTTGACTCTAAAGTTTGTAGATCCATCTGATATAGTATATGACATACTGTAGGGAAAAACTCAAAGTTTCCAAAGGACTGACAAAACAAATTTCTTATTTTCTCTTTAATAACATAAGCATTAAGATGATTATTTTTTCTAACAATATACCTTTCCAATACCAATATAACAATAGAATTTTGATTAAATATTTGCTTAATTTTGCAAATAAAATTCGTCTTTTTAATATCGAATAACCATATAATAATCACATATGTATATGGTATCCTTATATATTATATGTGGAGCAACAAACGCATGTATTTGATAAATTAAATTGCGTGATTTAATTTGAATAGGTTTGTTATTTATTTTAGTTTCGTTTAGTTTCCTCCCTACAGACAAAAACTTCCCTTTGGGAAACCAATTTAACAGTCAGTCAGATTTAGTTATCAAATACTGCACAACACAAAACACTCCGATCACTGATATGAAAAAATAATAATTTGTTTTAATATAATACATCGTCACTGATTTTATATAAAAACGAAATTTCCGGGGAGGACACAGAGCATCCCTTTTAAAAACCAGTATGACCCCCGAAATAAATTCGTGGGTTCGCCACAAGCGAGTAAAATTTCGGAAGTTATTCCAGAGAGTCGGCGAACGTTTGCCTACGCTTTGCTGCAGAGGAATATTTTATTGGATTGTATTAAAAAACTATTATTAAGGAAATTCGATGCGTTACATTTTATTAAATAATAATAGAATGTATTACAGCGGCTTTAGTAGAATAAGCAAATTACTGCAATACTACATTTTGCTACTAATAACAATTATTGCTGTTGTAGCTGAAATTATCAAACAATGGGTTATTTAATTTTAGTAAATTTAGGAAAAATTTTCCCGTTTTTTGTAAAATTTATTACATCAGAGCAATTGAATTTACCATGGCATTTTTCAGTGTGTAATTATATTACAAAATCTATTATTGCAAATTACCCCAGCTAAAATCTTGTTAACATTATGTTTTAAAATGTTTCCAAAAATTTCTGCAGTGTATTTACAGAGTAGGTACCTGGTACACATTCACTTAAAAATACAATGCTCTATTGTTTTTAATTTCAACGTTCCACACAAAATTCTGCTTTTAGAAAAAATCCTCAAAATTTATTATGCTAAAACGGTAAAGTTATTCCCAAAAAATGAGGAAGTAATTAAAATTATCTCTAATAAGAAATTACGAATTAAAAATGTGTAAATTCTGTTAAAAAATTCTTAAGCACTTTTCCATTTCGCTTGGTCGTTAAACTTTTTTACTTGGCTGATTTCAATAAAGATAATAAGCATACGTACACGTCAATTTAAGTGAGCAGTCCTATTTCTACTTCACGTTTTCCACTTTTTTTACCTGCTTTCCCTTTCCGTATTTTGTCGCCTCAACCTTTCAGCAGAAAGCTTAAAAAGTATAACCGTTGCCACTTGCCAGTATCTTTTGTTTTTTTTTACAGATTCCGAACTTTCTCTCTCTCCGAAAACATAAAATTCCTGGAGAAATTGGTGCCGCTCGAAAAGGCAGCCTGCGCAAAAATTTATCAAAATGGACCAAAAGTTCAAACCGACCTAGAAGGGAAGCATCCACCAGAACTCAAGGGTTGAATGGGAAGTTTATCAGACGCACCGCTTTAACAGTTTTCCAGAGATGATGGACCGAAACTGTCTTTAGTTGATTCTGATTATTCTTAGAGACTAGTGCGGGTAGACATCAGCTCGCATTCGCTGCTCCTAATTACATTCGCGAAAGCATGTTATCACCGTGCTGCAACGGAGGATAAGTAACAAAAGTGAAGAATAATGAAAGTTGTATGCGCCACACCCCTAGCGCTTGTTCTGATGTAATGTGTCCTCTGCAGCTCAATTCCATGAAGGGATGTTAACTTAAAAAGTTAAATTCTCAGTGAAAGTGTGAATGTGTCGTGCTTTGATGAATATTTTTATTGCAAAGATATCCTTATACATCGACAGCTGAATATCATAAAAGAAGGGATATCCGCGATGCTAGCAGGCTTTTTCCTGGAGTTCTTGTTCGTCTCTGGTAAGTGGATTACATCCCTTTAATTTTTTAATGTAATCCAAAATGTTTTATAATAATGGGTTAAGTAGTATTGTGACCTTCGCAGTGCTTCTTTGGGGTAGTCCAAGTGTGCTGATATTATCCTTTGATTAATTACTCAACAGGGTGGAAATAATAATTTAGGATCTGAGCAAATATTCATGTCTGCAGTTTTAACTTAATGGTGGTCTTAAATAATTTAAATAATTGAATGCTCCTATATCACAACTAATTTTCACAAAAGGACTAAATCAAGGATTAAATTTTGTGGGCGAACTTGTAAACATAGTATTTTCATTGCTACTTCATGAGAAGATATAGTATGTGCATACGTTTGCAATTTCGATTGTCCTGTTCTGCTTGGAATAGGCTCAATTAGTTTTCCTTTACACCACGTGTTTACACATCAGGTGCAGTCAAACTAGGATATAATTAGGTGTGATGCAATTACTTCTGTCCTGTAGTGTTCTTGTTTGGAAGATAAATTGGTGATTTCCAAATACAATGTTATTATTGCAGTTGAACAATGTAATTACAGGAATTTTGATTGGTCACCAGAGTACATTGATCATCAACTGAAAATTTGAATAATTTGAATTTTCAATAAGGCAGAAAATGTCACGTGCCTTTATTCAAGGATACTGTATGAAAGAAATTTCATTTTTGTACTAAACACATTGACTAAATTTTTATTAATGATTTCGAAATTCCTCTTTTTTTTGCAATTATTAGCCAAAAAATTTATGTCATTTTAGTTACCGAAAAAACAGCTCTGGGGATTATCAACAACCCAACAACCCACCAAATACTAATTGAATCACGGTGATCAAGGGCTAAAGATGAGATATTTTCATGCACGTAGTCCCAAAAGAGCCAATGAGCCAAACTGTGATACCATTTATGAGAGTTTGGTCCTTAATTCTTGGAGAAATAATTTAGTGATAATACCAAAAATAAAAATCATATTTTATGGATTTCACCATCAGAAAATTGGAATTTAGCTTGTTTTGGCTTATCTACTTCCGTCTGTCCAAATTAAAATTCCAGTAGACGTACAGACGTTCATAACAGCGATAGTAGCTGGTCCTGATCCGCATTTACTGTGCTCGGTCCCTTTGATCTCATCCAGCAAATTCTTCGTGCAGAGCAATTACTTTAAATCCAGCATTTTACATGCATTACTTCCATCACGCAGCACTGCAAAGCTTAAAGGTAAAATACGACGAGGCCGAATCTGAAAATATTAAGAGTTGCCGAAAGGGTAAATGCTTCTCCACAAAGGCCAATGAAACGTTTAAAACGACCCTAAACTATGGCAGGTCAAATGATGATAAAGCAATAAAGCATAATTTACGAAATCAAGTATTGTTTAGGATCAGAACTTATCAAGCGTTAGCACAACAATTGGCAAAGGGTTAGAAATTAGAATATCCGAACTTATTATATACAATTATACACAGTAGGGTAGGTGTAACCATGTAAACTAGGGCTTTGTAGCTCTCTATAGTCCTTTGAATTCACTGTAGGACACCTTAATTCCTTGGAGGGTCTACATGACAAGGACTGCCGTCAGATGTTAACCAAGCAATTCTCTATTCACACTTGATGAACACCATCTCGGTTATACTTTATCTCAAGTGTTCTTAAACTTTCCCAATGAATTATCGAACTTTATTACAGTTATTAACCTATTAAGAATGAATGTTGGACAAAAGCCAGAAGATAGATGAAGGGAGTTTCCGAGATAGAATCTAACATTTCCAATTGCACAAACAAGTATTTTATTCCTCAATTGATCGATTTTTTTTATACTATTGATCAGAATAAAGAATAATAATTTAATACATAGGTATGGCTAAATTTTAGAAAATTCTAGTTGATAAGCTATGCTATAAAAATGTTGGTCTTATGAAGAAGAAAATTCTGTACCCCCTTAATCCCCCCACACCAGAACCCTGCGCACATTAAAAATACATATCTTTGAAATAATCCCAAGAGAAAAGTGCACTTTTTAATATTTAATGAACATTTTTTGGGCTTCGACTGCAAACTAGAACTCCATGAACATTTCCCACTGAAAAACTTATAAATCCATAACAGCACAAAATTATCCATTTTACTCAAAAAGCATAAAATAAATTCTTCGAGCATATGACGGCCGACATCACAGTGTTGGACTTACGGGAGGTGTGGGGAGTGGGGCCGCATCCCCTTGGCCTTTTTTTTTCTGTTAATAATCCGAGCTGCAACCATCGCATACTACTGCATTCAGAATACTTAAAAAAATAAAGAGTAGACTTATTTAAACTAAGGACATAGAGCTAATAAATATAGGCATAAAAACTTGTTTTAAAAAACAACAAATATATGGCCAAAACACAATAATCCGCACCCCCGCCCAAACATCTTAAATCCGCCCCTGCGACATCCTTGTCCCTTGTTGCCAGCTGCTTTATCACTCTCAGTGTCTCATTGTTAGCAATTCGAATTCAGTACTTCCGAAATACTTAGTAAGGTGTCTCTTTAACTTGATCTTCTATTACTTGTAATAATTGCTAGAAAGTGTTTATGCCGTAACAGAAGAAATCTCCCAGGTATGCGACCACCATATCAACAAGGAAGCATAATGCTCTGACTTTGCATTACATTAATTAATTATTATAATTTACATTTCCAGCTTATCAGGAAGTAGCTCTCTTGAGGTCACGTTGAACGGGAAGGAAGTCATAAATACCTCTTTTTATATAATATCCTTTAGTGTTACTTTCCATTTTGTCAGGTCTATGCTATTTTATTACTTTCCTTATTTTTTACTTTTACTCTTTTTTGTGTTTTCAAATCTCCTCAACCAATTTCTTTTCTGTGTAGCCAAAAACTTCTCGACTTTCCCTTGAGGTTGAAAAAATATTCATTTATTTATTTTTTAATGATGTAACAAAACCACAGTTTAGTGATGAGAAAAGTTCACGACAACAGGAATAAAAGAAGATCCCATCTTAATATTTTACTCGACAAAATTATAATAAAACTTATGTTTCCTTATAATTACGAGGAAGGAAATGAAGATGAAAGTCGTTTGCCTAAAGACCAGTGCAAAAATTTTATGGAATAAAATGCGATTGATTGCGACAGAAGAAAATACTATTTTAAGGAATTATTTTCACGTGGGAAGAAAAAATAAAAGAGTAGATTTTATGCTATGACTTTCTTTAAGGGTTCAACAACAATATTTTCAAGGATTTAAAAAGTTTATAGGTGAAATGTACTTTGTATGTGCAGGAAAACGTTTTCACTTGCCTCACTTCTAATGGGCTATGGACAATTTTTATTTTGTATAATATTGTATATTACAATAGTATTCATTAATATATAATAATAAGAGTTCATTGAGGTTGCTAAATATAATTAAATATTTACAAAACAAATATTATGCGCTGCAACCAATAAGAATAAAAAACGTTTAAAAAAATTTAAATTTTATAAAGTTGCATCAATTCACAAATTTTCTCCACCAGCATCTAGAGGAATTGATTCATTCTCCGTTACGTAATGGACCACCATGGAAGGATTCAAACAACATCGAATGCAACTAAAATCGTGCAGGCAAACCGAAATAAATCACCGAAATCCCATAACAGCTTCGTCAGACGTCGGATTAAACTAACTGAAAAAGAAACTTTCGGAAAAACCATTGAATGTGGAAAATGTTCCTAGGTGAAAAGCAGTTCAAACAAAACTTTGGGCAGTTGGATCTTAGCTCGGGCAATGATGTTCGCTAGACATTGCATTACATAAAAACGCTGGAAAGTCTTTACAATTACACACGAGTTAATTATGCCGGAATGGAGACCTGAGCCGAGCGACCCACAAATCCTGAACATTAGTGCCCAAACGCAGCCGGGCGAACTCAGGAATTTATTTCGGAAGATGATACTGACTTTTAAAGGGGATGCTCTGTATCCTCCCCGGAAATGTCCTTTTTATATGAACTCAGTGACGATGTATTATATTAGAATAAATTATTATATTTTTCATATCAGTGATCGGAGTGTTTTGTATTGTGCAGTATTTGATAACTAAATCTAACCACTACGGCTTTAACTGCCCATTCAAATGTTATGAGGATTAGTAACTGCCAATTAGAGCTCTATTAGTAAAAATGTCGTAGTCACACCTTTTATCTCAATTTAGATAATTTTTTATATAGTGTGCTGTGTGACTATAGCGTTTTCCTAATAGAGGTCTAATTAGCTACTAAGTCTTGTTTATAACTTTTGAATGGACAGTTAAAGCCATAGTGGGATTTCGGTTTTTTGTTACTTTATTTTTATTTGAACTTTGTTTTAACGTAATATGTCAACAATATGTCGTTTTGGGGTTTTGCAGACACAAACAGAAAGCATTCAAAAATTCAATCTGGTCATACAACTTAAAAGCATTTAACTTCTACGGCTGCGGGCAAAAGTGAGCTTATCGGATGGTCGTCTGCAAGACATCCTGCCAGCAGTCCTGTGAAAGAAGTGCGCACTTAGATACCTAACACCGCTGCCAAGAAAATGTCCAAACTGCACCATCAGCAGCAGCAATATCATAAAAACTTCCTTCCATCCACCGTATATTTACATTTGTAATAGACGTCAGTGCCACGCTGATCGTATAATCTTGAAAACGTGGGGAGGCGGACTCCCCCGCCGCGCCGCCGCGCCGGCGCCCCAGAGAACTCCCTCAAAAAAATGTGCGAAAATCCGTTCTAAGTGGGAATACTATTTCGCTGCTTGATGTCTGTTGGCATTGGAGGACGTTAAAGACTTCGTCCTTGTGCTTAGTGCAAGATTGTGAAATAAGCCATTTGTTTATTTCGTTGAATGCAAACCGTGGAATTTCGTATATTCGAATCATTCACATTTCACTTTTATAGCCAATTATAATATTTTTAAAGCGTTCAAAATACTTTAAGGAATTGTAAGAACTATCTTGGATTGAAACAATTGTGAACTTTTAACAATAATTTCATTAAAGTTTTTTTTAAAGAAATACTTTTCCAGTACGATAACTAGTCATATCGGAAGAAAAATTTTTTGGGTTTAATAAAGGGCTATTATACAGAAAATCTAATTGGTCATTAACAATATTTTGTCCAATATACTTTGCTTTCTTTATTGTTCAGCTGTTGTTAAGACTTCGCCTCCGTCTATATTCTGTAAAAATTTAATATTATTGGAACCTATATACTATGGTTATTTTCTTTTAAATTATAGAGGTGTGCGGATAGTGAAATTTTTGTTCGGATCAGATTCGGTTCGGATAGCATAAGTTCGGATCGGATACGGATCGGAGAGTAAGGGGTTCGGATCGGATAGCTCTCGTATTCGGATACTTTGGATTCGATTTCTAAATATCTTTTTTGTACGTCCTCTCTCTTTCATTAATTTTAAATTAAATATTTCCGAAACCGTTCAAGCTTTTTTCATAAAACTCGGAATATACAATGCTCTAATATTACTCAATAGAATACATTTTATTGGATGAATTTATCTCAATGAATTTTTGAGTAATGGAATTTTGAAATTTTTAATCTATATGAAATATTCCATTTCTTAGTGGATTAAAAAACACTGCAAATTTTACATAACGGTTTATTATTTCCAAAAAATTTGACATTTTTCAAGTCAAGGCTAGATGGCAGTAGTGATCATGTGAAGTGATTTCACAATGAACTAATTCTAATAACAGCTAAAATATAATTAATACGAACGTGGGTCATGAAACGGTAATCCGCATCCATTCATGTTATCCAATAAATCCAGAATGTTTTAAAAGAATGTTTGGGAATCGACTCATAGATCAACACAATATTGAAAGAGAATTCCTAAATAGATTTTATTGTAAATATTGACCCGTTAAGATAAGATTATTTAAGGTAAGATTAAGGTAATTGTCCTACTGCCCAAGTGCCAGATGGGAATTATTTGTTCGTGGGAAATGCTTGGCGCAATTGATCGATTAAGACTAAAATGTAGAAAATAACAAAAAAAAATTATTGGTTTGCTGAAATTTTTCTGCACTAATTTTGAAAATAGATTAAAGAAAAGAAAAAATTTTATTTTACTTTTGGAAAATCTTCTATAGAAAAACAAAATTATTTTCTTCCTTTTACTCCATTTTCAAAATTATAGAAAAGTTTCTCATAACCCGAAAATACATATCTATAGTAGAACACGTTTTTAAAAAAATCCTTAGAGCTGTTTTTGAGATCCATTTTGTATAGAGACAACTCTCGTTTATAATATCTCGTATTAAAATAATTGTTTATTGTTTAATTTAAAAACAAAAAAACAATGGGAGTCCATATCTGGCCACTTTAAAATTAAAAAAAGGTTTGACCAATACAGGGTTCGAGCCCACCATTTTTTGCACGTTAGACCAACGCATTACCTACCATTGAACTATTGAAACAGGTAGCACGAATTGCGAATTTTTGAATCTGATTTATGGGCAAGACTAAATTGTTGTTTGAATCCTGAAAACTCGCGGAAAATAAGACTTATAGCTAGATAGATTTTTTGACCTCAAAAACCCATATTCTGAAACTTTCATAAAAATTCTTATTGCCGTTTTCTAGAACGCGGTTACCGATATATATATTATATACAAATATTGCTCGTTTAATAGTATTGGATGTGTACAGAAATCATATTTTGGTTTATATTTCTCTTGCTGAAAATTGAAATGAAACAAAATGTTCTTTTGTAATGTCATTTATACGTATACCGTTACACAAGATGGTCCACTCAAATGGGGCCACTTCCATTCCAACAAAATGTCCTTTTGTTTCAATATACTTTATCCATATCTCCAGTTCCCGACAGTTCGAGATTACGCTAAAATATAATCGCTGAACCGTTTAATGGCAATTTAACAGAATAATTTTGCTTAAAATTTTTCAGGCTTTTGCCACATCCAGGCTTTGTTCCTCACGAATATTTCGGTGCCTCGCGTGGTGGACTTCAGGGACCGAGTGACGTTGTCATGCAGTTATGAAATGGGGCGTCACAAATTAAACTCAGTGAAATGGTACAAGGATGGGTTCGAGTTTTTCAGGTAGGTCTACCCCATATCATACATGCGATAATTTATTTGAAACGTTTCAAAATGTTTAAAATATGTGTTCGTATGCCACATTTTTAGATAGATGAACCAATTCTGTTGGAGAACGTTACAAGTGAAAATTAGTAGCGGAAGAGAGTTTAGTTGTGGCATAAATTTGTTACCTGATTAGAACCTGAACCATCCGCTGGCGTCCCACTCCCCAGCCATTACAATTGTTCACAAGATCATAAATGCATATAAATAGAAATTCAATTGATGTAGATATAAATTAGTCTTATACATACTATTTGAGTACAGTTAATTCTTCCTTACAAATTATTATTTAGATAATACTATAGTCATTTGACGGTAAAATCATTCTATTTTTAACACTGATACTGCTATCTTGATTGCATATTAAACTAAAGTTTTTCTAAAATATTACTCAGCAATCAACATAAAAAACAATTTGCAAATATTATCTTAATGATTTGATTTAAGGATTCTTAAAAATCAGACTTATTTTTTAAACTATAAATAAATCTTCTCGATGTTAATCCTTTGTATAAATGAATAATAAATTTCAATTTAATGTTACAGATACACCCCTTTAATGAGTCCCACATTTTTAACATTCGCTGTCAAAGGAGTAACCATATCAGAAAGAAATTTCTGCAACCAATACACATGCAGCATAGAACTAAATGTCTTCGAGGGAGCGTCATCGGGTGCATATCGTTGCGAAGTATCCGGGGATGCCCCTGAATTCAACTTAATCAGTCAAACAGCAAACATGACGGTTGCAGGTAATGATAATTGGGGAAAACTAAATTTTCAAATTGTCTCAAAAAGCTTATCATCATTTTGAAGTTGGCAAGCAACTAGGTGTAGAGATTTATGATGGGAAATTGTTTCGTGCGATGTTCAAGTCTCGTCCGAAAGATTTCATAAATCACTACTATGTGACACGAACGTGCTTTATGTCCAGACAGTTAAGATTACTTCTACTGAGTTACCCTTATGTTTTTTTTATTATTAGTATTATTAACCAAAAGAACAGCTGCTCTGTGTAGCACGAGTTTCTAACAACAGTTCTCTCATGAAACCTTCAGTCTGGAAATTTATATTTTTATATAGATAACCTGTAATGGGGTTTTCCTGCACCCCGTACAAAATAATTATTTTCAGAGATAAGCCTTTCAAGCCGGGGTAGATTTAGCGGAGAAAAGGAAACAGGTGGTGTCCTCTTGTAGGAGTTTTATTTTTACTCCTCCTACTATATATATTATATATGTTTCTTCCTATCTACGTAATCCTATCTTCTACTGCCTAATATAATCAGCTTGATGTCTATCCCGGCTATATCTATCTGGTCTTGTCAGTTTTCCGCTCAATGCCAGTTAAATTTTACCTCGTTACACGTCAATATTCAAGTCTTCATTCATTAATAAATCTCTGTTAAAATGTCGATTTTAAAAATATTTTGCAGCTCTGCCACACAATGATCCTGTCATCACTGGGGTAAATCCAATCTATAGGTTCGACGACTTTGTCGTTGCCAATTGCACTTCTGACTGGTCAAATCCTCCAGCAGCTCTTTCATGGTACATCAATAATAAAAGGGTACGTGCACAAATTTCTTAAAAGCTTATAAATGTCATATAAGCTTCTGATGGCATTTAATACCGTTCATTGAACGGATGGACGATAGGAACATTGGAATGATTTATATGAATTCCAGGCAACTCCTGACATGCTTCAACCTCAACGGGAAACTACACTTAAATCAAATGGATACATTTTACATTCAAGGACTTTAGAGATTCGATTTCACATAGATAAGACACGTTTCATAAATAGCAAAAGAATATTGGAGCTGAAATGTTTGGCCGACATAACGAAGATACCATCGCTGGTACGTGAGAGGGTGGTAACTGCCACCATTCTCTACCCGAATGACTTGAACAATCAGAAATTGGTGGTAGCAAATGCTGCTGGCGGTGAGTGTTAAAATAGAGTCATATCCTTTCTTTAATTTTCGTAGAATGCATTATGAAATACTGAAATTAGATAAAAATGTTGTTAAAATTTTCAAAAAATCACAAAACAAAAAATATGAGACTAGAGCAAAATTGTAAAAATATCATATTGTTTTTATTTTCAGATCGGCTGTATAATATTTCTGTAATAATGATGTGTGTATCTCTATTCCTGCATATTAAAATTAATTTAAGCTGACATCACAAGGGTAAAGGATCATTTAGCTTTCTTCATATTGCAGTGTAACAACGTAGATAGAATATTATTATTAACTAGATAAATGACTCAGTCAGGCTATGCGCTTTTGTAAATACCGTAATTATCTCTGTTCTAAGTAGTCTGCTTAATTTTTAATTAAACTAAATTGAAGTATGGGCCTATGGGGATCACAAGTCCAAATTGGATTTTGAATCACGAAAAAACAAAATAAATATCTTAGAAAATAAAATATTTATGTTGACATATCTTTCACTCTTTCGTCCAACATCAATTTCATGGGATTGTGAAATTCTCTATCTTTTCTTATTTTTCTTTCATTGATTGGACACATATAATCAATCACTATAAGATTGTAACGTGATTGATCTAGAAATCAAAAGTAAAGAACAAATTATCATTGTTTGCCACCTACACACCCATTTCATACACCCTCCCCTTAATTCAACAACTGAGATTATTTATCCCCAGAATAGGGATGGGAAAAACTTACGGGTTTAAACCGAAAATCGGTGTTTTGGTTCGGTCAACCAGTGTTTTTTGGGTGATTTTTTTGTTCCGATTTTAACCACTGATTTATTTTAAACGTAATAACTGAATAAAAGAACCAGCAAAATATGCTTTGTAAACATAAAGAAAACATGGTAATTTTCACACCTTTCAGTGATTTTATGGCTTTTTAGAAAGTACACCAAAATTGTAATTGCTCTTTTTGGCCCTCTCAGCTACCTCTTAGTTAGTTTAGAATTTTCATAAGTTGCATGCCGTATTTATCATTTATAGCTCAGAAATACCTAACTTTGAAAAGGTTAGTAATGTTTCTAAATGATGTTGATTACGATGTTTGGGAATCGACTCACAGATCAACACATTATTGAAAGGGAATTCCTAAATAGATTTTATTGTAAATATTGATAAGATTATTTAAGGTAAGATTAAGGTAAGATTATATATTACTATATATCCCCTCCCCAACAGGCACATATCAAGGGGAGGAGCCGTGCTGACAAATAATGAAGTATGGAAGACAACGCTCTCGAATCTGGGCGAAAATCTGGCGATTTATTAGCACCAATAATTTACTGTCCCAAACTGCATTTCCCTGAATTCGCAACGGCTCTGGGTGACATCAAAAATTCGGTTGCTGTAAGAATTCCAGTATCTCTATTTATTTATGTTTTCATTACACTAATTTCCTGCATTCCTCCTCAAATGATACTAATTTTATCGATCTCCTGATTTATTGAATACCTGATTGTGTACTCTGAGCTGTGAATGTATCCATCCATTATCGTCACAGTTTTTTGTTTCAACGCACATTTAATTTTCGAAGAATTTCATCCATTGATTGTGTTCAATAACAATGACATCGATGTTAATCGCAATGCATTATTCTTCTGATGGTAACTATATAAAGACTTTCGAAACTGCTTTTAATTCACTTTGTTTGCACCTAATGCCCCGTTCGCACTGAGCCAGAATTACATGATTTTGGCTGTTTTGGTAATTTTGATGCAAATCACGAAATTAGGTTGATTTCCCATACATTGAAATGATTTGTAAATTACCTTAAATTAGGTGATTTTCAGAAAAATTATGAACAAAATTACCTCAAAACCGTGTACGCAAATTTCGAAAAAGCAATTGCAATTCAGCGCGTCAATTTGACATTTCGGTCATTCATGTCAAATGTGGAATCAGGTAGAGGAGAATGGGCGAAATTGTATGGAGCGTGGGCTATTTGCGGCCAAGGTTAATTTTAATATTTCTTGATATAGTTTAGTCCTAGTATTAATGTGCAGAAGTTTTATCGCCGCCATGCAAATACTTCTAAAAGGGATAAAATACATTTTTGTTTTGAATATATTTACTATGTATCCTGGTTTATGTTCAGTATAAAAATGAAAAATAAAAGTGAAATAAATAATCAAGAAGTATTTATTAAATAATTAAACAAAAAAGATAAACAATCGCACAGTACACACAAACGCAACCGAAGGACTGCGCGGACGGAGCCCACGTGGCCACGTCCTTCACGCCACCGCACATTAGGATCGAAAATTCATTTTTTTAGCCGAAACCTGTAATGTGGTTAGAATGGAACGAAATCGGTTTTCCGTGGGTTCTTCGACATGCTGAGTCGATTTTTGAGGCGTAAGGCCTGTCCAGATAGTTCCGCCTCCTTTCGTTCGTTCGCCTCCGTTCGTTTTTTCTTCTTCTTTCGTTTTCGTCCGTTTTTTTGTAATGTCCACATAGCACCGTCTCGTTTCTTTCGTCTTTTAGACTTTTGACACTTGTCATTCATTGTTTAGAGTTTAATAGCAATGGAAATATTGAGTGAGCTATTCGGAGATTGCACTAAATTCATTGTATTACATTAAATTTACTGTCTACGTACGATTCACCGTATTTCAATTCAAATTTATTGTGATAGGCAGAAAGTGAGGTTATGCCCGTCCGCCCTTTCGCCTAAAATTCGAAATTTGGCAAAGTTTTTCCCCTCCGTTCGTTTTCGTTCGTTTCCGTCCGCCTCTATGTGGACACTTCCATCGTCAGTATATGGAACCAAAAAATTGAAAAAACGAACGGAGGCGAACGAACGAAAGGAGGCGGAACTATCTGGACGGGCCTTTACAGTATAAGTAGTATGTCTGGCTGTTTGTCTGTGTGTATGTACAGACGATAACTTGACAACGCTTATAGTTAGTGGATTGAAATTCGGTACAACAATGTTCCGTTAAAATTTTAAGGTCAAGTTCTTGGTGTTGCCATATAAGGCTGACTTTTGGTCTATGCAATCTTTACATTTAAATATTTCTTTTCCTAAATGAAATACAATGTAACGCCCAGACCAAAAGTTATTACTAAGTGACAGTACTTTCATTTGACACTAATATTAATGGTGGCCGCCGATAGCCCACAAACGCCCATACTCCTTTTGTGAAATATTTATTTGTAGACTATTAGTCACAGTGAGATTATTGTGATATTTTATTTTATCAATTATAACTTCATTTCTTCTCTTTTTATTATCTTTCACAGGAAACAACAGTGCGAACAAGTGTCAAACACAATTACCACAAGCCACAAATTACCAAAGTTGTCAGTGCGAACGGTTGACGTTAATTTAAGAGCTTTCACAATCATCTAATTTTCAGCGAAGTGCGAACGGGCTATTTATTTGTAAATTAAAATATTTCTGTGCACACTTGTGCCGTTTGTAGTAGTAAATAAAATAAATATATATGTATATTTCCTAATATATATTTCCTCATCTGGAGGTGAATGGTGGTCCGGTAACAAGTCATCCGCGGAATGCGACAAAATTCACTCCAAAATGACACAATTTATCGCAGCTGCGAAACAAGTCATCCCATGAATTGTGACGAATTTTTTTGGTCAGAATTTGCCCGAGAAAATGCGACACAATTGCTCTCATTAATTTTTGAATATTTTATCAATCGTGTGGGAAGAATTGTATTGCCTTTTTTCGGTCAGAAATTATCCGCATTTTTGGTCACAATTCATCCGATGATTTATATCGCGTTTTTCTGGTCATAACTTATCTTAGCAAATGCAGCACAATTCATCGCAAAACGACACAATTCATTCGAAAAATTGACAAAAAATTTGTATGGTATGATATGTGTGACCGGTAGCCGAAAGAATGTCGATTATCAAGCCCAATGAATAAATTGGATGGCCATTGAATATCAATAAATTAATTTAAATCAGTTCTTCTACATCCGCTCTCACCGTTCTTTGAGTTTATTTAGCAATAGAAAATCCATGGTCTCACCCACGCTTTAGCCAACCTCCTTTATATCTTTCCGCCTTGAGTACCCTCATAAAACTAAAAATATTATTGTTTGCCCACATAATTTGAATAACACGAATGTGAATAAAGTAGATTTCGTTGTCAAACAATCTATGAATAAAATTTCGTATGCGAGTATATGTGAGTATATGAGTAAATTTATTTTATTCTCTTTACCAGGATTGGAATAATGCTCAACCATCTTGCGCTGGAATATTTAACATATATAGCGGCTCATGTTGGTTTCGATTTTCCGGGTGTCTGGATGCATATAAAAATGTAGCGACGTGCACCGGACGCACCGGTCCATTGCATATGCGATCAAAGTAAATTTTTAAACTATTGATATGCTAAATTGAAAACTTTCTCAATGATTTTATTTAATATTTAATTCATCAATATCAAGTTTGTATTTTTATTTTCATTTTTAAGGTGGATCGCGCAACTGGATATAGGGGTAGCTTTAGTTCTCACTTTAATCAGCAATCAAACGGAAACTGATGAAAACGTTAACATCTTCCGATTCAGAGCCTCCATTCAAGCGGAGTTGCAGGAACTAGTTTCTTTATAGTATGCACTTTTTTTTTATGAAAATTATAAAGAAATTGTACATTGTATTTAAAAATAAGAGGATTCGGAAATATTTACAGTAGCGTATAGCTATTTAATTGAAATAAATGTTTACGAAATAAAAATGTGTTAAATTAACTAATATAATAAAGCTGAACAGTTTGTTTGTTTGATCGTGCTAATCTCTGGAACTACCAGTCGGATTTGAATAATTTCTTCTTGCATTTGATAGTCCAATTCTTGTGGAAGGCTATAGCCTATTCACTTTCACGCTGCGATCCTTAGGAGAAGAGTAACAAAAATATCTATATATCTATATGAACAGTAAAAAATAAAAAACTGACATGACAGCAACGCGCAGGCCAAACCGCTGGACCTAAAAGGCTGAAAATTGCACAGTGCATTCCTGTAATGACATGGATAACCGCTAAGAAAGGATTTTTAGAAATTCTACACCAAAAGGGGTTAAAATAGGGGATGACATTTAGTGTGGAAACCTTCCATTTTTGAAGTAAGCTATTCATAAAAAGTGGTAATTGGTCTTTTGATTAGAAAAAAGCTGAATGAGAACTACTAAACTCTATCCTGATTCAACCCCCAAAACCACCCTTGACTGAAAAGCACTAACCAACTATTATTATAACCCGACGTATGGAAAACGATTCTGGGGTAGTTGCAAATTCAAAATGTAATATAATGTACAGTATAATATTATGCTTTCACCGCCCCGTTTGAAACAGGGTAGACGTGCTAGTCTTAAAATACCGTGACAGAATGGTGGGATTGTGTAACGGTTGTCGATCGTACCGCTCCCCACACCTTCAGGTATAACTAACTGTGTTTGCCATTTATATTAATTCCTTTTAAGCCCTAAGGTGTGACTGTAATTTGCGATTGTGCAATGTGCATGCATGTTTTATACGCTTCCTATGATGCATCCCCAAAAGCAACTCCGACCATATTGGTATACTGATGTTAGCTACCACATCTGCACATACTTTCCCCAACTACCGCACTAGTTGGCTTTAGTGCCACCCAGCTCTAACTTAAATGTTTTAGGTCAATGAGTTTTCTGTAGCCCAGTGGTATCAGAATATATTAATATGTATATAATAATAATATAATAAAATTGTTATACTTGTTCAAAAGGGATAGTGTTGTAATCTCCTGCAGGAGGGAGACTATAGACAAGGCATACAGGTATGG
Source organism: Leptogaster cylindrica (assembly GCA_963082835.1). NCBI lineage: Eukaryota > Metazoa > Arthropoda > Insecta > Diptera > Asilidae > Leptogaster > Leptogaster cylindrica. Next base: position 28,833,960 of record OY720107.1, read on the forward strand.
TGGTGTGGTCCGGTGAAGTGATGTTGAAAATGGAGACGAGCCAACAATAAAAACCGTCCTTTGATTGTGAGAAATTCCAGAAAAGAAAAATAAGGCAGAAGAAGGGGAAAAAGATCCGCAACGAAATAAAATAAATGGGGGTTGCTTCAATACACGGAAAGGGGTGATAAAAAGCTTCAGTGCTCATGAGAAACTCCTTACTGGGATCCCTTAATTTTAATAAAACATGACAAGAAAAAAAATGCTACCACATCTGAATAGCGCTCGGTGATTATGTTTATTTGCCTCCAACCCTTGTTCACTTTGCTGATTCTGTTCGCCTTTTTGTGCGTGAACGTAGGTTAAATGGGTACTTTTCCATCTTTTTGGCTCCTTGCTCCATTGCTGACCCCTGAAAGCAAAGTCAAACAAATATCACTACTCCGTCACTATATTATATTGTGTGACAGGGAGTAGTGATATTACAAGTACGTGTTCCCGTTTTTCGGCCATCGAGTCTTGTTCACCTTCACAATGCGTTGTTAAAAAAATGAACCCTTTCTTGTTTCAATTTTCAATTTTTTAGTACTATGTGATTTACATATTTCCACAATAAAAGGGTTAATAATAGTTTATAGAAGGAAGTGGACCAATTGAGCATTTGATATAAGAAAAAACTTAAGCTATTACATTTACGCCCTTCTGTTGGAGTCGATGTTTGACTCTTGAATTATTCAGCATGAAGGCAAAAATTCCATTGAATAACTGAATTATGCAGAATCAGTTACCTGCATGAGAAGTTACGTCACAACATTTTTTGCAAATCGGAATCGGTCTGGCCGTTGTAATACTGAGGTTCTGTATTTTGATTCAAGGCATTGATTGGTCTGAAAATTGAAATGGGAATTGGACGGAAAAATAATGCTCTTACGAAAATATTTTTCTGGTATTCCATGTTGATTATTTCTGGTGTACTAACCTTATATCTTTTTTTTTAGTTTGTTTTGTGAAAATTTAACAATAATTATAATATGAACCAATTCCAAATCAATTTCATCTCTTACATCAATCTCTCCTCTTACTTCCCCGTTGTGATGCAATTCAAGTGCATTCAAATCCGTGAATTTATTTCATTTCTCTAAAAGGGTGTAACTTTGTGTCGGGTATAGAAGCCAGAAGGGTACTGCGAAACTTAGACGCATTGCTCTTTCAAAAGGTTTCATTTAGTAAACTTAGAAAGTTCTTCTTTAGTGATGCAATTCAGTTTGAGATAAAGCGATTTTTCAACTGTGGATAGAACACAAGTGCACAATAGTGAGCAAAGGAAACGGATTGATCAGCAAGGGTTACGGGTCCTTAAAGTTTTCGTAGAGTTCTCATTTAATAAATGTCATTGTCACTTTCAGTTTTATTTCAGTATGGTTTTATTTGAAAAGATACTCAAATTGAGTGGAAGCAACTCGTATTCTTGTGCAGTGTACTCCATTATCTTGAACTGTGGTATCATTTTTGTGAATGTTATGTCGTGATTTTGAATTTAAGATGCAGAGTTTTTATACCCTAGATTAGTACGGTATATTAGTCTTGAGCAAACGTTTGCAACGCCAAGCAATAATGGTGATAGAAAAAAAGAGAATTATATTATATACATAATTGGGAAAAGAAATGAAACCGTTTTATGGATGTCTGTCTGTCCGTCTGTGTATCTGTCTGTATGTTGTTTTTCTGTCTGTCTGTCTGTCTGTCAGGCCAGACGATAACTCGAGAACGCTTGTAGCAAGAGACGGAAAGTTGGTACAATGATACTTCGTTAAAATGGTCAGGTCAAGTAAGAAGATAAGAAATATCGGGCAACTCCTTCTTAGTGTTGCCATATAAGCCTGAATAGTATTTATACAAAAACTCAGGAACGTTTGTAGCTAAAGAATTGAACCTTCCAACCCTATGCTGTTCGAACTTCATTCTCCATTTGATCATTTGACACGACACAACATTTCTCAATCCCCCGAGACGTCAGCCTACACTAGATGGTGTCCTTATTGAGAATTTTATCTAGGGGAAAGTTTTTACGAAAGGAACTTTTGTTATTTGAGGAAATGATTTTTATTATACCCTAGATATGGGGTATATTAGTTTTGAGCGAACATTTGCAACGCAAAGAAATAATGGTGATTGAAAAGAAAGAATTATATATTCATGATTGGGAAGTGAAAAGAAAGCATTTTATGTATGTCTGTTAAAATTGTAAGGTCAAGTTCGAAGGTGAGCAAAATCGGGTAACTCTTTTTTAGTGTCGCCATATAAGCCTGAATCATTTTTATACAAAAATGATGATTTTGTGTACTGAATACTTACAAAGCGAAGTTCTTTTGTTAAATATTGTTATAAATACGTTTTACAAATATTGATTATTTGCGAGAAATTCTTTGTACACGTTTTTTTTTTCACGATATTAAAATTATAGAAATTAGAGTAGTAAAAGTTGACTGATTTACTTGTTGGTCGTTTTGACAAACTCTTCGATGAAATTTGCTTCAAAAAGACCGATTTATTTCATTAATGGCGCATTGAATCTTATCATTTAGCTTGGGGTTTTGTTCTTGGGTTATTGGCATACTCCCATTGTTTCAAAAAACCCCAAAGAAAGAAAACCATCGTCGTCAAATCGCATGATCTTCGTGGCCATTGGCTACTGATCAACTCACATTTCCTCACAAATTTTGCCTTCAACAATTCCTTTGTTTCAACATGTTTCCTTGTTGTTTATCGCCTAACGGTTACGAACACCTTTAGCGCTCAAGTCGTATCCGAAAAAAGCTCATTATTTTGTTAGAGGATTTTCACACTTTCTATGCGTTGTGCGGTTGTGTAATACCCTGGGCACACGAGAGCACTGAAGTGAGTTCGTGACGTCATAGTGACGTGCCCATGTTAATTTTCCATAAGAACTCGCCATCAAAACTTACCCCCGGGAACTCACTTCAACTCGGCACACTGCTACCAGCGCCGTAAGTTCCACATGGTAAAAAATCTTTGTACTAAAAAGTAATCAGCTGTGAAATGTTATTTTGTTGTTTTCCTAGATGTTTTCGTGTTATCGTTACTTTACAGCAAATTTCAATTGAGTAAACACATCAACTAATCTCAAGCTCAACGCAAGAAACTCACTTGATTGCTGAATTTTTATGTATTTTTATGTTTACTTTTCGCCAAATGTTATCAGATATGTTAACCCCGAACTCCGTTCGGCGGCACACGGCACTTAAGCCACTTTACGTGACGTCATTAACCCACTTATACGGCGTTTACACCGACGAGGTTACGTCGCTTTTCGAGGTTTCGGGGGTAACCAGGTACTTAATCACGAGATTTCCCATACAAATCGTAACCTCCTCGCTCACCAGATTAGAATGAAACCTCGCACTTAATCTCCTCAATTCAATGCACGAACCCGGACCCGAACGATTCAGCGCAATTCAGCAAACAGCTGTTTGATAAATCGGACTTTTGTGACTGCTGTCAAGATTTGAAATTCAAGATTAAAGACAGTTTGCTGCGTACATAGTTGATATTTACATATTTTTTCGTGAACATGGAAAGTTTGAAGCAGAAACGAAAGAAAAAAGCTATTATTTCTGCCTTGCTGTCAAATAAAGTAAACAAAGTTGACATGCAAATGTCAGAGTTAAGCTTGTCACTGGTGGTGTAAACACTTTGAGATTAACTTAATCTAACCTCGAGTTAATCTCCAGTGTAAACGCCCTATTAAGTGCTCTCGTGTGCCCGGGGTATAAGTCCCCAAGATTAAAATTCAGCGTCCCCACATGATAGCTGTCAAAGAAAAACCCTGTGTTACAACCACAAAAAAAAATTGCGCTGAACTCAAAATTGACAATGACAATGCATTCTATCGAACTTTTATCCCATTACCACAGAAGAAAGGGATAAAATTTTTAATAATAATGCAAAGATGACAGCTTGCTGCACTGTGCATAAAGAAATTATCATAAAATCAAGCCTTCTTTTCTTGTTCTTTAATTAATTTTAAGTTTCTCAATAACTTTAAAAATGGTATGTAGATGAATTATAGTAAAAAACTTTGTTTTTGCGGTTTGGTTTCTTTACAACATGCAATAAATAGAAACTGTATAAAATCCCTTACAAAGTTTACGGCAAAATCATTTCATGTACACATATAGACATATCATGCTGGTGACGAAAAGCGCTCCACCAACCAATATAATTTGTTTATTCTACAAAAAATTAAATAATATTTCTTATAAGACCCAGTTTAGAAAAGCAAAACAATTTTTGGGTTGCATTCACTTGGGAACAATGTTGTAGAATGCACTTATTCTGAAATATCCTTTGATGGCTTGATCTGCCAGTATCAGGAGGATTCCAAGTGCGTATTCTTCTTAAAGAGCTGTGATTCATCCTCGGTTGAACTAAGTTTGTCTAAACTAAGACCGTTAGCTTTCGGATATTGTCATCGGGAGAACAGTCAACGAAGCAAGGATCCACCGAAGAAAGGGAACAATAAAATTTGGAAGTTAAAGAGAGGTATGAAATCTGTTTTTCTATACAATACTTTCCAACACTACGCTGTTCCTAAATCCTACTTCATTCTCCATTTGATCATTTGACACGACAAACACAAAATTTCTCATTCCCCCGCGACGTCAGCCCACACTAGATGGTGTCCTTATTGGGAATTTACGAGAGGAACTTTTCCGTTGTTGGTAACTTTTAATTCTAAAAAGTGCTTCTTATTGTGTGCGAAAAGTACTGGCGTAATTTCCAGCTCCATAGTTCACTCTTGAGACACAAGTTCGGCTGGAAAATATTATCGTGGCATAGAGTACTCAAAGAGAGGAATCTATCACGAAAATGAATTGGCAATTTATTTATCCTTTTTGTCCGTTTTTTTATAGTTTAATAAATAATAAATTAGGTGATGGTTATTTGTTTCGGGAAATACGATCCAGCTCCTGCCTGCTTGTACCGTTATCGGATGACCACGGGGTGTAATGTGAAAGTTTAAAGGATATTCTTCCCCAAATCTCTTATAAAAAATTTCTTTAGCTTAATGAGAAAATTTCCTGGTTCTGAAAATATGAGTATTTTAGTCTTTAATATAAGTTTCCTGAAATTCTGAGTAACTGTTAGTACAAACAACATTCTATCTTCGTTGTTTGATGTTAAAAATTCAAAACTGTTGACTTTTATTTTTCCTAGAACTTATTTAGTAAATTAATATTTTGTTTAGGTACCTATAATAATATGAACCAAATTGAGCAATAAAATTCAGAATATGAAATCCTATAGATTCCATGGAATAAAGTAGTTTAAAAATCAGATCCTAGCGATAAAGTAGTTTAAAAATGGCGGTTTCTGAATACATTAAAATATGTTCTATGAAATTTCTAAACTTCAAACTGTATTTTCATCGTAATATTATTTTCCGACCTGCTTCGTTTGCTTTACAAAAACTATAAAATGTATTTATAACAATTATAAAGTCTGTGTCAATTTTAAGGACATCGTCAAAAATTCCTGTTTTCTGCTCCTCTAAAGTGGAATCTAAGGGTGAAAAAGGATAATTCCGAAAAATTAAAATTAAAAATGTTAATGACATAACGTGAAAAGCTTATAATGAAATGATATCGCAATCGAGTTACAGAGAGGAGGATCTGACCAAGTTAATTAATTAAAAGTAAATACTTAAGAACTCAGGACTAAGTATCATTTAACATAGTGTGGATGTGCAGAGACAAAGGGACTAACTATAGCCCATTATATAGCTTACATTAATTCCGACAAAAGATTTTTTTTTCTAAGATCCTTTGGTATGGTGTGAGTATGCCAAATCTAAGTTTGCGACCTCGAAGGTGGGGGGGACAACTTTTGGTGGCCAAAAAACTTTGAAATTTTCGAACTTTCTCCAGTTCTCCCCTTATATCTTGAAAACGGTCCATATTTTCTAGATAACTGTTCCATAGAAAATTAAAGAGGACAAGATTTCGCGTCGATTAAAAAAAAATTCTAAATTGGTCCAGTAGCTCGATTTTTATGGGGATCCACAAAACAGAAAAGGACAATGGGCATTTTTGTATGAGAGCTGGTCCAAATTTCCACCAAGGACGAAACATATGTCATTCGATAGCTCTTATAATGTACTTCAATAGTTAAAATGGCGGCTCATTTCAATTCGATGGAGGAAAAAAGTTATAGCGGTTCTAAGTGCTGAATGTCGCCTATAGTTGGCTTTATAGGCACAATACCGATAGCTGCAGAAATTCACTTTCTTGATGATTTGCGAATGAAAAAGGAAAAAACTGGAAAAATTCCCATAATTTCGAAGGTTTTCGGCCACCAAAAGTTGTCCTCCCCACCTTCGAGGTCGCAAACTTAGATTTGGCATACTCACACCATACCTGCAAAGGATCCTAGAAAAAAAAAATATTTTGTCGGAATTAATGTAAGCTGAACCACTTTGCTACTATGAAAGGATTGTTTTAGGGTCAGTTTCAAATTTCAATGTATTACAAAATTCTTCTACAACAATGGAAAAATAAAATAATGACGTGCGTAGAAAAATAAGTGGACATCACAACAACAGAAAATATACGTGTTTTTAAATTACTTGAGATGAATTTTAATTGAACTAACCAGAGAAAAGGACCTAATTCAAGTTGATAAGCAGCATATTTACTAAATATTTTTTTTTTATTTTTTTATTTATTTATCTACATTCTTCAGATTAACAAACACCATTACAGACTACTAAATTTAAAAAAAAAAAAAAAAAAAAAAAAAAAAAAATAGTAAACATTTAACGTAAATCCTTCGTTTATCATTCGTTTCTTAAAATATTATTATGATATCGAATAAAAACGTACCCGTTTTATCTTTCAACGAAATTCGTTGAATTCAAATAACAACAACTACTGGAATTCTGAATTTCTCTCTTTCTAGTACGTAATCCGGTGCCTGTTTTTGAACAGTAATAGAGCGAGAAATGATTGGCTGACGGCGCTTTTGAACTGTCCCGCTTTAGTACTGCGCGGAACTGCGGAAGGGGAAATGCATTGTTACGATGTTAAATGTTTAAAATCAGTTCTATTCTTACTGAAATTGCTGCATACCTCTAGGCTGTGCGATATGATACGTGATGGCTACGTTTACCTACCACTGTCCACTGCACGTGATTTTAACCTGTGTTTATACGGTTCAATTGCACACTTCTACATCTGTCCTGGGACATTAACAAGGACTCGCCAGAGCAGACAGGAATAGCCATTAGCGTGTAAACACGTGTGTGAGAATATTTGCTGTTTTTTTTTAAATCGACATCCTGGAAGATACTTGAGTGCCATGCAAAATGTTCTCGATTAACTTTTTTCTGTATATATTTGATTGACCACGTCAATTCAGTGGCGGTTTCAGGGGGGGGTAATTGGGTAATTACCCCCCCTAAGAATTTTTCGTTCGCTTATTTATTTTTATTCTTAAAAATTACCAATATTTCAAACAATTTATGATTTATGATTTTATTCGTAATTACCGCATTAAGAATTGTCTATGTTCCAAATTTCAGGATCCTAGATCGATTGGTATTGCTCCATTTCTTCTCTTCAACTAATATCAGTCAGTATTGACATGCTGTAGTTTGGTGGTTAGTGGTCCAAAAAAGTCATTCTTTGCCTCATTTGTCGGAGAATTTAATTCTCTACAACTTTTATATCGGATACTGTCTTGATAAACGAGTAATTGTCGAAGATATTTGAGGAAAACTGACACCGAAACTAAAGTTTTCCATAAATATGAAAAGTATACTCAAAATGTGGCCTACTGTACTTTGGTAGCGGGTGATTCAAAAAATTCTTGCTTAGCGTCATTTTACGGAAAATTCAACGCTCTACAACTTTCATTCAGAAGAGTTTTTCTAAAGTTTGATATCTTATGAGATGTAAGCTGAAATCCGCAAAACTTACACAAAACTTTACGAAACTTAATGTAATGTTAAACAATAAATTTTTTCTATCTCCGAGGATAGTCAAGGTACAGTGCTAAAATTTTTCAGAGTAGTTGAGATGATCAAAAGGAAACACTATTTTAAATTTTATACGTCTAAGTGGTCTAGTTTCCAAGATACGGCTGTCTTTCACTGTCGGACTACGGAGATCATGAAAGTGATGGAGCAGTACCAATTGATCTAGGATCCTGAAATTTGGAACACATACAATTCTTAATGCGATATACGTATACAACTCGGTAGAAATTTTTCGTCAAAAAGGACAATTGGTCCCACTTTGGCCTACAGTACTTTGGTAGCAGGTGGTGCAAAATACTCGTGTTTAGTGTCATTACACGTAGAATTTGATGGTCTACAACTTTCATTTGAAGCAATTTTTCTAAAGATTGGTATTTTAGAAGATATAAGCGAAAAGTGAAAAAAGGCCGAAAATTTGGAAGATTTTGGTCCATACCAGCTGAAGCTCCTTTCGGAAATTGGGCCAAACTCAGGACGTACATATCTGAGACCTATTTCAAAGATTAAAGCAGTTTCCAGAACCCCACCAGTTATTCGAAAGCAAAAGTCTAATATTCTTGGCCTATATGTCTTATATATTGTATTTATTTCGGATGTGATATTATTTAATTGTTTTTATTTAAAATGAATAGAATTTTATTTTATTATTATATAATATTCCTTTTGTATAGAAATTATATTTTTTGATGTTGATTGTTTTGTATTTATGGAATAAAAAAAAATTAAGTTTTTTCTTTTTTAAAATTACCCCCCCTAAGCCAGTTGGCTGGAAACGCCCCTGCGTCAATTTCAAAAGAAATTCGTTCCAGGTGGCGTCAAATTCTCACGGCCCTTTCTCTCTGCCCCAGTTTCAATAAGATACATACTGATCCTGGATCATTCCGAAGAATAGATATGTAAATTCAAGTTAACGTTTAGACTATATTTCCAAGTTAACCTGCTTCGGAAAATTTCTTGTATAAATAAACCTGAAGCATTTAAATTGCCTCGTGTGCTGCTCAAAAAACCGAAGCATTATCGCTAGCTCCACCACTCTTTCATCCTTTCTCTACACTTTGCCTTTTAGCTTAATAAAGTTTATTTGTACAATTAAGTAATAAGTAATAATATAAAGTTTTGCTGAAGTAAATCGACTTGTGCTTTTCTTTCAAAGTTCCTATAGATCCTTGGGGCCGGATGTTTGCCAGTGAGGTCTTTGGAATCAATAAATTATGGAATGAGAGTATAGACGATGTAAAAATGGAATTTTCAAGTTTACTCATTGAAAATACTTTCACTTGGCAGGAAATATTTTTACCCCTCCGGAAAAACGGAAATCTGTAATAATATTTAAGTGTTTATCAAGTATTAATTGACTTTGCTTTTAATGTCTGCCGGAGTCAGGAACCTCATCAAATCCATATTCGAAATACAAATAGGAGAATTTTTGATAATGTATTATATATACAGGGTGGCTGATTCGAAGTGTTACAAATTTCACGAGTTTGTAACTGCTTAACCACAAATCGTACTAACATAAGAATTTGAATTTTGTTTACTCATTTTATTGTTGAAAAACTTGTGTTAGCGTTTTTTTTTTTCGCCTTCTTAGTTTTTGTTATATCGACAATGGAATGGAGTGTGATTGGGCTTTATTTGAATGGAAAATCTCGAGCAGCTATTTTTCGTGAGTTGCAGCATTTGAATGTGAGTAGAATGTTTGTGTATCGCACCATAACCCGTTACAATGATACTGGCAGCATTGCTAAACGGCATGGTGTCGGTCGCAGAAAGACAGCAACATCGACGGAAATGATCCGGAAAGTGAAGGATAGACTTAATCGTAATCCCCGGCGCACTGGAAGGAAATTGGATGCTGAGCTAAAAATATCGAGAGAACGGATGCAACATATTTTGAAGATTGAGCTCGGACTAAAGCCCTTGAAGTTCCAAAAAGTGCACGATCTCACACCTGACCAAAAAAAGGTTAGAATGGAAAGAGCGAAGGGCTTACTTCGCTTGCACGCAAGTGACGAATTGCCAAACATTGTTTTCTCTGATGAGGCCCCATTTGCAATTGTACAACATATCAACAAGCAAAATGATGGAGTTTACTTTCCAGGGAGGTCATACGATAATTTCCTGGATGGCCACCAGGAAGCCGGCGCGGCGCCACCGTGTATGATGGTTTGGGCCGCAGTAACTGACGATGGTCGATCTCCACTCTTATTTTTGAACCGCGTTTATTTGGAAACGGTTCTAGAACCTGTGTTGAAGCCTTGGGCATGCAACTATTTTGACCGCAGACCGTGGACATTCAACAGGATTCTGCATCAGCTCACAAAGCCCGAACAAATCAGGAATGGCTTGAAAGTCACGTTCCGCACTTCATTTCACACACCCAATGGCCTTCGAATTCTCCAGATGCGAACTCGTTAGATAATTCTATTTGGGGTATTTTAAAGGCCAAGATTGGCACTAAAAACTACCAAAGTACGGATGCGCTCAAGACAGCGCTTCGCCGCAAATGGCAGCGTATTCCTCAGGCGCACATTCGTGCAGCGTGCGATGAATTTGTTGGCCGTCTTAGGCCCGCTATACACTTTAGCTAAGCTAAGAAGCTAAGTTTCTCGCTCGGTTGTCAAAATAAAGAATTTAAATGAAGTGTTGCACACTTCAGCATTGCTATGTTAGCGATGTTTCCTCTGCTCGAGCGATGTGCGCTAAGTTCGCATGCATAGCATGAGCTCGGATAAGCAAGCGGGCTTCGCTTACCAATACATGAAACTCCGGTGTGTTTTATATGCAAACAAATTGCCTGTATTGGGTGACAGTACAATAGTACTTTCAAAAAAATTATCGCTTAGCTTCGCTGTAGTGTGCAGTACCAAAGACTTTATAAAGTCTTTGGCAGTACGCACAAGCTAAGCGAGCTAAGTTACAAAAATAACAAAACTTAGCTTCTTAGCTTAGCTGAAATGTATAGCGGGCCTTTAGGTCATTGTCTGCGCCAAAGGTGCCCATATCGAAAATGTCAAATAATTTTTGAATTTTGTTTTATTTTTGTTCTTTGGGTTCAATAAAAAGTATTTATAAATAAAAAAAATAGAGCGTTTTGAATTTGCAACACTTCGAATCAGCCACCCTGTATACAGGTATTGCAAAAATAAAACGGTACTTTTTTCCAATCCGTTGACAAATTAAAAAAGTCAACTTTTTAAAATCAGTTAATTTTAAAAATATTTCTCTTAAATTATTTATCAAAAGTAATTGGGTTAAAAGTTTTGAAAACCTTCGAAAAATATTAAAAATTGTTGCACCAAGAAAAGTCAACTTTGGCAAACTCTTAACTTTGCTCAACTTTCTGGAATGTATGAAAAAGGGCGACGATTTTTTTTTGGTGATATTAAATTGCCGCCCGCCGGATGCTTCCAACTCAAGTCAAGGAGTGGGCGTCTCATATATACATAAGTACATAAGCAACAAACAAACAAGTGAACTTATTGCAACTTAAAGATTTTAATTAAATTTCTATGACACAGATACAATTTGTGAAACTTTGCAATCTTCTGGGCGATGCACGAATTCAATATTTTTCCAGGATATCCAGCGGGGACGATAATCTCTAGTGCCATTAATTCTGGTGTCCTCTGACCCCACTGCAGGAAGATAAGTATGCACTAGTTATTCACTAAAGTAAAAACCTAATAAACTGGTGATTTCTTTTGTCGATATGGTTGTTGGTCTCTTGATGGGTCACAGAGATATACCACGAACGAGAAAAACGTTCTTGGCAACGGTTCCTGATGATAAAAACTGGTAAGCTGAGTTTGAACTTTTTTCCCACTGAACCGTAAAACGTCTGAGATTACAAATAAATTATCTCTAATGGCCTTTTTATAGAAAAAAAATACATTCACGTCATCTGAGGGTTGCATTCTCGGGGGTACCTTGCAGCTGCATTGTATGTGGATAAAAATATGTCGGAGAATTACTTGAAAACCATCCTGGAGCAGACGGGTATCGCACTGTCTTTCCACTGATATTAGAAGGAAACTTACTGACCCCAATCTTGCAGTGTTTGGTGTGCTAAAAGTACCCCCCCCCTCACCATTTATGACATGGGAAATGTTTTCTCCGACATCATCAGGTTGTACGTACAATCGCAAGGGAACACTTTACACGACGGTATGTCGTTCTCTGTGATATTATTGCCAATGTTAAAATTTAATAGTTCACCCTCCGGTTAGGTTCTGGAAGGATACATTCTTAGCAATGTAAAGAATTTCAGATTTTGAATTGTGCTATGATAATATTTTATGAGATGCACCTTTAACTGCAGTGTCCCAGGTTTCTAATTTGAATTTCAAGAAATATGAAAAGTAATGGATATTTTTATAGCATTTAAAGTTAACTCAAAGTTTATGCAGTAGCAGTAAAACAAATTTGAAAGGACATTTACACTGTAAGATATCATAAAAATGTTATGGGGTCATCTCTTCGAACGTCCTTTTTGTAATAACATTATTTCGAATCCATTTATTTCGATATATTGTACCTACGTTCTACGGTTTACAATTGCAGGATTTTACATTCCGTCCCTTATTCTATGAATTTTATATAAAAACTAATAATAGTAACTAGCATCAATTTCCTAGATTCAGAGGAGTTTGTTTTATGAAGAACACAGAGCAAAATAAATTCGATAGAACATATCATTTCTAATGTATGAGTCCCTTCTCTTCCCCTTTAGCTGAAATATAATTTGTTTTTCCGTTCTTCTGATCCTGCCTCCGTGTTGACTTAGTTATAATCCCTAATTTCGAAGCATGAAGTTTGTAGCCTCTGACCTTCGTTTGGCATTTGGATTCCAAGACTTGCTCTTCAACGCTCGACTTCGAAAGAATTATATATGATTTTATTAGCACCAATTCCTCCCGCAATCATATAAAATTAATTTTCGTATCTCTTCAATATACTGGCAATAACTACAGAAACAGTTTCAATGAATTTTGTTTAAACTAAATGAGAATTAAGATAAAACTGTCACCGAGATCAGTTCCTGCATTCATTTAAAAGGCCGACTTCCGATCCTTTCGTTTTTCTTCTGAGCCTGTAAAACACTCCTGAACCAAACGAAAGGAGCAAATCTGTCATGTTTTTGGATTTTATGCCTCCCTTGGGGTATTATATCTTAAGAAAATGCTTATATCCTTCCTCACATCCTCAACCACGTATCAATTTCATGTTATGTTAATGTAATGTAATGTAATGCTGCTTTTCTAGCAAACTTTTCACTCCATCCCCTTGTCCCGCACGCGATCCACCCATTTGTATATTATGCTCCCAGCCCAGCATAGAATAAATAGAGGTTGAAGTACAAACGTAAATTGAATTTCCATCTCGAAGGTGGAATATGTTTTGTAAAGTTTTAATTTTAGTTCACATAATAGGTAAATATACTGTCTTTGAACTTGTATTAGATCCTTTTCTCAGTTTTTATGTATTTTTACAAAGCAAATTTCATTCATATTTAAATCATTCTAATTTCTAAAGTCCTTGCAATAATTGCAGATAATTATTATCTGCAATTCAAGCATTTCTACACTATTTTAAATTCATACCTACCACATATATAAAAAGCTCGCCTGGCAATGCTGTCGTTTATGCCCGAAGTTGTCAGAATAAATGCGCAATTTGATTTTTCATGTTTGTTTTGGTTCCGTTAAATTATGATTTTTGGACGTACAACGAGTACAAATTTCTATAAAATCTATAAAGTGCAAAGTAGTGATTCTAGTTTAAAGTTGAGGCAAGTGACTACTAATTATAGAACAAAGAGTTTGTACGGTGTTGTCATCGAAATCGGCGAAACTGATCAATGTTGTATGTTTCTCAGGACCGGACGATGCAATGAATGTGAATCCCAGTGATTTAAATTAGATGGTGACAATGTATGCATTCTATGGGCTGCGAAAAGCTGGTGCGGTAAGTCCTTCTTTCTATTAGCCATTATTAATTAAAGTGGAGTTCAGAATAACTGAGTATGAAACACACAAAATTTCGGCCAGACTTATTAGCAATCGTAGTTTATTTTACATAACAACAAAAACAACAAGAAATTTCACTTTATTTCATTAAATTCATAATATATTACACTTACTACGAGTAACAAATCATTTTTAATGTGCAAAATGTACGAGAATGTTAATGTGCAATAGAAAAACATTTGTCTAAAATAAGTTCCACAATAATTACATTAAATAACAAAACATTTTTATTTTTCGCTGACTTAACATTTACGATCTTGATTTCATTTATATGAATTATTTTTTGGTTTAATTTATAACTATTTGTTCAAAGTATTCTGTTATGATGGCTTCGCGAAGCTTAAGAGTTTTATTTCAGTTGTTTTGATACAAACATTTTATTTGTTATTTTATTCACTTGGAAGTTTCATATTTAAAATCGTAGCCTTATATAAATTATTTTATATGCTGCTAAATAATTGTAATTCGTGTTTTTTTTTTTTTTTTATACTTATGGAGTATTTTTTTTATACACAAAAGGATATTTACTGTGTGAGTAATGTGAGACTTGCGAAAAAAACTCAGCATTGTTAAAAATATTTTTGAAAACAAAATTTGGAAAATGTTTTTTGCAAATATTTTCTACTCATGTTTACTGAATACTGATATATGTTTGTAAATGAAATCAATGCGTATTTTGGACTAATTAAGAGAAAGCGATGGGAAAATTTTCAGATTAGTTTATTTTTATATGAATGGTGAAAAAAATAATAGAAGTTTTCCCCTAAAACTAATTACAGAAATGAAAAATTAATGTGCTTATCATATTTCTCAACATAAAAATAGATTTTTTATTTATAAATGAATTTATTGTTTTGAAATGTTTATTGCATAGGAACTTTTAAAAAAATATATATAACGAAAAATTTATTATGTTAACCTAATTTCACAGTTCTAATTGTTTATCATGAAATCGTATATTACAATTCGAATATAAACCAGCACACATCTTGTAAATCATCTCATTTAACCGTGCATTCATAATTCATATGAAGTGCTGTTCTTTTGTAACATTGAAGTGTAAAGAGTAGAAACAATTAAACTAACTACCTTAGGATTATTCCGGGAACGTTGACACTCAGAAATTTAATCGAAATGATGAATAGTGCTGTTTTGATAAACAATGATGTTGTTGAAGACATTTTTCTATCTGAAAAAAAAAAATCCGTTAAATAATAATTAATTATATTTAATGCTGTAAAGAAAAAATTTGTAAATTAAAAATGAATTTTTTGAATGAATTTTTGAGTCTATAAATGATTAACTGAAAGGAAAGATTGCAACAGAATTCGGTTTGCGGTGCACTGTGAAATGTTCATCACTCACTTGACTACAATATTGCACTCAAACAGACATGTATTATTTCGGTGCATCAGTGTTACTCTATGCAATATGCATTGTTGACTGCCGCGGATAACATATGAAGGATAACTTGACTGCCGACAACCATCAGTTCTATTTTCCGAACGAAAAAGAGGAATTGTTAATTAAGAAATGCTCTGAGCCGTGCATGCCTTACTATGCCTTTCATCCGAGCAAATGGGGGTTGCCTCCAAAACGGGATGGCAATGGATATTTTTCATGGCCGCAGCGACACTTCATCATGCTCTAGTTTTCATTAACATCGTTTCGTTACTCTTCGACACTTATTTGAATTATAATAAAAGGGATTTCACAAATGGATACGAATGCACTCGAGTGTGGAGACATTTTTAATGAGGTTTGAAAAAATACGTGGATGTGGTGTGGATTTATTGGAAAATTTAATTGAACGTTGCAATTAAGGGTTTGGGATAATTATGCAACAGAATTACCTGAACTTGAATTGACTAATTTCTGGTTCGTTAGGTCATCCTTGTGCAGGATGTGTGCGTAGCTAATTTTCTCTCGTCGCAGTGACACCACCTGGTTAATGTCCGCCACACACCTCAGCTCCAATCCACCTCGGGAGTTAATGAACTTCTGGCTGTCCAAGTGGAAACGAATCTCTAGACTTCGCAATCGGAGATTAAATCCATTCGTGAAGATTGCAGTTTCCTGCTGAGGTTGCAATGAGTCTTCGGGTGCCTGAAAGTACAATTTTGTTTGTCGTTGTACCAACCATTCTGTAAAAGTAAAATATCCACAAAAGGATCTACATTTTCGTTATTGATGTACCATGACAGGGATGCTGGCGGACTGGACCAGTCTGATGAACAATTGGCGACCACGAAATCGTCCAGTCTGTAAGATTGATGCACTCCGTGCACGAACGGCTCATGTTGTGGTAATGCTGCGCAAAGACAAAGGAGAGTGATTTTGCAGTGGGAAACAAATTGCGAAATTGTTTGAGAACGTTAAAGTCATGGTGTAATAGAGTGAACTGGGGGAGGGGGCCCTATATAACATGCATGACTTATAAAAAATTTAAAAGGCAGCGTATCGTCATTTAATCTGCCAGAGTTCAATTTCCACTAAACACGTCCATGTCCACATTCTTCTCATGTAGAATTATTCTCATTAGAATTATTGTTAATTATTTTCGACTGCAGGCATCTTTAACGATTGACCCCTTCTCACCGCTTAGTCCTCTCTCCAGATCGTGATGTACTAAGCCAGTAGTGAAAGTCATTCAACCAAAACGAATCCTTGTTAGGGATATATGGTTGCGTGTGCTAAGTTGATGTCGTGTGCGCCGAATTCGAGGTGAGAGAAAGAAATTGACATTCACAGTTTCACTTTTTCGTTCTCGTCATTTTGTCGAAAAGCACTCTTTTACATTTTTATCCAATTACATTTGGGCGCCACCGATATCTTGAAAAGTCTATTACACTAGTTTTTCTCAAACATTCCTTCCATCTGCTCCTTGATTTGTGATCGCCCTTTTAATTGGGGCATTGATTCTCCCTGAAACCCCCACCACAATCTTTTTATGCAAATTTAATAAAGATGTATTATGGAGTCTAAAGTTTTTGGCGGGCAACATTGGTAGTGGGCAGCAGTTTGGATTTTTTTTGTTACGTTGGTACTTACCAGCAACGGTCATGTTCGCTGTTCGACTTGTTAGCTTGAATTCGGGGGCATCCCCAGACACCTCGCATCGGTAAGCACCTGATGATTTCTGAGTTAATTGACCCAAGTCCACGCTGCACGTGACTTCATTACAGTAGAATTTTGAGTTTAGCAAGAAGACACCGTCCACTGGGAAAGTGATAAAAATCGGATGCATCATTGGAGCATATCTGGAGGGAGATATCAACAAATTCAAAGATTATACAGTGCTGGCGACGACGGCGTGGCGGGGGGAGTGTAATATGAAAAAATCTTAAATTTAGTTTAGACATTTTTATGCTTCGGACAATGTTTTTTTTTAATTACAGAATTGGACACTCATTAGTTCAAGGACTCTCTTCACGTTGATTCTATTTTTTTCTGCCAAGTAAACAAATTCCAGACTTTATTCAGCTTCCATTTAGGTAATAAAACTCTGTTTGAACTTTTTACGATTTGTTCTCTTTCAGCATTTCCTCAATTGAGTACTAATTAATATTAATTAAGAATCACGACAAGTTTTTTTTGTGTATGCACTTTTGCTGTTTAAAATACGCAAAAATCAAACTGGAAAACTGTATTTGCTCTGCGAAAGCAGCAACTGTGTAATATGTTTACTTCATCTAATTTGTCATTAATGACTCTAAATTTTTACTGGCACTGGCAAGACTAGGTAAAGCACTCTGTTGACGGAATTTTGCCGCAAGCTAATACCGACTAATTTTCATCCTATATCTGTTTTATACATGCAGAAGTAAACATCGCTTTTAACATTGTTGTAGACATTTTAATGAAGTCTACTTTGGGAGAATTTCGTGATATTTTCGGTTAAGCCGACGGCAATAATTTATTTAATTGATTTCACTCATGTGTTAATATCACCAATTCAATAATTGTTCACTTGACTCTGTTGAAATTTCATGCCAAGGGCTGTGACCTAGTTTGTGTCATCATACATTCGAATACACGATCCTTACTAACGAATTCGATTTTATCGATCTTTTTCAGAAGATATGTAATTTTTTTACTTTCTTGAAAATATATACTCCAGGATTTTTTGCTGTGAGCATTATTTCGTTGGAAACGCGAAAAACGATTCCTGCACAGTAATTAATACACTCCCGTGCATAGTACATCGTCCTCCAGCTCCGAAAGAGCAAAGGGTCGGGCACACTGAAAATAGCATCACAAACAAATATCGTTTTGCTGGGACTCCATTTTTGCTAGGGGGAGTTCCTTAACAAAGCGAGGCCGAAGCACTTGCCTGAAAAATTCCAGGCCATCCTTGTACCATTTCACCGAGTTTAGCTTGTGGGCTCCGATATTGTAGCTGCACGACAGAGTTACGTTCTCCCTGAAGTCGACCATTTCCGGGATGTCAATGTTGGTTACAAACAATGCCGCTCCCCGGTGGCATCCTGCAACAGAAAATTCCTTATATTTAAAAAAATTAACACAAAATTTCTTTGGGATTATTCAAAAGTATTTTATATTGCTGTAAACAAAGTGAGAATTGAAGCTAAATGAAGGACATGTTTTCTGTTTATATTGATAATTTGGCGAAAAATTTGCAATGAAAAAACGCGATACTGTGGAGAAAACAAATGAAATAATTTTTCATCTGAGCGATTATGACAGGTTTGTTCTCCAGATCAATTATGCTAATTAGTTTCTGAGCAAACAATATTAAAGGGTTAGAGTTTGTTGTAGACAAATATGAACTTCTCCGACGAGGTTGCTCACTGCTCAGTTGCTCACCTTGTTGGGAGCGAACTGGCCATGAATAGGCTTAATGATTCTCTGAAGATGGTGCACACGAGAGGGAAAAGTGTTATAGAGAAGGAAAGGATTCGAAACTTAATAGTTCTGAAGTGACTCCGATTTCACTGCGGAATAAGTTTCAAGTTTAGTTCAGCTAAAGTTGAAATTAAAGTTATTCAAAAGTGATGCTCATTCTCTGTTGCTATGAAATAAATAATTCTTATTGAAAAAACGCTGCAATGTCTTTATACACATGGGCTTATTATTTCTGGTTGAATACAATTACATTGGTAATCCTCCCAAGCAGCATTTATTTTACTTTATACAAAAAAAAATTTCTTATTTTCATTTAAAAAAAAAATTTTAATTTTCTCTCTTTCGTCAAAATCGACTTCATATTCGATATCCTCATCCTAAAAAACATAAAAAACGATACCCCACATGCCCAAGTTCACAAAAACTTTAAAAATGCGTAATTTTACCCCCCTTTTTCACCCCTAAAACCCAAGGTGTATTCCGATCAAGCTGCCGAGCTTCGGGACACAACTAGGGTCCAAATGTAGACTATATGCGAAAGAACGATTTTTTCCGACCGTTATTTAAGGTATATATCGCTGACACGGCGGACGGCGCGGCGGACGGTGGACGGTGGACGGTGGACAGACATTGCAGTTTTGGACTCTACGCATCTTGAAACGTAAAAGAAAAAAATTTGAGGGGGGGTTATAAATAATTATTCCGAAGCGATTACAAAGGTGTATTATTCAGAGAATAATAAACCAAAAGTCCCAGCAATTTGGAAAGATTTTATATTTTGAAACAAGATTTAAAAGTATACAACACTCAAAGAAACTCACATTTCGAAAATTATTGCAAATTTGAATTTAACCCATAACCCATAAAAATTTAAAAAATTACTTCCACGAATTTTTCTTAAGCTACTATTTGCTTTCAACTTTTTGTTGTTATTATGACAATACTTATTTTTTGTTAACATTAAGGCAAAAAATGGCGCTCACTAAGTACGACCAAAATCTAAACAATTATTGTATTGTTACAATACTTTCAGGTATAATGTTGTTTTTAAAATCATTAAAAAATTTAATTAGATAAAATATCCTAAGTAGAAAAAAAATAAAATGGGGCATATCTTTGTTCAAAACTACCGAGTTTCACAGTTTGCGAAAAGTGTCGGAATTTAGAATTTTCTTCAATAAAATGAAATTAAAAATGTTTTTTTTTCCAACGCCAAAGTTGGTCCCTTGAAGGACGCTCTCAAACCAAGTTCATTACTAGCTGTAGTTTCAATCTTATTCAAAGTTAAGATGAGTTAATTTTGTCAAAATCTCTGAAGTGATTGAATTTATTTATCGCTTCATGCAGATTTAATAACTCTTTTTTTCTCTGATTTGCACTTAATTTGTTGAGGAAAGTTTTGTTTTTCAATGTAACGGAAACATGTTTTCAGTGTTTCTGTACTATTTTCGCTCCCCCCTTTCAGCCTTTTCCCATTGTGGATTATATTCCTAATTTTTCCAATTATTTCCGTTGTCTAGAGTGATTCACCAAATAGTGAAATTCTCTTCATTTTTCTGAATAGTCAAGCAAGAAATATGCATCCGTTGTGATTCATTGATGAACTGCATCCTTTCCACGGCCGTTCTCTACTCTAATATAATCAAACAAAAGGAGAAGAAGATGGACGATGATGTTGAGAGAAAAAATAACACATTTTACCGACTCTTCTGGGAATTTCGGGATTATTCTCATTAGTTCCCACTCCCGTGCACAACCACTATTAATGGGAGGTGGGATAATAAACAAAAACCATAAAGCCAGGAATGTGAACCAAAAATAAAAATAAATTCCTTTCGGCAGGCCCACAGACTGAGGTAGATTTAACGAATTGTGTCATAAGGGCCGATATATAATTTTTCAATCCCCCTTTCCCGATCACCCCCTTGGGGCGCTTTTACTCATTAACGAACATTAAGCCCAGAAATAGCATAATAAAATTTGGTTCCAATATCTTCAAAAATACGTCCGCTAGCGTGTAAATATATATATATCCGTACCTCAGAGCAGAAGGGTATTAAGTCCAAAATTTCAATTTTTCGGTTTTTGCGCTCACCTAGATTTAAATTTCACGCTCTATTCAGAGGTTTACAATAGAAGACGATTGGACTGAAAATGACGAAAATAGCATTTTATAAAAAGTATTAAGTCCACCTCGCTCCTGGAGCAAAACAGTATTATCTTTATATTACATGTATTAAGTCCAGTATAGACATATACCACCCAGGGCAAAACCATATTATGTTCAAAAAAGTATTGTCTCCCACGTCTCAAAACTTCTATTTTATCATAATTATGAAGTGCAAAATAAAAATATTAAGTCACAGTCATGAAATTCTTCTGAAAATAAAAAAGTATTAAGTCCATGTGTTCTGTAAAAGATTCAGTCTTCAAAAACTTTGATAAGTGTAAACACCACCCATTATCATTATTCTTAATATAAATAAGTATTATCTAGATCAAGTTTAAACTATTAAATAGTACAGGCTAGAAAACAAGTGTGACAAATTATTATTTCTGCATGTTTTATAGCCTGAACAATGAAATTATTGTATTTTACGCTCTCCTGTAAAATTTACATTTTGTGACTTAATACCCTTCTGCTCTGAGGTACGGATATAGGTATATATATACTTTCGAACGGGGGGTGGTTTCGTACTCAGGGAGACATGAAATCAAAAACTATGAAAGAATTTTTCGAAAGTCGTGGCATGGTATCGACCTCAATAGATTTTGAAGAAAAATCTACCTAAAAGAAAGAAATATGTAGATTGTAGAGCCATAACAAAAGTGATCCTTTGTCGTTCCTCTCCAGACAATAAACGTTATGTAAAGTTTTGGTCGCTGAATGAGATTTGTTTCACAGCACCCCAAGGTTATTTTTTTGGGGAGTCTTCTCACCTGCATGGAGATATTTTACGTGCTACTCTTACCTAAGTCTTGCTGAATGGCTTCATGCATTCGTATCTGGAATCCACCATGAAAAGCACTATACCCAACTGATGAGCCTTGGAGATTCTCTCCTGCCGAGAGCGGTGGGTAGGCTAGGGGGCAATGACTGCTGTGGTCTCACACAAAACCTTATTTAGGTCTAGTGCATCTGCATATTCATGAATCTTGATTAAATTCGGGTTCTTGTAATATCTTGAAAAATTTATAATGAAAGGAACCTTAATGGCATTTTGGTTGCAGTAAGCCCGAAGGTGAATTTTGCCCATCCTTAATGGCGTCCTCCTTCAGCTCCTGTGATCGGTTATAGGAGCACAGGACGATTAAGTCCGAGTGCAAAGCAATGTATTCGTAATGTAGTATTATTTCTTCTCCCTAATTGACGTTCAAGGATTCAAAGCTTAGGAGAAAATTGGGAAATTATATTTTATGTTTTTCACAGAAAGTTTTCAAAATTACGAATAAAGAATTTGTTTTTTCCAGTCCTGTTGAGTTTTGACCGGAGTTTTCAATTTGAAGTTAATCCTTCGGTAACTAAGGCCTTGTTTGTTTTCAAAGCTTGATAATCCTTTAGACAAAGGATGAAATAATATTAATGTTGACCCCTTTTTATACTTTTAATAATATTTGGTTCCAGTTTCAAATTTTTGGAAAAATACTTTAATATGGCACACAAAACATGGTTAATTTCGAAATGGATACTTTAGATTTTGGACTTTGGTTAATGGCGATTTTCGTAGTAACCGGTTAATGTTTTCTCAACAGTAAAATAAAAAGGCCTTCCTTTCCAAAGTCCTTAACAAAATCGTGTATACGGTTGTGAAATTGTTTACGTCATTTTCATTGTGGCGAGAATCATCAAGTGTATGCATTCCAGTTACATTTCAATAAACTCAAGAGTTAGCTGAAATAATTCCCCAGAATAAAATACTCAAAACGTTGGTGGGAGGGGGAATATTTGTGCAGCAGGACATCTTGGACAACTCAGACATAAAAATAGACAAAATACATTAAATCGGTGTGAACTCTTTCCGCAATCGGTACCCGAAACAATTTAGCTCACTGCTCCAGGATGCGTCGGTGACGGCTAGGGTAGGAAAGGTTCTAAAGAAGAAAAATTAACCCACAGTCTCGATGGACATAAGACGTAAGCTCCCATGGAATTGGCCACATACCTAAATTGTCGGGCATAGATAAACTGACGGATAATTCCGTTCCGACAATATATCACGGCATGACAGCAGTGATGTTCAGGACTTGATAAAATGTTGGGCAAGGATCCCAAATTTATAGCAGACGATTTCCCCACAGAGAAACCAGTGTGCCCTACTAGTAAATAGGGGTTTTGGGCACGAGCTCAGATTTGTAAACATTTACCAAAATGTTGCGCCCCCTCCCCCTTCCCCAATCTGCAGGAAATTGTGATGCTGGAACGAAATGTGCTCCACTGATAAACTCAATATGACATCATCTCCATCTTGCCGTGATGACAGGTAATTGGAAAATTGCCCCGAGCAGAGGGTTGTTGTTCATTGATTGATTAAAATGGTTCAGTTAAAATTGTACCATGACAAATTTGCGGCTGCAATCGAATTGGAAAATCGAGAGAAAACTGGTCGTTATATCATTCCTACAATCTCGGTTTTCCCGTAATGTGAATACAGTGAATCGCTTCCGGCTTCTAGGTTAATATTCATTTTGGAGATATTTTTGTTTGGTAAATATTACAAGGAAATTATTCCGTCATAGGAATGGTAAATCTATTTTTGCCCACGCAGTCTTTCTAACCGCTCCACAGCAGGTATCTTTGTCCTGTCAATGAGATATATCTAATTTTTGCAAGCAAATATTTAAAGTGGAAAATCGTGAGAGACAGACAATGTTCCATTTTATTAAATTTTCTTCAACGCTCTGCCCTGATTTTCATACCAATTGTGGATTATATTTTTTTCCCTTTTTTTTTTTTAAATATCGAAATCGCAAATTGGGGTTGAAAAAAATTTATTCTTTTTTTTCTGTGTTTACAATTCCGTGAAATTATGAATATTTTCGAGAAATATTGATTTTTATTGAACGGAATTAATTAGAGTAGAAAATTGTTCTTGCAAAAACTTAAAAATTTAGGGCATAAAAATATAGTTTTAAAAAAATTTGCATACAAAGTGTAGGTAAAACGGGTATTTTGCTCGTAAAATATATTCATATTTAGAGGAAATTTTTCTACCTTTTGTTCCCTGGAAATCCATAATATTGTTTGTTTTTTTTTGCATACAATATTTGAGAGCTGTTTCCTGCGGTAATTGAAATGTCCACTTGCAAACAAAAACACAACTTAAGCATACTAATTCAACGTGAACAGTCCGATTTAATTATAAATATTTCAATTGACCAAAGAAACATGTCAATTTGCGGTTTGTTGTTCTGACTTTGTCAGTTTTGCAACTTTGTTCATCGTCTCAAATTATTTATACTGAACCAATTAATGCTACAATATTTATTGTAGAATGTCCGGAAGTTGATGTGGGTCAGATTGGTTTGCGAATACTTTTCCAAAATTGCGGTGTTCAATGATATCTGCTCTGTATTATAAACTTGCGTAATAAATTTTAATCAGTTCTCGGAATTATATTTATATACAATTTTGGGAAATTCTTAAATATTTTTTTTTCAAGTAAAAAATGTAATAAATGGAATGACGAAATTTATTAAATTTGCAGTTTTAATATTTTTCAATGTTTTTATTTTGTTTGCTTTGGTGGCATAATATTCGTTTGTTTTTACAAAATGTAATAATATTGTTGAACTTGTTGGAATTTAAATTGTTTTTTTTTAAATATACAATAACATATGTCCTTCATCGAATTCCTCTATTGAATAGAAAACTAATTTTTGAAAATCCACCTTAAGCTTCCGATGAAATTCTATTTAGCACGTGATAGACATCACGACACGGAAATGACTTTCTGAAATCCTTTTTGGATCGATATCTTGCAACGAAATTCTTGATTGGATTGCATTAACACAAAAAAAGAAATGTGTATTAAATTGCAGCTAAAAACAATATAACGAGTTGCAAGAATACTACGTGACAGATTTGGAAAATGTGGATTTCAGTATATGGCAGTTTCAGCATATCGATCGTGGCGATACCGGCCCAGAGATTTTTTTGGTATTACAGAATGAAATCATAAAACGAAATTCATTTTATATTGTTTTATTTCAATATTTTTATGTTTTATTTAATGGTTTTTTCCAAAAAATATGACTTCAATATCCTTTTATATTGTTGATTTTGCTAGTTTAATAAACTATCGTTGAACTAAAATAACGTCTTATAAAATATAATGAAATCAGTGAATTTCAATTTTAATTTCATCCTCGCACAATGAAGTTTTGTATCTAATTTGCATATCAGAAACGTCCTTACGCTTATAACAGTCTATGGGCCGGAGATTTAGTTTTGTATAAATTGCGTGTTCTGAGCATTCGTGAGTGTTTTTGTGGAAGTAATTTCCATAAACTTGTGTCCTTGAAGATTAACATCAATGTCATAAACATGTCATAGACATCAAAGGACAATCTGCTTGAAGAGATTCAAATTTCCTAAATAACGAGACTCGACGACAGTCAAACAGAGGCAAAATGTTAATCGTGCATAATTTCCGTGTAACTATCACGAGCACTTGATGACAGATTTTAAGGACATTTTGGTACATACCGATAAGCCCTATCAGGACGAGATATTGCCAATAATCCATGTTGCGGCTGGGTAGGTAATTAGTGCACGGGTGCTTCACATCAAGTCTCACGGCACTCGGAAAACACTATCAGAAGTGGAATTCAGGAAGGGGGAGATGGGCGGGAATAACAACAGTGCGACTGGCGCCTCATACTGTAACCCTTGGTTTTAAAACTTTGCCCTTTTTTTGGACTCGAGCTTTCACACTTTTGTAGATATATTGTATTAACTTCAAGTCAAAAAAATTAAATAATATATAATGGACACTAAAGCGAGAACAACAACGAGAAAAAAACGAATTTCGGTTGCTAGATTTCAAAACATTCGCATACTTAGTGGAAAGCTAGCCCCGCGGAACTATTTGCAATCACTGACCGAGGAGAGCTTGTCGGGGTGTGGCGGAGGAATTTTATTAACACTGTTCTAGGTATTCACTTCATTATGTGCACTAATTAATCTCGCACGCGATTGTCCACATGGAATGCAGCATCCACCATCCGCCGCCGGATGCCTAATGGCCTCAACAGGCCCACCAGGATCACCACCAGAAACACCAAAAGGAGCAAGGATGTTCGAACGTTTTAATTTGCCCGCGAATCGAGTCAGCTACCGTCGCCGCCGGCTCTTCTGATTGAACTTAACAGCAAGACTGATTCCCATTAGATGGTCGGCACTATCTCGAAGTTGCCAATTTGCTTGCGGTTCAGATGTGGTACTATCTTTACAGCATGCGATGATATCACGAGAATGAAATAAGAGATTTTAGCTTTTCGGATATGTACCAACGTCGGGGGATGAGAGTTGGATGCTTTTCTATGGTAATCTAGTTCTGCGCAGGTTTTCTAATTGAGATTGCGGACGATGGAGAGGATTTCCAAATGTTTCCCCTGTGAAAGTGGTTAAGAGTTCATGTAAACATCAGTTGAGTTGGAAACTCCGATATGGCAAGGGAGTACGATCGATCAGCTCAACACTCAATGTCTCGTCGGCATATGTAGCCTATGTCCTAAGCTTGATTCTCACGAAGTTTTACAATTGGTCCTCATATTTCTCTGGGATCATGTGACCCTTTTTAATGGGAATTCTCCATTTTCCAAATAAAACCATTTTGTGTTTTTTATATTAACAACAGAAAAATTTATTTCCAGTTATACGATGAACTGCTAAATATTACAATTTTTTTAATTATGTAACGCATTTAAGACCTAAGGACATTAGATACACTTCCGGCTTTATTCTCGTTACATTAAACGAGAAGTAGAAGATGTTTTCAATATTACCGACATTTTATGGAAGGATGAGAAAAGGAAAACGCATTGTTTCGACATGTTTCTGGATTTTAAACGAAATGAATAAAATTCATCATCAATTTTATCATTTTCGTTTTTGCGATGAAAAAAATGTACGTTCCTTCTCCACTTCAATGAGCACTGGAGCGCCATGGTTCATTCCTCGTTTCATTGGTGGCACTTATATTTTATATTTCAACATATTTACCGATTTGTCCTTTTGGTGATTTAACAGAAATGTTTGTTTTCAAGCAACAATAAAGTGGATTTCATAGAATGAGTTCTCGGTATCCTTGCATGATATATCCTTCTGTTTTACTGTAAAGTTGATTTAGTATTTATGTGGGCAAAAGGATTTGTTACAAGGAGTCAGGAGACTAGGTAAAGGTACAACAAATAACAATAACAAAAACAACAACAGCGGCAGATGTTCCAGGAAGTCTCGATGTCAAGCAGTTTGAATATCGAGTACATAATTTGAAAAATTAAGCTTCCAAATTGGTCGGATATAATGGCGATATTTTCCATATGAAATTGTTAAAAACAATAATTTTTTGCGTTTGTGGAACTGAATAAATCAATTCCTATTTGCTGTTTTGGTGATTTTCTTTAGCGCAATTTTATTTTATTGACATTTGGGTATTTTTTTATTCTCCCAAAACATGGAAATCTGCGTTATAAGATATGTTTGACGTCTCTTCTAGAAAAAACGCTTCCAACAAGGTAGAATTTGCTATATATCTGCAATAAAAAATTTTAAGGAAGCAGGAGTGATTTCTTTGTAATTCGTTTAAATTTCGAATTTTTACGAAATTTTACGATAACATAACCTTCGTTCGTAGGAAAATCATAATGTGTGATCGTATATTTTTTCTAAAAAAAAAACTCTTGTCTATCTGCTTGCAGTTTATTTTCATGTTATAAAAATTGTTCCCCACGATTTGTTAATAAGTTGGATGCTTGTGAATTCAATTGCCGTATGCAATAACATTACGGTTAAAACTTAGGTATTATAGAAAATCCCACCGCATTTCTAGTGGTATGTATTGTTATATGTAATTAAACCATTATCCCTTTCATATAGCTCCTATCATAATTGAATGAAAATGTCTGCTTATTATATTGTAGATCAAAATTTCAACCGAATAAAAATTCTTAATTCTGGAATATTAATTAATTGGTTAAAAATCATTTTCACAGAGTTCACTGACAAATATTTAATCCATTTAGCAACATTCTTCGAAATCCTGTATTGCTCTTCATAGTATTAATTGATTATCTCTTTATTTTCCTCCATTACTTTAATTACTCGGTTCACTAGTTTGAAACCGTGACAATGTTTTGCATGAATTTAAACGTCCTCCACAAATCCGCTTGAGTTTTACGACCACACGAATCAGTTAAAATGTACAAAGTGGAAATCGGTTTTTAAATTTCCTCGAAACAGTTTCTTCTGAAACATTTTTATCGAATGGTCTGCAACAAAATGGTCCGTTGTTTTGGTAATTGACTTGAAAAATAAAAAAACCGAGAATGATGCTAAATTAGTAGACACTGTTGCGCCATATTTCAGTGTTCTCAAACGGAAACCAAGGCCACACAGCATCAGTTGAAGACCCCTGTAATACAAAACGGTCCGCGTAGACATATCCTTGTGCCATATTTGCCTATTTATTCCAGCCAGTAAGTTCATAAAATTGTCGTTTCTCCTATTGCATAGTGAATGCCGGGCGAATTTTCTCTTCCCCAAAAGGAGCCGTTTTCAGCGAACTGGGCAAAACTTGTGCCAAACGAAATTCGTTTTCTTTTCGTTTCATCAAAACAAAGCACCAACATTTTGGTTTTTAACCAGAGTTGTGCTAAACCGAAAATTTCTTCCACAGTAAATTTCATTGAAGTAAAATGCATTTTCATGTTAAACCACGCAAAAGAAATTGAATCGAAGATTTTGGAACGATGAAAGACCTCGGTTGAATCGTTCATATGCGACAGGTGATCTGATACCGAAGTGAATTATTGAATGATCTAGTGGAACTATAGTAAATAATGTTAATTTTAGTTGAATTCTGCGAATGTTCCTCTCAGATATTTTAAATGACTGTGAATTTTTATTGTTTATAGTTTTTATTTTATTTTTCTGTGTCGATTATCAAACTTTGGCGAAGTCTTTTTTCCAGTTTCTTTTACAGTATAAATTGAAGCTGTTTGTTTTTGAAAGGTTTCAGCTTGGAGTGTTGACATAAGTTTCAATTTTATAGGCACTACCAAAAACTACCAGATATTCCGAATAATTCCAGATTTTGAGAATTTACTGTCAAGGAGTTGAATACTTTTTGTAGTTTGCTTACGGATTTCGAAGAGGAAAAAAAAAATATTTTTGGATAAATTATTTGTTTCACAAAGTGTTCTTGAATGTTTGAACACGAAAATTAATAGAAGTGTTGTGTTTTAATGCGTGAACTTTTTCAGCACAATGTTTTATCAAATTTTGTCAACCTACATATTACTTTGTGTTTCCCTAAAATAGCAGCGATGAGGAAATTTTGGTGCAGCTAAAGCACATTTTATCCTTCGGGCAGGAACATGAGTGCAACATAATATGTGCTTCGAAGGGATGTCGAAAGATGTAACAGTGTGTATTATAGTAAACCTGCACGTTGATTTTATTAAGGGTTGGTTGCTGTTAGTTATAATAAGTTAGCGGGCTGTACAAAAAAGGGATCACGCCTTTCAATATACCACCATGTGGTAC
The DNA here is from genome assembly GCA_963082835.1 of Leptogaster cylindrica. Lineage (NCBI taxonomy): Eukaryota > Metazoa > Arthropoda > Insecta > Diptera > Asilidae > Leptogaster > Leptogaster cylindrica. Next base: position 28,863,658 of record OY720107.1, read on the forward strand.
ATTCAGGACAAAGCACTACCTTTTATTAGAGAACGGATGTGACTCCGCCAACACTCGTGTGTGCAGTGTGCACCAATACAATGACAATAAACATTACTACTTACCAGCTGTGACCATAAAAGAAAATGAAAGAATAGAATCAGTCCATTGTAAAAAACAAATTGTTTCATACAAATAGATCTGTCCGTGAAAGTGTTTTGAAAAGTAAAAGCTGACTGCAATTCATTGATTGGTCGTTGTCATTTCTTTGTAATTGATAAAACCACTTTTTTACGTTCCAAAATTTTCCAAAATTGATTATATTTAAATTTCTCGTAAAATATGTCTGAAAGTTTTTTTTTATTGAATCCAGAAAAATCACGTTTCATTACAGCGGCAAAAATTGCATTTAAATTTGTTGTTCCTGTTTCCCCGTCACCCCCGAAATTGTCACATTAGATTTGCGTCAACATCCATGTTCAATTTCGTTGCGATGATATTTTCAGAAAAAAAAATACATTAGGATTTTTCAGATATAAGCAAATAGACTAAAAATCAAGAAATAAGAGAAGTTAAGCTAAAACTCGAAGGAAACCAAAATATAAAGATTCAGGATTCTCGGCAAGGACCAGCATGCTTCGGGTCTCCCAAGAGTGTCGGCAAAACAAATCTGCAGAAAAGTGGGGAATTATGTTAGCTTCACCGTAAATTTTACCAGATTTTTACTTGATTCACTTTTTGTTGTACATTATAAGTACATCCGCTATAATATAAGGATGTTCATAAGATTAGGTTTCCTTTTCTACGTTCATATCTTTCATTACGAAAAAAAATTTCCATATTTTGTAGGAAGTTTATTTTTATTTGTGCGCAGATTTGGAAGGAAGAGAAACATTTCCAGGATTTTCATAAAATTTGAATGAATGTCAGATTAATTATCTCTTTTACATTTCATCTTTGGGAAAGACTGCAATCCAGATTACCGTTATATTTTTATGCATATATTTGTTTTTTCTTTGCTTTCCAGATGTTGTGCGAGATATATTATATCGTAACTTATTTTTCATAGAAGAAAATGTCAAAAGGATAGTTTTGAAATTTATCCCCATTCATATTTATGAACTTCTAGAAAATGAAACCTTTTTCAGTATTTCATGGATTTCTTTATTGTAATCCTTTACGTTGGTTTTTTTTTTTTAAATTTTACGTACAATGTTTTGTTAATAAGTTTTAAGAAACAAATTAAGAACTTTTATCCTTATTTTTGTGTCCTTGTTTGAATTGTTGCATACTTTGACTTCAATTAATGACATTTTAAGAGGAGTTTATTACAATCGCATTGAATTTTTGACACTAATTAATATTAATATCGAAATGCTCTCTCTCCTACCCTAATTGAAGAACTAATGAAGAACTTACTGCATCATTACTCATGAGACGGATGGAGAGATAAGAATCTGCAAAAATTGGAAGTAAAGCGAATTGGGGAGCATAAAAGAATCTTCAGGGCAAACATCTTCAGGCCATTTATTCCCAGATATCCTTGATGGTGCGACGGAGGCCTTTCCTCCCCACTGTATAAATACACACGTTTGCGTCTATATTTTTGCTAGAAGGATATTCGGAGAAGTTTATGGCCAATATATCTTAAGCTCCTATCCTGGGCGATCTTCCAAATTGTCCGTGACGTGACTTCTTGATAATAAGTTTATCATGTGTGCTGCTATTGCCAGTTTCGTTCATCTTCCTTCGTACATTCATTTTGGCTTAAACTTTTTTAATTTCACTGTTGTGTTGTTTACTTTGGACCACTGTTGACTGACTGCTGGGGCGCGCGGTGGTGTATCAAGTGGTTGTTGTACAGCAGAAAGTGGCTGGTGAAAATGGAAGGCTCTAAAATGAGATGAAAAAAATAAAATAAAATAATTTTCTCACCAACGCCATTTCGTCCCTTGTGTGCTTATCTACAACAGAATGTGTGGTTGTTTTTTGTGGCATAACACCTATAAATATTACACTTACACCACCCTCTGCAGTGAGCTCAGATGGAATTTTTGGTTTTATATTTTTTTCTGCCCTATTCTGAAAGCATTTAGTGAAAATCGATGGAAGGAGCAGGATCAGTAGGAGCCGGTGGCGTGGAAGTTTAATTTAGTAATTTAGTTACTTTAATATTTTTTGTAATCAGAACCTAATTATATCCTGCCAATCTTTGCCTCATTACGAGGGCAGTGAAGACAGTGCGAATAATTTTCTCCTATCCCTTTAGTAGCACACATCACCAAAAATGGCCACAAAATTCATTATCTCATTCTTTGTTGTTTCGAGTAGTGCGGAAGGGTTGCTAAAATTTAGTAAATAGTAAAGAGGCGGCGACGTTTACTCTGATGTTCTCAGTCAAATTGCGTTGATCATCAGCAATTGTTCCCCCGCGATGCCATTTCTAGTAGATTTCGAAGTGGGAATCTGCACCAAAAGATTACACAGCTTCAGAAAATAATATTCCAGTTTCAATTTTCTGGATTAGTAACTATGGAAATGGAGGTGAAAAATGTTCCAGATATGTACGCATTTCCATTATTAAAATCCAGCAAACATCAACTAATGTTTGGATACAGAGGCGGAATTCGCAAAATTTGGGTTGTCCACATCAGCGTTGTAATTTCGAGAGATTTGTTTGTGTAGGTTGGAAAGGGCTTGAACAAATACTGATCATTCTGGAGTTTTACATAAGCGTCGGTCGTGAAGTACCGCAGTTTTTTTTTACTCATTTTGTTTTTATATTTGCGGGAAAAGAACACGTCAAATGTCAATATTTAATATGTCGCGGTCGTTTCGAAATTCCGAATTTCAATTTTGAGGATATTTAATTTAATTCGTTTTTAATGCTTCGGTATTTAATTTGCAATTGAAATAAATTTCCGATCTTTGTACAAGGTATAATCAACTTACTGTCTCACTTGAATAATATTGTTAAGCCAAAATCCCAGTAGAGTTGCGTCCTTGCAGAATTCTAATAACGCAGAACGCTCCTGATATTTTCGTTCGCAATTACCGTCCTGCTAGACATAGCACACACTATCGTCCATGTTCGTATTTTCCAGAAAAGTTGAAAAGCACAGAATGTATAATAATGTTTCTTTTCTTGTTTCTGTCTGTTACTACCATAAATTTGTCAAATACCACTCACTGACAGACGTATGATCGCACAGCCCAAACTTTTTGACCTAGAACCTTGAAATTTTGCACGGACGTTCCTTTTAGGGTGTAAACAACGGCTTAGGACGGGTTTTTGAAAATTCCTCCCCTAAAGGGGTAAATGTTTGTAAGGAAATCCGTCATTTTTAAAGTAAAAAAATCATAAATATTGTTATGTAGTCTTTTAATAAAAATAAAAAAAGGTGTATCAGGGTTTTTTGTAATTCAACCCCTAAGTGAGTAAAATTGGTCATGAAAGTTTCTATGAAAATTCGACATTTTTTAAGTTAAAAATTCGTAAAAATTGGTATTTTGCATTTTGTTGGAAACAAAGAAACACGCGTATCAGGATTTTTTTAAATTCCACCCCTAAGAGGATGAAAATTTGTATTGAAATGTGCCATTTTTTCAAGTAAACAAATCGTAAAAATCGTTTTTTGGCTTCTTGTTAGAAATAAAAAAAACACGTATATCAGGATTCAGGATTCCACTCCAAAGGGGTAAAATAGGAAATGACATTTTGTCAGAATATCCGCCATTTTTGAAGTAATTCTTCAGAAAAATTGGTATTTCGCCTTTTTGGTTAGAAAAAAAGCTCAATGAGAACTACCAAATCCCTATCCTAATTCAACCACCCAAAACCACCCTTGACTGAAAAAAACTAACTGTACGGGAAGCGGTTCTATGTCATATATATATAATACGTCGCGTTTGGGGGAAGTTCTAAATTCAAAATGTAATCTGTAATGTATTTTGATTTTCACCGACCCGGGTGTAACGGGGTATACAGTATATACCAGCTAGTACGTAATCAACGAGAGTGCAGCCTGACACTCTTATTATTCGAGGTTTCCATTCTTTAATTGTTATATTTATGGCCGTCAATGGTTTATCATCGTTTAGTAAAATAAAAAACAAACCTATAAACCTATATAGCTACCGAGTGACCAGAAAAAATATTGTTTTTAAATATTTTTTTTGTTCATACTCGAACTGAAAGTTTAAAACGGCGGAAAACAATTTAATTTAAAAGCCGATAGTTTTGCTGTAAACCACCGATGCCAAACAGAATTTGAACTTAGCCATTGATGCTTTATCCGTCAAGGCTCCCGGGGGAAGAATTACAGGAAGATAAACGACAACGAGGACGGCCAAACTCATACGGCAGTCATATCCTTTTGGGAACATGCCAACGGAATCGACTATAACAACACAGAAGGAGGTCGATCAAACGTAAAAACGGACATGCAAAAAACAAAAAGGAGAAAAAAAAGACATGAAAAACTTTACACAATCGTAAAATGGGCAAATGATTGTGTTTTTGCAATAAAACCTGAAACTCTACTCATCAAAGTCATGCGGTCTCCAGGCAGCAACATTTCACAGGAATAAAAGGGAAAATTCGCTTGCTCCTGACATCGTTCCGGGAGCTAATCTGCAAATCGCATCTCAACTCGATGCGGTCTCTGGCTGCACAACTTCCAAGCGAATTGCTCACTGGAATCTCAAGTTCCTTAATTGCAGATTTTCGCGGCTTGTGTCACGAAAATTTCAGCTGGAGTACCCAATCGATTTTCTATACATTCCCGTATAATTCCGGGCATCGTTCTGTCAGAACGAATTCTATTGAATTCGTGTCCCATTCCCTCAGGATAAAATTCGAACTCGAGATGAACTTCTGTCGCTGAAACAGACGAAATTTCCCCTAATAAGGATCCTTTGTACGGTTTTTCCGCTTTGAATTTTGTCATGGAAATTTTTTGTCTTTAAATCAGGACGTTTTATGACTGATTGATCAAAAGGACTTAGATAGAATAAAAGTTCGTGGCCACTGCGAATGGGTTTTAATCAGTAACAAATTTCTGTTTGATCTGTCAGCCCGTTTTTTTATTCCGAGAAGCGTTTTTCAGGATCTTGCAGAAATTTCTGCTAGGCACATTAATTGTGTTTCAATAACAATCAAAATAACATTTCAATCTCTATCGTATTGAATTTGTTTCTAATATGGGTTTGAACAATGAATTTACAGCAAATGTTTAAATAATTGACGTACTTTTGAAGCTGGAAAAATGGTCGAATTTGTCTTTTTGCTTAAACCAAATTGAAATATCCGCGATGTCATCATATGATTGTCTCGATTCTCGAATCGATACTTTAGGGTATGAAAATCTGATTCTATCATTAAGCGGTTTAAATTTCTGTCGATATGGCAATGATATTGTGATACCTTATGTGATATCCTTTTTCGTTTGAGATAACTTTACAAATTTTAAATGGGTTTTCAGACAAGAAAAAATGCTACCAAAATGTTTAGATAAAGTTTTTGGTTTCCCCCAAAACAAAAAAATTGGGGTCTGTCAAGATTCATGAAAAGACAATCTCATATGTTAAGGAAGTTGGTGAAAAAAAAAACAAAAAAAAAGCAACAACAGAGTGAATCTGGATGCGGAGAAAATGGATTTGTTAACAAGGAATTCGATGTTGTGTCTTGTGCTCAAGTATTAACTCATGTGTGTCAATAAATGAACATTAACAATTTCTGCTTGAATTCTTCTGAATAGGCTTCGACGGATCCTTGCGCTTCTCCTTGAAACATGATTACAATTTCATTTAATGTTTCGTCTGCATTAGACCAAATCGCATGGATAACATTCTCATGCATCCCTGAACCAATGGTAGCCGAGCACTCGCCAAACCAAGAGGAAGGATGGTAAATCCTGTAGAAATTTTAGTCTTCTCTCGTTGTGTGCCAGCAGAGTCGGCTTAAACTCAATAAATTCAAATGGCAACCGTTTGACACATAAATCTCCTTACAAGGATCTTTTAGTAAAGTTCGTGTTAGCTTGTGGTGAGGTGGGGTGGTGGCGGTAGGAATAGGACTTCTGCTTAAGTGATGCTACTAGGATTTTCTAGAGATTACAGTTTCGCAATGCCAAACTGAAATTGTACTGAACATTCATAAGGCGTGTGAAGGATTGCTTTGTGTCCTTTTTGAAAAGCCGTCAAGCAAGGATCGGATATATAATCCAGATTTAGTCACCTTAAAACTTTTGAACTGATTACATCCATCTAGAACGTTTTATTCAATGGACTCCTGGAGAACAAGCTGCGTCAAATCTTTTATCCGGAAAAAGAAGTATGAATTTTCCGACAAATTGTTTCCGGTTGAAAGTCCGAAGTTATGCGTAAAAGAATTCGCGAAATCCTTTTTGTATTTATAATGGGTCTATTAAAATTATCTTATATGACCACAACAAAAAAGAAGATTTATACCTTCCGATGAGGTAATTATAAATCAATTCCCCTCCAGAATAATAATTCATATTTAATTGTTTTATGATTTTTCCAATTGCAACATATGTTCAGCGGCATATTTTTTTTATAGCGCTCAAAAATGAGTACATTATTTCAAGCTCCGAGCAATTCACATTTGTGTACTTGGATACCAAAGAAAGGGTTTCAAGTGTAAACTACCAAAAATAATTTCTGAGCAGGAGCATAATTACTGCATATCTTCTTTATACTCTAGCAGTTTGTTATTGGCTAGTTCAACAAAATAAAAACCAAAAAAAAAATTGCAACAATAAAATACTGCCTGGACAGTGGACACGTTTATAAACTCCTGCCTGGGGTAAAAGTCAGCTGTCCAACCACCATCGCGATCGCCTATCGGTCCAGAGAAATACCCGGATGTGGAGCAATTAAGTTCACACAAAAACCATTCTCTCCCGCCACTGGGCAAAGGACTACAAAAGCAACATTGAATGTCGGCAAGGAGCAGAATAAACTGGTTGTGGAGATAGAGAGGTAGGGAAACAGTAGATTGGGGAAGAAAACCATGGACACCAATAGGATTGCTAATTGTGCGAAAATGCTTAGCTTTTGCGTTTTGATAAACTCCGTTTTTCGCAAAAATTCTCTGGACTTTGAACCCTTTACAATTAAGTACAGCCTATTTGTCCTGTTGTGTAGATCTTTTGCTCTCGGGATAATTCATTTAGCCTATTTGATATATGATAACCCACTCAGAGAAGGCTAATAACTTTTACTGAAATTAATACGCTTGCGGTTGCATTACTTATTTACTAATACCAGATTAAATTTTTCTGATGTTAAGTGAAAAAGTATTTTTTGTTCTGGGTGTACTTAGACACTATAGAGTTGTACACAATAACGAGAACGAGATCAACGGATTCGGATGATAAGTTTCTTGTTGAGGCAGTTTTTACATCGAGAGGTAGCAACAGTAATTAAATTACAAATATAATAATCATGTACTACCTACCTCCTGGAACCGGGGTTAAACTCGACAGACTGCTACCAGCGCCGTAAGTAATTTTTTAGTAAAAGCGATAAAACTCAATTCATTCAAATGTATTAAGTATACACGATAAATGATATAGTTTCCGTTTTTTAGTTTCCTAGCATCTTTGCATTCACCCTGCACTCTCATATTCCTTAAAATTTATACTAAAAATTGTCCAAACTTTTATTAACTCTGTTCCTTGCTGACGTAAATAATAAACTTTCTACCAGAGTAGTCTCAATGTAGAGAGGATGAATAAAATGTAAATGAACAAATGTAATTTAAAATAATATTAACTGTCATAAAATGCAACGAAAGTTAACAAAACCTCCCTCGAGTTCAATTTCCAAAGTAAAGTTTATGAATCCTCTGCATTCTACTCAAGTATGCACAATGTTTTGGCATCCTTACTAATTTTCACCAAGGTAAATTCTTAATGTATGTTGTATGCGCACTTTTATTGAATGAAAGCTTCCTAATTTACATAGTAATTGCACAAGATAAAGCAACTTTGAACTTAAGTTGAAAATTAATTTGAAATATACAGACAAGTTCGACAGTAGATAGGGACAAGAGCAACTTTCATTACTACACTATACAGTAGCAACAACAACAATAATAAGTAATAACATCAACAGCAAAAATATCGACAAGAACAACGTCAGCAATCTACGAAGAAGAGTATATGAGTATATTTACATCTAAAAAGAAAATATTTGCACTTTACGATAAATTATTTCGTGATAATAACTTTAGTTAATACGAGTACCACATAAAATTCGGAATTGTTATTGGAAGAACATTTGTGTTATGACGGTCAAAGCTCAATAACATCGTCTGAAATTGTCGCATTATTTTGTGGTGAATGAAATTACTTTGTGATGAGGGGAAACACCGAAAGCAATAAAATTTTGCACGATATTGGAAAATAAAAGTATCAGAAGATTTCGTTTATATGTAGGAGATTTGCACCAACACACAAGGATGCGTGGATAAGATGTCCTACCCATTGGCAAAGTGAATGACATTTTCGGGGGTAGAGGTTAACAGAGGCATGGAAACAATTTTCCCTATTGTGTACGGGGATCATTAAAGCAAGCCACAATATGGCTTAGACATCCTTGAATAAAGTTGAACGATTAAAGACCAATTCGGACTGCATCTGCATCAAATATTCATCATGAAATTACGATAACAGATGAATTTTTAACAAGCGTTTAAAAAGGTTTTTTGTTGCTGTGTAGAAGCAAAATAATGTATTTATTTTTCATTGAGGTTTTTATAAAATTTTAAATGCCTATACTTATAAATGAGACGTTGAACTGTAATTTCTAAATACTTATCCCTAGTGTAAAATAACTAGAGGGCATGCATTAGCCCTCCATATAAAAATCCTTCCATATATATGTATATGTGTTCAAAAGTCCGAAATAAACGACCGAATTTTTTATAAAAATAAAAATCCTTCGAGGATTCCGATTCCATTTTTCAAGTACTTACACATATGTACATGTATTTCAAAAACTACAATTTAAACACAGCTTTCTTATCCTCATTACCCGTTCACTTACATGTCTCCCAAAAAGAGATATGCATCAGTCGGAAAGAATTATGTTTTAAAGTAAGTGAAATTCAAAATAAAAATTCATACACAGACACACACAAATACATATTTTCAGGTCATCTCCGGAGGGCCTTTGTTTATTGCGCGATTCCTTCGGTCGGTGTCTTTTATGGGCTAAGTATTGATCATTCTTAAAATGCCATTTAAAGATGATGGAAAAGATAAGACGACCAGGGGATGATGCATTTGGGCAAGGCCATCCGGTCACATGTACCGGGGTGAATACAAATTAAAGCTTAAGTGGGGAGTGTCCCGGGTAGTATGTGCACTTATTGCAGGACTCTGCAGTTGCGCTACGATGAGATTTTCCCTGGGATCTTCGTTTAACAATATTAACTAGATTCCAGTACTTGTATGGATGCCGAGTTAAATTTAATATTCACAACGTCTTCAAGTTGCACTGGAAATTTTCCCCAACTTTGACAAAGATGCTATCAATTTAAATGCACAATGTTAGTTTCCGTGTTTATTAAGGTCTGGATTGTTTCTAGAAACGAATTCGAAACTATCTTCTGTCGTACTCTCCTCGTTTCGCAATACAATGCTCTTGATTAGCCATATTAATTCTCTCCTCCTCCTCCCCCTCCTTCGCTGATAACTTCAAATATTTCTAATTCACCCAGTGCATGCAAAATAGATTCCTCCTTTTTTTGCAACCAAATGCGGTTACATTTGCATGGTACTTTCTTTTAGAAAATCCTCCGATGAGTTCTCCAACAATTTTACTCTACTTGTTATCATTTCCACATCCGCAACATGTTTTTTTCTGCAATTCTCCGTTGAATCCTGTCACAACAGATATATTCGTTGAACGCTTGATATGCGACACAAGTTCTTTACTGTTAAGTTGCAAATCCTTGCATGATCCGTATCTAGCCTGCTAAGTATTCAGGTTATGTTCCTGTGATGTGGTTTAGAGCATAAAACAACCGAATTGTGGAGGAGTGGGGGTGACAGGGGAAGAGCTTAGCGCAGTAAAAATGACAAAATTCCGGGGAAAAAATTCGAGACTTTTAGAAAGGAAATCGATGAATGAATGCAAACGAGGGTGGGGGATTGCAGGACTAATGTAAAAGTTCTTTTTTTTTCAAAATTGAAGATTTCCTGGCGGTAAGGTCGAGATTACAAATTACATGTCGGAGTATTTTTAGACAGGACATTTTGTGGATTTTGTGTGATATGTGCCAGAATCTGGCCCGAAATTGGTTGAATTGAAGTTGATCGAATAGGACTTGATATTACAGGATATTACAGGACTTGATATCAAATGTGCTTTATAAAGTGATAAACACTTCAAACTGTTGGTTTTATGGATTTTTTTTCAAAATAGAATTCAAAAATTTTCACTACTTTCAAATAAAGAAACATCTTGAAAATACACAATGAAATGAATGACCAATATAAATAATAACACATTCTCAAACAACGCAACATGTGTAAAACAAATTTATAACCCCAAAGATAAATGTCACAGTGCGTGAAAATGCTTTCCCGGATAAAATATAAAACAATATTTCATTCTGGTCTTTTATAGGCAAACTTAAATCATGTGCACGAGTTCCTTATCAACAATATTTGTTGCTGGAGGTTAAGTAAAAATTCCCAAAAATGAAATATTTTATAGACGGCCTAAAAAAGTACACAAGCTATATTTTATTTAAAAAAAGAAAAAAACGTTACGACCCTTTAGGTAACTATAAAGAAGCAATAATAAACAAAAACAACAATGAGGAGACAAAATAAATATTGTGGGCATTCAAGCACAAAAGTCTTTTTCAATTATCTTGAATGATATGATCCTGGGCGACAATTTATGTTTGCTGTAGAAAAGGTGTTGTACTAAAACCACCTCATAAAAATTCCACAAGGAGTTCGTTATGGTCCTGGACCTGATATATATGTTTCCCTTACGTATGAAATTTTCAGATGTTTCCCGAGAGGGACATGAAAGGGAACCAACCCTCCAACAAGAAAAAGAACAGAAGAGAAAAAGAGTAATGCTGACTAGTGACTATACATCAGATGGGCATGCAACCGAACACGTGAATGTTAAAAAAATCAGAATATGTTAGTAATATTGATTTCGGTAACACAGGAGGCGATCATTTTAAATATTAAAAGTGCTTACTTTCTTCGACGGAAATTTTTGGCAAAGCAAGTACAGGACCTTTTCTGTTTTGTATACTTAGAATGCATTATTCAGGATTTTTTATCTTATTTCCGATTTATTGCTTTGGATTTCGTCCCTTTCAGTTATAGGCCAAAAATTAAGATTAGGTATAGCATTCGAAATATCCTGAGGACAACAACAACAACATTTTGGGATTTACAAATTAATAAAATTATTATTTGTTGTTGAAAGCAATAACTAATATCAGAAAATCACATGTGCGAGTCTTTGATTTTAATCTGTCAAATTGTGGCATGCCACACCAGTAAATCTTGAGATTTTGAAATATCTTAAAGCATTTACCGGACTTATCCTGAAATCCATTCACATCATATTTCTTCCGTAGTTGATTGCATCATTTATGGAAGACGGTATCTCGTAAATGAGGAAACCAACTTAATGAAAGGATACCTTCTGTGTTGGCCCTAAACTCCAAGCAATCCATAAAATCCAATTAAAACAAAACGAGCTCTTTAGCAATCAATCAATTCCATGATAAGAGTCTAGAGGATTAACGTTATAAGAAAACTTATGGCCTGCTAAATCCCCACGGACGCTATAAGAGAAATGATACTGGCAGCTTACTATAATCGTTTAATTTAATTGTGTTCAACAGTGGGTACTTTTAATATGTTTTGTAGGTGATAAAAAAGTTTTCATCACAATCCTACTCACGCTATTGCTCGAATTTCTTCGGTTTGTCTAATGGTGTTTTTTTAGCAATCCTAGTAAAAAATTATTATATTGAACATTTAGTTTTTATGGTTGCATCAACAGGAAAAGACACAAGGATTTAGTGGGATCGTAGTTTTAGTATAGGAGTTGTTGTTGTAGGTACTAAACTTCTGTTATATTTAGATGAGCTTTTCTGCTGTATGCCAAGCAACCACTTAAATTCTGAATACATCGCTGGAGAGTTAATTGTAATTAATTAAGGCGAAATTCGGAAATTCAACGGAAAATCTTGTTTCTTAAAAAGATCGTTAAATTTAGAAATTTTCCAATTGTGCATTTGTTAAGGATACGAAATTACTAGATTTCTCTTTTTGTCCTTCTGCCTGGAAAGTGATGATAATTAAAACAAAACTTAAAATCCTCATAAAAGATTATGACAAGTCCTAATTATCCGTTACGATGATGGAGGGAGGAAAAGCGGAGCGCTTTCATTCTATTCAAAAATATGCTCCTGGAAAATTACTCCCAAAGGAGAAGATATGACAAAGCCGACAAAAAATAAAAAGTCCTGAAACGTAACATTTACCAGATTTAATTTAATTTTATCTCAACAGGGTATCATATCCATTATTAGACATTCTTTGTACCAGAACAAAGTGGGAGACGAGGAAGTTTTGGTATAACTGAAGCGATAATTATGAAACCTGGTGACTGATGGCAGAAATTCAAAATTTTTGAACTTTCATTAGTCAGACTGTCCTTCCTTCATTTAAGCACACACATCATCATTTTGACTGTCATTTAACCTTTGACTGTCAGTTAAAACTGATAATGTGTACCCCACTTAATTTGCGTCTTGAATATACGACTATATCTGCGAAGGATTTTTTCCGGCCCCTTTTCAAGTTTCTTGATTCCCTCTCCATCTCAACGGCTCACAGTGATTAATATGTGCTTTAGCTTGTTCAGATGAATTACAACTTTGGCAAATTTCTTTGATTTTGTTTCCGTCGGATACCAACACAAGTAAATCTCATCAAGTATTAGACAAAGGAGGTCCATTCAACATTTAATCAGATTCCGTTTTCAATCAGATTCCCGGAGAAAATGTCCTGGTGACAAAGGGTGCTGTCCTGGAAATTAATAGCAAACATTCAGTAGCGTGAAAAGAAAAATCTGCACCTAAATACAAGATAACTTAACTACAGAGAACCAATCCTGAATGAGGATAGATTTGATTACATTCCATTGAAGTAAATTTTAAGTAAAATTGAAAAGGAGCCAGCAAAATTGAATGGGATTCCGAATGTTTTTGACTACTGCATAATTCGGGCAATTTTCCGCCAGAGAATTACAAGTAGTAGAGATTGATAGATAAGCGAAATATGTTTCTGATTACAAATCTCTAAATATAAATACTTTCGAAACTCATTAAATTTCTGTGTAGCTTTTGAGAACTGCAGAGAAAATATGCAGAGATTTGCATCTGCTGTTCTCTGAAAGAGTCCAGAATTGAAGAAAGCATCTTCAAAGTTCGTTTCCAGAATAGTAAAGATAAAGTATGGAATATTCCTTACCCGCAGTAATTTCGACTAGAGAATATTTCTTTGTGTACTCCTTGAAATGCGCGGATCAGTGCATCAAGGCAGCCGAAATTGCACTGGAACAAAAAACTCTTCTTGAAGAGGATTTTTACGATTTCCTTGAATCAAGTGCACAACAAGAGCTCACGGAAGTGCGGAGATTTATCATCAAAAGATATAAGCAGCAAGGATAAAACGACGGAGGAACCTTTGGTCGATTCCTGAGATTAGCATTTGGAAACGGATGTCCTTCTAATGTTTAATGCATTAAAACTGAAGTGCATCGCATGTTCAAGTTGAATAAAAATTACTATCTGCTGCACTTATATTGCATTTTATTTATTCCTGTAGAAGTAAATTTTACAGCAATACAACACAGACATTTATTATTGTGCTGAAGTGGACTAAACGTGAAGTTGTTTGAAGGAAATGGATTTTCACTGTTTACTGCAAAAAAAAAAAAGAAATTGAATGAGTTCGTGAATTCCATGAATCTGCTTCTGCAGTGTTAGACATTTCTTATCCCGACGAACACGTAAAAAAAATTTAAGCCATTATCCCTCCTTTTTGGATTTTTTTATCTGCTATAATGATATTAAGAGCATACTTAATTCTTTCAAAATTCTTATAAGTATTACGTCAAACTGCTGTTTTAAACTTTTCAAAGTATTAAACAGTTTTCAGGTCGTCTTAAATTTCTTTAAGTCAAAACTTCCAAGAATTATTGAGGCAAATACAAGAAGTAATTATCTCAGTGTTTCTCATACAAGGATTAAAATCTAGTTCTCTTCTCCTTCAGGATCTAGCTACAATATCTCGAAATTCATAACGTCGATAACATCTTAGACACAATTTCACAATTGCACCACAGTGAGTTGTTCAAAGTAGTTCCAATCGCAGTAACTCCTTCAGTCCTTCGTCCTTTGTATTGAAAAGAAGCCGCGCCCGATAAGAAAATATTCCCAAAAAGCACATCAAATTCTGAAAGCGTCACAAAAGTTGCAAACTTAAAAAATAAACATTCGCACAGTTTGATTTGACTTATATTCCATTTTGGTAAATTTTCTGCATAAATGCCACAGTACAATATCCTCTCGAGTTTAAATGTCAGGATCTGTCTGGCTCCTTGCTGTTTGTATTCATGTAAAGGTATTATACTGTGTGTTTCTACCTCCTATGACAGTTTATGGGGTTTTGTCTCATTGTGCCTGAGCGTGTGTTATCAAATCCAAAAGATCTAAATGGAACTTCATTGTGCTTGGAAATTTATGCTCCTGTCTCCTGGCTTCACGTACCTTCCATATCGTCATGAGGTCCTTTTGTGGTATATACGCAGATGTACGGAAAGGGAGAGGGTATGTGCACAAATTTTATGGTTGTACAAATGGAAAGAAATTTGCATATAAATTTTATTCCATATTTAAGAGGACAACACAAGAATGATCTGTCTTATGCAGACTGTGTTAGCAGTGTCCTGACGTATGCTCCAGAGGTGGGTTCTTTCAGGAAGCTTTTCATGGTTGTTACGGCACTATGAGCTTACTAGATGTGATAAATTGGACGATTCTATCAAGTTCGAAAGTGACAATCATGTCTTCCTTTGCCGTTTGAATTCGTCTTCTTATTAATTTTGAGGAAATCACCCAAAGATGGCTCTTTTTGAAATTACATAGTGTGGCATTGTGATAAAAGGGACTAGTTCAAAAAGGGGTGGGGGGAGCTTTCCAAAGTGCCCCTATTCTGCACAAGTACCCCTTTACTTGTACACTTAATCTTTTTATCCGATGTTTTAATTGTACGGTTGTAAAAGACGTCCCATTTTAAACTGCCTTTTAAAAACTTATAGATTTAATATTGTTTTTTGCACGGTTCTTTTGGCACGATTTTTTAGGCAGCAATTTTTTTTTTTTTTTTTTTGTAAAACTTAAAGTTAAATGTTACATTTCAATTACAATGGGAATTCCTCCTCTACCCGGTTTTACAATGGTACCCTATTTGAATTTATTGTTCAAAACATTGTTTTTCTATTGACGCTGAATAAACTTAATTGAAAATCGCTCCTGCGGAGCACACTCGACAAATTCTCAAATGTACTTTTCCAAAAGCTGTGTTCATGACTGCTCTGTGAAAAACTTCTGAAATGATTCACAAGTAGATAGTACTCATCGTCATTTAAGTACAAAAATCGAACAATATTTAACGCTCTCGACGAACAAATAAGCTTTGCATAAAGTTTTTTTTTGTTTGTTAATTAAACAAAAAACATAACAAAATCTCGAAAATATTTCCAGCTACTTACTTTAAAATGTCTGCACAGCAAGACAAGATCAAAACTGTCACCATCTCCTCTCGTAAACATAAATCTAATGGCCTTGAAAAATGTTGCTCGAGGAAAATTGAAAAGAATTCTTTAAGCAAAAACCCTTACGTTGTCCTTTTAACGTTCAACGCTCTATTCAGTTCTTCAAAACTGTCCTTAAACTACATCTTTTAATCTTCGAAGCATTTTTTTTTTCATCCGGTGAACTTAAATCGAGTTAAGTGGATAATTGTCTCGGTACTTTATGTCGCTCGGTGCACTTCTATTTATGCATTTTAGAGGCGCTAGCTGCCAGGAACACTGAGGCAATCCAGTTTCATTAGGGCGCCTCCTTTTCCCTCTACTATGATTCAAGTTGTGTTCTTTGAAGGCGGAAAATTTATTGGTAATACGTAATTGCAGTGTGTTGTAGTTGCATGTGTTTAACGTTGAAAGTAGGTCAAATTTTTTCAGGTCGTTATATGAAATGCGCAGACTTTTAAGAAAGGAAAATCCAAAGTGATTTTGAGTTCAATAAGTACTGTTCGTAATGTGATTGTTTTTCAAGTGATTTGGTAAAAATATTGGGCCACTTGAAAATGGCGACATTTGTCTGCAAATCGATGTATTTTATTTTGTCGCGGAAATTGACAGGATTACATATCATCCAAGCATCGATTCGTGGCAGCCAGATATTTTCATGCAGACTTTTCTAAATCCCCGAAAATCCGATTCGAATTTAAATTGACAAATTACCATGAGGCCCCTTGAATGTATTTGTGCGAGTTATCTCCTTGCAAATTGGAATTGAAAAAGCTGCTTCTCATTTACTTTGGTCGATTCGGGGCAGGGTGGCAGTTGGAAAAGAGACCAAACGAATTTTGGAATGGTAAGTCTAATTTATTGGAGTGGGTGTTTGTTGAAATTACATCACACAAACTACAAAGTCGTTTGGGAGAAGCCAAAACTAGCCAGGAGCAGACATACATTTAAATTTGGTCAGCAGACCATACACATGAACATTAACGATCTACTAAAAGTAGCTACAACATCTCCCTTCTCTTGATCATCTGTGTACATTAGAAATGAAATATTTTTCAAATCAAAATTTGTGATTATTGAGAAATACGGGATTAAATTCAATAATTAAAAAATGCAGCAGTTGATGTGCAAAAATGACATTGATATTTTATTACGAACAATTATAGTTACAAGTTTGATTTAGCAAATTTAAACAAGCGACAACAAGCGATTTTACGACGACAGCGCAATCACTGAGCGACGACTGTACGACGACTGACTATGTTTTTGTAACTGCGAGTACCGTTGCGATTTTCTGCATGTTCCTGTTTTATTTTGTTTCCAGGCAGATTTAGTGCAGGTGGCCCGGCTTAGTGGCGGGTTCCCGCGCAAAGATGATTGCCTGTCAGACGGCGATGTAATTTATGTTTATTGAATTGTGTCTGCTTCCTTGTTTGGTGTGCGGTGCCCGTTGGCGCTGGTTGTGCGTCCGAACATCCCGCCGCCTTTGAAACACAGTGATGTGTTTCAATTATCCTGTGGGATTGGTGCTAATTTAACTATGCTTCGACGAAAAATGCCCATTTTTGTTTTTACGTCAGCTACGCGAACTTTACCATCCTTTCCAGTGATAACTTGTAGAACGCGTCCAAGAAGCCAGCGCTGAGGTGGAAGGTTGTCTTCATGAATCAATACCAAGGCACCCACAGCTAAATTTGTTCGATTTTTTGTCCATTTGTTTCTCTGTTGTAGTGTTACCAAGTATTCTTTGCTCCAACGAGTCCAAAAATGTTGTTGTAGGGCTGAAATTTGATGCCACCTCTTTTGATAAGTGAGGGTGCCACTCGCGATGTTTGGTTCAACAATGCACGTTGTGTTACACTGGTTCAAAAAGTGAGCAGGCGTCAAGGCCCGTTCATCGTTTGGATCGCTTGACAATGGGGTGATGGGACGAGAGTTTAGAATTCCTTCAATTTGAGCTGCTACTGTGGACAGCTCCTCAAATGTGAGAACCGCCGATTGAAAGGTTTTATGGAGGTGAGATTTGGCCGATTTGACAGCAGCCTCCCAAATTCCGCCGAAATGTGGTGACCGGGGAGGGATGTGACGAAATTCGATGTTGTTGCCAGCACACCATTTTGTCAGCTCACGTTGGTAATTTTGACTTAAGAAGGCTTCTCGAAAGTCCTTAAGTAGACGGTTGGCGCCAGTAAAGTTGGTTGCGTTGTCGCAGTAGAGCCTTTCGCATTTACCACGGCGGCCGTTAAACCTTTTAAGTGCGGCAATGAATGCATCTGAAGTGAGGTCTGACACTACCTCAAGGTGCACTGCACGAGTAGCAAAACATATAAAAATGGCCAAATAGGATTTGTATTTACATTTTCCTCGCTGATTGTACGTAGTAACAATAGGACCACAAAAATCAATTCCACTATGACTGAATGGCTTGGCAGAAGTTACTCTATCTTCAGGCAGGTCTCCCATAATTTGACTTAACAACTGTGGTCTGTAACGAAAGCAATGCAAACAGTTTCGAACAATTTTTCTTGTGTAATCTCTGGCACCGATAATCCAAAATCTCTCGTTTAACAAAGAAGTCAAGGCCTGTGCTCCTGCATGAAAATTGCGCCTGTGTAGATGATCAATGTATGCTCTTACGAACACATTGTCTTTAGGTAGTAATAGCGGATATCGAGCTTCATATGGCAGACTTGAATTTCTCAATCTTCCTCCTACATGAAGTAATTGCAATTCTTTGTTGTTTTTCAAGAATGGATTGAGTCCTTTGAGTGGGCTGCTGGACGACAAAGTCTTGTTTTGGAGAAGGCAGTCAATTTCCTTTCCATACTCCTTGCGCTGAATCAAGGCGACAATGGTAATAAACGCTGAATCAATTTCAATTGAGGACAATTGTGTTGATCGTCGTTCGTGACGCAATGGATTCCTCTTGCAGTGATTGATGAATCGCAGCAAATAAGCCATTCGACGACAACTTTTTTGAAAGTCACTACAGGAATAAACAGCCTCCAAGATCGATGAATCTTCTAAGCATAAAAGCGAAATGACTTCGCCTTTCTTTCTTTCTGGAAGATCGTCGAGACGCCGATGACGAACGGGACGTGTTGGCCAGGATCCTTGCTCATTAAGAAGATATTCTGGGCCGGTGAACCAAATTGATGACATCAGATCTGCTACAGAAGATCCGCGGGACACGATGTCAGCAGGATTCTGTTTCGAGGGAACGTAATGCCATGTCGAATTTTGTGTATGCTGCTGAATGAACGACACCCTGTTTGCAACGAACGTCTTCCAAGATGACGCGTGCGAAGCTAGCCAGTCCAAAACAATTACTGAGTCCGTCCATAAATGTATTTTCGATGAGTCTACCGGCAAAGCCGTGCGGATTTTTTCAATTACTTGCACCAGTAGATGAGCAGCACAGAGTTCCAAAGATGGCAACGTTCGAATTATACGAATTGGTGCCACTTTGGATTTAGCCGAATATAGATTAACTTTGACATTTCCCAGATAGTCTTTGCAACGAACATAAACGCAACATCCGTAAGCTCTAGTAGAGGCATCAGCGAAGCCATGAATTTGAATGTCTGATGTTTTGTCCGATGACAATACAAATCGTGGTATTTGAATATTTTTCACCTGCTGCAGCTGCTCAACGAACGAGATCCATCTCTCTGACAGCTCTGAAGAAAGTGGTTCATCCCAGTCAAGTTGTTTTAGCCACAGTTCTTGCAGAAAAATCTTGGCTTTAGCTATGATTGGATTTATTAGGCCCAATGGATCGAACAGCTTCGACAAATCGGAGAGCACTATACGTTTTGTGATGACTGAGGAGCTTTTGAACCAATTTTGACCCATTGTAAACTTGAATGAATCTGTGTTGGCATCCCAAACAATTCCCAAAGTTTTTATTACATCAGAGTCATTAATACGCAATGTTTTTTCCCGATGTTCGACTGGAATTTTGTCCAAAAAATGTTTGTGATTAGAATGCCATTTCCTTAAGTGAAATTGTCCCTTTTGCAATATTTGTTCCACTTGACGCTTGATTTGCTGGATCTCTTCCAGCGAGCTTCCACCACTGATGAGGTCATCAACATAAAAATCGGTTTTGATTATTGATGCAGCGTCTGGAAGTTCATTGGTATGTTCGTCTGCCAATTGCAGCAAACACCGAGTTGCGAGAAAGGGCGCCGATGCGGTACCATAAGTTACTGTTTGCAATTGAAACACTTTGAGTTCAGCGTCCGAGGAAGAGCGCCATACAATCTGTTGAAATGGCCTATCTTCTGGATGTACTTGAATTTGTCTATACATAGCTGATATATCCGCTGTCAGACCATACTGATGCAGGCGGAATCTTAGAATGATGGTTAACAAATCGTTTTGGACAACGGGTCCCACCATTAAGATATTGTTCAACGATATGTCATTGGCCGTTTTGCATGACGCATCGAAAACTACCCGAAGTTTGGTAGTCGATTTGTCTGGCCGAATGACGCAATTATGAGGCATGAAATAACACGATGACGTGCTGGGCTGCTCGAGGAGCTTCATATGGCCCGATTCTTCATACTCTTTCAAAAAATCTACATACATTTGCTTCAAATGTTTATCCTTAGTTAAGCGCCTTTCGAGACTGAGGAACCTTTTTTCTGCAATTTCTTTTGAATTGCCTAAAGCTGATGGATCAACCTTGTAAGGTAGTTTAACGACGAAACGACCATCCGACAATCTTGTGTGCGTAGTGCAGAATATTTTTTCACATAACGCATGCTCTTCTGAGCAACCGATAATTTTAGTTGGGTGTGGTAGATCCTCCATTTCCCAAAATTTTTGAACTAAGTTATTGAGTTCTTTATCTAAACCAATATTATCATTTGAAGCGAAGGAGGTAGCTGCTACTGTATAACGTGAGCGTTCCGAATGTTTGCACACTCCTGATACTACCCATCCGAATTTGGTGCTTTGCAACCTTGGATGATTAGGTCCCAAATTAATTTGTTCTTGATTTAGCAGCTCAAAGAACTTACCTGCTCCTATGAGTAAATCCACGCGCTGTGGTAAATTAAAATTAGGATCAGCTAAACTTATATTTGTTGGTATTTTCCAACCTGACACATCTATTTTGCAATTTGGTTGGGCGTTAGTGATTTTGGGTAAAATAACAAATGGAAGATTAATTTCATAATTCAGTGTTCTTGAACTGATAGTTGCTGTTGTTGCTGATGTAGCCTTTGTGCGAACACTGCCGATTCCATTTATATTTGTTGTTAAATTTACTTTATTTAAATTAAGCAGTTGAGATAAATGTTTTGTCATGAAGTTCTTGTTCGAAGCTGAATCCAATAGTGCTCGTGCAAGATGATTATTTCCAACATGATCTTTTATATTTACAACTATTGTGGCAAGAAATGTGTGATCGGTTGTCACATTCAACGAATTTTCAAAACTAAATGGTTGTTTACCACTTACCAATCTGTTTGCTGATGATGAAATGGTTAATGCAATGTTTTTGGCTGACGATGGTGATGATATTGATTGAGGTCATATTGATGGTGATGACAATGACGAAGTGGATTGTGTTAGCAATGAACCACTATCACTTGTGGGAGTTGATGATGTTTGTGTTGCTGTTATCCGATGTAGAAGCGTATGATGCATTCCTTGGCACGTTCTGCATTTCGACGATTTACAATATTTCACCGAATGACCCTTTTTTAAACAGTTAATGCATAAAGACAAACTTTTCACCGCATTGAATCGATTGGTCACTGACATTTGAAGAAATGCCGAACAGTTATGAATTTGATGATCACCACCTTGTTTACATAGCGAACACACGTTTTCTGTTGCCGAAAGCGAGATAGTAGATAACTTACGTTTTGGGTTCTTGTTTTTGGCAAACCGATCTTGGTCTGTCACACTAACGGATTTTACATCTTTTGTTTCAAAGTACTGACACCTTTTTGATAACACATTTGAACACTCCTCCCAAGACAGAGGTTTCGTAAAGTCTATGGATTCCTCCCATTTCCCTTGGGATTCGATATCCAGACGCGAGGTGGCAATGAAAACAATAAGCGCATTGCTAATTTCTTCGAAAGAAGCCAATGAACACAAAGCTTTAAAATGCGCACTCACATTATCCACTAGAAACCGTAATTGTTGAGCTGAACTTTTCTGAACGGTTTGCATTTTAAATAGTTCACGAATATGTTCCTGGCAAACCAGAACTTTATTGTCGAAACGGATTTTCAAACTAAGTAGCGCTTTTTCATAATTATCCTCTGTTATGTCAAACGATTTCACGACACTCAACGCGGGACCATGTAAGCAAGATATGAAATGATTAAACTTTTCAATAATTGATAAGTTTGCATTGTTATTTACAAGTGTGTTAAATAACCGAATGAAGTTTTGATACTCCGAATATTTTCCTCCAAATTGAGGAAGCTTTAAGGCTGGCACATTCGGAGTTTGTTTAGAAAGCACTGGTAATTGATCACTTGTACTTGTTTTAATACTTGACGACACTTTTTGCAATGATAAAATGCTTGCTTTGGTATTACAGTACAATTCCTCGAAATTTGCGCGATCATTTTCAGCGGAATCGCTATCCGGAAGCAAATCTTCGAGTTCGCTTTGACGTTGAAGTAAATCTTGGAAATACGATTCCAATATTTCTAATCGACATTCTAATTCGTAATATGAGAAAGTGGATCCCTTTTCTTTGACGAGATCCCGAATTCTTTTCATATTCGAGATAAGCGACATTATTTGTTTTTGACACTTTGCTATTGATTCCGATGAATCCGACGAAGTTTGCTTTTTTCGCGGCATTTTTGCACAACTGTACCACTAACTGCACAACAACAATGTAATTATAAGAGTTCACAAGTTAGGAACACTATATCTGCGTGTGTCCTGTCACGGTCGCCAAAAAATGATTATTGAGAAATACGGGATTAAATTCAATAATTAAAAAATGCAGCAGTTGATGTGCAAAAATGACATTGATATTTTATTACGAACAATTATAGTTACAAGTTTGATTTAGCAAATTTAAACAAGCGACAACAAGCGATTTTACGACGACAGCGCAATCACTGAGCGACGACTGTACGACGACTGACTATGTTTTTGTAACTGCGAGTACCGTTGCGATTTTCTGCATGTTCCTGTTTTATTTTGTTTCCAGGCAGATTTAGTGCAGGTGGCCCGGCTTAGTGGCGGGTTCCCGCGCAAAGATGATTGCCTGTCAGACGGCGATGTAATTTATGTTTATTGAATTGTGTCTGCTTCCTTGTTTGGTGTGCGGTGCCCGTTGGCGCTGGTTGTGCGTCCGAACAATTTGTTAATGCAAATTTTCATGAAAATTCTTCAACATGAAAACTTTTTGAACATGATTAGTTGATCTGCAAATTCTAAATTAATCAAAACTTAAATTAATCATTGTTTGACTTACAATCATATCAAAGAGGCTTCCAAGGACTCACATTAATCATTTGTGCACAATGTCGAATGTTTGCTGTTTTTAGAAATGAATTTCTCAGTTGAAGGAGACAAAATAAAATTGTGTTAATTACCTTTATTCATCTCCTCGTTTACATGACTCGATCATCCTATCTAACAAGAAAATGTTTGAACAATTTGCAATACCCTTAATCTCATTAACGATAATATAATGTCGTCACAACATTCCTCTTGATAGGTACTTGTCCATACAAATTTCTATTCACGTCAAAAGTGCTTTAAAAAAATAAAAATGTTACATTACGTTGGAAATTAAATATTTACCTCTGTTGTCGATTCGAGGCCATTTTATGGTTTTAGCAATAAAATTTGTCATAAACTTTTTGGGAAATATATTAATGTATTTAGGGTTAGCGAAAATTATCCATCATTTTGTAGCACAAGGATTACTTGTCTGTTGGCAAAGGACGGGAGATGGAGCTGGCAAACCTGAGGGTATAAACGTACCTCTTACATGCATGCATATAACGTGAAAGTGATTCATTAGTAATCTCTCACTTAGAGGTACTTTATTGAGTAAACGTGTCTCCTTGCCACTTTTAAATCGATGCCAGGACGATTCCAAGTCCATGTCGCGGGAGTACAGCTTTTACTTGGTTTTTTTTCTATGTCTTAGCCCGGGAAATATTTTTCAGCAGTAAAATTTTCCAGTGATAAACACTACTTGAATTCCAAAAAAAGATGATTTGAATTTTTATTAAAAGAATTGCGGATTTAGAAGCGCGTGAATCCGAACAGCTTTGATTATTTCATTTGGGGATTCACCGAATGTGATATGCACACACACGTAGCAGGGGAGGTTTAATGTTTAAAAGAGTGGAGATTTAGAAAAGTGAAATTCTCTTGTTTTACATTTAAATTTTTATGGCTTACTCATATCATTCTAAAAGAAAACAATCCATTACAACGTAACTAAACACGGGTGCTATAAAAAGATATTTTTGTTTTTGTAATACTAATTTTATTTTAAAAAAAACTTTTCAAAATCACTAAACAATTGTTTATTGTGTATAAACAATAGTGTAATGGTTTTGATTCTGAACGAACAACAACAAAAACCACACCCACAATTCTTGACCTCAGGGAAATTAATCAAATTGTCTCCACTCGAATTTCGTAATTTTGAATAAATTAATGCAGTCTCAAAGTTTCCTATGAGTAGTTGTTGGCTTCATGTTGTAAAACCTTGTCTGTAGTCACATCCTTGCGACATTAAATGGTAATAAATATGTACACGTCGTTTATAGCTCACGTAAGAGGACGTGCATTCCAAGCTTATGGCTGCCAATGAAGCATCTGAGGTGAATCGAATCGCCAGGACAAAGGTCCCCGGGATCCTTTCCGCTCAAAGTCACTATGTCCCAGAATGTATTCTTGCAGTATTTTTTGTAATTTATTTCGCTCTCAGCCTTTGAAATATGATCCCATAAAGGCTCAAAATACTGCCATAAGCTGCTTGAATAATTCGCAATTAAGTGCTGGAAGTCAGTCAGATGCAGTTGAATTATATAGAGTAAAATTTATGTCCTTTTAACCTTTTTGACTCAAGGAAAGATGAATTGGTTGAACTTTTTGTACATTCCTTAGGACTAGATAGCAATACTTAAAGCATCCTTAATAATTAAACTCTTTCCACTCTTGAAACTGTTTACATAAACTAAAAGTTTGACGGTATACGGAACATCCGAAAAAGTATAAACAAAAAGTCTGTTTTACTTGTACAACTTTTCTGACTTTTGTAATTCATTTTTCAGGAAACATTGGACCTTGTCAAATGTTGTATGTCCTTACTCAATTATCACTGTATTGCGAGAAATTCGGAGTTGAATAATTGTTTTAAACTTGTAAATGCAAAGTTTCAGTTTATTTTTGATTTCAGAAAATTCAAAAGAAAGTCACAATTTTCATATTTTAGATAATGTTTGAGTTGACACTGACTTTAGCATTTGAGTTACATGATGAATAGCAACTTTGAAAAAGATTACTGGCTGGAGAGGAGAGGGTAGTAGGGGCAATGGGGTTTCAAGTAATTGAAAATACATTTGGAAAGTTCTTAAAGAATTTCGAGTCAAGGAGCTGAATAAATTGAAAAGTTATATTGCCTCTGTGCAGAGAATACAATTCCTGGACGTCATGTTTACATATGAATGTTTTATATGAAATTCAAGTATTGTATTTGTTTTCCTCAAGCCGACATCAGTTGAACTCAGATGATTAGATATATCAAAGATTTGTATGTTTGCAAAGTAAACGGATCTCAGTGGAGAGATAGAGAGATAGAGAGAGAGAGAATGTAAAATGATATTTGCAATCTCCAAGGATTAGAGAATTTACGAAGTAATTAGATCAGAAAACAAATATTCGTTTTATATTTATTATTTAATACTACACCTTTTCCAAGTGTAATTCAGAATTGGTCACATTAATTTCAGAAACCATCAATTGTAATTCAGATTAGTCAAGTTTTTTTCAGAAATGATCAATTGTAATTCAGATTAGTCAAATTATTTTCAGATATTGTCAGTTGTAATTCAGATTAGTCAAGTTATTTTCAGAAATCATCAATTATAATTCAGAAATTATCAAATGTAATTCAGAAATTATCAAATGTAATTCAGAACTAGGACTTACGAGAAGGATATGGAATAAATAAAGCACATACAAGATTATACCACATGTGTATCGTATGCTACGCACACGAGGTTAATGTAATAGGTTCAGAGCTGTAATAGCATAAGATGTAATAGCATAAGATAAAAAAAATCAAAAACAAAAATCTAAAAAATACAAAATTTAAATATACATATATGCAACGTGTTTCATTCATAATGCATTGAGTTGTAAAATTAATCCGATTATACATATAAATTATATTTTCTGAATTCCAATTGATAATTTCTGAATTACATTTGACAATTTCAGAATTATAATTTATGATTTCTGAAAATAACTTGACTAATCTGAATTGCAATTGATAATTTCTGAAAATAATTTGACTAATCTGAATTACAACTGACAATATCTGAAAATAATTTGACTAATCTGAATTACAATTGACCATTTCTGAAAATAACTTGACTAATTCTGAGTTACAATTGATGCTTTCTGAATTACACTTGGAAAAGGTGTAGTTGGTTTGAATTGATTGTCTTTTTTTTTTTTTAAATATTATTGATTCATCAACTTTCAAAAGAGAAATAAAACAATTTCTTAATTTAGATTTTATACCTCGATTTTTGTAATGATAATGTTTTCGCCAAAAAAAAGGAAATTTTCAAACCAATTTGACCCTGTACAAATGATAAGAATGCGGAAAGCACCGCGGACTTGTGAACTTTGCGGACTTTTTTACTGTAATATTGTGTTAAAACGGAAGTAACCAACCACCAATTTCAAATTGAACCTTTTCATTCCGAAATGCGTACATGTCATTTCCTCATATTTTTCCAAAATTTAACTCAAATAGTTTATGTAACACAAAAAGACTGAAACACTTTCTCCTACCGCACCGAGCTCCGTAAATTGGAGACGACATTCGGACTAAAGTGGATCAAAGTCCTGAGAGCTTCTGGTGCTGTGAAAATTCCTCTTTCGTAACCAAACACACTTCAACAAAGCGGAATAGAAGGAGCCACTTCTGTTTTTTAAATTCCTTTTCCTTTGATATTTTTCCTTAAAAATATTCCATTATACATTGGAGTTTGTTGAGCACATGATTTCCAAGTAAGCACCGACCTTGATGCTAAGTAAGAGAACACCTTGGAAAATCAAATGTGTGGGGTGAAATATGTGGGATGTTGGGATATGTGTGGTGGGTGGGTGTGTGCTTCACCATAACACAGTTCTATTAGCTATTTTTTGAGGGGCACTAAGTACACTTCTCCATGTAAAGCTGAACTAGCTGAGCAATGAGAATTCTACTAACGTCAAGTTTTATATATTTATTTTCCTGATAACTTTGCAGGTGGATGAAGATGTGAGGGACAAAAATTAAACGGTACATGGTCTTACGTTAATTAAAAACCTCTACCGTGCTCATTTGGGACATGTGAAACAGAAGATGCACACATTGCACAGGAAGGTGAAGGCTGCCAGCTAACGGTTCACTAAAAGGATTCGGATCTAATTATATTTAATTTTTGAGAAGTGATTCAGTATAAAGGGCATCAAATTTGTTGGCTTATGTTGTTACCAACCTTTACCAAGAAGTAAATTTTTAAATATTTAAAAATTAAATACTTATTCTGAGATTTCTTGTCGGTGAAAAATACTTGACTAAACTCTTTAGATTAAATTTCAATGGAATTAGTTTTCGTTACAACTCCATAATTTTTTTTGGCAGAATTAAGAATTTTTTGATTTACATAATCCTGAGTAGTTTAAGGATTTTTTTTACGAATATCGTTATTAGATGAATTTATTCTTACCTGCTAAAATACGAGCTGACAATATATGTATATAATAAAAGGTTTTCGTTATGTTAGAAGGAAATGATCAAAAAGTTTATATTCTGTAATCCTAAAATTTCATTTGATCCTAAAAATTCATTTTTTTTCGTTATAATATCTTGATTTTTATTAAAGCTCTCAACAATGGCGATACTTACTGTTATACTGTTCTAACAATAAATATTTATTATTAAAACGTATGAAAATGTTGAACATTAAAATTTTTTTATGAGAAAGATTTTATTTATGTAGGAGTAGTGTAGTCAGTTGAATAGTATCAGTAGTCAGTTGTTATCAGTAGTCAGTTGCTATCAGTAGTCAGTTGCGATCAGTAGTGAGTCGAAGTCAGTTGCTATCAGTAGTCAGCTGCGATCAGTAGTGAGTCGAAGTCAGTTGTTATCAGTAGTCAGTACGATCAGTAGTCAGTCGAATAGTAGTCGCAGAATAGTAGTCAGTAGTGTGCACAGTAGTTCGCTATCAAATCCAATCATTGTTATTCATTTACTCTTATATTATTTTTTTTTTCTTTTCTTGAATTTTGTTAAATAAATTAAATTAAGTTTCACTCGCGCTACTTAATTTATCCCACATTTGGGGGCTCAACCGTTGCGAAATCTAATTGTGAATAACACTTAAAAGTTTTAAGTGAGAATGGCGGTCAATCTTACGGTGGAACAATTGAAAGCAGAATTAGGTAAACGGGGTTTGGAAACCACAGGCGCGAAAGCAGACCTACTTGCAAGACTTGAAGCAGCAGGCGCAGAAAATGGTGCAAGCAGTTCAAGTGATGATGAGGGCAACGAGGAAGAAAATAATCTTGGTGAGGAAGAAAACAATCTTGGTGAGGAGGACGTTTCGCAGGAAGAAAAACCAGCAGCAAGGCGGAAAAAGTCATCCAACTTCAAGGTACAAGATATTGAAAACCTGGTGCAACCTTTCAGCGGGGACAACGGAGTAAGTTTCGGAGCATGGGTAAAAGACTTTGAAGAGGTCAAAGAATTACTACAGTGGAACCACGTTGAAAGTTTTATTTACTTAAAAAGACTCCTGGTAGGTAGTGCAAAAATTTATTTAAGAACAATTTCATGCAAATCATACAAAGAATTAAAAAAGTGCTTACGTAGGGAATTTGAAAAAACTGTTTGCAAAGCGGATATTTACACGCGACTTCAAAATCGAAAGAAAAAGAATTCAGAAAGTTTCCGTGAATATGTCTATAAAATGATGGAAATTGCTGCGCCGGCGGACGTAGATGACTTTTCTCTCGTGCATTATATAGTCAACGGTATAATTGACCGTGATGAAAATAAAACTATTATATAACCGCTACGGTATATAACCGCTACGAATTTAAGTGAACTGAAGGAGAAGTTGGACATTTACGAACGCATCAAATCAAAAGCGAACAGAAACAATTATCAAAAGTTGAGTTTCGGGAAACAATTTCGTTCGAACGCGGAGCAAACGCACTGTTTCAATTGCGGTTCTACTGATCACAAAAGAAAGGAATGTAAAGAGCAAACTAAATGCTTTCGGTGTAACAATAGGGGACACATGGCAAAAGATTGTAACGTTAAAATGCAAACAAAAGCGACCAATTGGATAAGCGTGCAAAATATTAAATTAGTGTTAATAAACGGGCAAGAATTTGAAGCGTTAGTAGATACTGGCAGTGAGCTAACACTATTACGGGAAGATGCTTTCGGTACATTGAAAAACACTCATCTTTCTAAACAAGCAGTGAATTTATTGGGCTTGGGTACAGGCAAATCAAAATCATTAGGCAGCTTCGAAAGTGAATTGAAAGTGGATAACTGTTCACAAACCACATTAATCCACGTAGTTCCAAAAAATGCAATTCGGTTGCAATGCATTCTAGGAAATGACTTTATATCAAAAGCTACAGTAATTTTCGATAAAGGTCAAATTAAATTTTGTGCGGACAATAGACTTGAAGACAGTGCAATTATTATGAACATTCAATTAAATGAAAACGATGAACTTAACGTTCCGCCAAATTTTAAAAACGAAATACAAAACATAGTTGAAAATTATACTCCTGAGGCTAACCCTGAATGTCCTATAAAAATGTCTATAGTGCTTCAAAACGAAACACCAATTTACGCAAATCCTAGAAGGCTACCCTTTACAGAGAGGCTAGTGGTCAAGCATCAAATTGAAAGTTGGCTAAAGGAGGGCATTATTCGCCAGTCTAGTTCACAATTTGCGAGTAACGTAGTAGTCACAAAAAAGAAAAATGGTGCTCATCGCGTCTGTATTGATTATAGAAAATTAAATAAGGAAACTATGAAAGAACATTTTCCCATTCCCATAATCGAAGACGTTCTGGACAAGCTCGCGGGTTCAAAAGTTTTCACGACGTTGGACCTCAAAAATGGTTATTTTCATGTACCGGTAGACGACAAATCGGCCAAGTTCACAGCATTTATTACTGCAGAGGGACATTTTGAATTTACTCGAGTACCATTCGGTTTAACGAATGCTCCAGCAGTCTTTTGTCGATTCATACATTTAATTTTTCGCGAGCTAACTAACAAAGGCATAGTACAAACATATATGGACGACCTAATCATTGCATCTAATGACGAGCGTGAAAACCTGGCTAAATTGGAAAAGGTGCTGCAAGTAGCAGCCCAATTTGGACTGCAAATCAACTGGTCGAAATGCAGTTTTCTACAACGGAAAATTGATTTTTTGGGTCACATTATTGAGAACGGTACAATTAGTCCATCTGAAAATAAGGTAAAAGCTGTTAAGAATTTTCCGGAACCTCGTAATATCAGAGATATTCGCTCTTTTCTTGGCTTGACGGGATTTTTTAGAAAATTTATTGCTAATTATTCGCTAATAGCTAAACCATTGTCAGATCTACTTCAGAAGGACAGAACATTCGGAATTCAAGCAGAGCAGAGGACGGCCATTCACACGCTAAAGAATGCTTTAATTAATAAACCTATTTTGCACATTTTTCGGCAAGAAGCAAAAACTGAATTACATACAGATGCCAGCAAATTGGGATGTGCCGCAGTTCTTATGCAGTTTGGCGACGACAATAAGTGTCACCCGGTGTATTTCTACAGTCGGAAGAATCAAGGAGCAGAAACTAGTTATAACAGCTATATGTTAGAAGTGATGGCTATCTATCTAGCACTAAAGAAATTCAGGATCTACTTATTAGGTAAATCGTTTAAAATAGTTACAGATTGCAGTGCGTTTCGCCAAACCATGGAGAAAAAGGATCTACCAACAGCTGTATCACGATGGATATTATACATGCAAGAATTCACATTCGAAACAGAACACAGGTCGGGAACGAAAATGCAGCATGTGGATTCGCTAAGCCGATATCCAGTCATTTACATTATCGAGGATGAACTGTTGATTCGCATTAAAAAGGCTCAAGACTCAGACGAATTTATAAAAGCTGTTAAAGAAATTTTGAAGGAAAAATCATATCAAGACTATTACATGGAACGGAACATATTGTTTAAAGGCCAAGACGGGAAGAATCTATTAGTCGTACCGAAAAATATGGAAAGGGAAATCATAAGAAATAAACACGAAGAGGGTCATTTTGCAGCCACGAAAACGATGCATTCCATAAATCAAGAGTTCTTTATACCAAATCTTCAGACTAAAGTAATTACATGCATCAGCAATTGTGTGAAGTGTATATTAGCCAGTCGCAAAGCAGGGAAAAAGGAAGGATTTTTAAACCCCTTGGGAAAAGGAGACAAGCCGCTAGAAACAATACATTTGGATCACATAGGGCCAATGGACCAAACGGTAAAACAATATAAGTATATCCTCACAGTAATAGATGGCTTTTCAAAGTACGTATGGCTCTACCCTACAAGGACATTGACGACTGAGGAAACGCTCAAAAGACTACAAGAGTTTTTCCAAAATTTCGGATACCCACAGAGACTTGTGACAGACAGAGGAACAGCTTTTACAGCAGACACTTTCCAAGAATTTTGTGTCGAAAATGGAATACAACACACCCTTATTACTACCGGTATACCCCAAGCGAATGGACAAGCAGAAAGGACAAACAGAATCATACTCGAGGTACTGCAAAAATTGTCAGTAGGCTCTCCTGAAAAGTGGTATAAACTCGTTCCAAAGGTTCAATTGCACCTAAATGGCACTTTCCAACGGGCGATACAAAGGACGCCTTACGAAGTCCTTTTTGGAATTAAAATGCGAAAAAAGGAAGATCTGGACATCCTCAACGTTATCGAAGAAGCGACGCTAAGGGATTTTGAGGAAGAGAGAGACAAAATGCGCTTAGATGTACGAAATCAGATCGAGAAGTTGCAACAAGAAAATCGGAACACTTACAATAAAATGAGGAAAGCAGCCAGGGATTATGCAGCAGGCGATTTAGTGGCGATCAAAAAAACGCAATTCACTTCGGGTAACAAGCTTTCTTCTAAATTTCTAGGTCCTTATGAGGTAATTAGCAAAGGAAGAGGTGATCGTTATACTGTCAGAAGGATGCTGCAAACCGAGGGTCCGAAACAAACAACCACAAGCGCAGATCTGATGAAGCCATGGCGTTGCCCAACAACGGACGAGGATGCGCTCGAGACGAACGATGAGCAGGATGGCCGGATGTAGGAGTAGTGTAGTCAGTTGAATAGTATCAGTAGTCAGTTGTTATCAGTAGTCAGTTGCTATCAGTAGTCAGTTGCGATCAGTAGTGAGTCGAAGTCAGTTGCTATCAGTAGTCAGCTGCGATCAGTAGTGAGTCGAAGTCAGTTGTTATCAGTAGTCAGTACGATCAGTAGTCAGTCGAATAGTAGTCGCAGAATAGTAGTCAGTAGTGTGCACAGTAGTTCGCTATCAAATCCAATCATTGTTATTCATTTACTCTTATATTATTTTTTTTTTCTTTTCTTGAATTTTGTTAAATAAATTAAATTAAGTTTCACTCGCGCTACTTAATTTATCCCACATTTATAATAAAACGGATATAGAATATTGTGCTGTTGCGGGAGTCGGTTCTTTATGATTAATAAGCAATTTTTCGGGAACTGTTTACGGCTAAATTCAATGTTTATAAAATTGTAATGATACGAAAGTTTGCTGTTGTTTGGTTTGGATTAGTTTTTCTCTCAGAATTGATTTTATTTTATTGTGGAAGTTCCAATTTTTTCTTGTATTCGTTATTTGTGTGTGGAATATATTGCTTGTTAAATATTTCAAGCCAATTTACCTGTTTTACGACAAAGAACAGCTCGAAAAAACTTTTTTTTTTAAAATTCATTTATCAGACAAGCTTTCCTTCAAAAATAATTCTTATCATCTTGTCTATGCGAAAACATTTCTGTTATTTTAGGCAACTTAAAACTTATTTAAGTGATATTTCATTTTGAAAAATACCAATTCATTAAGTGTGATTCATGTAATTCTTCTAAATGATTTTCTAAGTAGATTTGTTTTAAAGGATTATGTCTATTGAATTCTTAAAAAAGCTTAGAATAATGTTTAACCCTTTTCGACATTGAAATATAATTCTAATATTGTTGTTTTTTTATTAATGTTTGGTTCTTGCTTTCAAATTTTTAGGCTCTCTTTAATTAACTTAATTGCAAAGCACTCCGAATTTTTTGTAATTTCCTTTCTCGATATCTTAATGCCACCAATTCTAAAGAATCCACTTTTCGTGGAGTTCTTTTATTTGCATCAATACAGTCCATTCGGTAAAACCTTTTTTACAAAACTTTGATAAATGAATCCAAGTTGAAGCTTACATTTTTCTATACACAAAAGATTTTTTGTAGAAAAATAAAATATAAAAAAGGATAAAGAAAACCCCCTCAGAAAATTACTTTTCATTGCACCCTCATCATTGCCATCACCCCATGGCACCTGGCTTTTACTCGTCAATCATTTCTTCATCCTGAGAAAAGGTTTCCGACAGCAAAAAGGTTTATGTTCTGATGATGTACTATTACTACTTCATTTGAAATACTCTAATTTTGATTATTTCGACCTACAGGAAACTTCACGAAATGTGTGCAGATTTCATGATTTTTGCTCAGCTTGTTTTTCTTTATTTTCTAATAGAATTGGGGATGTCAATTCCGTATTTTGTGCTGTTCACGTTTGTTTTAGTACGAGTAAAACAGCTGAGTTGGTTATACATTTCAGATTATACATTTAAGAAAAGAGTAGCTCTATTATTGCTGAATAATTGAATAAATAAGTCAAATTTCTTTGTGCGTACATCCCTTTTGGGTATGACGGAAATGCTCTTGATTTAATATTGTGCTTATTTCGACGTTTCTCAAAAGTCCTCTCTTCAACGTTAGACCTATTAGTAATAATAAAAGAGGCCTTTCGGCAGGCCTACAGGCTGAAGTAGATTTCGAAGTATTTTTGATTGCATTTTGTGTGGTAATTGTTTTCAATATCAAGAAACTAGTTATTTATTTATAAACTACTCGTCAAGAGCTTTTCAACGATACCCCACAAGACGTGGTTTAGAAAAATTCGAATTCCCACCCCCGCCCTCACTCGTACCGCAGCAAACCAAATTCGGTGGTGTCATCGTTAACCTCATGGAGAGTCCTCTAAATCATGCAAATAAAGTTTCTCTCTGAACTTCATAAGGATCGAGGTATAATTATTAAAAAATTTCAACCCCCTCCGCCGGACACCTCCTTATGGGTCGATTTTGCTCATTAACGAACTTAACCGAGCTATTAACCACAGAAATAATATAATAAAATTTGATTCCAATATCTTCAAAAATACGGGCACGAGCGTGTAAATATATATATATATATATGTATAATAAGTATATATATACTTTCGAACGGGGGGCGGTTTCGTACTTAGGGAGGCATGAACCGAAAAACTATGAAAGAATTTTTCGAAAGTCGTGACATGGTATCGATCCCAATAGGTAGATTTTTGTTCGAAATTTACATAAAAGGGAATTTCTATGTATTTCTTCTACACTTTACCATTTTTTGGAAGATGATCTCAAACTCACCAAATCCAAATAAAACAAATATTGAACGCCAACTGCTGGAGTAAAATTTAAATTTATCCGTCTATCATCTTTAAATAAAAGTAATGGCGGATTTATGTTAATCCACTTTCAATTAAACAAGATCTTAACGAATAATTTCGAGCTCTTTTCGTGTTTTACTGAGTCATTTGTTTGCAATGTAGGACGCTCCGTGACATGAATTTTTCTAGACGAATTAATCGCTGGAAAATGTTTCAGAAGACCAAACATTCCACGATGTCGTATAGAAAAGTTGAACTCAATCGCGGAGACCATTTTCTATGCCTCCTTTCGACTACCAGCGACTTCACGCCACCTCCAATCCCTCAGTATTGATTAAGCGGAATTGTGAGCTTAGTGCTTTTCAATAATTAATCAGTCTCCTTTTCGTCATTACGGTTCGAAAAATGAATCTCAGCAGGCCGTAATATTATTTAGATACTTACCACAGTAATGATTGTTTTTTGAAAATTCCACAGGACGAAAGAATTTCTGGGTTTTCGGAGTTGTGAAAGGATTTTGGAAACCTCTGTTCAGGACCTCTACCAGATTTAGAATAGCTTTGTAAATATGTTCAACCAAGACAAATTTATTTCTAATAGCATTTAGTCCCACTCATTGCATCCTGTAAATTCAATTTTGTTTGTGCTTTCGAAGGAGCATTCATACGAAAATCGATGATGAAACACTGCAGCACTCAAGAAAAAAAACTAAGTTACCTGAGTACTGGTTGAGTGCACTGAGCTACGGCACACGACGATGTAAAATTGATTGATCAGCTTTTCGAAAGGGCAGTTTCCTTTTACGGTGCACTGCAAGGATACCAATTGGGGAAACTTCTTGCAAACGAAGCATATCTTATTTGTTTATTGCATGTATCACATAAGTGCTTTCAATATTCGGTACGACGATGCCTCTGATTGAGCTGCCAGGACTCTTCTTCAGCACAATTTTGCTGGATATCCTGTATTTGCCTTTTGAGCGAATTTCTGGTAAAATTTCCGCTTGATTTCTTAATGTTTTCTTGCTAGTTTCAGGTACCAACGAGAAACTGTTTCATCTTGTTGGAATACTTGAAAAAGAATTTCCATCAAGTATTTAGACTTTGCTTACGGATGCAAGCAAATCTAGAAATTCATGCAAGTTCCGAGTTCGGCAATACTTGCCAGAAGGATCACACTGTTTTTGAAAAACTAATATTGAATCTTTCGAGAGTTGCCGCGGATCCAATGCACCTTCATCAAATTGCTGGTGAATAGGGTTGATTCTGTGGTTCACAAGTCAAACTTTCTTTGAATATTTTTAATATGAAAAAAAAAACAGCAGAGGAAAAGACAGGGAAATTTATTTTTAAGTTACGCTTTACATTACATACCATTATAAAAAGTTAATTATTTTGTTTTTAAGTTTTCGTGCAGTTGTTTGGTTTTTCTCATTATCTTCAACGTTTCTCTGGAAATCGATAAACTGTAAGATTTCGAAATTACTTATGAAGAACTTCTTGTGTAATTTAACTTGAATTAAGGACTTCGGTGAAGTGTTCTTAAAACTAAACTCCTCCGAACACCATGTGTATACAGATCTTGTATCCCAGTTGCACAGTCTGAGGTCAACCGAGGGAGAAAGTTAAAGCAATCAGGGAAACAGCCTTAGAAAACAAATTTCATTGCCAAATCAAAACTCGTAACGTGTTACGTGTTTGACGATTTGTAAAAGGAGTCATCACACATATCTGGCGTAGATATACTATCGAATGTTTTTTATAAACGAAACGTGCTATCAAATGATACTTTCTAGGATTCTAGATCCTTCCCCACCTCTCGCTCCAGAGGGGGTCTCTCAACTGGAAATCGATTGCACTGTCTAAAAATGGTGTGTCCGCCGATAAAAAACAAAATATAAGATAGACACTTGTGATGGACGAACGTGCATTGAATTTTTGATATATCAATGTTTTCATATTGGTTCCTTGAAGGGGAGGGGTTGAATATTTATTGGTGCAGAAATTAAGTTCTCTGGACAAGATCATAAAATGAGAGCTATGTTATTATTTCAAGTGTTTGTTGATGGTGCATAGAAATAGTATCTGGAAGTTATCCTGCCAGTAAAATAGATCAAATCCCTGAAGATAGGATGTCACTGTCAAAGAACCGCTCTTCTACAAATGTTGTAGTATGAATTGGGTCACAAGGATCTCTACCTACTCTACAAAAATTCTCTATATAAAAAGTATCTAGAAAACTCCACACTCTTAATTAACATGTATGCGTAAAGTAAACAATGAGAAAAATTAATTACTCTAGCATTCGCTGGAGACAAGTGAAAGAAATCAACTGTTTATCTCTTTCCTCATGGCAGATGTTATGAAATTTCCATTTGCGTGTCACATTCTTTTTCTTTCGTACCAAAACAAATGGGAAAATATCACACTATGCCAGGTTTAATGTTCTCTGCTCTGGAACATATTTGTCAGACTGCTTTGTCGGTTTGCAAAATTTCAATTCCCACTTAAACTAATTTATGTGTGGATGTTCAGTTAATTAATTCATGTAAATATCTTTAAAATTTGGTGAGACTGAAAAAGAATATTCACACGTGGTATATATATATTGCGTCGTCATGATATCTTTAGACTAATTCCCGGTATTATCACCTCCCTTGGCAGTTGAGACGGCGAGGGATAACGTTATCCGTACGATTAAGTTATACGACTATATGAAAAAAAAAAATCCTCTCAACTGGGAAAAGATCTAATTTTTTTAAACAAAATTATTTCAGTTTTACAGCATATCCTGCTGCTCCTGCTGAGGCCTGGATCTTTTGTTTAATCCATACAATGACCTACGATGTTTCACATCACACTGGGGGATGCCATAATGTGATGCTCATGTGTGAGTATCCAATTGTGAGCGGAACAAAGCAAAACTCCTTACTTAATGGAACTTCACCGGGTCTCTGCTGAAATGTGCAGGATTACTAATTTCATTCACTGTTTGAGTTTCCATCCAACAATTATAATTTTACAATAAAATTTTGGTGAAAATGGGAAATATACCTGCAAAAACGATGCGCCAAATTCAACTTAAATGCTTTGTATTAAAAACTCGTCAAGAGGAAAGTTTGTGGAAAAGTATCACTTAAAATTGTTGTTGCTTTTCCTTTGTCCTTTTTCTGGGTTGATTTTCTCACTTAATTAGTTTCAATTTATGCACCATCCAACTTTTGTACTGGGTTGTAAATGATTGGAGAAAAAACAACTTGTTTACTATTTTAAATGGAAAATATTTTAAGCGCATTGTTACCCAGTTAATGTGGATAAATATTCTGTTGATTTGATATGCATGTATGCAACCGATTTGATAAATTCATGACGAGTAAATGCTTCAACTTTCTACAATGGTTTCCAAATGAAGGTTGCACCAAAATGCAAAAGTTTATTGATTCGACCCGGACTAACCTGCAGTATGTAAAAAACAACAACAACCCAAAAACAAAATACAAACGTTGATGTGCAGAAATGCTTGCTGAACCTCTTCATAAAGAAGTTTGCTTTTGAATTATTTATAATGTACAATACGTTGCACTGTTGCAGTATAGTTACACCGAAGGACTTGAAGGGGCAAACTGATCAGCATGGCTGGAAGGTATTTTTATGAAAATTCAAAAGTTTTTCTGTGCGGAGACTGAGCGGATGTAATATTTAAAACTTCATTTTGAGCAAGTATTTTAGGGATGAATACTCAACGTTATTAAATCTTGCTCCCTCACTGACTATCTCTGGGGGTCGTTTTTTACATTTGCATTACGCCACAGGCGGCGCGCAGTGGCGATCGACTATACCAACAACAACCATCTTCCATGGGTGGCGAGTTCGAATGAGAACGATGGCGATGCTCATTTATTTCCGGTGCAGTCCATTGAGGATGCCAGGAGTCGCTAGTAGTAGCAAAATGCATTTATCACTCCGAGCTGGTAGCTTCAGTCCATGGGAGCTTCCTCTCAGTAGGGAATTTAAAAAATAAAAACCTTCGGGAAAATCTTTCACCATTTAATCGTTCCCGAAGTAAATCCTTGATAAATATTCCAACAAGGACTCGCGGTGCATTATTAAGATCAAGATGGCGGCCTTATTGTGGTTCGCTTTTCAAAGGTATCGACTATTGCACTCGTGGCACATTTCTTCGTTATTTCCTATACCGCAATCATTCACGTACATACAATGTACGCCGTTATGTCTGTGGGTCTCTTCGAGGAGTGAAATATCGATTCGTAATTACATGATCCTTCTGAAAGTTTAACGTACTCACAAAAGGTGTTTTTATTAGATGGAGCTCTGGCAGAGTTATGGGCTCGGTTGTGGGCTTATGGGCTTATCAGATTCCACGAAATTAATTACTTTATGAGCATTTAATACAGCTGAAATTCAATGATTACACAGATTCATTAATAAAAAGCAAGCACATCCTACTCTTGGCATTGCCTTAATGACCTTGTGTAACAAGACGCCTTGAACAATAAATTGTAATTAAATTTATTATTATGCAAGAAAGGAAAAATACCCTGGGCAGCATTTTCTTTAGTTCTCCATCCTTTTTTGCAAGTTGTTTGCTTTATGCAAAATGGTCAATAATACATTAATAATTTTTAATTGAACTCAATTCAACGATAATATTATTTTTGTTATGTCAATTTCAACAACACTGAAAATCCAAACCGTGGTTTTCGCCTTTTTTTAAGGAGAACTTTTCTTTACTTCAAGGTGCGTCTTTTCCATTACAATGGAAAATGTTGTTAACTTTTTAAAAACGGTCGAAGTAATGATTTCAGTCTAAAAGTCAAAACTTAATTTAATTAATTATGAAAGAGACTGTTTACGAAGTTTGGAACATATTGTAATTTTTGAATTTGTATTAATTTGTTAGGTACTAAGTAAAATATTCCAACAACTTAAAAAGTTTGTATTGATTTTTACTTTGTTATTTTTTAAGTGATTACTTTGGTGAGTGATTGAACAAAAAATTTGAAATTGATTTCAATTCATATTAGGGAGAGTAATTTGTTAAAGATTGCAACTTTCAGAATTGGAATTGCATTCACATTTCCTCCCTGTAATAAGTGCAATCTCGTATTACAAAAAATCCTTCGAAAAATGAATTCCTTATTTTCGAAATTTACTCCGTTTTTTGTAAAATATTATAAATTACATAGAACTGTGTAGGTAATAATTTAGTAGCTATACTAAAATATTTTGGAACTAGTATGTATTGAGTGTGGAGAAGCATGAAAATTTTGAATACAAACATACGAAATGAAAAACTCGAACAAAGAAAAAAACGGGAAAACGGTTTTGTGCGAATGCAAAATTCTTGATCCATTTCCAATTTATCTCAATTCAAGACCAAACTTCATACACATGGAGTGGCGGAGCTTTAGATAAAAACCGTATTAAGGGAGAAAGATCAGTGGAATCGGTAGTGAGTCTTCAATAGAGTGGACGAATTTAGCACGACATGTTGGGCATGCTATCCCCATAGATAATTTTTCAGGATCAGATCAATTGAGTTGTCTCTATCACACACCATCAGGACTCAGGAGAGAACCTTCGCGTGCAGGCAAACACACCCTGGCTAACGTAATTTACATATGAGGGTTTTTCTACTGAATGGAATATCAATTTGTTGGATTTTTGCTTCTTTGAGCAACATGCACATCAGAATTAATTAAATGCATTTTTCAAGTGGATTACCTGCACTGGAATTTACCTGAATAGGGTTATTGAGGCATTTCCAAATAGCTTTGAGTTTCGGTTCACCTGTGCAATGCTGTTATCTTGGACGAGTGAATTTTTTAATTTATTTATTATTGCATTCTGCAGTGTTTGCAGAGATATTCTTGGAGAGGATGCCGAACACAATTAATATCATGTGAAGTATTCAAGGAGAATATATTAATAAAAATAGTGGTTCATGTAATTTTTCCAGAGTTTTTGATTGAAAAAGTAAACAATTTTATATTTTTTCAGGTAATATTATGTAAAAATAAAAATTGAAACATGCAAAAGAAAATTATTATTAAGCTGAGTAGCTACAGCACAGAATATGTCAATATGTGAATGGCAATGAAAAGATTGAAACAAGTGAATTTTGCATGTTCCCCGAAATAGCACTTAATAAAATTAATATAAATCAGAAAACAAATAAGTACAATATTTTCAAGGAACAAAATGAAAAAAATTATTCAAGCCCGGCCAGAGGAAAATTGGTTTTAGTAATCGATGTGAATAGTCGACATCCGAGTTGATGTGAATCAAATATGATTCGTTAATTCTCCAGAAAATTGTCCCATCAATAACCATTGATCTTAGAAAGTCTTCCGATTGATTGCCTGTTCCGCTGAATTACCAAAAGCGTAAGTCTGGACGAAAGGTGGAGTCAACTACAAGTGAGAACATGGATTTGCTGACTTCGTCCTGTCAGAATTATCCGATGGCAATTAATCATTCTAGCATTAATCCCCCTCGCGCTTCGTACAGATTTATATTTGCCTCAGTTAAGTGCAATAAATTTATCAAGTGATTTATATTCCTTTCTCACCTGCTTAAGCGTTACTTTCTGGCAATTTATACTTGACGAAAGTGTCCCAAAAACTTAATCATGGGGAAATTTTCAATAAATGTGTCTTGATTTAGTTGAACTCTTTTTTTATTAAGTTTTTAAATAAATAAAGTCGAAAAGAGTTTTCGTGATATCTTACAAAACTTATATTTTGCCTTTTTTCGCAAAGTAAAGTATTCGTTGCAGTTTGAAAGATTTTCACAACCACAAAATTGTCAACATAAAGAAGATTCATTTTAACTGACTTCAATATTTTTCTAAGCTGTGTTGATTTTTGAAAAAAATTTCGTTTCCCAGAAATCTTGTTTCACTTTTCTTTAAATTTAATACATGGTGAAAATGAAAACACATATAATATTTACCTATATGGTAAATATTTGTTATGATAATGCAATAAAATACTTCAAAAATCAAAAAAACCACAGATGTGTTTTATAACTTTCCATATTTTTCTGATAGACGTTTAGTCTACTTTTGAAACACATTTGGCTCAAAATTTTACCACCCCGAAAAACAATTTCACCTTTTACTCTTTTATTACAAATTTCCCTTAAATTCTTCTCTTCCCTTATAATCTATCGCAAATGCTTCCCAATAATCTTTAATGATTTTGAAAGTATTACGATGCACATTAACCGGCATTAGAATTAATTCAGCTATAGCATTTTACAAAGCGAACATTGTAAGGATAAATAAACAGTTCATTTCTATCAACAAAACTCTTGCGATAGATAAAGAAGACATTTTCCAAAAATTAGTGCAGGACCGTTTCTTTTGAATGTGAATCTTCACGATAAATTCATTTCGTATTCAGCAATCGTGTCTGAAGGAAAACTTCGAAATAAATTGGCGAAGGATGTATTTTCTCATAATCCAGCTAAATGATTTTAATGCTTAATGGACGAATTTGTTGTCTACAATTTCATTTTAAATATATTAAATTAATTTAAATTAATTAATTTTGTTTAATCAACTTTTTCCCTACCTAAGTCAATATTGAAGTTTCTGAAAAAAATCAAATGGATTTCATTTACGTATATTGTTAGCTGCATAGAATATGAATAATAGTTTGTTTCTTACATAAAGTTTTTTTTTTATAGAAAAAAATATTTGCATTCCTCTAATTAACATAGAGGTCAATAAATTTTAATTTTGGATAAAAGAAAATCAACAGCGATTTATTCTTAAAAAGTTTCCAATTTTGAATAATGACAGTGATTTGTCATAAAAAACATCATTATCTGGACAGTGAGAGAGTTAAGTAAGGGTAGTAAATTCTGCAATGAAAAAGCGACGGTTGCAATTCGATTCAGGAAGATGCGATTCGAGTAATCTGATCATTTTTTATCCTTACACGAAAGTATCAGCAGTGCAAGGAATTGTTAGTGAGAAGATATACGTTGTCAGATGCTTTCCCAATCACAGTGTTTTTTCTTTTAGAATTTTCCAAAGAATTCACGAATGCTGCATTTTAAATGATTCACCCACAGGTTTGTGTGGAGTGAATTCTAATCCCGGACAAGGAGAGTATTCAAATATTGTCGAAATACTTGCAGAAGTTCCATTGCTCGTCCGGAGTAAATGACAAGCATAAAAAAAAAGAAAAAATCATTTCCTCAAATAACAAAAAAAGAAGATTTTCTTCTGCATCAAGATGGTTGTATTATTGTATATTGGGTACCGACTGGTGTTGAGTCAAAGAGCGCTGAGTACTGACTGACTTTATTATTCGACATACAAACTTAACTATAATTTAACCTAAGCTGTACAAATGTTCCATTTGATCACTACATCTCCCCCCTAATATACATTCATGTGTTCAGCAAAAGACTTATTATATTTTATAAAGTATTGTTACAAATTCATTTTATATAATATTTTTATAAATTCATTCTACTGACAATACTTGTTTTATTATAATCTCCATTAACGTAGACGGCTTCATGGCTCTTAGTAGCGCTTCCGAATAAACCGCGAATTTCTTCTTACTATTTTTCCATTGTTAAATTTCACTATAAATGA
Source organism: Leptogaster cylindrica (assembly GCA_963082835.1). NCBI lineage: Eukaryota > Metazoa > Arthropoda > Insecta > Diptera > Asilidae > Leptogaster > Leptogaster cylindrica. The sequence goes on from OY720107.1 coordinate 28,907,196, forward strand.
CCGTGGTGTTTCATGCTTACTCTGTATCTCACCGGGCTTCCAACAACCTTCTTCTCTTATCCATATTCTCTCCCCCTGCCCCAACATTGCTTTGTTTTTCGCATTTCTATCATATCTCTCTTTATTTTTCATATTATTTCGTTGAATTATTTGAACTATCTTCCTATATGTTTGCTCATTTCTATACTTATGCACTTTACCTGGTACTAATGTTCTGGTTTGTCTTCCCATTAAAATTTGCGTCGGTGACAATTCCGAATTTTTTATAGGCGTTTTTCTATATTCAAGCAACGCTTTCCATAAATTTTCATTGGTTTCTTTACTTTTATTTACTAACTTCTTTGCTATATCTACAAATTTTTCTGCGAATCCATTTGATTGTGAGTATAAGGGACTGGTATTTATTATTTCAATATCTAATGATTTTGCAAATTCTTTAAAGCAGTATGAAGAAAATGGCATATTGTCTGCTACTATTTTTCTCGGAATCCCATGGGTTGCAAACATTGGTTCTAACTTATTGATAACAGTGTGCGCTGTTTTCTTTTGAATTGGTATTATCTCTAGATATTTTGAAAAATAATCTGCTACTACTAAGTAATTCAGGGCTCCTAACTCCATTATGTCAATACCAATGTTCTGAAATGGTGTCTGGGGAATTTCATGATTTATTAGTGGCTCTCTACTATTTGCACTGCGATATTTCTGACAGGCACTACACTTTTGCACCATATTCTCAATATCTTCATTAATCGTTGGCCAATACACTATTGTACGCGCTCTTTGTTTCGTTTTTTCTATACCGAGGTGGGATTTATGCAAGGCTTCCAGAATTGACTTATGCAATTTGGGAGGTACGAAGATCCTATCGTTTAAATAGATTAGTTTATCTTCAACTATCAGATCAGATCGGAATTTCCAGAAATATTTCAACTCTTCAGGCAATCTCTTCTTTTCTACAGGCCATCCATCTACTATAATGTTCATTAATTTTCCCATGATTGGGTCCTTTCTCGTTTCTTCTTGTAACTCTACTTTTTTAGTTGAACTTACATTTACAGAATGTACTAACTCATCTAAACCTTTTATTATTTCCGTTTTTTCAATTTTCTCATCAACAATATTTCTTGACAAACAATCGGCAATGTACATGAATTTACCTGGCACATACTTGACTTTCAATTTATATTTTTCTAATTTCAGCCGCATTCTCAACAGCCTCGGTGATGGTATTTTACAATACTCTTTTTGCATTATCCCTAACAGTGGCTTATGGTCTGTTTGTATTTCTATTTCCCTGCCGAAAATTAATCTGTGCCATTTTTTACATGCAAATACTATGCTCAGCATTTCTTTTTCTATTTGTGAGTAATTCTTCTCTGTATCTGTTAAACTATATGAAGCAAAACAAACAGGTCTTTTATTCTGCATTAAACAACTTCCTAAGCTATGTTGAGATGCATCTGTTTGTATTGTGATATTTCCTTTTATATCGAAAGGTTTTAATATAGGTGCATTTTTAACTAACTCTTTTATCTTGTTCAGACACCTTTCGTGTACTTCTAACCATTGGAATACTACATCTTTCTTTAACAACGTCCTTAACGGATACGTTACTTCTGCTAATTGCGGTATAAAATCCCTCAAATAATTAATCATTCCTAATAGTACTTGTAACTCTTTCTTATTTGCAGGTGGTCCTAATTTCTCTATTGTTAACAATCTTTTATTATCTGGTGCAATTCCTTCCGCTGATATTTTATGACCTAAAAATGTTATCTCTTTTTGTTTCACTTGTGTTTTGTTTTTATTAAACTTAATGTTCTTTTCTTGCGCTCTTTTTAGTACCTCTTCTAAAACCCTATCGTGTTCTTCTTCAGTATCAGTGGCTATTGCTATGTCATCTATATATATTGTAATACTGTCTATGTTCTTGAAATTTTCTTCGTTAATTTTTTGAAAAACTTCAGGTGCTATTTTCAATCCGAACGGCAATCTTCTGAATGCATAACACCCAAAAGGTGTACTAAACGTACATAGGTATTTCGATTCCTCATCTAGTTTAATTTGATAATAGCCATCTTTCATATCAAGTACTGTAAAAAAATTTTTTCCTACAAAGTTACTTTTAATTTGTTCAAAGGAGGGTATTTCATAAAATGAATCTTTTAGAGCCATATTTAGAAATTTTGGGTCTAAGCATATTCTAACACTTTTGTTAGGCTTTTCAACTATAACGATGTTTGACACCCATTCTCGCGCATTATCTACTTTTTCGATAACGTCATTCTGAATTAGCCTATCTAATTCTAATTTCAGTGGCTCTCGGAGTGACAACGGAATTCTTCGCGCTGGTTTTGCTACTGGAACTACATTGTTTTTCACCTCTATATGAAAATTATCTGCACTACACCCTAATCCTTCAAAAACCTGTGGATACTTGCTAATTACTTCCTTTACGTTCTGATCTTTTATAGTGTCTACTCTTCTCAGCAATCGTTGTTCAATACACGCACCTAAGCCTAAAATCGGTACTGTGTTTTCTTGTGAAATCCAAAAATTTAGGTTTGCCACCCTATTGCCGACTATGCATTTTAATTCACATGTTCCTATGGTTTTTATTTCTGTACCATTATATGCCGTTAATCTACCTTTTTTCTCATTTATTTTCAACTGCTTAAATTGTTTGATAAGAGAAGAGGGAATTACATTGGTTTGTGCTCCAGTGTCTAATTTAAACCTTATTATGTTTGACTGTATTTTCACTTTTTCATACCACGAATCAATTTTATTGCTTATAATTTCATTATTTTCTATACCTCCAATAACAAAACTGTCTTCACTTTCATTGCACTTACTTGGAGTGTATTTTACTTCGCTTATGTTCCTATTTTTGCACATAGTTGCAAAATGATTTACTTTTTTACATACCGCACATTTTTTCCCAAACGCTGGACATTGTTTCTTTGAATGTTTGCGGCCACATCTGAAGCAGTCTACGTTAACAGTGTTTGAGGTGTATTCATTTTTCCTAAAAGCAAAGTTATTTTTATTTCTATCTTTATTAAAATTACTAGATGGTTTTTTATGATTATTTACAGTACTGTCATTTTTAATTCTACTTATCATATCCACTGCCTCGTTTGGATTATTCCTCACTGCGCTCATATCTTGCACATGTTTTGCTGTAGCCTCTGCCGCACGTGCCATATCAATTGCCTTTTGTAGCGTTAATTCTTCTATGTCCAGTAATTTCTTTTGTAATCGTTTGTCCCTGGTGCCGATGACAATTCTATCTCTCATCATGCGATCACCGTCAGTGAATTTGCATTTGTTTCCTAACTGTTTAATATCCATCAAGAATAGATCGAACGGTTCATTGTACTGTTGCACACGGGTATGAAATAAGAAGCTCTGGTACACTTCATTCGTTTTTCCCTTACAAAATTTCTCATATGCTTCTACCACTTTTTTATAATTTTTCTTTTCTTCTTCTGTAAGATTAAGCACTGTGTGAAATTTGTCTGTGGCATCTTTTCCAGCCGCATTGAGGAAGATCGCCACTTGTACTTCTTCTGATTTCTTGTTTAACTCTATTGCAACAGCAAAGATCTCGAAGTTCCTCCAAAATAGTTGCCAATTTTCTTCTAAATTCCCTGTGTGTAAGTTTAGCTCGTCCACCTTCTTAACATACTCCATTTTTTCTTTGTATATGTATCTAATTGCCTTCGGTGATCTTCCACGTGGTCTCCTTTCTTCCGTTCCACTCTTATATTTTTTAATTAATTTCCCTGCAACTTCTGCAACTTTGCCCATTCGGTCACATTAACAAATAAACAATTGTTTTCTCATTTTCTCAATTTTGAACACTTTTCAAATTGACCACATTTTACTGCGTTCGCACCGCAACGACTGCGCCATGTATTATTGTATATTGGGTACCGACTGGTGTTGAGTCAAAGAGCGCTGAGTACTGACTGACTTTATTATTCGACATACAAACTTAACTATAATTTAACCTAAGCTGTACAAATGTTCCATTTGATCACTACAATGGTTTTTTATATTTTGGTTCCGAAATAAATTGAAAACTAATTAAGTCCATGATTTGACACGTTCATCGAGCCATCGTAAATTGAAAAAAGCCAACAGCTGAAGTGTATGGAAAACTTTTGAACTCGAGGGAATAGACATTAAATGAGAATTAAAGGGAAACTTTTCTTATTATCACTCCCTAATAAAATGGTGATAATGGCGGTGCCCAGGGGTAAGAGTGCGTTAATAACGCAGAGAAATTAATTATGTGACAGTGAAGTTTGCAAAGATTTTCGTATTTCGTGGTATACATTTTGTGTGATTTAAACATTAGCCTGATATTTAAGTGTTTACATTTTCTATAATTGTAACTTGAGTATTTTTGAATAATTAATTATTTGAATATAGACACGGGACCATTGGTTAGATCTGGCTGAATCCTTTCAATACATATCTTAATTTGATTTTTGGAAGTAATCTTTTACTGAACTCCTGCATTTGAAACTAATGAACGAACAAATTTTCATTCCGTTTGTGAATTTGACTCTTCCTACAGAGAAGCTCTCATCTATTTTTTAATTTCAGATGTCCGATTTCATATTTCCACTTTCAAATGGTGCAAGCTTAAAACATTTCCAGTAAAACATGCTTCGAATATGTTGGTCTGTCCATTCGACTGTTTTTTCCCCTCGCTCTATTAGAGCACTGTCCCAGAATTGGGTGAATCTAATAAGCCTGTTGCAAGTAGTGTTAATTCAGATGAATGCGTCTATGAACCAGATCCTCGCTCCTCCGACTAAACTCAATCACCTGACACCTCAATAACATGTTGCATGTCATGCTGCATTATTTAAATTTACACCAAGAGTTGGTGGCGTCAGCTGCAGCTTCCGAAAATTTCCCGCATGGGGAGCACATGCCAACGGCTTCATTTTAAAATGCTTTGGTTCATTTTGTCCTGCAGCCTGAATTTAAATCATGCTCATTCCTTCTCACCCCCAGGGAGTAGGTCCAGTATAGTAGAGTGCCACAATGAATGTGTCAGTGCCTGAAAATATTTTGAGTAAGTCTAATCACAACAAATTTCTGATTTTTGACTCAGAACGGAAAATATAATTTAGCTAAGAGAGACTTACCAATGGCATTTGGAATGCATATCCTGCATAATTTGAAATTCCTTCTATAGTTTCTTTGGCAAAAAACACCACTACAGGGTCAATCCATATGAAGATATGAAGTGAGAGTGGTCCAGAAATAATTGAATTGGTCGCGAACATATTTTTAGTATTTTTTTTTTTTTTTTTGTACTGCAAAAAGCATCAGGAGTACAACAATACACCTTAAATTTGGTCGAACAACGGTCCAAAAATTTATTTGCAGTTTAACATTTTTTTCTTAAAAAACTCGATTTTCAAAAGAAAAATTAAATTGAAAGAATTGAAATGGGTATAAGTAGGTTCTGTAAATCTACAAAATTTCTAGTAGTAGACTTTGATAGTTTTTTAATAATTTATTTTTTGAAATATCTTGATTTTTCAAAATTTTTCAAATTTTAACGCACTACATTTTGTCTGGGACTGAATGAAAAAAATTTTAATTTGGCTTAATTTTAGTACTTCATAAGAGGAACAAACAATCCAAACTTGGTTTTGTAGACTAAATTATTTACAGAGATATACAGCATTGAAAAATCCAAAATACATATGTATCAAATCACGATCACTATCACATAGAAACCATTAAAACTATTTCTAAGTAATATTTTATGACTTTTAAATTTTATAATTATAAAATTAAAATAATAAAGTATGTACAATTATACAATTATATACATTTTATGGATTTAAAATTTTACATGCACCTGAAGAGAAAATTAATTTTTATAGGGAATGTGCAAAATGAAATAACAATTGAAATCGCTGATGATTTTCATATTTCGTGGATTTTCATATTTTTTTATGGTTTCGTTGTTGTTGTTGTCATTTCAAACTCAGACGAACGTTACTGGATTCTTCCTTTACGATTTTTGGTTTTTCCATGCGACGTTCTGTAGCATTGATTATTCTCCTTTTTGCTAAGGGTAGCAACACAATTGCATATTGATTTTTTCCTGCATTAATCAGAAATTTTTTCGAAGGTATTCTCACTGCTCGATGTCGCTGTTTTCTTCTTCTTTTTCTCTGTTAAAATGGTGGTTTTCATTCAGTAATTTGAAGAAAAAATTCCAGATTGTGGACATAGTCCTAATAAATTCCAACTTTTTCAGTTTACTCGAAGAGGGAATTTCGGGGTGCATTGTGGTGAGCAAGTGATGTATATTGTATAACCACAGATGTATAACCATAATATCAGGACTGTCATCTTGCTGTGGAGCCAATTATCATAAATTTTCCGTTTTTCAGTTTCAAGTGCAAATTATGCTGAAATTCTTTTCTTCCCTTTAATGTACAACGCAGAGAAGAAGGATGTAATTTAGTTTAAATATTGAGAAAGTGTTATCGGAAATGTGCAAAGATAATTTTTGTCACTTTGGATGAAATGTTTTTGAATGACTAAATTCATTATTTCGTTGGTGCAAGAAGCATAAATTTATTGAAATTGCAATAACGGTAAAAAGTTAAAAAATATTGACACTATACCTGCATCAATTATTTATGCTTTTATCAAATGAAAACTGTCCAATTACACAACTCGAGGTAGTTAAATGCTATTTGACTTGAAAGTTCAGAAAACCTTCCCTAAAAGTAGGTATTAATCAATTATTTAATATTAGTTTATTTTTGAAATTTAATCTATGAAATTTTTCATATTTTTCAGTTGAGAATATTTTTGTTAGTTTTCAGCTGTTATTATTCAGCTGTAAGTTCTAGAAAAAACAAACTAAAATTTATGGGTTAAGAGCACTTGCAATTAATTTTTGATAATACTAGTATGGTGAAATTTTCGTGACATGAAATTGAGAAAAGTGAGATGCATTTTGAGGCGTCAGGAGTATCTCGTTGGGCCTTTGTATGTACATTGTACTTACATCCTTGTTTTTCCATTTTTTCGTATCTTTGATAATTTGAATCTTGGTTATAGCATTTTGTATTTGATTATAGCATATTTGCTGATGGTATTGATATTTATATCTCATGATGATATGTTTATGACCAAACTCTCAGGGATGAACATTAGTATAAATGGAGTTTACTTATACTTTTATCTTCTGTGCTCAGTAATAAAATAATACAGTGAGCTCGGGTTCCTTTTATGATTAGTTTTTGTTTATGGAATTAATATGTAGTTGTTACATTTTCTAAGTATAAACAATGCAGTATAAAATGAAACTTGATTTGTAAAGCACAAACATCAATGAATAATAATTTATTTTCGCAGATAAAAGGCAAAATAAAGTAGTAATGTGGAAATATGTTTTTGGACTTTTTTGCATTTCTTTTTGATATCATGCTAAAAATGGTAATTTTCGTAACATAATTTCTAGATTCTTTTTAAAGTTTGAACAAAACAAAACAATTGAGTCAAAGTTTCATAAATTTGTAGGAAATTTGTTGTTCTCACTCCCAGTCTTTTTACAGCAATAACGAAGTTTTTAAGTCTTGTATTTTTCGAGGAACAGTGTTCATGCAAATCCAGTTAAAAAAATGCAATTTAAAATTTTAATTATGAAGAAAGGACAAAAATGGTAATAACAGTAATTAAATATCTTAAAAAACGAAAACATGAAAAAAATCCTATATTTGCTGAAATATTTTTCAAAAGCTGCTTTCATGCATCCACTAAAAAAATTCTTATATATTTTGTCTAATTGTTAGTTACAAAAGAAACTTTTTTAATAAGTAACAAACTTATCATTCCAGAAGGGCTGGAGAAAAACTTTCATTCAATTTTCAAAGACAAATACTAAAAGTCACGTGTAGTCGCGCATTGCTGTGTTATTTAATTATCATTACTTACTTAACAATTAAGACATAAGGACATTATCACGCTTACTTGACACACAAGGGAAGAAGAAATGTTAATTAAACACTACTACTTTATGTATCCGCACTAAGTGCCTGGTCTGGTTCCACCCCCATTCACTTCTGCCACGTCACAAATTTACGTTTATGAAAGCTTTTCAACGCTTATTATATGAATGTTGGGAGGATTTTCTTCTTCTGCTTGTGTGTAATGTTTTTTTTACTGTTCCTCTGTTTTTTGAACGAAAAAAAATGGAAACGAAAGCACGGTTTCCACTCTCACCTGGAAAGTTAACATTTGAAGCTGTTGAAAACATAAAATGAATGCTAATTAAAAATTGTCTGTTAAAGTCACTGAAAAGATAGAAATGACGTTAAATACTCGTTCCCCCACCCCGCACTCAAGATGAAGTTGCGAAGTGTGGCTCATTTTGTTAAACTAATTTAAAAATTAAGGCACTGTAAAATATGTAGATTGTGAATATAAACATCATACATTTTGTTTTAAAAAGGATTTTAAGTTGAAAGAAATTTTGAGAAAGTTTTGTAGTTTTTTGTCGACAGTATACTACAATTTAATGGTGATGTTTTTGTATACAATGTTATTTTAAATATTGTTTGTTGGTTTTAAAAAAAAAAACTTTTTCTTTACAGAATAGCAGACAAATTGGATTAAACAAAAAAAATGGTATACAAAATTTTCAATTATGTAAAAAAGATGACTTATAAATTTTGAATTTCTCTCATTTATTATTCTTTAAGATCCGGAAACACCTGTAACACTTTATGATAGGGGGTTTCTAAATTTCTAAAATACAAGACTAATTGAAAGCATTATTAGTTTAGTCTTTTCTATCTCTTCTTTTAGCAAATGGAGATAATAAAAATATTATAAATATAAACCTGAGCTGATTAATTTTTATCATTATTCCATGCACGTTAGAACCAATAATATTTCCAACGACTTCTGCCGGTAATTAAGAGCAGTCAACCATTAATGATCCTCTCCTGGGTTGCTTCCCATCTCAAGTAAAGATTAATGGCAGCTATCAAACTTACCCAGGAATCTGTTCAATTTTTCACATCACCTCCTTTTACTTCTCTCCATCTCCTTGATGGTGGCATCTCATTGGCTATTCAAAGAATACACTGGAATCAATGTATTATATCTGATAACCTTCAGAGCGGGCACCAATGCATGGCACGTTTAATGGTTACATTTTGTCACAAAATAAGTCCATGGGAACTGCATCACTCCTTGTAGCACTGTTTTATTCCAATTTGCACTGATTGAGATGAAAGTTCCTTCCCAGGACGACATAATTAAATGCCTTTTTGGGAAAATATGGACTTCTGATCCATGAATTCTTGTTGAAAAGAAGATCGAAGACTGTTCCTGAACGCTAGATCCTTTCAGGTGGTCTACTGGTTCACTTGAACGTGACTGTGCATAAGCTTTTCACCTTTTATTCCATTAAATTTGGTTATGTAGAAACACTTAACTTTTTGTTTGAGTTTTGTCGTTGAGATCCCATTGAACATTTAAAAAAGAAATTATTTGATTTATTGATTATGGATATTATGTTTGAAGTTGTAGTCCTTCGAAGAAATTGTGAGAAGATTTTGATGGAAACTACTGTTGTGTTTGTTTGACTTAAATTTTAAACTAACTGATTACAAATTTTTTATGTACCTACCTATAATTGAAACTAATTTGAATTTTGACCTAAATGAAAATTTAGTGTGATTTAAGAACTTTTTAGACTTCAATATGTTTTTGGAATATGAAATTTCTTGAGAACAACCACGAAAATATTTTCTTAATTTTCATTTGAAAATTTTATATTTTCATTTCTACTCCGAAAGCGAAAATCATTAACAAAATTTTTCAATATTAAAATAGTAATCGACTAATCGAACCAAAATAAAAGTAACTAAAAGAAACCGTTTGATCTATTTCAATTGACCCTGATTATGACGCATCGAATAAAAAAACAACTGTAAATGAAACAAAGGGAAATTTTCAAATGAAATTTGCCACCCCCATCTGTGGATTTGTGGAAACTGCATTTAAGCGCATCAGCTCAGTGTCCTCTCTCTTTCTGCTAATTAAACGGAATGCTCCCAGGACGCACCACATCCAATTATTTTGCGATTTTAGTTGTCATTAGACAGTCGCTTTTATTCCTTGCCAGGAGTGGTTGAATGCCGATTGAACTGCATATTTTAAATTTAACAGCTTTTCGCCTCAATCCAATTTATATAATGCGAAATTTCATTTGTATTGCTACGTTTATATGTTAAATATTTCAATTAATAAAAGATTAGTGTTGAATAATTCAAGATTCATGTGAAGCTATGTTTCGTCTATTTATTACATTTTCAACATCTATACCTAATACCTACTTTAAATTTAATTCATGTGTTCGTAAAAACGAATTTCCGGGACACACAATTCACAACCCCTTACATTTCCCTTTATCGCATACATCTACAAAACTTTACCAAATGTAATATAGCTGTGCTAAGTACAGACATAAATCAACTTCATTTAGTCCAGTATCTGATACCCGAACTTAGTGGTGATTTGAGCACTAGATGCAATTGAAAGGAGCACAGAAATCTCCTGGTGGTCATCAATTACAGAACGAGACAAAAGGACGAAAGTATGACAGCATTAGCTTAGAGATTTCCACAAATTTTCTAATGTTTAAGTGATACGTGTGTATGTGGTAATGTGTATGGTGATGATGCTTACAATTAGAGTGGCTTAATGCACCAATTGCACACTGTCGAATTTTGGTTCTGTTTCATTTCCGGTGTCAATTATATCAATAAACTTATTGCAGATAGTTTTATAACTGACATACGTTAAAGTCGATTGACAAAAATATTTTCTAAACAACAACTGAAAAACATCTGCCACTTGAAACTTTAAAACTCCCCGAGGGAAACAACAATATCCAACAAAATGTCACTGTTGATTGATAGGTCTATCTACCCTGAAATGTGTTTCTAGCGATTTCCTGACACTTTTCTAATTTTCTATCACTTCAACCAGGGAATATACAAAAGGAAACGATATAAAAAGAATAAGGATTCGCTTGTGGATTTTGCCATGTTGAAGGAATTCTTGTCAGGAACTCAACGACGGGAAAGAAGTTTGGGATGACAATGCAAACAATATTATACACAATAGAAGAGGCACTCACTCAAAGCCTTAAACATAATATATTGGAATCTAGATATGTGTAAAACAGTTTTTAGGAAATTTTTTTAACAATTCTGATTTTAAAACACGAGGAAAATATTAAAAGGCTGCAATTAAAATAAAATTTTACGAAAGAAAGATAAAACAAATAAAATTAAAACCGTGATTTTTTTAATCTGTTTTCCATTATCTTTGCGAAAACTAATTTCGCATTAATAGCTAGTTAGTTGAACTTACAATTAGCAATAATTAGGTGAAAGGAAGAAAAATCCAATTTTCCATGAATTGGTAGCTTTTATCGAAAATTTTGACCATTATATAGGAAAACAAGATAAATGAAAATATTGCCACGAAACAGTCGAAATACGGTGAAATTAATTTACTCCTTGAAAATGAGAATTTTCCATTGAGGCAAATTGTTATGGTGTGTGTGGGTAACTAACAACCCTCCGCCAGTTCATTAAAAGCGCTTTATATTTTGCAACTTTGGCGTGGAATTCTGGCGCAATGTGGACCAGGACGCCTCTTGCAGCCACTGCCTTTAACCAAAAAGTACCACAACATGACAAACATGATTATGGATGGATGCGCCTGTGGGAATGTGTGTGTGAACGAGGTGGATCATAAAAGGATTTCAAAACTGAACTTAATTCTTACTACCTGTACTTAAGGAGAACTTACCACGTTAGTAGCACGACGAAGATTGCGATATACGCCAGAAAAATTTTTATTGGCTCTAAATACCGAAATGGTCAATGGACATTTGATATAACTGTAATTATGAGAACGGGTCGGGATAGGAAGGAAGGACCATCCTTTGCGGCTCCTTGTCGTGCTCGAACTTGCTGCCTCCAGACAAGAGCTTGTAATTAGTTCATAGCTTTTCATGATATCTTTTGTTGAAAGCGGAAAGTGCATTTGAATTTAATATTCTCGTATAAGAAATTTATGTTTATTTTTCATGACAACGAAATTAAATTTAAGTTTCAGCGATATAATCGAAATTTTCAATATTTGCTGGAAGATTTCTTTGAACTTTTGATCTATTTAAGTGCATTGTTTAAAATTTGGATTACAGTTGAGATTTGTAACATCTTAAAAATAAAGTTTAGATAGTTTCTTTGTCTGTATATTTAAAATTTTGTTTTCAGGGAATTAACCATTAATAATGTAGTTTTCGATTTGTAATACAACAACAAGATTTGCGTTAGTTCAGTTTTTTGTTGAATTTTCAATTGTAACCAAAGCATTAAAATACGAACGTTGTTAAACAAACTTCAACCAAAGCTATTAATAATTTTAAAATAGATAGAACACGACACCAAATGCTATCCTTTCGCAAATGCCTTGCCGTAAGTTTTGCAGCGATGACACAAGAAGAATGACCTTACATATCTCAGGACGACATCCTCGTAAAAATTCCAAAGTATCATAAAAGGGAAAGGACGGAACTAAGCTGGGATTATAATTTTTCAGAATTTTAGAAAATATATATAATTTAAAAGGATAACAAAAAAGAAGAAGAACGGTTTGACGTAGGTATACAAATTAGTCTCTCACTGGGCGATTTCAATTTACTTTAAGGCGAATTTAGGGCAGACTTTCTAGGGGGATGTAAAATGTTTTCTTGACATGCTATAATTAGCTGAGAGCTAGCCTCTAGGCCAGATTTATTCCCATTGTGCACTCACGTGCATTTTTAAATACGATTATGTGTTGTCAGAAGGCGCATTACAGTTATAAAAAACATCTTTTCCCACCGGCTGCAAAATGTGAAGTGGATAATAACAGTAATTCGTAATGGCGAGGGCTCGCCTTGAGCACTACTTATTTGAAACAAGCCACATTTTGTTACACGTAGATACACTGCAGAACTATCCTTGCGCTCCAAGGACGATAGCTCAAACCGAAATGAAAAGTTTTGCACGCGCCAAAGATCATTCTGAAGAAAAGTTTCACCTTGAGTTGGCTGAACTCTTAGCAAGACTCTCCGAAGAATAAACAAACTTTAAGATGTCATGAACTAACAATACAAAACGAAACGTCTTTAGAATTAAAAACTGTTTCTTCCGATATCTGTCAGTTATACAGACACTGGGGGTTAACGTGCCAACTCAAACTTTCAAACTTGATAACTTTCTGCAAAGATATCTGATATAATCGAATATTTTTGCTAGAATCTCATTCGACATTGATGAAGGAAGGTGTCGGGAATGATTTGGAGGCGCTACTCGGACAAAATTAAATTACTCACTCTATCAACATTTCTCCACCTACAATCCTTTTTATCACGGTAGAGATGATAATTTTTCTGTGGATACTCGAAGATTTATATTTTATAGCAAGTACATTCAAGAATTTTTCATTAAGTTCTTTCAAGTGTCGTCGACGTCTATTCGGGCGACATAAAACTTGTAGAAACAATTTCCACCTTGACTTTCATTATGTTCGGACTTTTTAGATTTGCAGATATTTAAGGATAATAAGATCTGATTTTAGTTGCATTTAGATAAGACAAGTAAGACCTAAGAATGAAATGAAATGAGATTGGAACAAATAAAATGAATGAGATAAATTTATCTTTAGGGTGTAAACTGAGAGGGCATGAGGGACATCGATTATGTGGCTCTCTGCTTGTACTTAATCTTGAAAACATGAAATTAATTTTTTTTTAAACTTTTTACAATTGAACAAGTAAAGTGTTTAAAACCACAAATATCAACATTTATTTTAATATTTTTTTCTTATTCAAGTCGTAATTACAAGTTCCCAAAAATGTTTGTCATTGATAAAGATGTAGTGATTTGTAGTTTATTAACACAAAACAAATCACGACTAATTTTTTTTTTACTAGCAAAAAAAAAAGACCGTCGTTTTTATATGTGATTTTCGAAAGCGATAATCTGTGGTGGATAATGACATAATTTCCAGGAATTAAGAATGTTTTTAAGACATAGAGTGTTAATGTTCTAAGAATAATAAACACCCCCAATTCGATGCCGCATATGGGGAGTCAATTAACTGAACTAAAATTAAGTCGACCTCACCATAGAATTACATTAGTAGATATTAAATTAATTCTCCTAGTTTCTTTAGTTCAATATACAATATTTGTCTGTTATTTTATTGTTTAAGTACCTATAGAATATATTTAACAAGATTAATATATCCCATATTATTTAGTCAACTTCTTCTTACTGAATTTAGTTTCCTTATAAATTTTTCTTTTCATCTGAAATTAAATCTGATAATTAGAGCAACTAAAATTAACATGAATGGGATTTCACAAAGTAATGTCTGCAAAACACTTTGCATGAGCTCACAATTTATTGATCCGTATCACAGCACATGGATAAAATGAAAGGATTTGCTCTGATTAATCTACTTACGTTGGCATTTCTCTCAATGCTGAAACGATTTCCAATATATTTCATAGAAATTAATCGCAACAACACTAAACACAAGAAATCTCCTTCAAGTGACCGTAAACTTTGCAGCCATTTCAACATCCTGCACATAGATGAAAAAATCTAAGAGAGCTATCATTAAGTGAATCCTTTTCATTGACCAGGACTTCAGTCGCGTTTTCAAAATGGGAAATTTTTATGGCTGCAAAAATACACCAATATTAAAGACTAAGCTGTTTCATTATTTCGAAATTGATTTTCAAATTATATTGAACTTTTTTTCTTATAGAAATCGTTTTAGAAAATTATTTGACTCACGTCTCCGATTTCGAGTGTTATCTGGAAGGACGTGGTTCGGGGCCAATGAGCAATAATTACACACTAGAAGTGCAATCGGTGGAGGGGGAGTCAGATAGTTTAAGGACCGTGTGAATATTTGGATAGCAATCGGAAGCGGTGGAGTCCAATAATAACATATTATGTCGGAGAAAGTTCTTCGCCTCGTAATTCTCGACAAGAAAAAGAGAAACAACAAAACCGAACACTCCGAGTGCACGTACCAAACTTAAGGGGTCGATACCATGGTCAGGTACTGAAAATGACTCTCAGAAAACGATTACATAACCTCAGAGTAATTTACAAGAAAACTTTCCCTAAGACAACTTTTGCTATTCTTCTTATTCTTCTTCGGCTTCTCTGTTGTTGTTTTTCTTCTTCTTTCAATTTTCTTTGAGACACTCGGGACCTGTAAAAAAGTTTTCTTTTATTTGGACATTCCCCTGTAATAGGAGTCTGGATAACTTGTTCTTCTTCACAGATTTTTCGTAATTTCCTGTCTAGCAGTTCAAACTGATAACAGAAACGAGGGATTGATTAGTCAAGAGAGGCGGGGGTGTGAGAAATCAGGGGTATGAAATCAGCAAAAAAAAAATTATAAGAGATATTCTTACCACTTGAAAATTTGGAAGTAATTGCAAAACGTGTTTTAAATTACTTTAAAATGAGCAAGTGATTGGAGAAGGATAGAAATTAAGCACAAATTATTCTATCTTCAGCATCCCTCTCCTTTTATGTTAAGGAAACCAGAAATTCTGCAATAGAAGATAGAACTCCCTTGAAATGGAGTTGTTGAAGAAAGGTATTCTTTTTATATTAATATGTTTCTGCAATACTTTTAAACTGTCACTCAAGTTGGAGTTGGTGGTAAACGGGATTCATTAACACGAAATTAATTTGTCTGATCTTCTATTTGGATAAATTTACGACAATATCAAATGAATATAATATGAAATCGGGGGAAATATTCTTTCAAAGGCAATGATGTGTGTTGAATGAACTAAAATTGAATCATTCAGTGAGCAAAGAAGTTTACCGATGTTTTTCAAGTTTATCGTAATTTTCCAGTGCTATGATTTCTCAGCACAATATTAATTAGTTTACCAACTGATGTTCAACATTGTGCTTCCATTTGAACAGCTGTCGGCCATTACATAATATTTATGTCATGCCACTCAAGATTTATCCTGAAACATAACCATTTACATATCGACAATTCATCGGAAATTAATCGGCACCATTGTTCTCTGTTTATTTTTAATCCACACTTTAATTAATTTTAGTTATGCAGAAATGAATTTTTAAGTTACTATTCAACAATTTGTTGTTATTTCATTGTTGATATCGTATTAAAATAATGAAACTTTTTATTGTATTTCGTGTAACGTGCACATCATCAACACCTGTCCATTGGACAGTGTCCAAGTCAAAAATAAAATAAAAATGAGCAAATACAAAATGGGTGACAAGTGAACGACAACGAAGCTTGTACACCCTCAATACTAGGCGAATTAATTTTCGTCCAGTACTCACGGTTGTTGTAGTCGAGTAAGTGTCAGGAAGGCGTACTGAAGATTTATTGCCAGAAATAATGAGTAATTATAACAAGACGGCGTATCAAATAGTACACCATAAATTTTTTAACACCAGGAGATCATTTATTTTGCGTTGAAATACTTAATGAGTATAGTGAACATTTTTGCACAGTCGGGAATGGATTGGAATTTTCATTTTGCCGCTGTTGCAATTTTATGGAGTACGAGGAGTTTTTTTGGGAGGTTTTCGAGTGATAAGTTAAAAAGACAAAAACAAATTTGTTTGAATTCGATTAAAAGTAAAAATGTGCTCACTATAAAAAACTTCAATTTCGTAATTGCGTTGGTTCAAAAAAGTTCTCGTACATTGATAGTTTAATAAAACATGTTCACCTACTGTATACCTACATAATCTCGATTGATTGATTGTGTTCCTCCTTAGCCCCAGATGTTGTAGTAGACACATTTATTCTCGAAAAATCCTGAATAACTTTTAATTGATAAATAACACCGGATTCAACTTTTTAGATCTAATCAAGGCAAAATTATCCCAAAATATGGAAATTTGTAAAGGTAACCGTCAGTATTAAACAATTTTACGGAAAATTTAAAGTTATTACCAGAAAGGAGGAAAATAAAAATAAACAACTTCATTAATTCAGTAATTTGCCATCAACAAGTTGGAGTCCTGGTGATCCTGCACCAAAGGAAAATACTTCTTAGTGAAGCTCACTAATTTCGTAATAAACTTTCCCCGTTTTGCTTTTCATGGTGTTAAATGATGTTGGTCCTCAAGGAAAAAATGTTTATCGAAAGGAAAAGAGATGATGGCAAGCGCGGAGAAAGACGAGGATCACTTTAACCCGTAAAATGTGATGTACGATGGTTAATATAGGAAGGAAGGTTCCCTGTGGTGAAACAAATTGGAAGAGTTCTAGATTTGCTCCTTTTTCTGGGCGTGAAAAAAAGGATAAATCGGAAGAAACCTTGAACCACGAAAAAAAAACAGTTTTACTTACATGGATCCGTGAATAAATATTTAATAAATGGAATGAACACATCCGTTGCAAAGGAAGTCGTTTGGGGTAAAAGGCAGGGGAAGGAGATTGCCCCTTGAAATTCTTAAAATGTAAAATTACTTAAAGAGTTATCGTTTTCCTTGAAATTGTAATCGAACCGAAATTCTCCCTTTAAATCCTTTTATAGATCGGTTGGCAATTTGAGGGTGTTTTCTGAAGCAATTCAATGATAGATGATGTGAAAAATGATTTTTGTGGCATTACCAATCGGCCCTATTCATTTAAGCTAAACTAAACTTCTAAATTATACAAAGCATTCAGTTGCAACGGATTCAAAGATCATTCAATTCTCCATTTTTTGAAAACTTACAGGAAACATCCTTGAGCGGCTCCAAGACCAGATCGTCTTTGACTAAACACTTTCGTTATTACAGTACGACATTTCTATTTTAGTTAAATTTATAGTCGCCACCCGCAGAAAATTTGCAGTCCAAAAGAAAATCCAGTCAACTTCCTCACCAGATCCCTTAAATAACTAGACGGAAACCAGCGATGGAGATTTTCTTCTGCTCTAGTTAGCAGGATAAATTTAAATTTCAACGAATTCAGATGGAAAATACTTCCCCATTAAAAGGAAACTTCTGCTGTGCACTCAACACAGCTTCAATGTATCAATTACTTTGTCCGAACGTATGGAATAACTTTCTTCAGCAATGCAGCTCCTTACATCGCGTCGCCTGCGATATGATGTTGAATTGCGATTCCTGTCTTACGAACGATCCTAAGAACGCTTTTAGCTAAGTGTTATTTCTGATCATCTCCTTAATTGTATCCATTTGCGGATGGGGAAAGGAAAGGGATTTCACTGTACTATTTTTCAGGAAATGAAGTTCATTAACTTCGGTTGAAACAAGAGTGTAATTCCTTTCTGCATCCAGTTTCAAGATGGACACCATCAATATTGTAATGGGGTAAGTTGTTATCTGTTCTTGTAGGATAATTCAATTACGCCACGTGTTGCTGTTGGGTACTGTTTCAAGTTGTTCCAAATAGCATAGCCATTCGAAGTTGTTTGTGTCATTATATATTTAACAAAAAAGAAAGAAGAGAGAGTCGTGAAGAAACTGTGGAGGTGAGTTGATCTCTCTAGTAGCACAAAGAGAGCCAGATATACCGGTATATATCCACGGTATAAAAGTGGTGCGAAATTGTATCATACTATATACCATAATATGTTTAGTTCATAATTTATACCGAATGGTTTTTTGCTTCGGATTGAAGTATTTGAAATATACCAAAAATTGTGCATGAAATATATCATTTTAGGACATGATTTTAGGACAAAAATTGTGTTTCGGATATACTTTTGAAATGAAAAAGGTATATTTGATGGTCATTTATATTTTGTACCCTTGTTCATCACATATGCAATTTCATTTGTACCGCTCAGTGTAACAAATATACTGGAAAGAGTATTTGTATTGTAAAGTTGCGGTTTACTATTCATACTGCAATTTATTTCAATGGTTTATGAAATGTTTGGCAACATATTTGTTCTTTAAATTTCTTGATTTGCTGTTACTGCCATAACTTTGGAAGAATATCAAGAAAATGGAAAGAAAAATAATATTTCGCGCATAAAAAATTGCCACAATGAAGTGTATCATTAGACGATAGCGATTCATCAATAATTGATGACATTTCTCCAGGACCATCAAATCCTGGCACATGCAATACTCTGATGACAAATAAGGAACTGTTGACGATTTTGCAGGATTCTGACTTTGAAGAAAATTTTTCAGACGAAGATACTGATTTCGAAGACAGTGAAGAAGATGACAAAGATGAAGTGAATTATTCATTGTTGACCAAGAAGCCGTGGTACCTCCTTATGAATCTCGAAGCCACATGTCAACAAATATTTCGATTGCGTCCTCGTCACACACGCTACCTACCCTAGGAGTACCTGGACTCCTACTCGTATAAATGTTCCCTCGATTCCTTTTGTAGACAATTCAGGTATGCTTCAGGTCCCAGACTCAGATGAACCGATAGATTTCTTTTTCCACCTTTTTTCGAACGATATGTTTGATCTTATGGTTACGGAAACAAATCGGCAAGGTAATATTCTAATGAGTAAACGTACAAAGCCAAAAGCGCGTATAACACATTGGAAAGACATAACAAGGAACGAGATTGAAATTTTTTTGGGACTGATCTTCTTAACCGGACATATATCAGCTCCGACCTTCGTCCATTATTGGCAAACAAACGACTTGTACTGTACAGCTTTCCTGTTTTTAGGAATGTAATGAGTAGGGGCAACTTTTTATTAATGCTAAGAGCTTTACACTTTGCTGAAAATCCACCAAGGGGAGTCCAAGACTTAACGATCCCCTATACAAAGTGACGCCATTGTTCGACCTATTTCATAACAGAATGAAAGAACCATCCAAAGAACTTAGTTTAGATGAATCCATGCTTCTTTGGCGTCTTACTGAATATTTATTGGAAAAAAAACATATGCAACAGGAACTCTTCCAGGAAATAGAAAAGGAAACCCGTTAGCTGTTATAAAAAAAAAAAACTAAAAAAAGGACAGGTGGTGTCTGCATATAGCAGTGAAGGGATTTGTGTATTGAAATGGCATGATAAAAGGGATGTGATACTTATATCGTCAGAGTTTGGAGATGCCATGAATGAATACCGTGCAAGAAGTGGCAAAAGAACTGAAAAACCAGAACCAGTACAAAAGTACAATCAATATTTGGGAGGTGTAGTGTACACCGTAGGGACCAACTCTTGACCTACTATTCTTGTGAAAGGAAAACTCTAAGATGGTATGCTAAAGGCGCATTGCACATGTTTCATATAATTATGAACAACGCTCTTCTGCTATACAAGCAGCAGCCTGGAAAACAATTCACCAGATTGATAGACTTCAGGGATTCTGTTATAAAATAACTCATTTATAACCATCGACCAAGCATCGTATCTCCAACACAAAAACCCCAAAACTAGGGACTACATGTCATTTCTTCAGTTCCAAGAAATATGAAAAACAGGCCGATTAGAAAACGGTTTAAAATTTGTTCATAAAATAAAAAAAGAGTGGTAACGGCATATTTTTGAAACGAATCTCCAAATAAGCAAGGATTGTGCTTAGAGAAATGTTTTAAAAAGTATCACGGATATTAGTTATTTATTTTGTATTATTTTTAAAGTTTACCAATGTTGTATTTCATGTTTTTTTTATTAAGTTATTCAAGTTTGTTTCTTTACGAAGCGTTTCTGTTGCCGATTTATTATGTTACTAGTTCTAAATGTGTAAACATTGATTAACATGCTTTTGATCATCTTGGTGTAGACCCAGCAATAAAAATTCTATTGTCGACGCATATACAATACGTCGACACCGCATTCGAGAAAGATGCTCATCTGCGATGCTGATATCGACTAGGCTTCGATATTATTTTTTTTAGGAAAAAAGAAAAATATTAGTAAAAGTCAGATTTGAAATGAATAAAGAACAGTAAAAGAAACCTTTTCAAGAAAAAAAAACTTTACCCACAGGAGATTGGTCCAGTTCAACTCATCTCGCAGTAATTGTAAAGATACATTTTTTAAGGAACATGCACTGTTGTATTGACATTGTAAATCTTCTTAAATTATTTCGTTATTTCTAATTAAAGTTTCAAGTGTTAAGATGCTGATTTTTCTAAGACTCATTAATTGTAAAAAAGTGGCTTGTCTCAAGGCTTTTCAGAAACATGGCAGTTTAAAGCAGCATGCAAATTCATCCAACAAAAGGCTGCAAAGGCTTTACACATGGATTTATTATTTCTGACTGAATACAATAACATTGGTAATCCTCCCATTGGTAGAAATTATTTTATTTCATAAAAAAAATAGGTACATTTTTTCAAAAATATGTTTAACAATTTTTTTAATTTTTTTTTAATTCCTCACTGTTTTGTCAAAATCGACTTCATATTCGATCTCCTCACCCTAAAAGACTTAAAAAAAAGATACCCCTAAAACCCCTAAAACCCAATGGTCTAGGGGATATTCCGATCAAGCTCCCGACAGAACTAGGGCCCAAATGTAGCCTATGTGATTTTTTTCGACCTGAAATTAAGGTAGATATCGCTGACACAGCGGACGGCGGACAGACATTGCATCTTGAAACGGAAAAGAAAAAAATTTGAAGGGGTGTGAAAAAATATTGTTCCGAACCGATTACAAAGGTGTATTACTCAGAGAATAATAAACCAAAAAGGGGAAATTAAACCCACGTTCTCAGAATACAATAATTTTTATGAATTTTTTACACTGTCCTAATTCACAATATGAAATACTTTTTTCTTTGTTTTAGTTCAAATACTTTTTGAGATATGAATTTTTCCAGCTAAGTAGTTTTGCGATTTTTTCGTTTCAAAAACTTTTTTCATTACATCATAATAATTTTGGTCTTAAAATTTTCAGAAGACTCTACAGATTATGATAGTTATATATTCACAAACATATACAATGAATATTATACATATACACCTAACGCATTTTTGAGAAAATTATAAATTTTTTACACATTTTGGAATTTCTTATGCTCATAATACATTCAAGTACGAATGTTCGGAAACATTATAGGAGGAGGTTGAAAATACTATATAAATCTAAAAAATCCCTTTCGGCAGGCCTACAGGCTGAGGTAGATTTCGAAGTGTTTCGATTGCGTTTATTGGGGTAATTTATTTCAAAACCGAGATACTAGTTATGGATTTATAAACTACTCGTCAAGAGCTTTTCAACGATACCCCACAAGACGTGGTTTAGAAAAATTCCAAAAATTCTCCACCTCCACTCGTACCCCACCAACCGCTAATTTGGCTTTGTCACCGTTAACCTCATGGAGAGTACTCTAATTTATGCAAAAAAGTTTCTCTCTAAACTTCATAGGGGCCGAGATATCATTTTTAAAAAATTTCAACCCCCTCCTCCGGCCACCCGCTTGGAGCGATTTTGCTCATGAATGAACTTAACCGAGCTATTAACCCCAGAAATAACATATTAAAATTTGTTTCCAATATCTTCAAAAATACGGCCGCTAGCGTGTTTATATATAAGTTAACAAATTTTAATTTGTTCAAGTTAAAAAAACGATTCCGAAAAAAAAAGGTTCCGGACAACGTCCGCGTTTATTGAAAATCCAACTAGAACTAATTTCTACAATGCTATTTAACTTACTACTAGGTTCCAATTATTTTAACGTAAGTTAATTCTAACTTACAAGCGGAATTTGATTCCGCCTTTCCGTGGGAACGTCTGCTACGGAGGTTTCTCGCAATTGCTGCATTTTGCGGTTCGCGTGGTCAGCGAATATGCTGGGCCTTGCGTATGCGATGTTCTTAACTTTACTTATATATATAAACTTTCGAACGGGGGTGGTTTCGTACTCAGGGAGGCATGAAACGAAAAACTATGAAAGAATTTTTGGAAAGTCGTGACATGGTATACATCTCAATAGCTAGATTTTTCTTCGAAATCCACCTAATTTACATTCGAATTAATTCATTGTTGAAGTATTCTTTTCTAATAATTTATCTTTTAAAGCTTTCCCTTATTTTCAGTCTGAGCTTTTAAGGTTTGTACTGACTGTTGCTTTATACAAATATGAATTGTTTTTTGCGGTAAAAGGACAACCGCACAAAATGTTACCCTACCATTTTTGCTTTTCACAAATACAATGTCTTCAGACAAAGTACATCCGGATGAATAAAATCAACTAGTTCTTGTATCTTGAATGCAATTTCAAAATAATTTTAGTACTTCATTTCTACTGGCCTGATAAACGATATTATTTAATTTTAAGTAAGAAATTAATTTAAAAAATTTCACATAAAATTCCACCCATAAATTCAATAAATGGAAAGAAAGAAAAGAGAGGAAATTTTTAAAATGCAATTAATTCGAGTGCAGCAGCCAATTGCATACAACACCAAAAATTGCACCAAATGCACCAAATTTCCGAATCGGTAATATATTGCGACTGTTAACATTTTTCATGATGCCAAATGCACCCCAATAATTAAGTTAATAAATCACGTTAAGGTGCACACAGGACAAAAGGGCTAAAGCTCACTCAAGGTTATAAAGTGTGTCCGAAATCAATGTAAGTGAAAGCTCAACATGATAAAACTTTTATCTGGCTCTGGTTCCAGTTTGGAGAAAACAATTTATCTCTGTTATCTTTCAAATGGAATCCACACAGTACAAAGCTAATGTTGTGATAATGCAAAGCGTTTGAATCCATTAATTTTAATGCACAGTTTTCATTGTTCTCTTGACTTTTACAAAGTTTTTATTATATCTGAATTCACCAACAACGGTTCATATTTGCATGACATTTTGGTGGGAAATATGAATAACGTCAACGAACCGTCATCCACTTGTTTATCGTCGCACCACTTTTCATAAAAATTTATCCACATAAATAAAGCGACATTAAATTATGTACGTGCACACAAAAAGGGGGCGGTATACCGTCTCCAGATCCTTGTGATGACGATGAGACAATTTGGCCTGGTTTCTTTTGTATACATGTTTGTTTGGAATTTTTAAAGTAAACATTTGTAATAAAATTTCAATACCAAAACACGGAAAGATTGAAATGTACTTTGATTGTAATATAATTTTTTCAGAAATTACTTTTTAATTAATAGATACACTCTTTCTTCCATGGGCAGAGCTTGAAATTGTGTTAGTGTGAGGGCTTGGTAAATATTAGACAACTTTTTAAAGTACTCTTAAGAACATTTGAAAAATTATAACTTGATAATAACTTGAGTCTTTAAATTCATCAGTGTGTTGGTCTGTCATTGTCTTCTAGTCACACGGAGAGAAAATAATGATAGAAATTACCGAAAAAGCCTGTCAATTCATAAACTTCGGGCTTTGATTTTCAGCTGATAGCATAAACAGTTGATTTTACATACTCATTGAATAATTGTTAATTCAACCGATTTAGTTGTTGACTTTACTTTACTGATTCAACTGTCATGGAAGTTGTTTTAACATAAAAGTTTGTAAAGACTACCGTTCGTATGGACGTTCATTTTACTCAAAGATGTGTTAAATCAATAGGCATAAGATGTTGATTTTCCCAACTAAGCAAAATGTTTCTACTGCAAAAATTTTAAATACAACAACAAAAATGCAAAATCAACAACATATACTGCAGTTGAGATTTGTATTCTAGATATTTGAAATCTGAAAGGTTTAAAGCTTACATTTTGAAAATAAAACACGTTAATCTGGGGGCACAGCAGTGCCCCCGCCAAGTCGAGCAAAAAAGCGGCACGGCCGTATCATCCTTTTCTCGAAAACAGTTCAGGCCATTTTCGACCCCCCTATAACTTCGTTGTGGATAAAACTAGAAGCCTGAATTTTTAGTAACCAAGCAGACATTGTATAAACACGGTATATTTCAAATTTCATTCAATTTGAATTAGTAGTTTACGAAATATAACTAGTCAAAGTTTCTTAATTTTGTCACTCACTCACTCACTCACCGACTGACTGACCGATCATCAAAACTCTAAAGCACTTCTAGCAGACAAAGAAGTTTCAAATTTAGAATACAATTAGTGTTTAGTGCATAAATCATGGAAAAACTAAAATATTTTGCAATTTCAGTCCAGTTTTCTAAATACACCAACTGCATAAATAACTTTGTAACCCCATATAAATATATAGGATTACAAAGTTACATTTGCAGTGAATGAAACAGTGTACCTGTATATGTACGAGTATATCTACAAAAAGAACTGAGATGCCATCAAAAACATAACTTGTAAAAAAAACCAAGTCTCGCAACTCAATTCTTCTACCGTAAAAAGTTGTGAGATCCATGTAATACCAAGTCCGTTAATTTGTTCAGTCCCTACTTAAGGGACCTTCTGTCTTAAGTTATTACGTAATTAGCTAACCTAACAACATCTTATAGTGACCATATCAATATTAAAAATCATTTATGTTTTAAATAAAAATTATTGATTTGGCAATCGAAATCTACCTAGCAGCCTTTGGCCCTGCCGAAAGGGTTTTTTTTTATTACATGAATGTTTTCCGAAGAAATGAGATTTTTAAAACTCAACTAAAAAACAATAGAAAATTAGCAATTCATTAATTAAAAACTCAAGCAAATAACTACTAAAATACGAAATTTATCAACCTGAAAATAACAGAAACAAGTAGAATAAAGATATTTCAGTCATTTAATCGTTTTTACAGATTTTTTCATGCTCCTTCCTGGATTTAAAACGATTTCCATCCCACAAATTTGTGCCATTAGGTAACAAACCGCAGCCCCGTTCCGCCGGTATTTATTTGTGGAATACCGAATAGTTGTACAAAAACGAAGGGATGATGCAGGATTATTTCCTATTTTTTTTTCTTGGACTGCTAAGAAGTATAAATCTTGAAGATGTTTCGTTTAGACAGTAACACTACCTATAAAATCCTTAAAAATACCGAGGGTTGCACCAGTTGATAAAATAAAATACGAACAAATACTAAAGAAGTATTTAACTCGTGAACATAAAACAAACTACCAGGTCTACCGGTATGAAGTGAGCGTTAAGGTACAAATGTGTCGATAGGGAACATTTGTTGTGAACGAGCTTAATTTTTTTTTTTTTTTTGGTTGGTATGACATCTGTCAACCATATTTAATATACATCAAGTCATTGAACAAACGACACCATATTTTCCATCGTGTTAAAAATGTCGAATTTTATACCACAAAGTGATGATTTGCGGAAAGCATTAATTTTTTGTTTTCATTTGAAGAAAAGTGCTGCAGAGTCGAATCGAATGCTGGTCAAGGCATATGATGGTCATGCTCTATCAGAAGCAACATGCAAAAGATGGTTTCAACGGTTCAGAGATAATGATTTTCATGTGAGAAATGAAGAACGTGGAAGACCACCAAAAAAGTTTGAAGACTCCTAATTACAAGCAATATTGGATGAAGATGATACTTTGAGTCAAAAGCAAATGGCAGCAATGTTAAATGTTGCACAGCAAACAATTTTCCAAAGAAAGATCCAAAAGTGTGGAAAATGGGTGCCACATGAATTGAACGAAAGATAGATGGAAAACCGAAAAAACACTTGTGAAATTTTGCTTCAAAGACACGAAAGAAAATTAGTTTTGCATCGAATTGTTGAAAAATTGATTTATTTTAAGAATTCTAAACGTAAAACATCATGGGTTAATCCGGGACAACCATCAACATCGACTGCAAAACCAGATCGATTCGGCAAGAAGACAATGCTCTGTGTGTGGTGGAATCAAAAAGGTGTGGTGTATCATGAGCTTCAAAAAACTGGTGAAACTGTTAATACTAATGGCTACAGACAACAAATGATCAATTTGAACCATGCATTGATCGAAAAACGACCAGAATGGGCCAGGAGACACGGCAAAGTAATTTTGTTACACGACAATGCACCTGCACACAAAGCAAGGCCGGTTCAGGATAAAATCAAAGCACTTGGCTGGGAGCTGCTACCCCACCCGCCGTATTCACCAGACTTGGCCCCTTCCGACTACCATTTGTTTTCATCAATGGGACACGCATTGGCTGAGCAGCACTTCGATTCCTACGAAGAAATCGAAAATTGGGTGTCTGATTAGTTTGCTTCAAAAGACGAACATTTCTATTGGCGTGGTATCCACAAATTGCCAGAACCGCGGTGGTTAAAATGTGTAGAAAGTAATGGTAAGCACAGTTTCATTGTGTTTATAAAATACGGAAAGATGTTGGAAAGCAGAAAAATATTTGTAATGACCTGTAACTTTCTACTAAATCCCTAAGCACACTTAATATTTCCCAAAATATTCCAAAAATACAAAAAAAAATCTCTATCTCGAATGGTTTAAACACCGTAGCTTCTTAGGGATATTATTTGTTTTCTTTTTCTTTCCAATAAAGTCATTTGGGATCATCAAAATTAGTCCGCACATCAACTAAGACAGGGACTAACTATAGAGAGAATTACGTTCAGGATCTTTGCAGATGTGATGGGCAGATTTATGGGCCACTCTAAGGAAAAAATATTTTGAATTCACCTGCACAAAAAGAGGTCGAGCACTAAAACTAGTTCTACATGTGAATTCTTACAAGGTTTCATGATTGCATTCAGCCACAGAAACTTATGCTCCATTAGGTTCAGAATCCCTTTCACCAAGGGTAATAACTGGGGATGTTAATAGACGTGTTTATTAGCACGTAAGCCAGTTTACAAACTACTAATTGACTAATTTACTGCACGAAGGACTATTTGCATTCGAGACTGAAAATAATCACATCATCGTTATTAAATTGAATACTTTGCTTAATTGTTGAATCAAGTTGCTGTAGAGAGTGCAATGATATCAGAAACAACGCCTAAGAGAGTTTCCAACATTTCACTTCAGTCCTTGTTTTTTTATTCGTTTTATATTTTAAGTAAAATTTATTTATAACGGCCAAAATTATATGTATTTATTCAATATATTAAGGATTATTAATATTTAATATTTACAATATGGAATACAGCAATTTCCAGGTTAAGTCAGTCATTCTAAAAGTTTTCTCAGAAATTAGAGTGGGAGAGTTCTATTAAATCTTATTATGAATTCAATTATAGCACTTTTGTCTGTATAATACAAAAAAATCCCAGCATGCTTCTTTCTGTTATCCGCCTTTAGGAGACCTACGCTTTACTCTTGGGAACAATAAATCTTGTTGTTACATAAATTTTTTCGAAAGGACGATGAGTGTGAAACCATTAATCAAAGAAGTAAATCCAATCAATTCGTCACCTTATGAACGGTTCAGCACGGCAGGATATTCATGCCAGAAAAATAAATAACTAAAAGAATACAGGACAATATTCTCAACATGGTGGATTCGATGATGACAGAAATTTGTTCTACATAATATTGTAGATAAAAATAAAAAGAAAGGTGGAGCTGCTCTATTCTCACATCCTGTGCGATAAAAAGAGATAGGCTAAGGCTATATGACTAATTTTCGAGAGATTGTGTCATTTACATCTTTCTAAAGGCCCGTCCAGATAGTTCCGCCTCCTTTCGTTCGTTCGCCTCCGTTCGTTTCTTCTTCTTCTTTCGTTTTCGTCCGGTTTTTTGTAATGTCCACATAGCACCATTTCGTTTCTTTCGTCTTTTGGACCTTTGACACTTGTCATTCATTGTTTACAATTTAATAGCAATGGAAATATTGAGTGAGCTATTCGGAGATTGCACTAAATTCATTCTATTACATTAAATTTACTGTCTACGTACGATTCACCGTATTTCAATTCAAATTTATTGTGATAGGCAGAAAGTTAGGTTATGCCCGGCCGCCCTTTCGCCTAAAATTCGAAATTTCTCAAAGTTTTTCCCCTCCGTCCGGTTTCGTTCGTCTCCGTCCGCCTCTATATGGACACTTCCATGGGCAGTATATGGAACCAAAAAACTGAAAAAACGAACGGAGGCGAACGAACGAAAGGAGGCGGAACTATCTGGACGGGCCTTAAGAAACTCATAAATCTTGGGGCAAAAGCTGAATATAAATGAAGTATTTTGAATAAAAAAAATTTATTGAACCTTATACCCTGGACAGACGACAGCGCTTAATCGACTTAATAACGTCACGTAATCTAGTCGGGTTTGTCGTCTACCACCGATCTGAATTAGTCGTTGACATATTTTGTTGACATTTGGCGTAAAGTAAACATAAAATGGATTCGTCGCAGCAGCGCGGCTGTCAGTTTATTTTTTTGTAAACAACCAAAGGCAAAAAAAATGTGTTTATACTTAAGTTACTTTGCATTAAATTTGTTGTAAAGAAATATTTCGCCCAAAAACCTGAAAAACAACAAAATAACAGCAGATTACTTTTTGATACACCTATTCATTAGTACGAAGCATGTACGCTGACAACAGTATGTCGAGTCTAATCGAGTTGTAGCAGGTAGGATTTGTAAGTTGAGTTCGTTATAGAAATTTTACATGGGCTATGTCATTATGACGCCATTAGCTCGATTAAGTGAGGTCGTGTGTCCAGAGTATTAGGATACTAATTGTAAGATACAAGTCCAAGAATTTGAAAGAATTTTTCACGACTGGTTGATGGTTTTTGTGAACATATCTTTTTTTCATAGAATTTCTTAAATTGCCTTTTACATCCAAGTTCAACAAAATTTCTAACTTTGTAACTCATCGCCAATTCGACACCTCATAAAAGTTTCTTTTTAAAGAAATGTGTATTCATTCAAAAAGTGATGTTTGCATTTTTCAATCGTTTTTTGCAGCAAACTTATTCGCATGTAATATCCCCCGAAAGAATTCTTCAATATGCGCCAATAAAACTTCAATATTTGCTAAAAGTAACGATTTCGGTTGCAACTTCCCTGCAAACATTCCATTTTCTGCACGCCCTTCAACAGTATCCTCCCAACAACATGTAACTGCCGATGAGAGGGTTAACCCCGTTTTTGCTTGTTACAAATCGCTTTCTATCCCTGACCTTAAGTAAACGCACTGGATTCATATTAGGACTATTTGCTTAGTGTTGTACAAATGAGTGTTTCCTTCAGTGATCACAGCCAGGACCAAGCAAAATTTTTTGATTAATTTTAAAGTGATTCGGTTTCAACTAATTTACCGGAGCCAGCCTAACGCCTTCGTCAGTGTGATATCTCTGCACTGGGAGATTTTAAAATAAAAGACGGTTTGTGATAAAACTATATTATATTTAATTCATTCGAGCATTGATCGACAACTAACTCATGGTAGTAGCCGGTAAATAGAGGGAACTTAATTAACCACATATCGTGGAGTAATGAGAAAAACAAGGAACCCCGGAGGGAGGAGGGAATCACACAAAAAACTAATCTCGTCTGCCCTCTCCCACTCAATTGCAAGGACTCTAAGTTCCTGGCAGACATAGAAGTCCACAAGTGGAGTTTCTCTGCTGCTGCAGTTTTATTAACGGCTACCGTGCTCTGGTTGCACTGTGAGGAAACAAATTATTGCAACTTTTTCACTAAACCTGGCAAATTGTTTTCATATTGAATGAGCAGCTTAAAACGCTCAAAGTATCTTCCATATTTCCAGGCACTGCACTTGCATTAGTGACGATGTAGAAGTACGTAATTAATATAGATGAAAATCCTCAATTGAAACAAATTCAGGTAAGTAAAACGTTGCATAGTTTTTCCACCCTCAATTATTGTTGCATGCATAACAAATTGTTGAAGAGCTCTTCAAATTTTGTGGTGATTAGTTTTGTTGGTCGAGTGCAAAGTTGATTTGTTTTTATTTTTTTGCGAATAAAAACATTAGAGATATAACGGCGGAAGATAATATAATATAAACCTTATAAATCACGATACAATAATAAAATATGCTGTACGGAGAATTAGTTTTTTTATGGTTAATGAGATTTTCATAATTAATTGACATTTTTAAAAATTTCGGTCAATATTTATTCTTGCATATATATTTACAACAGATGCATTTCAATAGATCACTTGTTTTATAATTGCTTTTCAGTGGCATAACCTCAAAAGTGAAAGTTATCCTAGAAGTGTCTCATGTAATACTTCTCATTTTTGCTAATTTTTTCAACTTGTGAAAAAGAATAAAATTTCCTGTTTTCAAACCATTTTGATAAGGACATTGCCAAAACTTTATTCATTTTTCATTTCATTGCGCAAATACACAATCCTTGGGGCTTCGAATTTGTGCGCTCCTATGTCGAATAAATGTAGGAATTGATTTACGTCCACGAAATTCGCACTTCTCGGGTAATTTTTCTTCTACGACGGGGTGAAAAAGGAAATTCACCCTTAAAATGTAGACGATATATCCACGCAGATTCACATCTTATTTCATAGGGATCAATAATAATTTTCATCGAAGCGATCTCGTTTGCAGTTTATAAGGAAATGAGTTTGGGAAATGGATGTTGATGATGTCCTTTTTATTTACAGTTATTTACAGCACAGATTCTTTTGAATCACATAAAATTTGTGATTGTAAATTGAACATTTTTTGGTGGAATTCAAAGATATTTGAGAGAAGGGCACCAAATGAAATGTCGTGCGAATTTCGGAATTATGCGAATTCGTTTAGAGAAATCAAAAAAAACATACACAAAATTAGTTTTCTACTTATTAGAAGAAAGAAAGGGGAGTGAGGATGACTGCAGGAAGATTGGCAGGATTCATATGCAATCATTTGTAGATAAATAACACGTCAATGAGGGAAGGGGAATCAAAGATTTTCTGAAGTAATTGATTGGTCCTATTATGTGCTGGATTTTTTAAGAAATTCGTTTACATTGACTTTTGGAAGAAAAACGCGCGATTTTTATTTCCTTTATTTTCGAAAGAGAAATTATTTTTTTCGAATCAAAATTTCATTGAAATCATCAGTATAATATGATGATAGTTAGTTGCATGTTTATGAGACGTAAATTTTAACTGTACCCTTTTGGCCTTTTAAGTACCTATTCTTGTTATATTAATAGCTTCACGTGCTTCCCGTAAATTGGATCTAGCACGAAAGCAACTACCTGAATGTGAAGGCTACGAAAACGGAATATTCCGATGAAATATATTTCCTGCAGGACATATTTAAAGTGGCTTTAAAGAATAAATATGGGATAAATGGATTTCATCTCATCACTGATTGGCTGGTTCTGCACCCGGATTCTGGATTATTTCGTTGAAAATGTACGGCAACTGACATTGGGAGGATATGAAGTTAAAAAGTCATTATATGCAGTGCACGTTTAACATTTAATACGACGAAAAGGATTTCTTTTTTAGAAATTAAAAGTTCTTATAACTGTTTTTCACTTGCATTTCCAGGCACGTCATGTCCTTAACAATTAACAGGTTATTTTAAGTGAGGCACCATTCAAAAATATTCTCCCTCTTCTTGCTAACAAAACCTCACTCAAGTCTTTAATTAAAACCATTACAAGGAACATTTCAGAAATCGGATAAAAGTTTTTCTCAATCCTGACGGCATTCGCATTTTATGTAATGCTCCCCGGAAGCATAACCTCACCGGAAAACAATGGCTTCGGCCAGTACGTCCGGCACCTAAAAGCCTTGTCTAATTTCGGTTTTAATTAAAGCAGCCATTTGGGCTACATATAAAACTACAAAATTAAGTTTTGTTGCTGCAAGATCGACGGTGATTTGTAGACACAGAAGCGCATTAACAACCTTTGAATAGGTAATGAGCCAGCGGAGTCATTCCTCACCAAAACATGCAAAATTACCGCTTCGAGTCATATTGTTGGGTTACTAAATTTTTTTCATTTTGATTTTATTTTATTTTCTGGTGCTTTTTTTTGATTATTTGAACTCGGTATGATTTTTTGCCCTTTTTGTTTTGAAGTTTATATTTCCTTTCAGCGAGCGCCAACATTTTTATTCAGCACTGGTCAAAAGTTATACGCATTTATTGTGTGGGGGAAAAATAAAAATTCAACGAAAGCTTTTCCGAGCGGGATCTGTTGGTTATTTTTTTTTTATTTTAATGTTGTAGCTACCTAGATAACGTCAAATCTAATTCTGTGGCAATAGTTTCCATTTGCATAACAAATCACAGCGCATAGCTGACCATATGGCGTTCATTTTAAAAAAATTTTATATTCATCCTTCTAGGATCCAAATCACACACTGTCCGCAACGGCAGCATTATTTATTCAGATGTCCGGGCTGCATGGAATATTTTGTATTTGACCCGATTTTCATATCAACTAATCACAAATCCTCATTGTCACAACGATTCAGCTTTAAAGAGTGCAAATCCAACCACCGCCATTGGGATCATACTCAAATGATGAGGACTTTGACGAACGTCGATCAGCGACTCCATAACTTCAACTGTAAAATGACGGCGTGTGACAACTGTAAGGACGATGCCAATGATGGCTGGCCGCTGGATTGAAGAGAAATTTCATAAACAGAAGTGCTCGAAGGGATCGCTTCGATTTCGATATTACTCAGCAAATATTTGCATATTAAGTGGATAAGTTTAAAACTGAGAACTAATGGAAATCAACGGAAGACGAACGTGCACTGCAGTTGATTACTTGCAATTGTTGGTGTGCATTCACGGCAGCCGCAATTTGCTGGGGTGTTCACTCGGAGGGCTCTGGTAAACTTCGAATCGATTGATTGTACTTCCGGCGGTGGAGGGATTTCTGCTATTAGCTTTTAGGATATTAGTTTAGGTGGATTATTGTTCTTCATCTTTCGGTCCTCATTTGCAATGATATCGCTTTGGAGCAAATTGTTGGACTTTCAAAGAAAGCGCGTTTCAATAATCTTCTCGATGCTGAAGTTTTCCGCATTGTTTGAATATCCTTTTTGATTGGTGAAGTAGATAATGCCAATAATGGGATTATTCATTCCATTGTTTTCCTTCCAGTAATTTAAGAGGTTGGGCAAATAATAATCAACTGTTACGGACTTGTTGTAATTTCAGAAGCATACTAAGATTTGATTTTAAAATTTCATATTATGAATTCTACGGAAAATATTTGTGGTTTTTTCGTTTGGAAATGTAGGTATCTATTTTCCTATTTGTAAAGCGTTGTAAAATGAATCTGGTACGTATACAAAACAATGGCAATCTAAATAAGTTGACCGGCATGTCCAAATATAACAAACAGTTTATAAATCAGTAAATATCAATTCAAGCATGTTTTTAAAACAATAATTTTACATTCAGTCCTATGCACGCCTAATCACTTTTCCACGAATATACATGGTAAATAACTCACGTCGGTCTGTTATCAATTGATTTTAAATCCATAACACGAATAATTATAGCGCCTTTTTACAAGGGGATGCAGTATTGAACAAATCCCAGGCTTGTAATAAAATATTGAAAGAATCGGGAACGAGAAGTAATGGCAATTAGTTTTCATGCGGTCTCTGCTGTTATTATAAATAATCCTCAGGTTCACATCCCCGTTCACTACCAAAACAATATATACAATATGTTTAACTAAATATTGGAAGTATTTTTATCCTGATGGCATGCGACAGTTTAAAGATAAATATATTATATCAAACTTACAAAAATAGTGAACAATTATTAAAATTCACATATGCAAAACTCTAAAATTAATGTTTAAATTATTAAAAATATTTTAATGTCATCAGGTTTAGATGTGGACAATTTTATGAGAATCTATAATAAGAATCCTTAAATGGAATTTGTTGGTACAGTTTTTCACATTATCCAGCCTGATAATTTCCGGTTCGATAAATTGACAAAGTGTTCATCCATTTTCATTATTATTGAATCCTGACGTTCAGTCTAAGTTGGAAATTGGTATGCTTTGGCAAAATGATTTACAAAATAAACGGAAAACGAAAAAAATACGACAACGAGAAAAACACCAAAATATAAAAAAAGGATAACCGACATCCTTTTCGAGATGAAATTTTTTGGGAAAGAAATTTATTGCAACTTCGATGTGTGTGTGTGTGTGTGTATGTATCATGAAATGTTCGTTGTGAAAAATGTTTGCCAATTTCTCGTATAACAACTAAGTGCTATGAATATACAATACACAATATGTCATTATATACATTAATATGTCAATATGTATATATTTGGAAAATTGATGATTTTTCAATATGGGCCCACTGTAGTCCCATTGCACGCCGCCATCCGCCGTCTAACGGTTCAGATGAAGTTTGTTGAGTGAAAATAGGAAAATAGGTTTTCGGTTTTTTGTAACAAAAAGTTAAAAAATCAATTAATATCTACCGTTATATTAGTTTATATTCATAATCTTCCTTAGTATACACGGTGTTTCAGTTAAGGATGTCAACCTTGAAGGAGGTGATAGGGGAGCTCGAGAAACGAAAAAAATTGTATGGGCAAATTTCAATTCGCCTAACGGTTTTCGAGTTATTCGACTTAAAAGGACATTTCTTCTTGAAAGTGCAGGGTTTTACGTTTTTGCTTATATCCTCAAAACTAAGCAACATATGATAACGATCTGACTCGCATTTTAAAGCAGACAGATCATTCTTAAATTGTGCTGAATTTGAAGACTTCACATGAAGTAGTTCTCGAGATATGAAAACTTGAAGTCGAATTTTTTGCTTGAAATTTTACATTTTTTGTGTTCAAGGTCAATTATCTCAAAAATTTCCCCTATTTTTTTTCTTTTTTAATTACCTTAAAAGAAGAGTAATTTTGTCTTCTTTCAACTGCTTTTTGTTTCATCCAATTATCTTTGTCCACTCAAAAGTTATGGACCTTTACGCTCCGCCTTTACTATTCATTATCTGAATTTTTATGACAACGCACAAACGAGGCTAGTGAAGAAAGAGGCTAGACTGGTGAAATGATCTATTTTTCTTTGCAAACATGTTTTTGTGTTATTGAGAAGTGTTGAAAATATGATTCCTTTTTTGATTATCCTTTTCACAGGAATTTTAAATATTTATTAATTTTGAAAATCATCCAGGACTCAAAATTCGGGTTATTTTATTGCAGCATCATAAAAAACACAGGAATCGTTTTGAAAAATTGTCCTGCGCGTGTAGTTCATCATAAAACCATCAAATGATTTGCTATTTGAGCCTTTTCATTCTAACAACAGACATTGGGTCGTATAAATGGGCGTATAAAAATGCGCTGATGAAATCTTATTTAAACCTCCGGTTAAAATATCATAAGTCATTCTTTAGTGTGCATTACCGAAAGGAACTGCTGTAAACGTTTTTCTGTTTGAAGATAGTGAGTAATACCTGTAGAAATCGAAAACAGTACTTAGTTTCCGCTTAAATAGAACTGGTAGTTCAAGATGGAA